>CM063454.1:15097500-16297500 GCA_032191425.1 Lymantria dispar | reverse complement strand
ATCTTCTCGTCCAACATACCTCAGTGTTTGAAAACAAAGGTCTCGGACCAGTGTGTGTTACCAGTAATGACTTACGGCACGGAAACATGGTCCCTAAATGTAGGTCTCATAACCAGGCTCAAAGTCGCGTGCTATGGAACAGGCTATGCTCAGGCTTTCTCTGATAGAATCCGAAATACGGAAATCCGTAGACGAACGGATGTAACCGACATAGCACGAAGATTTAGCACGCTGAAGTGGTAATAGGCGGGCCACATCGTTCGACGAACCGACAACCGCTGGGGAAGAAAGGCCGCACCACTAGGTGGATCGACAACCTGGTGAAAGTTGCTGGGCGTCGTTGGATGCAGGCAGCACAAGACCACACTGGCGTAACATGAAAGAGGCCCATGTCCAGCAGTGGATGGCGATAGGCTGAAATAATGATGAAATGGTAAACCACTTGGGAGTAAATTCTAATAAATCTGTATATTTTTCAGTTCACAGTTTTGAGAGTAAGAAAATTAAAGGTTAAGTCAATCCTACTTTATTATCGTCTCTATAATTATGTAGACATACTTAGCATATAAATACAGAAACTAGAATTGAAATTTATTCATAAATTAGGAGTATTTCTGGCTTGAACAAAAATTGTAAGAGGCAAGTGTGACAAAATAGTATGAAAACTTTACCACAAAGATATTATTAGTGTCTGTATCTTTCTTGAAGACAAAGTAAGCATCTCTATAACCCGGAATATGGGTTCTTTGACCAACAGTCCACTTGTGGAGACCACTGTGCTCTCCCACTACCTGTCCTGTATCTATGTCAATAAATAGACCTTTTTTGGTTTCAATGTACTGTAAAAAAGATAATAATAGTATTATATAATTACCAAATTAATCTAAGAATCGAAATTATATTGAATACTAGCTGATCCGGCGAACTTTGTACCGCCATAATTTTTTTTTTGTAAATATATTTTCTGAATGTCTGAAAATATAATCACTAATGGATAAAGATTCGATCATCTTGGTCGCGGCATTGTTAATAATGATTCAAAGAGAATACATATTACCCATTATTACTGATTATTGATTTCGGATTAAATTATAATTATCAATTTTCAACCATACTTAATCATAGACAAAATTACGTTTAGCCGTCATTTGCGTTTTTTTATTACATATCAAATGCGTTTTGTTATATCTACCACATTGCCCAGTGTCTTGTATTCTCTTTGACGTTTTATGGGACGTCACACGGGAACGCGATTGAACAGGATAAAAAGTATCCTATGTCCGTCTCCTGGTTCTAAGCGACCTCTGCACCAATTTTCAGTCAAATCGGTTCAGCCGTTCTTGAGTTATAAATAGTATAACTAACATGACTTTCTTTTATATATATATAGATCTAAACTTACATCTTCAATAAAATTTTGGAATTTATTTTTTCCAATAAAACATATTCCAGTGCTATCCTTTTTACTGGCAACATTTAATAAACCTTCTGTTTTAGCTATTTCTCTTACTTCGCATTTTAAAAGATTTGCAAGAGGGAACATACATTTCCTCAATGAAAACTGTTTCACTTGTGACAAAAAGAATGTTTGATCTTTAAGCTTGTCTCTAGGCTGTAATAATCTGACACCTGAAATTATATAAATAAGTACTCTATTAAAATTTGATTACATATAATAAAGTGATATAGGCCTTAACTACTATTTAATGTGTAAATATTCTCTTAAAAGCAAGTTAAAACTAAAATACAGGGAAAAAAAAAATGTTTACGATTATATTGCCTCAGATATTTTTTGTAGTAATCTTTAACAATGGTGATAATGGGAGATGTTGGGTGTCTAATATGTTATTTCTCCTACGCCCAGAAATGCTAAAAATTATTAATATATTAAGATGATGAAATGCTATGTAATCTATAAATATACCTTTATTTTTTATGTGTAATCCTTACTAATATTATAAATAAGCAAGTAAGTTTGTTTGTTACGCTATCACCCTTAAATCACCAAACTGATTTCAAAAATTCTTTCACCAATGGAAAGCTATAATATTAGGGAGTGACAATATTTTATCCCGGTATTTCCACGGGAACTACACGGTTACGGCGACAGAAACCGTAGCGAGGGCGGGTTGCTAGTACTCACATAAACCTCAGAAATCTATATTTATATTTAAGCCATAACACGATTCTTTTACACTTGAGTTTAAGGTATAGATGTGTACTGCATAGATGGTGTAGTACTTAAGATACCAACCTACAGTGCTAGTATTGGGCATTCAAATCCCACGCAGGACAACACTCTCTGTGATCCAGAAATTGTTGTTCTGAGTCTGGATGTAATTTGTGTCCATTAGTTACATGTTTGTAAAGTCCCCTGCAATACAAGGATTATTTCCTTACTGCAAGGCAAGCCATGCGCAGGTCTTTGTAATAAAAAAGAAAATAGCAGATTAATTGGTGACCATTCAAAGCCAGAAAAAATATGTGACCCATGACCTCACAGGTTGTACATGGCTTGTTGCATTTGTGACAAGCTAATGCATATACAGATTAATGTGTAAATTGACCCTTTTAGTCAATGACTAGGTAGTCCCTTTTGCAATTAATTTATGTGATATTATTTTGAAATATAGGTGAAGCACTAGGGGTGTAACCAGCAGCGTTGACCTATGATTCTCATAACACCAACTTTAATCATCAAACTGTCTGCCAAGCATGGTGGTTTTTGGTATTTTCCCCCACTATGGGTAGGCCTATATGGACAGATGGAATATGTGATTATTACATTAAAAAGGCTATTTTTACCTTTAGTGTCATTGTATTTCTCCAAAAATGGCCCAAAGGATGTATTTGCATAATGGCCTGTAGCAATAGCATCTATTCCTAAATTGTTCCTGCAATGTTGGAAAAAGCTATCAAATTTTATGTACCTATTGCATAATATGTCAGGGTTTGGTGTCAATCCAGTCTCATATTCCCTAAGCAATACAGAAAATACTTCATTCCAATATTCCTTTATGAAGTAAGCTCTATGCAAGTTAATATCTAGCTTACGGCACACAAATGACGCATCTTCAAAATCCTTCTCGTCAGCACAAAAACCACTTTCATAATTGCTGTCCCAATTCCTCATAAATACACCCTCCACTTGATATCCTACAAATATTACCATTATGTTATTGAAAGTAGTTTATCAAACACTCATCGTGTACTAAAATTTCTTACCAGCTTGTTTGAGGAGAATAGCTGCCACGGCACTATCTACTCCACCTGATATTCCAAGAGCAACTTTTCGAAACATTACTTTTATTGAATATAATATTTAATTATACTCTCGCTGTTTAATTAATAAGTATATATTTAGTCAAATTCGTATAAACATGAATTGCTATATTATATGTACTTATCCTCTACTGCTATTATAATTATACATATAAACAATGGAGTAAGCATTAAATAACATTTTAATAAACAACGAATTATGAAAAACTACAACATATTATGTGTAACGAGAGGTTAGAATATCACAGAATCTTTTTTTTTGGTTCTGTAATCTGTTTGCCCATACGGACAAGCAAAGGGATCAAAGCCCATACAGCCAAGTCTGATACAATTTTTCTTTACATTTTATTTACTTTACTAGTTTTGTTCTAGTATTGACGAATCTACGTCGGTTAATGATCTTTGGCTTAAAATGCGATGGTTTAAAGGCTACCATAAACCTAACGCTCACGCATCTAAAGAAAAAAAAATGGAGTTGTTACATTCTCTTACTCCTGACTATGTGCCAAATATACCACCGATATTCGAGTCAGAAAATGAATTACTTTAAGCACCTTTTACAATGCAAGAATTTAACAAAACGTTAAAAAAAGGACACGGCTCCAGGTAGGGATGGGGTGACTTATTCTATGATTATTAACTTGCCTTTTCAGCTAAAGTATATATAATAGATTTATTTAATTTGATACTAAAAACTGGTCATGTTCCAAATCAGTGGCGACAAATTTTAATAGTAGCAATACCTAAAATGAGTTCTAGTAATAACTCTGATGTTAAACTTAGACCAATGAAGAGCGCGGGAATCTTTGAGTTTGGCGGTCGCGAGTTTTTTGTAAATTTTAATTTACTGTTGTTTTCTGGTGGTTTTGTAAAATATTATTGTACATATAGTTCATTTACTTGTATATTCTTTATTTCTGTAGTTAGTGCTCATCTTATATGTGATTTGGGTAAGTTTTTTTTTTCTTAATATGGATCCCCCGGATGATCCGGGGGGCACCGCGCCCGACGTTGGATACAATGTAACATTGACCAATGCTGCGAACACGGACAGTATGGATACCGACTGTTCCAGCATCAGCAGTGGTATTAAACGAAAAAGGCCATCTCGTCACCATATTTGTCGGCACTGTAACAAGCGACGACGCAAACATGGTACTAGTAAATTAAAAGACGTTGATTGTGACTGCATGTCTGAGTCACAGTGTCAACAAAATGTTAGCCATATAGAAAATACAAATAACCAACTGGAGAGTAATAATAATAAACCAAAATCTAATTTATCCCCATCAGTTGCAAGGTTGTCATATGAACCTTCAGATATCTCACCATTTATTGTTCATGTTCAGAAGAAAATCTTATGTCCTGATGATAATATATCTTTACACCCAGTCACATTTGGTCGTTTTTTAAAGAATAATTCTTTTAAAAATATTGTTAACGGCAGCCTTAAGCGGATAGGTCGAAACAGAATATCTATTGCATTTGAACACTACAATGATGCTAATACTTTCTTGAGCTCACCACTTGACAGGGAGAATTACAAAGCATTCATTCCAACTTTCTTAGTGACACGCATGGGTATTGTTAGAGGTATTCCTGCTGAATATACAGAGGATGATATCATTAATAATATCAACCTTCCTTATGGCTGTGGTAACATTCTAAAAGTTAGGAGACTAAAAAGAAAAATTACTGTAAATAATGTCACAGAACTTAAGCCTACCGAATCAGTAGTAGTAACTTTTGATGGCCAAACATTACCAAAATACATTTACATGTGCTCTTCCTGTGGAACTATACATTTATCCCACAATACAATGTTTTAATTGCTGTCGTTTTGGACATGTAAAAATTCAGTGCAGATCTCGTCCAAGATGTTACAAATGTGGTTTAGATCACATTGGTGACAGTTGTAATACGGAGGAAGAGGATATTCGATGCATTTTATGTAAAGGTCATCATATGGCAACAAGTAATAAATGTCTTGAATATCAAAGACAAAAATCAATCAAAGAAACTATGGCTAAGAGTTGTTTATCATACTCTGAAGCCTCTAAACAACATGCCCCAATATCGAAAATCTCATATGCTGATGCTTTATTAACTTCTAATATTTTGCCGCAATCGTCTAACACTCATTCTATTCACTCTTTATCTCGACCTGTTACTACTTCATATAAAAAAACTATTGTAAATAAACCTAAACCAAAAGTTAAATCAACTGGTGGTTATGATATTGGGGCACATAAAGCTCTTATTAGAGACTATGATATGAAGACTTTTACAAATGGCTCCGCTCTTAAACCACTAAGCGAAGAATTATCCAATTCCTCCATCAAGGAATTGATTATAATATTACTCAATACTCTCTCTCAGTCAAAATTTATTCAACCGTCCAACGCTGCCTTCACAAATAATGATATTTCTCAACCTCACTTTTCAAACGACAATGGACAGTACAAACATTCTGATTCAGTGGAATTGTCGCAGCATCATATCTAAGAAATCTGATTTAATTTATCTAATTAATAAATATAATCCATTTATAGTAGCTATTCAAGAGACTTGGCTTAAACCAGATTTCAATTTTAGGTTATCTGGTTATGCTTGTCTTCGCGAAGACCGTTTTGATGGGTATGGTGGTGTTGCCCTGCTCATTAAACATAACTTGCATTTTTCACATTTTCCCATTATTTCGCATAGCAATGATTTTTCTATAATTGCTGCTATTGTAAATAATGTTTGTTTCGTTTCAATTTATATTCCTCGCCCATCGTCTATTATATTCAATGAAATTAATAATATTTTGTACAATATACCTAAACCTATTGTTATACTTGGGGATTTCAATTGCCAACATCATTCTTGGGGTAGTACATCAAATTATTTTGGTAATTTGATTTTAGATTTATTAGATAGATATAATCTTTGTTCAATTAATTCGGGATGTAGTACTCGTCGTTCTGCGCCTCACGAAGGTATTAGTGCCCCCGACTTATCTATCTGTTCGAGTAGCTTGGCTTCACAAATATCCTGGAGGTGTCATTATCCGATTATTGTCTCTTTCCCCTCGCTTAAAACTTCACGCCCAATCTCTCACTCTCCTCGTCTTATATATAAATTAGCTGATGCTGATTGGAATACTTTTAAAACATCTTTAGACAAAGAAATATTGCATCTTCCAGAATTAACGTCAGCTAATGTATCTGAATGTGCGGAAGCTCTTTCCAAGGCAATTATTAAAACAGCTAATGATATCTTCCCTATCAAAAATAGAGCTTTAGGTATTATTCCGTCTCCGCCGTGGTGGGATAAAGATTGTTCAGACGCGATTAAAAGACGCAAGCAAGCAGAAGCAAAATACTCCCAATTTTCTTCCAATGAAAACTTTGAAAATTTATCCACTGTCGTCACGGAAACCCGTAAATTATTTAAAAAGAAAAAATTTCAAAGCTGGCAATCATTTTGCTCATCAATCTCTCCTGATATCTCATCTACTGTAGTCTAGCAAAATATCAGAAAATTTAGATCTGCTTTCAAAGAATCATCTCCAACATCACTGCCTACCGACTTGCAAACACAATTTTTAACTAAATTAGCTCCTCCGTTTGTCCCTGAAAAAGTCATGCTTCCATGTTTTGTGGAAATTTCAAATAATCTATCAGGTTTAAATACCCCTTTCTCAATTACTGAACTTAAGGGCGTATTAGCTAAGGTAAAAGATTCTGCACCTGGTATGGATGGTATTCCGTATTCTTTTGTCTCACATGCTACAGATAAAATTCTTGTTTATTACCTTAACATGATAAATACTATTATGATAACAGGCAAAATACCTCCTTCGTGGAAATCTCAATTAGTGTTACCAATATTGAAGCCTGGTAAAAGTTCATCTTCCGTGTTATCATACCGCCCTATAGCGCTCTCTTCCGTTCTCATGAAAATTACTGAACATCTGGTAAAAAACCGTCTAGAATGGTATACTGAGAATAATAATTTATTATGTGAAAGTCAATTTGGATTTAGACGAGGGAGAGGTACCATAGATAGTGTTAGTATTTTCGTAACCGATATTCATTTGGCTTTTTCAGTCAATGAGTCTGTAGTAGCCACTTTTATAGATATTGCTTCTGCTTATGATAACGTTATTTTGTCCATTTTATACAAAAAACTAATATTATTAAATATACCCGTTATTCTTACGAATTTTATTATGAATTCTTTATTAGATCGTCATATTTATTTAGAGGGTTCTTTAAATGAATACAGAGTGGTAAATAAGGGGCTCCCACAAGGGTCCGTACTGAGCCCTATTCTTTATAATATTTATACTTATGATTTAAAATCTTGCCTAGACTTGAACGTTAGAGTACTTCAATATGCAGACGACTTACTGTTATATCATTCGCACCAATCTATTGATCAATCTTGTCACTGCTTATCTTATTCCCTTAAAAATCTAAAATGTTGGATGGATGCCAATGGCTTAGAAATTTCTTCTGATAAAAGTACTGCCGTATTATTTACAAGATCGCGACTTCCACCACCTATTAACATTTATTATAATGGTAATTTAATTAATTCACAAAATAGTATAAAATTTTTAGGAATTATTTTAGACACGAAACTTTCTGGTATTGCTCACTGTGACTACATCGTGGCAAAATGTGAAAAATCTCTTAACATTTTAAGATCCTCTGCGGCGTTTGGTGGGGTGCTCACCCTTACTCATTAAAGCTACTTTACAATGCACTCATTCGAAGTATTCTTGATTATGGTACATTCCTATTAATGTCTAACGCTAATACTTTAAAGAGATTGGATGGGATTCAATCCAAAGCTTTAAGAATTATATCTGGTGCTATGAAGTCTTCTCCAAATAATGCCTTACAAGTTGAATTAGTGGACCCTCCTTTGCATTTACGTCGTCAGTATATATGCGACAAATTTTTATTACGGTGTTTCCAATATTCTAAATATCCATTACGTTTGAAACTTGCACAACTTCAACATCAGATCATTTCCTCCGGATATTGGGCTCATAAAAGTTCCCCTGCTCTCATTAAAAGCTATCAGAGATTCAATTCTCTCGAAGCGCCATCTTATCATTCATCATCCCATTCGCTTTATTGTGCACCTTTTGAATCCTTAGTCATGATACCCGATATTTGTCTTAACTTAGGTATTATAAAATATGATGCGTTAGCACCGCTTTCTTTTAAGCATTCTGTTAACACTTACTGGAAGAACTGGCACTATATTTTTACAGATGCTTCCAAATCTGAAAAAATAGGATGTGTAGGTGTAGGGATTTATCATTCCAATTACAATATTGTTCAAAAAATTAAATTACCTCCAGAATCTTCAGTTTTCACAGGCGAGTGTTTTGGATTATTAAAAGCAGTTGAATATATTTTACTTATGAAACTTCAAAGTGCTGTGGTGTTCTCTGATGCTAAGAGTGCACTCCAAGACTTAGAATGTTTTCCTTTCTCGCGTAGAATTATTTCTCCTGTTATAATTCAAATTAGAAGTTTACTTTACACATGCGTACAAAAACATATTAACGTTTCTTTTGTTTGGATTCCGGGCCATTCTGGCATCTCTGGTAATATTAGGGCAGACAATCTTGCAAATGATGCTGTGGAGAATGGTGATACCTTCCCGTATTTAAATTATTATAATGACTTGGCAGCATTACCTATTTTATATCTAAAAGATTCGTGGGAAAAAGTTTGGCTGAGTAGTTGTCAGGTCAAAGGCAGACTTTACTTTCTAGTGCAACCTAATATTCCAGATAAACCATGGTTTTTTAAAGCAAAACTTGGAAAACAGGCCACTACAATTTTAATACGACTGCGGCTTGGTCATATGTGTACACCGATTCATCTAGCTAGACTAAATATAATTTCATCTAACGCATGTGAGTGTGGAGAAATTGGAGACATTAACCATATTATATTTTCTTGCTCTTTATATGATCATACTGTATTATTCTCATCTCTGATTTCACTTAATATACCTCTTCCTACTTCCGTTCTAACACTTCTTGCTTCGAATAATATCGATATTTATAAATTTCTTGCGACCTTTATCTCTTCCTATTGGAAAATATTATAATCTGATATTATTATATCAGATTATAATATTTATGTATATCATTTTCATAAATTTTTATCCTTTGGTACCCTAACATTGCCACCAGATTTTCCTTTATATCCGTTATCCTAAATTCCTATTATCAATAATTCAGATTCCTTAGCTTCCTACACATGTAATTGGCAAATACTCAAACCGAGTGGCCCAAAAGCAAAAGAAAAAAAAAAAAAAACTTAGACCAATTTCGTTAATAAATTGTTTATGTAAAAGTTTTCATCATATGCTAGGTAATCGATTGGAATGGTATGTGGAAAAGCATCAGATTTTATCTCCTTATACTACTGACTTTAGAAAATCACAATCTTGTTTAGACTGTCTTACTAGACTTGTTACTTATATACAAATCGGTTTTTCTGAGAATACCCCTACAGTAGCATGCTTCATAGATATCTGTAATGCATATAATGAGATTTTAGTAGACGAAGTAGTTTTAGCGCTTGACAGGTTAAATGTTGGGAAAAATATCTGTAGATATATGTGGTCGTTTTTAAAGTGTAGACACTTAATGTTAAAAAAGTCTATTGATGAATATCAACCTCATACTGAAGATTATGTTAGATGGACCAGCAGAGGTCTAGCACAAGGTGATCCTATTTCCCCACTTCTATTTAATGTAGCTACTTATAAGATTTGTACATTAATTTCAAATGTCATAGTTGGGCAATACGCTGATGATTTTGTCTTTTACTTACGTCATAATGAACTGGGCACGTCCGAAAATAATTTACAAATAGCGTTAAATACTATGACAATTATCCTACAAAATCTTGGCTTACAAATATCCTCCGATAAATCTAGTTACTGTATTTTTAGTAGAGGTCACATAAGGCGGCAATTAAATCTAAAAATTAATAATAACATATTAGGAGCTGTTTCACAGGTTAAATATTTGGGTATGTGGCTTGATAGATCACTTCTTTGGAACAAACATGTAAATGAAATTTTCTAGAAATCATATAGGTTCTTAAATATTTGAAAGTCTTGACGGGGTCGGCCTGGGGTGTACACCCTAAGCATCTTCGTAGATTATACATCTCAGTCATTAGAAGCAGATTAGATTTTGGTTGCTTTTTATATGATGCAAGCGCAAAGACACATGTAAACAAACTAGATAAAATCCAGAACCAAGCGTTACGAATCATTGGTGGTTTTATAAGAAGTTCCCCAATCCATGTAATGGAAAGTGAGCTTTGCATTGTACCATTAAATATACGTCGTATGTATCTGGCTTATAAGTTCTGTGTAAAGAGTACGTCTTGGACAAATAATATTAGTATTAAGTCGATGAATGATCTTAGTGGCCATTTACATAAAAGATATTGGCAGAATAAAAAGAAACCACTTCTGCCCTTAATATATAGGGATATTAAAAACTATGACATATACTCATCAGATGTGCTAGACATGTTTAATTTAGATGTTTGGATAACAGGTATAATTAATGTAAGTAATATTGTAAAGCTTGATTTAAAATGTCTGAAAGGAAACAAAAGAAGTAATAACTGTAGCTTAGTAAAATTCGAAATTATAAATGAGCTAAAAGAGAAATATCAAGGCGGGATATGGTTTTATACAGATGGATCAAAAAGTCCAAATGGTCAAGGATCAGCAGTATACTGTAAAAGTGAGGGCATTTTCGCTATGTACAAAATCCAGGCAAGTGTTTCAATTATGACATTAGAGCTAGTTGCAATCCTAAAGGCCTTAGATTGGATCCAGAAAATAAAATGTCAATATTTTGTAATCTTTACTGATAGCAAATCTGCTCTGCTACACTTGCCTCGATGCGCCTCTGGTTACAGAGGTGTTTCGGTAGCCTACACTATATTAATAAAAATTAGAGAGATTTGTTGCAGTAATAGGAATGTGATATTGCAATGGATTCCTTCGCACATAGGTATTCATGGCAACAAGGAGGCTGATAGACTTGCAAAATTAGCTATAGAACAAGGCACAAATATAGTAATTAAACCACATTACACTGAAATTATTAGTACAGTTAAGACAATTTGTTTTAAAAAATGGACAGAACAATTTGAAGAAATATCACAAATTAAAGGCATTTGGTATAAAACTATACAGCATCAGCCTCCTCAAATTCCTTGGTTCGTTACCAAGAGGAAATTAACAAGATTGGATGTAATTATAGCTCATAGATTGCGTTCTGGACATTTTCCAACAAAAAAGTTTGCATACCTCATGGGTAAATCGAATTCACCCAACTGCGATACCTGCGGCGTTATTGATGATGTTCAACACTTGTTGATGGAATGTGTCCAGAACCAACACGAAAGAGATTTAATGAAACAATCGTTGTGCCTTAATGATTCGGATGTTGGCATTGTCCAAACTATGTTGGCAAAGCCAACGTCTGAAGCTGCAAAGCATTTATATAACCTGGCGGTTCATCGTAGTAAAGTATTGCTACTGTATCTATATTATATTACCTTTGTACTGTATTTATATTATATTTATATTTAAGTTTAGGGTACGATGGGGCTTACATATTCATAAAGAATAAAAGTCCCAAATAAATAAAGAAAAAAAAAAAATAAGATTGGTAATGATAAAAAGTGTAAAAAGTAGCAGTCGTTGAGAAACCTCATGTTAGATGAGCTTTCTCATCGACTGCTAATTTTTATGCATATATATTTGCACTAGAATAAAATTTGTAATTTAGGTATCTATCTATTTCATGCGCCCCACGTTTTTCGTTTTAAATTTATCAAGAATTTCTGTAACTGTTATAAATTAAAAATGCTTAAGTCAATTTATGGCATTAGAAAATATTATTTTATACTTTTTAGTCCGTTTTAAAAACGTGGTATATTAATTTTCTTTTTCGTTCTATGCCTAAACACCGTAAGAGTAATTATGTTTGTGTATCCTTTTTTTAGGGACAACACGCGAAAAAAGAAAAAAAGGTCGCGAAAGTAGCAGTGGAAGCGATGAAAATGACAACTGTGATAAAACTCATGTAATGCCAAGATCATTGCATGCTAACATTGGACAAGCGTCACATTCTCCAGCAGAACCTGTAAATATATCTGTTGCCGACTATTCTTCTCCATCGACATCCCAACAAACTTATGGCGTCAACGTCGATCCTGAAATTATAGTGGACGATGGCTATCATGAAAATGATCTGGGTCGTTATGTTGGGTTGGCTACTCAGCTATCGACGGAAAAGAAGAGGGAGTTGTTACAAAACCCTTGGATCCCGCCCAGAAATTATGATTTTGAAAGTGATGCAAGCCATTTGAAAAGAAAATTTAATCATGCTTGGTTGGATCAATATGCACTATGGCTAGTATATCCCAAGCGACTAAAAGGCGCTCTTTGTAAGCATTGTGTTTTGTTCATTCCGTCCATCAGCACTGTGAAAGGAATTTTGGGATCATTTATGGTCAGGCCATATATAAAGTTCAAAAATATGCATGAAGACTGCCGAAAGCATGCAACGACTAACCTTCACCTAACAGCGACAAATGCTGCAAAAAATTTTCTTGAAAATGTTCCTGTAGACATTCAACTGCAAAGTGGACACCAAAAAGCAATCAATGAAAACAGATAAATATTGTCATCAATTATTTCTTGTATAGTATTTTGCGGTACACATGGTATGCCTCTTAGGGGAAAACAAGCAGATGAGGGTGTTTTATTAGATTTGTTGAGGTTGAGAATCAATTCAGGGGACGACAAATTAAAGAGTCACCTGGAAAAGGGCCGTCGCAATGCAGTTTACACATCGCCAAAAATACAAAACGAATTGATTAATTTATGTGGCGTAGTTATTAAGGAGAATATAATAAGTGAGGTTCAGAAGACCGTGGCTTACGCAGTCTTAGCTGATGAAACAGCAGATGTAGCTGGGAAAGAACAGCTATCAATAGGCGTGAGGTTCTACGACGAAAGCAAAAGGAGAATCAGAGAAGAATTTGTAGGGTTCGTTGAACTAAAAGCACAAAATGCTTCAGCAATTGGCGAAGCAATTAACAATTTCTTGATTAGTTCTAATCTCCCAACCGAAGATTGCGTAGGGTTTGGATTCGATGGCTGTTCTACAATGGCAGGGAAAGAGGGTGGCGTACAAGCTATTTTGAGAAAAAAATATCCTCGTGCTTTATATTTGTTATAATTACAAACTCCATACTAATTTCATAGACATTTTATTATTAAGTCATCTTACATACATGTCATTATTCAATTATTAAATTATTATCATACGAAAACGATGTATTATTTGTACTTATTTTATTGGCGACGAGGATTAAGTTAATAATGGACAGTGAACAATTTGCACAATTTTTATACGCCCAACAGGCACAACAAGAACAAATTACACAAATATTAAAATTGTTAATACCAAGACTTCGTTCTGAAGATGAACCTGGATCTACATCCAAATGCGTGACGAGCGCATCTTCTTCAAAAAAGTCTTTAGATAAAATGCACATTTTAAAAAATTTTAACAGGGACAAATTCAACCCAGATTCATGCAGAATTGAGGACTATATGGATTTTTTTGAAACAAAATGCAAATTACTCGACATAACGGACGAAAATTTACAAAAAGATTTACTCTTAAGTTCTCTCACACCAGAAATTTTTCGTGAAGTAAAAGTAGCGATGACGCCAAATTTTGACAGAAGTACTTTTAATGAGATAAGTAGTAAACTATCAGATTTATATCGAATAAAACGTACTAGATATCGTGCATTAGCAGAATTCTGGAACTGTATACGTGAATCATCTGAGACAATGGAACAATACGCAAACAGGTCAAAAGGCTTGAGCACAGATTGCGGATATAAAGGTGAACATCTAGAACGTCAACTACGTGATCGCTTTGCTACAGGTCTAAGTCATATAGAACTGGAAACATATTTAAAACAGAAATGGCCTGATTTACTTCGAGAAACGGAAAAAGGAGTAACCAGAGAAGTAACATTTGCCGAAATATTTGCCATAGCACAATCACGAGAACAAGCAGAACACGATACACCAAACACATCTTTGAATGTGAACAAAATTAAACAACCCAACATTAAGAAACCTAAACCTAACGAACACAAGCTAGCACGTAAGTTATACACTCATCAATGTCTACGTTGTGGCAATAGTGAAAAACATGCATTAACTAGGTGTTTAGCCAAAACCCACATTTGCGCTGAATGTACGACTAAAGGACACTTTGAAAATTGCTGCATTAAATCCGGACGCGCATACATCACTCAATCAAACCACCAGAGGATCAACACTAAGAACAAATTGCAGAGAATTAGTGACATACCTAGTACATCTCAAGACTCCGTGGACAGCAGTGATGAGGAAGATTTTGTCTGCAAGATTGGACATACTCACAACAAAGGCTGTAAGCAAATTGATGTAATAATAAACGGTATCAGTTGTACAATGGATTGGGATCCTGGTTCAACATACTCAATTATCAACACTGATTTCTGGAGACAAATTGGAGCACCAGCATTAACCAAGGCACCGAAGCTCAAGGCTTATGGTAACAATAAATTAAATCCTAAAGGTCTTGCTGAAGTTATTGTCGAAGTTGAAGGACAACATAAAATGTTACCAGTTGTTGTTATGAAAGATGCTAACCCAATGCTCTTTGGTCTACGCTGGAGTGAAATGTTCGAAATGGAATTTCCAAGACCAGTCTATTCAATAAAAACTAAGACACCGACAACACTCAAACAAGTCCTAGACAAACACGTGCAGCTTTTTGATGGTAAACTAGGCAAGGTCGTAAATTATCAAGTTAACATCTACATCAAACCCGGAGCAGAACCAGTACATTTGCCAGCACGACCAATTAAATTCAGCATAAAGAAGAACGTGGAAAGGGAATTAGATCGTCTTGTTGACCAAGGCATCATACAAAGAATTGATCCAAACACAGCTCCAATAGAATGGGCTACTCCTACAGTAAATATCTTGAAAAATACTGGGGAAATCAGAATTTGTGGTGATTACAGTACTACAATAAACCCAGTTCTGATTAAACACCTACACCAATACCAATTTTTGATCAATTACGACAAAATTTAGCAAATGGTGCGATATTCTCAAAAATAGATCTGAAGTATGCATATTTACAATTTGAAATAGCCCCTGAGTCAAAAAAATATTTAACATTATCTACACACAAGGGATATTTTCAATATAACCGAATGCCATTTGGAATTTCAACAGCACCTTCAATATTTCAACATTTTCTTGATAAGCTATTGGGAGACATCCCTAATGTGGCTGTGTACTTTGATGATATCGCAATTACAGGCAAAAATTTAAACGACCACCTAGATACGCTTGCTATTGTACTAGAACGGTTACATGAAACAGGGTTGAAAATAAATTTACGGAAATGCACTTTCCTACAAAAAGAGATTGAATACCTAGGACATACAATAGATAAAAATGGAATACGCCCAACAAAAACAAAAATAGAAGCAATTACGAAAGCTTCACATCCAAGCAATTCCAAAGAATTAAGATCTTTTCTAGGTTTAGTTAATTTTTATGAACGCTTTATTCCACATCTTCATGGTATATGTGCAGATTTGCATGAATTAACTAGCGGCAGACAAAAATGGCACTGGACAGAGCACGAAAAACAAATCTTTGAAGCAACCAAAGCATGCATTGCTACCTCAAAGCCTTTAATAGCATTTGACGACAAACGGACTCTCTTCTTAGCTTGTGATGCATCTGAAAAGGGAGTTGGAGCAGTCTTATATCACAAAGATAAAAATATTGAACAACCTATTGCTTTTGCATCCAGGAAACTCCGCCCAGCAGAAAGCAAATACTCAGTTATAGATCGCGAAGCACTGGCTATTGTATTTGCAATTAAAAAATTTGATCAGTACTTACGTGGCAGCAAGTTTACCCTAGTAACAGATCACAAGCCACTTAAACATATTTTAGGTGTTCGGCGTAATCTACCAAAGCTAGTTAACAATAGATTAGTAAGGTGGGCACTATTAATTGGAAGCTACAATTACGACATTTGCTATCAAAAAGGAGAAAATAACATTTTAGCTGATTGCCTTGCCTGCTGATTTGAATGATTTTAAATATTATTGCAAAAGTCAAGGTATTATACACATCACATCTTCACCGTATCACCCTCGTACGAACGGACTGGCTGAACGACTTGTGAGAACTTTTAAGTCAAGAATGGCAACAAACGATGGCAATCAAATGAACCGTCGCTTGCGGGAATTTCTATTTACTTATCGAAATACACCTCATACTACAACAGGCAAATCACCAGCTCAAATGATGTTTGGCCGACAGTTGAACTGTCTACTAAGTAACGTTCGGCCTGATAAGAGAAGATCATTGCAATATAAACAAGTGAAAGCCAATATCATGGCTTCAACTCCTAATTATCATCCAGGTGAAGAAGTTTACCTTAAGACAAAAAATGAAAAGAAATGGCAACCCGCAACAGTTACAACTCGATTCCTATATCGTCACAACATCTGATGGGGGAGTAAAACGGAGGCATGCTGATCATATCAGACCACGAGTTACCATTTCTAATACCGCACCACCAACACTAACATCCATTGCCACGCCACCCACATTCATGGGTACAACTTCAGCGCCTATTCCATGCACGTCATCCACGCCTATACATGTATCATCTTCAATTCCATCACCGACATCACCATTAGCATCCGCCAGCCCTAATGAAATCACACCTGCGATGACGGTTGCGACTACACCATCTACAGCTGCTTCGCCACCTTTCGTCACGCCTACGGCTACTGTTGTAGCACCTACACTTCGTCGCAGCCAGCGCACAGTACGTCCACCGCGTCGGTTAATCGATGAAATGTGAATGGGGAGGAATGTTATAATTACAAACTCCATACTAATTTCATAGACATTTTATTATTAAGTCATCTTACATACATGTCATTATTCAATTATTAAATTATTATCATACGAAAACGATGTATTATTTGTACTTATTTTAATATTTTCATTGCTCAAGTCACAAACTCAACCTCGTTGTGAATGATGCGAACGCAGTGCCAGAAATAAGAAATACTGTCGCCACTGTAAAGGATGTTATAATGTTTTTCAGCTAATCGACTACTCGTCGAAACTACGCTCCAAACCTATCACGATTGTGTGAGACGAGATGGTCCGAAAAATATATATCAATCAGAAAGTTTTCTCAACATTTCCCTGAGCTTGTGAAATCTCTAGAAACGTTATCTGTAGAGGGAAATTATGCCACCAGAAAATCTGCATATCAGTTGCATTCAGCCGTTACAAAACCAGTGTTTATTGTTGCTCTACAAACAATAGCCAAATATTCAGCAGTTTTAGAACCAGTAGTTAACGCACTGCAAGCTAAATCGATCGATATGATCTCGGTGGGGGAACACATCAAAAATGTCAAGGACATTCTCAGAAATGACCGCGAGTTTCCTGATAAAATAAGTAATGAAATGCTTCAAAAAGCGCGATCTGTTGCAATGGATTTGAACATAGAAATTTCGGTTCCACGTCTTGCTCTTCTTTAAAGTCATTCGAGGAGCGCATTATGAATCCATACATACGATATGCTTTGCCAATAATTTTATTTATATGAATGTCAAAATGTAACTTCGAGTCTATTTCAACTCCAAGATCCCGTATATAAGATAATCTTTTCAAAGACACAAAGACACAAGTTTGCGCGTTCACTGCAAAGAAGGACCCGTTTGTCATGGCGCCACAGTTCCAAGGAGTAACTCTCCCAATTTCTGAGAGTATTGGGATTCTCGGCGTCAAAATATCGAGCAAAGTCCAGTTTGGGAGTCATTTGGAGGACAAAGCCAAATTGGCAAGCAAAAAGTTGGGTGTCCTGAACAGAGCCAGGCGGTACTTCACACCGAGACAGCGTCTTGTGCTATACAAAGCACAAGTTCGTCCTCATGTGGAGTACTGCTCTCATCTCTGGGCAGGTGCGCCCAAATATCAGCTAGACCCACTTGACTCCCTGCAAAGACGGGCTGTTCGAATCGTCGGGGATCCCAATCTTACGGACAGATTGGAGTCGCTGGAGCAGTGGAGAGACTTTGGGTCACTCTGTGTACTCTACCGACTCTTTCACGGGGAGTGCTCCGAGGAACTGTTTGACTTGGTACCACCGTCACCATTCTACCAACGTATCACTCGACATCGTAGCAGGGTTCATCCATTTCACCTGGAAACGTTATGGTCTTCAACTGTACGTTTCCAGCGATCATTTCTCCCACGTACGTGCAAGCTCTGGAATGAACTACCTGCTGCTGTGTTTCCCGAGCGCTATGACATGTCCTTCTTTAAACGAGGTTTAAGAAGAGTATTTCCTTCACGGTAGGCAGCGGCCTAGCTGTGCCCCTGGTATTGCAAAGGTCCATGTGCAGCAGTTTCACTTACCATCAGGTGTGCTGCTTGCTCGTTTGCCACCGTTGGCAATAAAAAAAAAAAAAATAAATTGATACCCTGAAGGCTGCAATCAAAATTTATAACGTTTTTGTTTTTAGTGACGCTAATTGTATTGCATTTAGGCAGACTTAGGTAAAGTTTGTTATCTAAGCAGTGGGTACTGGGAAAGCCTATCAAGATCTTCTTGCATAAGCAAGCAGTCTTGGTGTCTTTTACAGGCTCTAAAAATTTTGACGTCGTCAGCGTACAAAAGAAGTGTCCGGCCAGAGTGGTCGGCCCAACGACGAAGGTGAGGGATTAGTGTCACTCCAGTACCTGCAATTTTGCCGGTTCACGTGTCCATTTAAGTGGAAGTGTGCTTCGTCTGAGAAAAAAATGTTGTTAAAGTTGGTGAACTTCTCTAGCATATCGTTAGCAAATTGGAGCCTGTGAGCACGATCTTGTGGCTTTAATTCCTGTACCATTTGAATTTTATAAGGATGAAAATGTAAATCTTTGTGGAGAATACGAATTAAAGATGTTCTTGGCACATTTAAGACACTTGACCGCTTTCGAGTGGAGAGGTTAGGCTGTTTGCGAACAGATGTTCTTACACGCTCTATGTTTTCGGCATCCCATGAAGTCCTAGGTCGGCCGCATCGTGGTTGATTCATTGTTGAACCTGTCTCCTCAAACTTCTGTATCCATTTTCTAATCAGTTGAATTGATGGAGCTTCATTTCTATGCCGAAGGTTGTAGTGAGCGCAAAATTTTCGTTGCGCTATAGTCGGAGAATCGTTGTTTCGATAGTACTCGCGTACGCAGAACGCACGTTGGGCTCCGTTGAATGGCGCCATGGCACTGAATTCCCGTAGGCTGCTCTCGAGTTACGTATCCTCTCCGCCCCACCCCGCCTTCGTTGCTCGACGTAGGTACTGATTTAAAAGTAAACGGACTTTTGGTCCACCCTGTATATATATATATATATATATATATATAAAGATACAAATTAACAATCTATAGATACTACTCTATTTTAAAGGCATATTACACTACGCGATATTCAGGGCGTCAGGGCCCTGATTCAGGGTAGTGTAATAACAGTAAGTGAGTTAGGGTCCCTAATCAGGGCGACCGGAGCGACCCTGTCACCCTAGCTCCCTGACTCCCTTGCCACCGGGCAGTGTAATAGCGTTCAGGGAGTTAGTGCGCTTCAGTCGTCGTTAGACTAGGGACACGATATCGAAACGAAAGTATCGATACTGTACTCATGAGTAGTATCGAAGAAAAAGTATCGTACTCAATAAAGTATAGAAACAAAAGTATCGATACTCCTAAGTATCGAGTACTTTTCCTAGAATCTAGGTCGTGATGAGCTTTTTTTTTAAGCTATTGCATAGCTTTTATCGCGGGCTTTGAGCGCGGCGACCGAATCAAGAAATGCCGTAACGAAAATAAAACCTAACACCCTCCATTCCGCCTACCATGTAGCTCGGCCGAGCGTTCGCTTAACGTGTATGTATACGGTACGACTGTACGAAGCTCGCACGGATCGAGACGAGCTGCTCTGAAATCAGACGAATACGTAAGCAGCTGTTTGTGAGAAAGTATATAGGTATCTATCATATCTTTATAATGCCACACTCAGCGCATGTGCGCCCCGTAAATATACATGTAGATATGTATGTATACATAGGTGTACCTATGTACAACTGAATAGCAGTTGCTGGTAAATAGCTGTACGCGTAAAATTTGTGTATAAAGTGTTTTAAATATGAATAAAAATATTTTAAACGATATTAACTTCTCATTTATTCAATAAAAGAATAAAAATGTTTTCTTATCGGTCATCACGCTCAAAAAGTGTATCTTGAATTAATATCAAAGAAAAAACTTGAATTCATACCAAAGAAAAGAAATACTGCATAAATAAAAAATAAATAAATAATTATAATTGCATAAGTTGATAAAAAATGCTATGCAATAGCTTTACCGCGGCAGTCCCCGAGTGCCACACGTTTTTTTTTAGGAATATGTCCATCTGTGTTCGGATTAAAATATGTCGAGCCACTTTGATACTTTTTTCGTGTCCCTACGCTAGACAAGCGAAGTGAACGGATGTTTAGAGTGCGTGAGTTAGTTCTCCGTGTTGTGACGGAATAAGAATACTATTAACCACCCTCTTTCTTGCCTGTTGGTGTCGTAAAAGACGATTAAGGGGTTTAATATGCCGCTCGCCGCGGACCAGACGAGGCGGCCGCAAGCGTCTGCTCCCACCCCGCTGCCCTGTCAGGGTGGCCGCGTGGTGAGCTACGCTGCGGCTGCGGCGGGACCCAAGGGGGCCAAGAAGGCCGGCAAGGTACCGGCTCCCGCCAAGGCCGGGCCGCGGCCGGCGCCAGCGATTGCACCGCAGGCGCTGGCTGGCGAACCCGCGACTGCGCCTGCCTGCGCTCAGCGCTGCTGCCAGGCTCTAACAGGGCTGGCAGGTGGCTGAGCGTAGCAGGAAGGCACGCGGCCAAAAGCGGAGAGCGGCGGCCAAGAGTGCCGCTGTGGCCGCCGCTCCCCAGGCGGGAGCCGGCGGAAAGGGGAAAAGGTCGCGTAGGGGCCTCAAGTCGCCGAAGACGGCTGCGGTGGTAATCACCGTACTGCCTGAGGCGGCTGAGAGGGGCCTGAACTATGAGGCCGTCCTAAGACGCGCCCGGCGGGAGCTGGACGTCTCCGACATCGGGGGCGTCGAGGCGAGGACCCGCAAGGCCCGGACAGGGGCTCGAATACTCGAGTTCCTTGGGGCCGAGGGCGCGAAGACGGCCGATAGTTTGGCCACGATGCTGAGGGGGCTGTTCGGGCCGGAGGATGGAGTCCGAATCGCCAGGCCTGTCAAGTGCGCAGATATGCGCCTCACCGGTCTGGACGACTCCGTGGCGGTGGAGGACATCCGGGAGGCCATTATGGCGCGTACCGGGTGTGCCTCGGACACCGTCCGGATTGGCACCATCCGCCCTGGTCCGGGCGGCGTCGGTGCTGTCTGGGTGCAGTGCCCAGTGGAGTCGGTCAAGCAATTGGCCGACTCAGGCAGGCTCCTCGTGGGCTGGAGTTCGGCGCGGATAACCATGCTGGAGCCCCGGCCCGCGAGATGTTATAAGTGCATGGCAGTCGGGCATACCCGACCGACATGCAGGAACTGCTTTGACTGCAGCGGGCTATGTTTCCGTTGCGGTCAAACTGGACACCAGGCGGCATCGTGCTCTGCGGTGCCCCACTGCCCCGCGTGTGCGGCGGGCAATAAGCCTGCCAAGCACCGCATGGGCTCTGGGGACTGCAGACCCTCGGCATCAGCCCCAAAGGGGCGGGGTGGCCCATCGACCGGGCCAGTCCCCGCTCCGAGCGCGGCCCGATCGCCCGTTAGCGCGGAGGAGGTGACGATGGATACGGACCGTTAATGGACCCCGTATCCATTCGTCTCCTGCAGGCCAATCTCAACCACTCCGCCGGTGCGCAGGACGTGTTCCTGCAAGCCATGGCGGAGCCGTACGTGGTGCCCGACCGGCCTAACTGGTTGGGTAGCACCGATGGCACCGTGGCAATCGTCGCCTCCACGGCCTTCGTCGTCTCTGACCCTTAGGGACAGAGGCGTCGGATACGTCGCGGCGGACTGGGGGGAGATTACGCTCTTTGGAGTTTATCTCTCCCCTAACTGGAGTGTGACCGATTTCGAGGCCTCCCTCACCATCATGGAGGCCTCGTTACGGCGACTGGCATCGCGCCAGGTCTTCGTCCTGGGGGACTTTAACGCCAAGTCCGTGGCGTGGGGGTCCCCTAGGACGGATGACCGAGGACGGGCGATCAAGGAGTGGGCGGCGGCACCGGGCCTCTGTTTGTTGAACAGGGGCTCGGTGCATACGTGCGTGCGACAACGGGGCGGGTCGATAGTGGACCTTTCGTTCGCTAGCCCCGAGGTCGCCACACGCTGTGCTGTGCTGTGGGGAGCTGGCGCGTTGTGGAGGAGGTCGAGACCTTGTCGGACCACCGGTATGTCCGGATGGAGGTCTCCCTGGCAATCCCGACGCCCAGCAGGGGTCACGGGGCGGATGGGCGTCCTGCGTTCCCGCGATGGGCTGTGGGTCGCTTAGACCGGGACCAGCTGGCGGAGACAGCCATCGTTTACTCGTGGCTGTCCTCTGCCAACCAGTCGGATGGGGTGGACGCCGAGGCTGGCCGCATCCGCAGTGCGTTGACGCAGATCTGCGATGCGGCCATGCCCCGAGTACGGCGTCTGCCCCCGAGGAGGGGGGTCCACTGGTGGTCCCGGGAGCTGGCGGATCTTCGGGCCGCGTGTATCCGCACCCGGAGGGCCTACACCCGCAGCCGGCGGCGCCATCGCGACGCGGAGCGGGATGCCGTGCTTTATGAGGGCTATCGCAATGCGCGGTCGGCCTTCAGGTTGGCCGTCCACTCCGCCAAGGACGTCAGTCGGCAGGAGATGCTGGACGGTCTCGACCGTGACCCCTGGGGACGCCCCTATCGCGCGGTGCTGAATAGGCTACGCGCGCGGGGCCCTCCTCTCACCGAGACTCTCCAGCCCGGCCTTCTCACCCGGGTCATCGAGGACCTGTCCCCGCGGCGGGCGGAACACACGCCCCCGGTCATGGCTCCGCCAGACACTGACCGGGAGGCCGATGACGACAGTGTTCCGCCCATCACGGAACCCGAGATGGGGGTGGCGGTGACGCGCATGCGCGCAAAGTCTACCGCCCCCGGGCCCGACGGTGTTCCTAACCGTGTGCTGGCCCTGGTCCTCGAACATCTGGGACCCCGCCTTAGGGGCTGTTCGACGCGTGTTTAGCGTCCGGACGGTTCCCTGGGTGCTGGAAGGAGGGAAGGCTGGTGCTCCTGCCGAAGCCGGGACGGTCTCCGGAGTCGCCTTCGGCCTACAGGCCTATCGTGCTGCTCGATGACACGGGCAAGCTACTAGAGAGGGTGGTAGCTGCCCGCATCGAGCGGCACCTCGTCGGCACGGGGCCCGATCTGTCGGACGCCCAGTTTGGGTTTAGGAGGGGTCGTTCGACGATCACGGCTCTGTTGCGCCTAAGGGCCGTGGCGATTGAGGCCGTCACGGGCGGGGGAGTGCTGTTGGTGGTGTCCCTAGACATCGCCAACGCATTCAATAGTCTGCCATTCAGCTGCTTCAGGGAGGTGCTCCGGTATCACGGGGTGCCAGTTTACCTGAGGCGGCTATTTGGCGGCCTGTGGCAGACTATTTGGAGGGGCGCAGCGTTCTCTGCACCGACAGAGCAGGGGACGTCGTGCGAACGCCCATGACGTGCGGTGTCCCACAGGGGTCGGTCCTCGGACCCATCCTGTGGAACATCGGCTACGACTGGGCGTTGAGGGGGAGCCTCCCGCCCGGGCTGGGCGTGAATTGTTACGCCGACGACACGCTCGTCACAGCCCGCGGTGCGACGCTAGAAGAGGCGGTAAGCCTGGCGACCTCTGGTACGAGGAGGTCGTCAGGCGGATCGAGGCGCTGGGGTTGAGGGTCGCCCTGGACAAGACGGAGGCCCTCTTGTTCCATGGGCGCCATATGAGCCCTCCCATCGGCGTCTCGATCACCGTCCACTCGGTCGACATCAGCATCCGGGCCCATGTGAGGTACTTGGGCCTGGTGCTCGACGGGCGATGGTAGTTCCGGGAGCATTTCCGCAGGCTCGCTCCACGGCTCGTCGGCGCGGCGTCCGCCCTATCGTGGCTTATGCCGAACGTGGGCGGACCGAGCGCTGCGTGTCGACGGCTCTACGCGGGGGTCATCCGGTCGATGGCCCTGTACGGCGCACCGGTGTGGGCGGGGTTCATGACCGTCCGACTTAGGGCCCTTCTGTGGTGACCACAGAGGGTCATGGCGGTCAGAGCCATCCGCGGATACCGCACGGTGGCGACGGAGGCAGCGTGCCTATTGGCCGGGACTCCCCCGTGGGACCTGGAGGCGGAGATGCTCGCCGGACTATATCGGCGGGTGACGGGGGTGCGAGCGGAGGGCGGTGTGGTCTCGTTAAGGGATCTCACCGCCTGGCGCGTCGACGCCCGCCGAGACGTCATCGCCCGTTGGGCAGTCCGGCTGGAGAGGCCTCGGTTCGGGGTGCGAACCGTGGAGGCCTTCCGGCCGGTGCTGATGCAGTGGTTGGAAAGGCGGCACGGGGTGCTCTCCTTCCGACTGGTGCAGGTTTTGACGGGGCATGAGTGCTTCGCCAAATACCTGCACAAGGTCGTTAGGAGGGAGAGTACACCGTCCTGCCACCACTGCGATTGCGACGAGGACACGGCGCGCCATACGCTCGAGGCCTGCGCGGCTTGGGCAGTGCAGCGCTGTGAACTCGTCGCAATCATCGGTACGGACCTGACGCTGCCGGCTATCGCTAGGGCGATGGTCGACAGCGTCGGGAATTGGGCAGCCTTCTGCGAGACGGTGATCTCACGGAAGGAGGCGGCGGATCGCCTGCGCGAGGAGCGCAGCCTCGATGAGGAGATCCGCCGCCGGTGACTGGGGCGGCGCAGGCAACTACCTGCCCTACCATGCCGCCCTAGCCGAGGCCGCGGGTGACGTGACCGGGGATTAGTCCGTCATCCACCGAGAGGCCGACCGCGTGAGGAAAGACCGACGTCCTCCCCGAGGGGGGGACGTCGGTCGATGGGAGGGTACCCTACGTAGGGGGTATTCCGTCGGGCCGACCACTGACGACAAGTAAACCTGCTCCGGTGGTCGGCCCAACGACGAAGGCGAGGTGGTTTTCGGGTGGGTTGCGGGAGTTGCGTGCTTAAGCCCCTCTGTCGCCCCGGACGGAGTGGTGCGGAGGCGCGCCGACCGCAGCCCACCCACAAAAAAAAAGGGGTTTAATATGCACATAACAATTATACCAGAAAAGGAAATCTCGATATAAAACCCTATACCAACACGTCTGACCAACGTGGTATAGTAGGTCTACTGCCCTTCCATTATCACCAATATCGTGCAGTTAACAAAAAGAGACTTTTATCCATAGTAATAGAAAATTATAAAAAAATCCGTACCTACTTATGGCAGAAAGAACATAAATATTACAAAAATAAAGATACGAAGATTAAAAACTAGTTTTTTTGGAAATTACATATTAAAATTCTTATATAAACGCTACGATAAAAACGTCAACGTCGTACGACGTCACTCCACGACTGAGTTAGGGCCCTGTGGACCGGCTAGTGTAATAAGCGGCTCCCTAGTTAGGGGCCACGCCCCTAACTAGGGACGTGGCGACGAAGGCGACTTGGTGTTCGGGTGGGCATTACCCACCCGTACCCAAAAAAGAGTGACAGATGTGACCCATCGAATTACAGGCCACTTGCGATAACATCCTTGCTCTCCAAGATAATGGGGAAAGTTATAAACCGCCAGCGTCTGCAGTACCTTGAAGATCACCTACTGATTAGTGATCTGATCGGCTGGTGATCTTCTTGTGTACATCACACATCGTTGGGCAGAGGCCTTGGAGGGCAAGGGCGTGGCGCTAGCGTTCAGCCTAAATATCGCAAAGGCGTTCGATAGGGTCTGGCTCAGGGCACTTCTATCAATGCTACCAACATACGGAATCCCCGAGGGACTCTGTAATTGAATCGCTAGCTTTCTGGATGGTTGAAGTTTAAAAGTCATCGTAGATAGCTCCTGCTCCGATACCATAACTATTAACGCTGGTTGTCCACAAGGTTCGATGCTCTCCCTGTTGTTGTTTATCCTGAATATCAGCGACATGCTCTTCATAGAGAATATTGATACATTTAAACGACAAACCACAAGAAAACATGACTTTAATCAACTTTTAGAATTGCAATTAGCTTGTTAGAAAATCTCCATAGTAATGACATATAAATTATATTATATATATCGAGGTGTGGCGTCGTGCCGTATCACAATCAGATCAGTCACACATCGCGAAGTAATAAAATAACACTTCGGATGGCTACTTTTAAACTATATTCAATAATTAACGTTTACACAAGTTTCTATTATAACTAACGATTACGTATGCCGACGGATAAATTAACAGTTTGGGAAATGCGGTGAATTTGATACAACCTGGCAGCAATAACGACCGATCGCTCTCGAGTCTCGTTCCCAACTGAATATTCAACGGACCGCTCTCAATAACGAAAGCTCGGTAATATTTCAAACGTTAACGGTCAAACGACAAACATCAAAAATCATTGCCAACGTTGTATCGAACACACCCAAGTATAATACTTGACATTTCCGTAATCGATTGATTCTTAAAAACTATTAAGATATGGTGCCAGAGCTAGTGACGCTGCGACATATATAAAATATAATATAATTAACGTGCCAGTAGTGTGGTAGTAACGAGTATACATATTAAATATGCATTGGTGCACGGATGATGAGCAGTATAACGAACAACAGAATGTCCCTCGGAGTACACAAGAAACAAAGGTTCAACTTGTGTCTGATGTCGAGCGCTCTCTGAGGCGGGTCTCGGAATGGGAGGAACGGAACTTAGTCCAGTTCAATCCCACGAGGACATAGGTTTGCGCGATCACTGCAACGAAGGACCCATTTGTCATGGCGTCTTAGTTGCAAAGAGTAACTCTCCAAATTTCTGATAGTATTGGGATCCTCGGCGTCGAAATATCAAATAAAGTCCAGTTTGGAAGCCATTTGGAGGACAAAGCCAAATTGGCTAGCAAGAAGTTGGGCGTCCTAAATAGAGCCAAGCAGTACTTCACAACAAGACTGCGTCTTGTTTTATACAAAGGACAAGTTCGTCTTCAAGTGGAGTACTGCTCATATCTCTGGCCAGGCGCGCCCAAATATCAGCTAGACCCACTTGACTCCAAGCGTGCTATTCGAATCGTTGGGGATCCCAATCTTACGGACAGATTACAGTCACTGGAGCGTCGGCGTGACTTTAGTCGGAGAGACGGAGTGACCACTCCGTGTACTCTGCCAGCTCTTTCATGGGGAGTGCTCTAAGGGACTGTTTGATTTGGTACCACCGTCATCGTTTTACCAACGTACCATTCGACACCGCAGCAGGGTTCATCCATTCCACCTGGAAACATTATGATCTTCAACTGTACGTTTCCAACGATCATTTCTCCCACGTACGTGCAGGCTCTTTAATGAACTACCTGCTGCTGTGTTTCCCAAGCGCTTTGACATGTCCTTTATAGGCATCGGCCTAGCTGTGCCCCTGGTATTGCAAAGATCCCTGTGCGACAGCATCACTTACCATCAGATGTGCTGCTTGCTCATTTACCACCAGTGGCAATAAATGAAGAAAAAAGGTAACCCGCCAGGCCGGCCACGGATGTCAAGGAATTGGGTTATGACGTTGCACACCGCTTATCCGTCGCCCCGGACAGATTGGGCGCGGTCTGTCTACTAAAAAAAAAGGTGGCATAATCGGTATTGCACGCGGGCGATGAAACAGCTAGCAGCGGGCCTGACTATAAAACTTTACTTTAGCTCTTTTAGAATCCTGCCAGAGGAAGTAACGCGATATGGGCAGATGAGAGAAACAATAATTAGCAAGATCCTGATCATCGTTCACTAAATTATTGTAAACTGCTTTTAGTAATAGTGTTATAGTAGAAAATTGAAATATCTATTATATAGGGCCGTTGATAAAATATTGATATTGTTATTTAAAAATATCGATACTTATAAATAATATTTTTTGGTTGCTATATCGATAGTTCGATACTAAAAAGTAAATGCTGACGTTGCCCATTAGGGCGATGAAATAAAAAAGAGTTTCGGCGCGAATTTGAAAATGTCATGTTAAGCTCTTGTATTATATTAATTTTTTTAGTGTTTTATAGTGTTATATTGAATAATTTTGCTGATATTTTATGTAATATAATATAATGAATGTGCTGAAATGTGGTGAATGTGATATAAGAGTGGTTTACGTGTATTTCCATATTCAACCGGAATTCCCAGAGAAATCATCTAATTAGGTTTTCAGCGCCTAATTAATGATAACGACTTGACTTACTGACGGACCATGACAATAAATAAGTTATACAATATGAAGAAGTAATTAATATGTAAAGAAGTAAGCTACGTAAGACAAGGCAGTATGGTCGAAAAGACTTTAGCCTGCCCGTAAGGGCGATCCAAAAAAAAAAAAAAATTAATAAAAAAAAAATCAAATGTCAGATGTCAGTCAGTTAGTAGAAATTTCAGAAATTTGTTAACATAGCATTGTACGTATATTTTTATTTTTTACCAGCCAGATTCTGCGTTCGAAAGCGTTAGCGAGTGAACGTGTTGGAGTTTTTTTGACATTTCGACAGTCATTTTTTTATTTATAAGAAAATTTTCCATTTTCTTTAATTTAGTTGTAGTTTGTGATAAACTAGTGGATGTTGGTAAGTTTTCATTATTATAATTGAATTGGGGGCATTCCCATCATCTAATTTAGTGACCATGGATCCCGATCCTAAACCTCCTGATCAGGTAATGGTAGCAACTACAGCTACGAAACGCCGCCTGATTTCCGAGGAGCAATTACCAGCCAAGAAAACTATCACAGTACCGGAGCTGGCATCGGCGTCTATTGAAATGGTGTACACTGATGCATCAATTGTTGTTGGTGGCTTGACGTATTCTTCTTTAGATAAAGGACCGTATCACGTCCGTCACGGACGGAGCCGGATCTATCGTCTGGCACTTCTATTAGGGCGATTAAATTTGGCCAGTTTTTAAAGACAAAATAACCAACATTTGTATGGATGGTGTTAAAAGAGTAGGCAGGAATAAAATATCGGTTGAATTTACCTCTGCGGATGTTGCCAATAATTTTTTGAACTCACCCATCTTAGCAATGTCCAAATATTCAGCAGTGATTCCAACATATAACATCACGCATATGGGAATTGTACGTCAAGTACCTACGGATATTCCGATGTCTGAGTTTGTGGATTCATTGTAACTTCCTGCTGCCTGTGGGAAAGTCTTAAAAGCTAGGTGTTTCAATAGGAAGAATATTTGTGAAGGTAATACTACATGGATTCCTACACAGTCTGTAGTAGTAACATTTCAAGGGCAAACACTACCTTCTAAAGTATTTTTGTATTACACATCTCTCCCTGTAGAGATTTACCACTATCCGACCATCCAATTCCACGCTTGTACTAGATTCGGCCATACTAGAGTGCAGTGCAGATCAAAACCCAGGTGTTACCGTTGTGCTAAAGATCATCTAGGAGACAGTTGAAGCAGAAGAAAAAGATGCCACATGCCTACACTGCTCAGGAAAGCATTTCTCAATTAACAAATGCTGTCCTGAACAAGATAGGCAAAAATCTAACAAAATTGTAATGGCTCAGGATAGTGTTTCCTATGAGGAAGCTGCTTTTCAATTTGCTTCTCAAGCAGCGGAAACGAAAATACTGTTATTTATTTCAAATGTTCACACTGATGTATGCAAACAAGATATTATTGATTATATTCACAACAAGACAGGGGAAACTGTTTCTCTTGTAAAAATTAAAATGAAAAATAGAAAAAATTATAATGCATACAAGGCCTATGTTATGAAATGTAAACTAGACATATTTCTAGATGAGAAACTATGGCCATCCGGCATTTCTTTTAGACGCTTTGTGAATTTTAGGCAAAGTGCAAACATAGACTCTGGTGCTGTGGCCACTATTAATCAAAACCTAAATGGATGATTATGAAAATAGAACTTTTAGTAAAATTATTAGTTATAATTGTAAATCCGTGAAGAGATCCTGGGAAGGTGTTAAAGTATTATCCCAGTCAGCTGATGTGGTGGCGCTTCAGGAGACTTGGCTTTTGCCACACGAGCTACCCTTGCTGAGCACTACATACACGAGGATTTTAGTGCAACGGGCACCTCCGCGGTGGACACATCGGCAGGTCTTCTTATGGGTCGACCCTACGGTGGAGTAGCTATATTATGGTGTAAAAGTGCGTTTAATTCTGTATCTATTATTGAGTGTAATAACGTTCGAGTGACGGGGATAAAGCTGACAGTGAGTAATAGAAATATTTAGTGTTTATATGCCAACAAACAGTAGCAATAATTTACCTATGTTTACAAATTGTCTCAGTACGATACAGTCTGTGATAGAAATGGAGGAGAAATATGGAACTGAAGCATTGTATGTGTTGGGTGATTTTAATGCACACCCAAACAAATTATTTTTTAATGAATTAAATAATTTTTGTAATGTTCATTCATGGTGCTGCGCTGACGTACATATATTAGGTCCGCAGTCGGGTACATATACATTTCACAGTGAATCTCATGGCTGCGTGAGGTGGTTAGATCACTGTATTGCAACTCATTCTGCACTTTCGGCTATAAAGAATGTGTTGCGTTTCAGGAGGATGTGTATTGGTCTGATCATTATTCTCTAATAATAGAATGTAATCTGTATAAATTAAATGTAAAATATGACTATAATATTGATAATTATGATATTAAGAAACAAATAATTTGGGGACAGAGGAGTGTGAATCAAATTAAGGAATATTGTAAAATATGTGATTACAAACTTAATAATATAAATTTGTCACCAACGCTAGGAGAGTGCTGTCAGTTTATATGTCACAACTCTAGTCATTGTTTATTAATTGATGAACTATACAATAAAATTATTTCTATACTAACAGAGGCGGCAATGGCGACTTGTAAACATAGAAATAATATAAATAAAAAACGTTTTCATGTCACTGGGTGGAATGAATACGTTGCTGGCGCGCACCGTGACGCTCGAATTAAATTTAAGAAGTGGGTAGTAGCTGGTAAGCCCACTAGTGGCATATTGTATCGTGAAATGTTAGAAAAAAGAAAAGTATTTAAATCTAGACTAAAGTCATATCAAAATAGACAAGAACAGATAAAAATGAATTCTTTAGTTTCTAATCACATGAATAAAAAGTTCAATAACTTCTGGCAAAATGTTAATAGTTAAAATATTAAAACGAGCCTCCCGGTGACCGTCGGCGGTTTTAATGACCACAAAACCATTGCAAATATGTTTAGAGAACATTTTACGGTCCGATCGTCCTTGAGTCCTAGGACAATGAATGTTTGCGATGCGGGGGCCGCCATATCGAAGCGCAGTGTCTATTTTTCTTCAGAATCTGTTGCTAATGTTATTAAAAATATGCAACGTGGCAAATCGCCTGGTTATGACGGCCTCAGTATCGAACATTTCAAATATGCTGGAGAGAATCTGCCTAATATGTTGTCTATATTGTTTAATCTATGTATATCGCATTCATATCTATCTGAGCCTCTTATGCATACTATTGTTGTACCTGTTTTAAAAAATAAAACGGGAGACTCGTCTGACAGGTCTAACTACTGTCCCATATCACTGGCTACCACTGTAGCCAAGGTTCTTGACAGCCTGTTAAATGCGGAATTCACAAAAATAGTGGATATACATGATGCCCAATTCGGTTTTAAGGCAGGGCTTTCAACTGAAAGTGCTATTTTGAGCTTAAAGCATGCTGTCGGGTACTACAGAGCTAGGAGGACACTGGTGTACGCGTGCTTCCTAGATTTATCAAAAGCTTTTGATTTAGTCGCATATAACCTTTTATGGAACAAACTAGGTAGTGCAGGTATACCGGCCGAGGCCGTCTCTCTTGTCAAGTACTGGTATGCCAATCAGAAAAACCATGTGAGATGGGCTGGTGCGCTCTCAGACGAGTATAAGTTGGAATGCGGTGTTAGGCAAGGTGGGTTAAGCTCACACTTACTGTTCAACCTATATGTTAACCAACTTGTGGAGAGGCTTAGCAGTACACATGTCGGCTGCTATATCGATGGAGTTTGCTTTAATAACATTAGCTATGCAGACGACATGGTACTGCTGAGCCCCACAATTCGTGGCTTAAGAAGGTTGCTGTATATATGTGAGGAATACGCGGAGTCCCATGGATTATTGTATAACTCGAAAAAGAGTGAAATTCTAGTTTTTAAATAACCTACTCATGTTCCTCCTGTGTATCTTAATGGATTAGCCTTGAAGAAAGTAGAATCGTTTAAATATTTAGGCCATATAGTAACTAGTGACCTCAGGGATGATAAAGACATTGAGAGGGAGCGCAGGGCCCTGGCTGTGAGGACTAATATGCTAGCCCGCAGGTTTGTACGATGCAGAAGAGATGTGAAAATTACACTTTTTAAAGCCTACTGCCAGTCTTTCTATTCGAGCGGCCTGTGGGTAAATTACACACAGCGAGCTTACAGGGGCCTGCGTACCCAATATAATAATGGCTTTAGAATGCTGTTGGGCCTTCCGTGGCGGTGTAGCGCGTCGGGCATGTTTGTAAAAGCGCGTCGGGGATGTTTGTAAAAGCGCGTACAGACGGCTTTCGGGCAATCATGCGCAAAAAAGCATCCTCACTGCTACATCGACTGCGGAGTAGGGACAGCAGCATTCTGAGTGCAATTGCAGCACGCTTTGACTGCCCATTTCAAAATTGGTGGATGAGGTTGGCCATAGGTTTAGCTTAAGCTGAGCCTGTGGCTGTCCTCACCCACCAATATGTACAGTTTCAGCTAGAGTAAATTACTAACAATACTAACAATTTAAATGGCTATTATTTTATATATATATATATATATATATACTAACAAACTAACAAATGAATGTATTATGTGAATTATGATGTTTTTATGTCTGAATTAAACTATTATTATTATATCTCTCAATTTCACGGCTATCTTCCAAGGGAAGATACCCGGTCCTTTGAAAGGCTTACATGGGGATATGGATCCAACACGCAGAGGCCTTTGGAGAAATTTAATCTGAAATGGGATGGGACGTCTACCAATGACACTCCACGTCTGCACATAACACACGTGGACTGCCAACGGTAGGTGTAAAACTATTGTGTGTTGATGTTATCTAATACATGATTATGGGGTTGAAGGTTAGATGGACTGGATTAATGGTAAACTATTGATTTAAAGCTGTCGTCTGCCTTCAATACCTTTATCGTCTTGAACTTTGGCAGAAGGTGACTCGCCAACTCACTGAATGGGCCCCCCAAACGGTCGCCACAGACACCTGGCAATCTTATTCTTCTTCTCTTGATATAAAATTTAACACCTCTTCAATTTTCCCTTTGGAAATTGATCCCATTAGATCCTACAATATATTTGTATAACATCTGTGGCGGCTGCTCATATTCCCCTTAAAAAGCCGGCTAAAAATTTTAAAGTTTCCACTCCTTGATGGGATTCGGAGTGCACAGAAGTTGTTAATAAACATAGGCAAGCAGAACGCAACTACAGTTCTTGCATGACTGTGCAAAACTTTTTAATTTATCAACAAGCAGCAGCAAAAATGAAAAGGTTGGCTAGGAAAAAAAAATGCATGGTTAGAGTTTTGTAAAAGCTTATCTCCAAAGACTCCCTATGCCATAGTATGGAAGCAAATAAGGAGATTTAGGGGTTATTATAATATAGATAATATCACTCAAAATGATCCATCATCTTGGCTAGAGGGATTTATGGATAAACTAGCTCCCCCTTCAGTTCCCACACAAGATTCTCTGCCCGCAGATCCATATTTTCTTCCATCACTCAACAATTTTGACTCTCCATTGTCTTTTTCTGAATTGACATTAGTGCTTGATCGACTTACTGACTCGACCCCTGGCCTTGATGGCATTCCTTACTCTTTCATCACAAAATCATCCAATAGAACAAAACAATCCTTTTTTTAGAATTATTAAACCATTTCTTCAAATATGGCATAGTGCCTAAACAATGGAAGACACAGGTAATTATACCAATCCTAAAGCCTGGTAAAGATCCCTCAGATCCATCCAGTCAAAGGCCCATAGCTCTGTCATCGGTATTGGCTAAGATAATGGAACATCTTATTAAAAATAGGCTACAGTGGTTTGTAGAAAATAAGTCTATATTAGATAAATCCCAGTTTGGCTTCAGGAAAGGCGTAAGCACCATGGACAGTTTAAGCCTGTTGGTAATGAATATTCAAATTGCACTTAAAACTAAGCATTATTTGGTAGGGGTTTTCCTTGATGTAGCAGCAGCTTGTGACAGTGTACTGCTTTCAGTACTAAAGAGAAAACTTTCTTTCAGTATTCCCGAGAGACTAACTCGTTATATAATTAATATGTTAATGGAACGACCTATAATAGTTAAGGGTGTAGATCGTGAAAATCACCGAAAAGAGTGTTACGATTTTTCATATTTAACCTATTTACATATGATTGATATCAATGATAATTTGTATATATTACAATCAAAGACCAATAAGTATGTTCATGCTTATATTAAACTCTTAAACCTAATAGTTGTTATATAATAAACGTCAACAAACGCACAAAATTGAGTAAAAATGCAAAAACATGACTTCGTATTTTTCAGATTTAACCCCATAAATCAACACAAATTGATAAAAAGAAACACTTTTTGAACACTGAAGAAACCAATAAGTATAGCTGTATACTTCTTTTTATACCTTTACAAACAAAGACTTCCTCTTTTAAAGCCCTAAAATCTAGATATATTTTAAGGTAAATTTTTCATACAAAAATGTATGGGTAAAACGTTCGTTTCATTCGTGCAATCTCGGTGGTCAAAAGCGGCAGTTCCTTTCTGTAAGTGAACGCGACACCACGCTTGTCGGCTGCAGACAGCAGAATTACGTATTGTGAATTTGTGTTTTTTGTAAAAAATTGTAAGTATAACATTTTTATAATTAATTTATTTTCAGTTATTAGAAAGTATCGATATAATGAATGTCTGAAAGAAAACCATGATGGAACTAGATATAAATCGTAAAAAATACAATATCTACACTAATAGGTATTATAAAGAGGAAAGATTTGGATTTTTGTATGTAACGAATAAACTCAAAAAGTACTGGACCGATTTTAATAATTCTTTTATCATTCGAAAGCTACATTATCACTGAGTAACATAGGCTATTTTTTTCGCAGGACTGATTGAATTTGAGTGTCATGCCAGGGAAAAGAAAGTTTTGTACGCATTATAAAAATATGAAAGCCAAAAGATCTCGGAATAAAATGTAAGTTCCTCCCTACTTATTTATTATCGCATTTGAACAGGGTACATTACAAAGCTAATACAATATGTCATATGATTTAGATCGCCCGATTCAGACATATACCTACAATAACATGTAAATATTGGTTTGTATTATCTATATCTATACTGATAAATAAAATTGAAGTATCTGTATGTAATATCAAAATAATAGGATTTTTTAAAAAAAAAAAGGCGATACGGAGTTCGCCGGGTCGGCTAGTATTGTCTAAATATCAAAATGTGAAAGTAGGTAGGCGACAGCGCAACTTGGTCGACATACCTATACCGTCAAACAGACGCGAGGCGCCTAGCGTCTGGCTTAGGGTTGTACAAAATAAATAAAAAGTGGATAATATTGATGAATAATATTTCCAGTATTGAAAATAAAGAAAACCTTGGGGCCGAGACTGAGCAACAATGCTACGCGCTGTATAGAGGTAAGTTGTTATACGTAATTCTTGTAGACTTGTTACATAAATAAACAAACTACTTAGTTAGTGATGGGCGAAGACAAAATCTCAATACCTACCTATAGATTTTTTCTTGCAATATTTATTATTTTCATCGAGAGACAAACACCTTAGTACCGAAATACTTCTCAATTACTTTCTCAAAAGAAAATTTACGTTCAAATAGGTGACGTCATAAAAAAACAATACCTAATGCGTAAAGAAATTATAATTTCTATTCATCAGGAACCTAATATTGTATTAAATTCTTTTGCATTTTTTTAAATTTTTAATTATTTTTTATAAAAAAAATCAAGCCATTATCTTTCTTTACAGGAACTAGTTATTGAAAACGACCAAGAGGGAAAGGTGGATGAAATGGAAGTTGGGCGTAGAGTTGTAGACGTTTCTTTTTTTTTTAAAGCTCTTCAGGCCATAGGGGACCACGGTCCAATGGATTGTAAGTTAAGTTACCTCAGTATAATAGGTGAAGTAAAAGTTGGTCTGGACTCAAAACTCATCATGAAATGTAGTATGTGTAGTATGAAATTTACTGTGTGTTTGATTGAAAAGAAAGAAGATAGAATGGAAGTGAATCATCAAATTGTATCTGGTATCATATCATCTGGTGGGAGCTACTATCAGTTAAAAACATTAACTGCCGCAGTACGCCCTACCAATCATGTCACCTTCATTATACAATGAAATTAATAATACGGTTTGCGATTGGTGGGAAAAGACAGCAGCATGCGATTGGTGGGAAAAGACAGCAGCACATTCCATGGCAGAAGCTGTCAAGGAAGAAGCGGAGTACGCAGTGTCTATAGGTAGTGTTGATAAAAATGGTACACCATTAATATCTGTTGCTGTTGACGGTTGTTGGAGCAAGAGATCTTATGGTAAGAATTTTTCCGCCTTGTCCGGCGCAGCTGCGATAATTGGCATTAAAACTAATAAAGTATTGTTTTTTGGAGTTAAAAATAAATACTGCGTAGTTTGTGCACGAGCCGCAAAGAACGACAGTCAGCCCTCGGAACACCGTTGTTTCAAGAATTATTCGGGATCATCTACCGGTATGGAATCGACCATAATAGTTGAGGGGTTTAAACGTTCCATTGTTGATCACGGTGTAATTTATAATAAATTTGTAGCAGACGGCGATTCCAGTACTTATAAAAAAATATTAGATTCGCGACCGTACGGTAATTTAACAGTAGAGAAAATTGAATGCAAAAATCATCTTTTACGAAACTACTGCAATAGCTTGGAGAAACTGTCGAAAGACACTAAGTATCCTTGCGAATTGCGGAAATTCCTAAAAGAAAGGTATTTGCGTTTAAGAACGGGTGTAAAATGCGCTATTAAATATTGGGGCGATCAAAATCAGTCACTCGAAGAAAAAATAAAAAATCTTAGTGAAGATATCCTAAATGGTCCACAACACGTATTTGGTAATCACCAATATTGCAAAGAGTATTTCTGTAGACCTGATACTCGTCGAATAGAACCTGTTGGGTTGCTTCCAGCAATTGTTGGATGCGGATTAATGGACGCGGTACACATTTTAAGTAAAAGACTGTCATATCATTCTAGAAGTTTAATTCATAATTGTACAAGTAATATAGTTGAAAGTTTTAACGCAGTGATTGCCAAATTAGTAGGGGGTAAGCGTGTAAATTATTCTTCCCGTGGTTCTTATGCGGGCCGATGCGCAGCTGCTGTTGTGTCTTTTAATACAGGATCGATTCATAGTAAAACTCATGAAGTAATATTTAAATCTAGTCCTAATCCTTTGATCGCGAAAGTGGAAAATTGTAATCGTAGAATCCGTTTAATTGCTAAACCTAAATTAAGATTGAAAAAGAGTCACAGCGCTATATCGAAAGACGCTCACTATGGACCAAACTGCGAAAAACCTGATCTGAGTCCAGAATTATATGAGAAAGCCAAGTAATCTTTTTTAGCCGATTTAAAGTTGTCTTGTGCTGAAAGAGAGGAGCTTGAAAGGTCGACCCATTTGCAAAGAAGTAGTTCTGAGTGGATGAGTACAAGGAGAAAATTACTAACCTCATCATCGTTCGGGGAAGTTTGTAAAAAACGAGAGAGCACAAGTTGTGCTGTTCTTGTTCGTAGAATCGTTTATGGTAGTAATATCTCCAGTTTGCCTGCTGTACGGTACGGTATCGAAAACGAAGAAACCGCAATTAAACAGTTAGAAATTCAAGAGAATATTAGTATACAAGGTTGCGGTTTGTTCGTCGACGATCAATATGAATTTCTTGGTACTACACCAGATGGCATTTATGCAAACGGTTTAATTGAAATTAAGTGCCCACATTCTTTAGCTGGCATGACTCTTGATGAAGCAATGGCCAAACATACCTTTTGGGTTAAGGACAAGGCTTCCAAGGGTTATGTCATAAATAAAAATCATAACTGGTATTTCCAAATTCAGGGACAGGTACATATTACTAAAAGAAACGTTTGCATGCTTGGCATCTGGTTTGGTGCTACTGTACCTATGAAAGTTTATATTATAGAAAAGGACGACATATTTTGGGAGGAGAAAATGGAGATGAAATTAGTTAGGTTTTATTACGATTGCCTACTTCCAGAATTAGTTGATCCTCGGCAGTCACGAAGCATGCCCATTCGTGACGCGCCCAGTATCATAGAGGCTATGAAAGAGAGGAAAGAAAGAGCTTTACATGTTATGAAAGAGAAGAACGCCTAATGATTTTGAAAGATACAGGTAACTTAACTACCCAGCCAGTCGATTCACGTAAACACGCCAGTCCAAAAGTCGTTTTAACTTAGGAATTTAGAAATCGCCTTTTGGTTTTCTGTTTTAAACGCACTTACTTATCTAGTCTTGGATTGTCATAAATCTTCCAATAGCTCAATTACTATACAATTTCTGAGTTACCTGGTGTAAAGAATCATAAAAATTGGTTCAAAAATACAGCGAATTGAGAATTCTCCTTTTTTTAAGTCGGTTAAAAGGGCTAAATTTGCACAAAACGAAGTGACGTCACTGCGCTACGGTTTTTATTACTTACGTGAATCGGGCAGCTGGTAACGTTTTCATTCTGATAGGTTTTGTGATAGCCATTGATTTTATCATCAAATTAGCAGAAATCAGAACTTGATCCGTAATCGAATGAAAAACCATTAGAATTTTGAACTCATATTTCGTTATTGTTTAATTACATACTTTTAATTAGTATATTAATAATTTACAAACTTCTGTTAAAATTAATAAATAAATGAATTATTTACTAATTTTTGTACAACCCTAGCACGCTTTTAGGATAGCGAGTAATGGCGACTCATATTTGTTATTGTGTAGTAAATAAATCATTTTTATACTTGTATTTCATTTATTGACATTTTTTTTAAAACCCTAGAATTTTTTTTTAGATATCGACGAGGTGATCGTAAACAAAAAGTAAGTATTTGAGTTTACGCAATAGGCACATTTCCTTGCGTAGAGATAAACACACTTCCTACTGAATTTGCAATTATTTTATTGAATGAATATTTTACGAATTAGAATAAACTTTGGTAGTGAAATTACAAATAAATAAATAGTTGGAATTTTAGGTAAGTAGAATACAAAAATGTCAGTCCGGACCTACTCTTGATTGTATATTATATTATAAACTAGTAACCCGCCCTCGCTATCTTCGCTATCTTCGGCAATATTCACTTCACATTACATACTATAAAAAGCATATTGATCTATAATAAATGCACAATTTATTTAAGGTACTTAATTGGATAAGGATTAATGCTGTATTGTATAAAATCACTTAGTAAATAATCATTTTTTAGTAGAGGATAAAAAATGGTTATGGTGGGTTATCCCTAAGAGATAGACATATGCCATCGTGGACTTTTTTGTTGAACTTTTTAAGATGGATAATACTGTAGTACATTATTTTGGTCTATCTCGTAGGGTTCAGCCAACGTTTGCAATATAAGCGCAAAAACGTGCTTATTTACGACATCACATTAGAAACCTCTAAATTAATCAGCGTTTCTCTACTATATTATGCATGTATTATACATATAAACCTTCCTTAAGAATCATTCTATTTATTAAAAAAAACTCCATCAAAATCCGTTGCGTAGTTTTAAAGATCTAAGCATACATAGGGACAGACAGACGGCGGATAGCGACTTTGTTTTATATTATGTAATGTAATGATAGAAAAACATAAAAATTGTGTCTCAACTACTCTTATTAATCTATTAAAAAGAATCAACAGCTAGTTTCCAAAAATTCAACGTTATTGTTATGCTGTAAATATTCAAGTTCAATAACAATTTCTCAACGTGGAACGTATGTTGCAAAACATTTTGAAAATCGCGCTCTCTAGGTCATTCATCCGCCCCGTCGGATGTTACATTAAACTTTGGCGCTGCGGTCGCTCGAAATCGAGAACTCAGGCCAACAATCTACACCCTTAAGTGTAACCAACACTTTTCGCCATCCAAAATGGTCTGGAGAGGATTGCCACAGGGCTCAGTTTTGAGTCCTTTACTCTATAATTTGTATACTTACGATCTGGACAGATCTGTGGATTCATTCTGTGAAATCCTACAATACGGCGACGATCTCGCTTTATACGTGAAAGTGAAATCCGTAGAGGAGGCATCAATTAAATTAAATGCGGCATTATCATATCTTGGTGAATGGATGGTAGAGCATGGTCTCGCTTTGTCAGCTTCCAAAAGTGCAGTAGTAGTTTTCACCAAAAAGAGGTTAATTCCATCCATCAACTTAAATCTATATGGAGATATCATTCCTCAAGCATCCAATATAAAGTTTTTGGGTATTAAACTTGACTCCAGGCTGACAGGTTGCCAGCATTTTGAATATATTGTACAAAAATGCCAAAAGAACGATAACATACTCCGTTCTCTGTCAGGAGCCTGGTGGGGTTCTCACCCTTATACCCAAAAACTGCTTTATAATGCAATAGTGCGTAGTCACTTTGATTATTGTTCCTTTCTAGTAAATATGTGCAATAAGTCAAGATAGGATAAACTAGCGAAAACAATCCAAATGTCTCCGTATTATACTTGGCGCTATGAAATCCTCGCCTATAGACGTCATGCAGGTGGAATGCGGCGAGCCTCCCATTATTCTACGTTGGCAATTCCTAGCAGATCGGTTTCTTTTTAAATTAATTCAAAATTATAACCATACACTTCTCTCATAGCCGAGGCCGCGGGTGATCGGACCGGGGAATTGTCCGTCACCCGCAGAGAGGCTGACCACACGACGGCGACCGACGTCCCAGGACGTCGAGAGGCGAGGTTACCCGAAAGGGTATTCCGTCAGGCCGACCACTGACGACAAGTCACATCTGCTCCGGTGGTCGGCCCAACAACGAGGTGACGTGATTACGGGTGGGTTATGGGCCCGCGCGCCGTCCTTTTATCGCCCCGGATGGATTGGACCGCACGTGCGCTTACCATAGCCCACCCATAAAAAAAAAAAAAAATACACTTCTCTCAAAATTAAAACAACTTTTGGACTTACAACCTTCACTTGATGTAGGCAACATTCCTTGTATTCTTCTCAGCTTTATCAAATTTACCAATTTACCTATTCCTGTTTTTCAATTTCCTTCTAATCCATCGTACTCAACTCCTTATGAGGTTTTAATTTATAAACCTAAGGTTTTATTAGATTTTGGGGTAGCTAAAGGTCATCTGAACCCTAAGGAAGCTTTTAAACAACAACTTCGATATAAATTTTTCAGCTGGAACTGTATTTTCACTGATGCATCCAAGCTTTCTTTCGATAGCTGTGTGGATTCCTTCAACTAAAATATGCTTAAGTTTTAAATGTCCTACTTACACCTCGGTGTTTACTGGGGAAGCTATTGCTGTTTTAGAAGCAATACTTTTTGTTCAGTCACACCATCTTAATAAAACAATAATTTTTTCAGACTCAAAAAGCTGCCTTCAATCCATTGTCTCTAACCTCTTCCATTCTATATCCCCTATAGTCCTTAAAATAAAACAAAGCTTGTTTGATTGCCATAACCAAGGTATGAATATAATCCTTGCTTGGATTCCGGAGCACTCTGGAATACCTGGCAATGAAACAGCCGATTCATGTGCCAAAGTAGCCATACAAACTAGGTCCCTTGTATATTTTAAGATATTCTCCAATGACCTTTGTCTCCTCCCTAAAGTCCACCTCCAAACATCTTGGTCAAAGGATTGGGGGAGTCTTCCAGAAAATTAAAGGGCAATTACTACAGAGGGATTCAACCTGATATTCCCATTAAACCATGGTTCTTCAAGATGCGTCAAGCCAATAAAAACGTCACTTCTACAATTTGTCGTTTAAGGTTGGGTCATGCTTGTACACCAACCCATTTAGCTAAACTTAGGATTCGGGATCATTCAATGTATGAATGTGGGCTAGATGAAGGAAGTATTGATCACTTGTTTTTCAACTGTTCAAAATTACAATGTTCATTTTATGATATTCTTCCATCTAAAATCCCTCGTCCAACATCTGTAAGAACGCTTTTATCATTTGTAATTTCCCTATCAATTATTCGCATTTTATGTAAATTTTTAAGCAGAAATCATATTAAGTTGTAAATAAGTATCCTTCAAATAGTTCATTTTGGCATTTCATATTAAGTAATATTAATTGTTTAATTAGATTGTACATGTAATATATTCATTAGATTAGTGTATATTTGTTCATAGATAATTCATCAGTTCATCCCAGCCAACGGTTGCACGAAAACACCGGTCAAATTCTTAAACAACTCTCCACCTCATGTTTATGACACTAATGTGAACCGGACATTAGCAGAATTGTATCAAGCACAACTATTCGTGTCATAGAATACAAGAAAGCAAGCGAAGGCTATCACAACTATTAAAGCACCGATCATATTATTACTCAACTGACATTGGCAGAATAGCAGCACACTTATGCTGTTAAGGCCATTAAAGCAAGAAGAAGAAGTATTTTTACCATTATGAAATTTTATCTCTTTCTTTCTACGGTGTAATTAAATTTGGTATTTTATTTTAACACATTTTTAAACGTATGTTAGTGCTAAATTTATCAATTAAGAAAATGCATATTCTTTTGTATTGAATGTCAATATAAAATTTCAGTAATTCCATTCTAAAATATTGTGCAAATACAAGTAATTTAATACAAAATGTCTATCCCGCAAATGAAATATAGCGTCCCTCCGCCGAGATTAGATATACCGCCTCCATCTGTACCGTCTGTAATACCGCCATCCGTACAACCAGTAATACTGCCGTCGCAGATGTATGGTGTTCCTCCGCTCCATCTACCATCGACCGATCAACCGCCTCCTTTTGTCCCCATGGCAACGTTACCCCCCTTGAACGTCCCTCCACCCACAATGACTTATCCAGTCGACTTTCATTCTTTACCTCCACCTCCGCCGCCTACGTATCCTCCACCGGCTGACTCCAGCAATTATCCTGTAACGAATTACAATGAATCTAATTTAATGGTTAAGTCCTTTGTAGTACCTCCTCCGAAGTATCAATCCCATCTTAAAGATGATCGAGATTTTGTTTACTATAATGAGACATCAGCATCAAATTCTACCTTTTCTCACGGCAGTGAAAAATATGATCGCTTTAACCCAAAGAGTCCATCTCATAGCGGTCATCGAAGCCCTTCTCGTAGCAGAAATCGAAGCCCTTCTTATAGCAGACATCGAAGCCCTTCTCACAGTAAATATGGCAGTCCCTTACGCAGCAGTTATGGGAGTCCATGCCGCAGTAGTTACAGAAGTCCACCCCGCAGTAGTCACAGAAGTCCACCCCGCAGTAGTCACAGTAGCTACAGAAGGAGCCCATCCCGTAGCAGCCATCACGGTTACCATAGAAGTCCCTCTCGTACCAGTTATAGGAGTCCATCACGTGGGAGTCATAGGAGTCCATCACGTGGGAGTCATAGGAGTCCATCCAGGTATAAGGATATGGACAGATATTACAGAGATAAATATGGTGAGAAACGAGACTATGATTACAAAAGATATGAGTCTGATAGACATCACAGCCCAAGACGTAGGGATATGAAAGATTATAGAAGTCGTGGGAGGAGTCAAGATCGTTATGAAGATAGAAGATCATTCAGGTCTCCTAGTCGGAGTAGTCAATACACACACCACAGCCGAAGCAGAACTAAGGAAGTGCCACATCATTCAAGAAGTGGACCGTCAAAGCCTATGACGGATCGTGAGAAAATTTTGGAGGAGTATAGGTATGTATAGTAAATATTGTAAAAACATAAGTTTTTACAATATTTACAAGTTTTTACAATATTTTGTCTCTGTGATGGGGTGGCTCGGCAAGCAACACATACGTATCGTGAACGATATCCTAATCGGAAACGCTATCCCTATCACCAAATTATCATACAAAAATAGACCAGTGCCGAAGCCTTCAAAAATGGTAAAAGTGAAAAAAAATAATAGTAGGATGAAACCCATTGGAAAAGGAGGGGAATATGATAAAAATGAAAGGAAAAATAAATTACGGGCGATCCGAGTTCGGGAAGTGGGAGGGGGTGGATTTTTAAGGGTAAAAATGGTTTATCTCGATTTCCGCCAAAACTACAAGTCTTACAGAAAAAAGTTAAAGGGCAAAGTTGTAGGTAATAAAAAGATCTACAACTTTTGTAGTTACAATTTTTTCACATAACCTCAAAATTTAGGTGAAAAATTCAAATAACCAAGATTTTGGTTTTTTATTTTTATCTTTTTCAAAAAAAAAATTTTTGCAATGAAATTTGGTGAAACCTTACCTTATTATGTCCCAAATACACTGTAATTTATGTGATTTAAAATATTTATTTTTTCGCCTTATTTTAGCTTAATATCAAAAAAGCACCCTAATTTTCGATCGAAAATTCTCACGTCAAAATATCAGCTTTTTTCAAAAAGTCGGGGGGGGCTTTTTGTTCGTTGGAATCTCTACTTTCTGATGGTGTAAAAAAAAAATACATTACTATAGTAAATGTTCTAGGAAAATACAAAGAAAAAATTAATATTTGATAAGACATCTTCAACATTTTGAGAAAGTTGTAGAATTTTCTTTACATTATAGGCATACATGCCTATTTATTGCTATTTTAAGATAACTTTTATACCTGAGTTACCTACAGATAATTTTAGCCCATCAAAAGATATTTCATAGAGAAGTGGGGAAGGGGCTATACGGGTCAAGGCCTTACTACCTACTAAAATCTTTGCATTTTCTGAGAATATACATTGCTATAGCAATGTATATTTTTTTTACACCATCAGAAAGTAGAGATTTAAGCGAACAAAAAGCCCCCCGACTTTTTAAAAAAAACTGAAATTTGACGGGAGAATTTTCGATCGAAAATTAGGGTGCTTTTTTGATATTAAGCTAAAATAAGGCGAAAAAATAAATATTTTAAATCACATAAATTATAGTGTATTTGGGACATAATAAGGTAAGGTTTCACCAAATTTCATTGCAAAAATTTTGTTTTTGTAAAAGTAAAAAATAAAAAACCAAAATCTTGGTTATTTGAATTTTTCACCTAAATTTTGAGGTTATGTGAAAAAATTGTAACTACAAAAGTTGTAGATCTTTTTATTACCTACAACTTTGCCCTTTAACTTTTTTCCGTAAGACTTGTAGTTTTGGCGGAAATTGAGATAAACCATTTTTACCCTTAAAAACCCCACCCCCTCCCACTTCCCGAACTCGGATCGCCCGTAATTTATTTTTCTTTTCATTTTTATCATATTCCCCTCCTTTTCTAATGGGTTTCATCCTACTGTTATTTTTTTTGGTTTCAAAAATTATCGACCCTGGTCTAAAAAGCATTTCTGCATATTCACGGGGAGTGTGAGTGTCAAGTATTCTCCTTCAAACACCCTTTTAAACAATATCTAAATCACAAGCAAAATCAAAGTCCAAATCAAGCCTACTTCAACAAACAATAGTAACGGAATCTAGTAAAACACGCGTGTAGTTCCGAGCTATGAGTAACTTACTGAAGGAAGCGCGAGTTGAAGATAGGGAGAGTGCAATAATTCGAAATTACATAATGCGTTGACTACCCGAAAACTGCTAGAATTTAGCGTCCTGTGCTAATTTGACCATTTTTAAATACTTTACACTATTGTATTATACTTTTATGTAATTGGTATTAGATGTAGATGTTTTTAAAATACAGTCCCGAAAAGCCGTAATACATTTTTTTTACACCAGCTTGGTTCAAATTTAACTCAAAATATTTTTAAATTTAAAATTTGCACTTGTTATATGTTTTAATGGACATGTAATTAATAATTGCGCCTGAATATCATTTGAATTTGGAAGACCTATGTATTCTTAACTACCTTAAACAAAAAATAGCATCAAATTATAAAAAGTTTTTGTAAAATTTAATATTTAGCATACATGGATGACATTTTCATCACATTTAATAAAAAAATCATAACTTCATAACTACAAGACCTAGGACAATAAATTTGAGTATTTTTGTTGGATAATAAGTCTCGCTACCCCTCATAGCCCGTTGGTCCATTACTTACGGGACACCCTGTATATATAGTATATATATATTTATATTTCTTGTGTATGTCACTGAACTCCTCCTAAACGGCTGGACCGAAGTTGTTGAAATTTTTTGTTTGTGTTCAAGGGGGTTCAAGAATTGTTTAGATTAATAATTGGACCCGGTAAGTGCTGCTGCTATCGATTTCAAGAAGAATTGCTTTTATTTTATTTGAACCGAATAACGTCTGTTGGGTCAGCTAGTAGTCTTAGAAATTTGTAACTTCTGAGGCGTAGTTACTAAAATCTTAATCTTTCTATCTACTTTAAAATCTAATAACAATGTTGTGTCAAATTAACTCCTTTTTTGCATAAACAGGAAGAATTATTGCAAAACATCTGAAGATTTAATTGAAAAGATGCAAAAATGGTCAAAGGAGCATAATTCTGATGATGATGAAGTAAGTATTGTTTATTTTCTTTATTTTAGAATATAAAACTTACAAGTATTGTTACATCTTTAAAACATTTAGTTCTCGAACATTGTAATCAAAATATGATTCTAGGTATCAAAATTATGGTACAGAAGTTCTCCAGCAGAATTGTATTACAAACCAGTTGAAGATGGAACTGGCATTGAACAAACTAACAAATTGGAACAAACTTGTGAATTATTCTTTGAAAAATTAATACAAAGAGGACGTCAGGCCAGGCCTGAAGTTGATGAGATGCCTCCATTAAAGGCACCTAAGGGAAAAAGGTGCAAACATCACAGTAAGTTTTAAAATATAACAATTCTTTTACTTTTTACTGTTTAGTGGTACTAGTTAGTGGATCATTGTATTCTTAACCTATCACCTAACTTTTTCTTTAATAAATTGTAACCTTTTTTTTAGCGGACGGTAACGTTTCCTCATCATCTTCATCATCTGAAAGTGAAGAAGATTGTCTTGATGATAATGGTTTGCAAGGTTACACAGATAAAATAATGTTTGAACTACAGAGGAAGCAAAGTCACCCCAGAAGATTGCATCCGGAGATGTGGTGAGTATATTATTGCAGGGCTTCCTAAATTTTAAAGATAACGGAACACCAACTGAATACCTTATATTTTACGAAACGATAATAAATCTGAATGGGGTGGGCACAAAGTTCGTCGCATATTATCTTGGCTACATGCGCTGTTAGATAATATTTATAACTGTGGTATTATTTCACAGCCAAATCATTAAAATTAAAAGCTATTTAATTTTGACGAAACCCTGATGACTATTCTACGGAACCTGTAGGTTCCGCGGAATACACTTTGGGAATCCCTGTACATAATGCAATGGTAACATATGTAACTTATTCCCAACCTTCTTTTTAAATACATTTACATAGCTATGCCCCTGTTCCTAACTCTCTAAGAGATATACGAGCCTGATGGGCAATTTAACCGATATGAAATCTTTGGTCACATTCTTTGGGGTCGACGCAATATCTTCTCGTCTTTCCTTATAAATATGTCAAATGTTCATCATAGCTCATATACGTCAGCCTCCTCCACCATAGGAGGGAAATTGATCTACTACATCAAGCTGGTCAGAGGGGTTGGTGTAGGTTTCCATTTCGAGGTTTCTTTATCTTGCGAAATGTTGCATACTTATTATAATCCGTTAACTTGGTCTTTTACGACACCGACGGGAAGAAAGTGGGTGATGAATTGTATCCATACTCCGTCACTTTATGCTTTAATTATTTTTTTGTCTTGTACTAAATCTTGAAAATTTATACATATATACAATTTCGAACTAATACCATATATGTTGTACGAAGCATAATATTATGTATATTTAAAGGATTAAGAAAAAAATGACTGCCCGCTGAGTTTCTTGCCGGATCTTCTCAGTTTGTGGCCGCGTTCCGATCCGGTGGTAGATTGTTGTATTGTATTCAAACGTGTAATTTGACAATATGTAAGTGCCCTTAAGAGGCCTATGCAGAATAAATGATTTGATTTGATTCACCATACGGATAAATACGGTCAAGTGGTACAATATTATTATTTATCTGAGAGATTGTTAGTAATTGTATATTTAATTTGCTTATTATGAATAGGTTCAATAATACTGGCGAGATGAACGGTGGCCTCTTATGTCGGTGCAGCGCACGCGCGCGCCGTCAAGGAATGCGTCACGGTGTTTATGCAGGAGAGGGATCATTCCTTAAGTGTATACCTACACAAAATAATATTAATAAGCTGTATCATTATCGGTAAGTATTTTTGAAGTTATACTTCTTATGGCGTGTTAGGAAAAAGTGATGAGAGTAAATTTTAATGATGCGCGCGCGCACACCGTCTCGAAAAACCCTGAAGTTAGCTAGTCAACATTTTTTACGATGCACGCGCACACCATCACAAATGTTAACTAGATAATGCGTTATAATAAAACTTTCACTGTATATAAATTTAAAGTAAAAACATCTTTTTAAAAACAAACTTTTATTGCAATGCTTTAAAAAGACAAAAATAAACTTTTACTATCAATTGATAACGTCATTACACAATTTTTTTGTTATTAAAGCTTGTCGCGAGATTTAAGTACTCGTATTTACTTGGTTTAAAAAATTGTTGTAGTTAAAATCAATCACATGAAGTTGTTTACTTAACTTGATTACCTACACAAGAAATTATTATTATTTTTTTTTTATTGCAAACGGTGGCAAACGAGCAAACAGTAGACCTGATGGTAAGTGTTGCTGCCGCTCATGGACCTTTACAAGGCCGCTGCCTACCGCGAAGAAAGTGAAGGGAGTGTGAATGCGTGCATTGAGGCTCGGTGATACCATGGGCACCACCAAAACCCTCCACACGCAAACACCCTCAGAAAGTTGGGCTTCCGGATCTCTCGCTCACCGAACGAAGCGCAGTAACAAATCGCTACTACTCAGACGTCGATTTTCTGCGAGAGTGTGGTACTGCCTCGGACGGACCGGCCCGCGGCTGTAGACAGAACTGTCGACAGTGTGGTCCTACCACTCCTAAAAAAAAACGCACACATGCATGAACGCACGCACGCACGCACGTACGCACGCACGTACGCACGCACGTACACACACACGTACACACACACGTACACACACACACGCGCACACACACACACACACACACACACACACACACACACACACACACACGTACACACACACACACACACACATACACACATACACACGCGCACACACACATACACACATCGCACACACATATACACACTAACACACACACACACACACACACATCGCACACACATATACACACTAACACACACACACACACACACACACACACACACACATCGCACACACATATACACACTAACACACACACACACACACACACATACACACACACAGAATACACACACACACACACATACACACACACACACACACACACATACACACACACACACACACACATACACACACACACACACACACACGCACACACACGCATACATATACATACACACACACACACTTTTGTTCTTTATTTGTAAAAATCTGCACAGTTGGCGTAGTGGTTAAGTTATCGACTTACCCGCGCTACTGTCATGGGTACGATTTCTACGCAGAAGAATATTTGTGTGATCCACAAATTGCTGTTCTAAGTCTGGGTGTAATTTGTGTTCGTTACTTATATGTATGTTAACAAAGTCCCCCACAGTTCAAGTATTTTTACTTAGTGCGGAGTGTGGTTTTTTAAAAGTAATCCGATTACACATATGTTTTGATGACTGAAATAGACTGGTTATTCTAATTCTGGTTTTAGTTGCATCCTTCCTATATATAATAGATAGTTAGTTACTTACTAGGCCTTACTTATCTTCTCTCTTTTCCGCCAGCTTCATTCGAACTGGAAGAGAGACTTTAAAGCAATAAAGCCGTCTACTAACAAACATGTACCAAACATGTTTTTTAGTTTTCAAGGAGAGTTTTATTTTGTAACTGGTGCACAAATAAAGAATTTATTCAGGGTAGACATTTGCATTCACGGAAGGAGGCGGCGGATCGTGCGCGAGAGGAGCTCCTCTTCGGTGACACCTTCCGCCGTCGGCGACTCGGGCGGCGCAGGCGCGAGTACCTGCGCCTGATGCCGCCCTAGCCGCGAGGCCGCGGGTGACCGGACCGGGGAATTTAGTCCGTCACCCGCAGGGAGGCTGACCGCGCGACGGCGACCGACGTCCCAGGACAGGGCCGTCGAGAGGTGAGGGTACCCGAAAGGGTATTCCGTCGGGCCGACCACTGACGACAAGTCACCCTGCTCCGGTGGTCGGCCCAATGACAAAGGCGACGTGGGTACGGGTGGGCTATGGGTCCGCGCGCTGTCCTTCCGTCACCCCGGACGAAATGGACCGCGTGTGCGCTTACCATAGCACCCATAAAAGAAAAAAAAGGGTAGACATTCGCTATAATGAACACTAGAGTGCAAAAGTCAATGAAGACAAACTATTGTCACAGCGAATGGCGGCTTTGTTTTCCAACTCGTGTGCTTACTTCCAATTTCGATTGATCGACGTTGGAATTTTGACGAATTTGAAATTTATTTTATTTTGATATTGTGTTTAAACCCACATTGGGGAGTAGGGATGCTATGAAGCTCCATAACTATAACTGAAACTATCAGATGTTTGAAACAAAAATACATCTGAAACAATAAATTGTATTCGATATGAAAGTTTCGAATAATTTGTTATGAACGCCTCCGCCTTCAAAGACATATTATCGTTGTAGTATCTGCCAGAGGTTAACTTAGAATAATAAAGTAAAACCATCCTTTATATTTTTATTAATTCCCTAAAAAGTAATAGATATCCGTAAACGAAACTATCGGTCTGGTCGGTCGGATAATCCGAAATAATTAAAAATTAAAAATACTTCTTCATCTCAGAAACTCGTACAATGTTATTCTAACATTCGTATTCAATTAATCCAAACGTCATAACCGCAACAACGCTATTGGGAAGAATTGAACAGTAATTTTAAGCGCAAGTGTAATAATCGAAAGCACGATACCTCAAAAGTCCAATGATCCCTGGTAAAGTTTTAGATCTGGAGCTTGATATCCAATCGTCTTAAAACATGCATAAAGCCATCGTCAGGAGCGTAAGAGTTTTTATGCTGTAGAATCTGTAGATATTGTTTAGTCGGCATTTCATTTTTTGAGGCTCACACTAGCGCTAATGTGATTTGCTGTGACAGCGCGGATGCGTTAATGCATTTTTCACCCATTCCACTTTATAAGTGAATGTTAACAACAAAAAGAAAGAAGATATGAAACACGTGAGAATGAGTATAATAAATAAATTTAGGAATTTTTGATTTTTTGTCGTAAATGCAATATGGCTTTCTCTGATCCGTGAATGGCATAATTCTTCACACTGATCAGTCGCATGATTGAGACACTTACCTAACACAAAAAGTCAGTTACTATGAAATCTTTAACTACATGTATTTATTTGTTTTAGCATTACAGTATCACCTCCAACAAATTTCCTTATAAAATCACCGACGATCATCGCCCACGATGAACACGAGTTTCTTTTCTCTGGATTTTCAATGTTCTCTCATTATAAGCTAGCAAAGCTGCCTACTTGTAAAGTAATAAGATTTAATATAGAATACACCATATTGTATGTCGAAGAACAGGCACCGCAAAATTTTACTATAAAGGAATTGGATTTATTTGGTAAGACGGCATACATATACGTGATTGAAAATTTTAAATCTCTGATGTTTACGCGAGTGAATAATACTATTTTACGGTTTTTATTAGGTTTGAATTTGATTTTTGATGGTTTGACGTTTCAAACACTTTACAGCGTTCATGGTCACTGGCAGACTTGACCGTAAAATAGTTTTATTTTCAATTTCAAAACTCTCACAAACTGCAACGATTGTGAGGTGGCGGAATAAGAATATAATTCAAAATCCCCTCTTGCTAACTTGTGGGTGTCGTAAAAAATGATTAAGGGCAGATAACATCAAGGTAAGATGGCGTAGTAGTTAAGATACCAGCCTACCATGCCAGTGTCGGGGGTTCTTTGTGCAATCCACAAATTTTTGTTCTGACTCTAGATGTTATTTGTGTCCGTTAATTATGTTTGTAAAGTCCCCCGCAACACAAGGATTATTTCCTTAGTGCAGGGTATTTTTAGAAGAAAAAGGGAGGGAGCACTTGAAATAAACCGTATGCTAACGCCCGCTCTGACTAGCGTATTGACTGCAAGTATCCGTTAATACTTGGTAATTTTTCCTCCAAAGTGGAGGCAGCTTAGCCCAGTAATGGGAGGATTATGGGCTGTGATGTTGATGATGAGATCATCAATGTATGACGAACATGCAGCTGTAGCGATCATCCGATCAACTGTGAGCGCTAAACGGACTTGAAGTGTGAAATTGTAGATCCATAACATTGAGATATAGTTCAATGGAGGCCTTATTCAACAGTGAAACTGGTAAATGGATTCAAATTTATTTATGAAGGCGGGCGGTTGGCTTTAAAAATGCTGCCTCTACCATCAATATGATGCCCAATTTGGATTGTAAAAATATTCTGATGTGTTTCTAATTTTACTTCTTAAAATTGTTTTAATTCTTAAGCTTTTGCTAATATACTTTCACCTTTTTTACATTTAAACCCATTATTATAAAGTATATTCCTATTTTTTTTATATTTTAATAATTGTTATATTTGCTTTATATTTTAGAGGAATTCCTTTTCTATGAATTACTGGAGCTGGTCGATCTAGATCTGGGCAAGGCGGCAGAGACTTCGTGTTCACAATTTCATTTTATGCCACGATTCGTCCGATATTTACCTGAAGGTGGATGTGAGGTGAGGAGATTATTTAAGTCATTGTATGCATATTTTTTTCGAGTGGTTATAGGTCTGGTTACATCTAAGCATCATCTAATATGTTAATAAGAAATTTAAAAAGTTTTCTTTAAAATGTTAAAATTACTATAGCAAATGAAGCCATAACTTATAAAATAAAAATGTGCTTTGCGGCTCTTTAGATGTCGAGAAAATTTACAATGAAATTTACAACTAGAACTATCACTTTCATTTATAATGAAATAAACACAACGGAGTATATATTGCGTCGATCCAAAGTACGTAGGTTAAGAACAGGATCCCAATAATGATTTTTTTTAAATATTTAAAGGTTCTGTCAATGTGCGAGGTTTTAAAATATTTAATCAACGAAAGTGGATTACTGATACCACCGGAATCCTTAAAAAATGTCCACGCTATGGACCATTACACATGGCAGAAGTTCGTCGATAGAATTAAAGGTAAACTTTTTAGTATTATGTTTGTGATATGATCATCACTGCAAAATAAAGGGTCGTTGTTATGCTCTCTCAGCTTATATATGTCCCACTGCTAGGTTCGGGCCTCCTCCCCAATAGGAGGGAAATTGACCTATTATACCATGCCATGTCAGACATGTTGGTTTTATTTCGAATTTTCCTTCACTTTTACAGATATTATATGCATATTATATCCTTTAGTCGTCTTTTACGACATCCACGGGTAAGATATTAAGTGATGACTTGTATTCTTACCACCACACGGACTGGAAATAAATACATCTGTATGATCATTGTGGTAGAGTGAGCGTAGTATGTATAAAAGATGCTTCATGTCCAACATTGAGATAATATTATCTTCAAATTTTAGATATATGTTCCACAATTTGACACATATTTACTCCAAAATCTGTGAGAATATGATCACGCTGGTCAGACGGGTTTCTATAGGTTCAAGTTTCTCTTTTCTTACATTCAATTTGTCTGCACACATTCTTCAGTTGTCTTTTACTACACCTGTGGTAAAGGAAGAAATGATGAGAAAAATGTTCGATTGAAAATTACATTAGGGAATATTATATCCATAATGGTTTCTGATGTTTACGCAAGTATTACACATTGTAAGTAAAACTATTTTATGGATTTTATCGCGTTTGTATTACATTTTATGGGCTATGCTCGGGATGTCTTTTTGAGATAGAATCTGAAATACAGAAATCCGCAGAAGAACGGGTGTAACCGACATAGTACGAAGAATTAGCACGCTGAAATGGCAATGGGCAGGCCACATCGCTCGACGAACCGACAACCGCTGGGGAAGAAAGGTTCTCGAGTGGCGACCACGTATCGGACGACGCAGTGTAGGACGCCTCCCCCCCACTAGGTGGACTGACGACCTGGTGAAAGTTGCTGGGCATCGTTGGATGCAGGCGCCATAGGATCGCACTTTGTGGCGTAATATGAGGGAGGCCTACGTCCAGCAGTGGACGACGATAGGCTGAAATGATGTTGATGTATTACATTTTTGATGACCCGACGTCGAAAACTTTACAGCGTTCATGGTCGCGGGCGGATTAAGATGTCTTAAGTCCAACAAGCGATCGTTATTACCGAGATTTATATCTACCTGCTACAGAATTAATTATTAAATTTTAACCCACATTTTGATAGAAATGTATTGCCAGTACAAGAAGAAAATGATTCTATATAAAAAATTATATTGTTTTTGGTTATTAATTATTAAACCTTAAATTTGTAGTAATTCTTATGACAGTTTATTAATTTAAACCTAACAAATCTAATATATTACCACCGGATTGGCACGCGGCCACACTGAGAAAGAGCTGGACAGAAAACTTAGAGGCATGATGCTAAATTATTATTGATTTTTAAAAGGCGGCTTAATTTTATTTTACCAAAGTGTTGGAAACGTCGCACAATCAAAAATCAAATATAAAGGCGATGTAATCCGTAAAATAGTTTTATTTACATTGAATATTGTATCCATTTTAATTTAATTATAGGTATGATAGTGACATATCCAGGCAAGAAGCCCTGTTCAGTGCGAGTGGACCAATTAGACCGCAGTCCGCCTATGGGTGACGCACAAAGTTCAAAGGAACTAAAGAAGTTTTACCCCGAAATAGTACATTTCGGTATTCGACCTCCACAGTTAAGCTATGCTGGCAACCCTGAGTAAGTATTATTACTGAGTATTTAAAAATTGATAGATTTTTTTATATATTTCCAAGTTTTTAAGTATTACCGAGTTTTTAAATATCATCATCATCATCATCACAGTTTACATATGTCCCAGTTTTGGGCTCGACTCTCCGCCACAATAGGAGGGAAATTGACCTACTATACCACGCTAGTCAGACGTGTTGTATAAGCTTTTATTTTAAGTTTTCCTTCTCTTGCAAAGATGTTATGCATGTTTAATCCCTTAGTCGTCTTTTACGATACTTACGGGCAAGATAGTGGGTGATGAGTTCTATTCTTATTTAGTCACCGATTACCCACAGTCTAGTAGCATAATTTTATTTTCAGATACCAAAAAGCTTGGCGTTATTACGTGAAATACAGGCATTTGATAGCGAATATGGCGAAACCATCGTTCAAAGAGCGTCAAAAGCTCGCTGCTAAGGAGGCGACATTACAAGAGATGAGGACTCAGAGTAAGATGAAAAGAGATGTAACTGTTGCAATATCTTCTGAAGGATTCCATACAACTGGACTTATGTGTGATATTGTACAGGTTAGTAGTAGACTTAATTATACAAGAGCCATCCATCGAGCCTAACGACGTCCACTCTTGGACATAGGCCTCCACAGGGGGGAATTTTTATTTTTTTAAAGAGTCAACACACTCCACTAAGCAAATAATCCTTGTGCTGCGGAGGACTTTAGATAAAATTAATTAAGTTACACAAATTACATCCAGACTGGCATGGTAAGTCGATATCTTAACCACTACACCGTCTGTGCAGTCGAAAAGCCATAATCGCCACGTTTGGCAGGTGTGTTGGTTGATCATAGCTGATGTTAAAAGTTTCTTAGAAAGTGCAGCTGCCAACTTCCTTGTTGGTCCTTTTACCTTTCAAATGATTTGCATCTCTTAAACTATTGGAGATCCCATTTTAATGTTTTTTGTGAGGAATTAATACATTTAAAGCTTTAATTTAAGGTAAAAATATTAAAAATAAAAGGGGTCGAAGTTACTGAAATATCCATTTGAAATTTTCACTTCCGGTGTACTATACGTAAAAAAAATCTAATTTAAAATTCAACAAAAAAATTAAAAACTTCAACTTTTCGACTATAAGAAACAGTATTTTTTAGTTTTTTTTACAAATTAATTGATACAGATAATAAGAAACAAGGCAAGCCGGGCTCGATCATTTTGCTCTTATTACGATAACAGCAAGTTTTTGTGAAAATTATAAAGTTTGTTAGGATTTGCCACCAAATAGCTGTCGCTATTTAATTTTATGGTCGCAAATTTACTATTTTTTTAAATAGTTTTTTACTTAATATAATATCTGTGAAATTGAATATATGACTTTCAGATGGAGCAGGTTGAAGTTTAGAATAATAACGTATAGAAGGATAGTGTCGGTACTTCGAACGCTCGAAACATGAATCTAAAAATATTACATGCGCGCAGACGATTACACACGTACACACGCACACCACTATACAAATTATGAAATCAAATTTGGTTTTTATTAACATAGATCGTCGAAATACTTTTAAAAGTAATGTTGAAAACCTTTTTATGTTTTTCAAATGTGTTTTCAAATGGTGTCACACACCATTTGAAAGCACAAGCCGTCATAATTACCTATTTATTTTTTAAGAGTTGCTTACGTACATGCAGTACAGTGACTTTTACATTACGGAACGATTCCAGCGTAAGCTCCATTAGGCTCCAATTGAAATGCTTCACTTTTTGTGCGCGAACTTACCTTCTATACGTTATTATTCTAATAGGTTTACAGTAGGAAACGTTTATTTTGAGACTTTTACTTATTTTTCGTCACTAACGATGAACATAATGGCGAGTCAAACATTAAGATTTATGCAGTATTATATATATTGTTTCCAGCACGCCATGCTTATCCCAGTTTTAGTAAAGCATCTCCGGTTTCACAAGTCCTTGGATAGCCTCGAAGAGAAGATGGGATATGTGTTTAAACAGCGAGCTTTACTACAAACTGCTCTTACACACCCTTCATATAGAGAAAACTTTGGTACTAATCCTGATCACGCCAGGAATAGTTTAACTAATTGCGGTATTAGGCAACCGGAATATGGCGATAGAAGAATACATTACACTAGGAAGAAAGGTTAGAAATTTTTTCCATCCCATCTCTTTTCTCTACTCTTAAGTATAGGCCTCCTATTTATTTCACCATATTTGCTCCGTGTGGTGATGGAGTAAGAATACAATTAATTACTCCCTATCTTGCCTGTGGATATCGTAAAAGACAACTAAGGGATATAATAAGCATATAACATCTGTGCAAGAGAAGAAACACTCGAAACAAAATCCTATTCCAACACGTTTGAACAGCGTGGAATAGTAGGTCAATTGCCCTCCCATTATGGAGAAGGCCTGAGCCCAACAGTGGGACATATATAGGCTAAGATGATGATGATGAATGGCCACGTAAATGACATCATTTGACCATCGACCCGATGGTTTGCCCTCAGTACTCCTATTTCTCTTGGCTTTATCCTATCTTTCTTTTAACCTTTCCTTTATCCCACCCAGCCGGCTATACAGCCCGTTTCTAATGCTCCATTTAAAGTATCGTGATTCATTCTCCTGTACCGTTATGATTTACGCATTATGATTTTTGTTTTAAATTTTTATGTAGCGGCACTTGTTCAAGCAAATGGAATGTGTGGCATGCAGCCATATTTGTAATGTTTTGGTGGTATAATTATGTTCATATAATCATTATCACCATCATATCAGCCCATAGACGTCCTACTCATGGCCTCGAACCTCGTCTGCTATAACAGGGAAATTGGCCTACTATACCACGCTGGTCAAACGTGTTGGCAAACGATTTTCTTTCGAGGTTTCCTTCTTTTGCATGTTATATGCATATTATATGCCTTAGTCGTCTTTTACGACGACCATGGGCAAATAGGGGGTAGTGAATTTTATTGTTATTCGGTCACCACACGGGGATTTCATATAATATTTTTTTATCAATAATAAATTGATATTCGCAGGTATTGTAACTCTGATCAATATAATGTCACGTTTCGGCAAACACAGTGAGACAGAATCGGGAATCAAACACAACGAACGATTAGAGTTTCTGGGTGATGCTGTAGTGGAGTTTCTTTCATCCATACATTTATTCAGAATGTTCCCCGGACTTGCTGAGGGTGGACTGGCCACGTACAGAGCCTCTATTGTTCAGAATCAGCACTTAGCGCATCTTGCTAAGGTTAGTAGTAATAATTTCCAATTGATTCTTATTCATATCTTTTTTGAAGTGATAATTTCTTTAAGCGCGTTGAGGACTTTTGTACATAGACATACCGTGCGTATTTTTGTGTGGATCACAAGTTGACAGATGAACACTTCTGGCATCTTTGAGAGCACATGACTTAAGGGAGGCAGATATTTGGTTGGTTAATCGAACGAGCGATCAATAGTTAATTGTAATTCAAGATCCAAAAATAGCAACTGTATGTTCATAGTTTTAAGTTTTCTCTTCTTGACTGCTTTTTGTTTTTTTTTTTGCAACCCGTCTGTAAGCGACAAAAAATGTCTATTGGTTAGTTTAGGCTAGATATATTCAATTACACGAAGTAATAGTAAAAGTTTTCCATTTATAATCATGAATAATAATGTACCTGGATGATTTTTTTTTCTATTTTTTTAATTCCTCTGTGATTCAAAAATTTGTGGCTTAGTGATGTGTTAACTATAAGATAAATAATCTCAAATAAAGATAATTCTAATAGTGATTGCACGCATCTACCAGGTTCTCACGAAATATGGGTTCTTCGTCCCCCTACAAAATACAATTTTAGTATGATAACGTAGATTTATTATTTATTTATTTTGTATAGAACATTGGCTTAGAACAATTCATGCTATATGCTCATGGGTCGGACCTTTGCCGGGAAGTGGTGATGCGACACGCCATGGCGAATTGCTTCGAGGCGCTGATGGGCGCTTTGTTCCTCGATGCGGGCCTCGAGGTCAGTGTAAGTTAAAACAAAAAAACTACATATTTCTTTTTAACTATTATTTGAATGTTTGTGCAGCTGTACTTGTTAGTTAGAAACTTAGATTCGATAAGTTATCGAATCAAAACTATGAATACTTTTCGTTATTATCTTAGCCCACATAAGTCTCACTGTTGGGCTCGCCTCCTCCACAATGGGAGGGAAATTGACCTATTATACTGCGTTGGTCAGACGTGTTGGTATAGGCTTTTATCTCGAGCTTACATTCTCCTGCATAAATATTATCATATACTTTAGTCGTATTTTACGACACCCACGGGTAAAAGTGGGGGCGATGAATTGCATTCTTGCTCCGTTACCACACGCAGAATGAATAATAACTCATGAAAATATAGTTTATTTCTTGAAAATGTCTCCTCACCTAAAATAACTTTAAAAATGTTAGTAAAAGTAAACAGATCTAGAATTTTTTTTTTAATTTACATTCTAAAGAATTTTCTACATAATTGTAGTTTTTATAAAACATAGAGAAAAGGTATATTCCGTTTAAATTTACGCCTTCGGCCTTTTCATGATTTATTTTTAAAGATCACTTATTTGGGAGCCTTTCCATAATATAGTCCCTTAGTCTTCTTTTACGACACCTACGGGCAAGACAGGGGGTGGTGAAAGGGGTGTTTCTATAAATTAATTGTTTCAACTTTATATTCAGTTACGATAGGTATTCTTTCATGCATAATTTTAATATCTGGAAGACTCAAAATTGCTCCCGAGTGAAAAGATTTTCTTTCTGTTTAGGTGGCTGACCGTGTGTTTGCCTTGGCGTTATGGCACAATGAGCCGGATATGATGGAAGCATGGATGAGGGAGCGAGCTCATCCTTTACAAGAGCAAGAACCATTGGGAGACAGGCAATATATAGCTGACATTGAGTTTCTGCAAAAATTGACGAAGTTTGAAGATTCTATAGGTTATTTACTTACATTTTCATCACAGTTCATACACGTCCCACTGTTGCGGATGAGTTTTCCCTACAATGGAAGGGAAACCCCCTCCCTCCCCATCCCTCCATAATAGGAGGGAGATTGCCCTACTATACCGCGCTGTTCAGACGGGTTGGTATAGGGTTTTCTTTCGAGTTTTCCTTCTCTTGCAAAGATTTTATATGCGTATTATATCTCTTAGTCGTCTTTTACGACATCCACGGGCAAGATAGGGGGTGGTAATTTGTATTCTTACTCCATGACCAAACGGATAAGGCATATCGTATCTCTTATTCATTCTTTACGACATGTACATGCAAAATAGGGCGTGGTGAAACATCCAACACTTCAATATACAGTATGACTGGTAAAAGATTGTACATATTGAAGGGAACGATAGATAATGGCCACATGTAATTAATAAAAGTGTAAAAAGAAGATAATATTAATTAACTACATAGTAAACATTAGACTTTCTGATGGAGTCAACTCAGCAATGATGCCTCTCCTCTTCTTTTAATAAAATTTATATGTATGTATATGTATGTTTATGTATGTATATATGTATTTCTATGTGTATATATATATTTGTGTGTATAGTGTATAAAAATATAATTGCTATACTTGGATAACCAAATTTTAAAAATTACCCCTTACAATCTATTGCACCTGCCTAAATTATTTCTGCTCCACCCATGGTTGACTGGCAGAAAATGCCTAAGGCATTAAGTCCGCCATGTACCTTATTTTTGTGTGCTAAAGTTTAAATAAATAAATAAACATCAACAATATTAGTGTTACAAGACTTCCAAAAATATTGTCACCCTACTGGCGATACACCGATACCGATATCGAGTAACAGTTTTGTTAGCACTGTTGTCAAGATTTTGGATATTTATTACTAGAATTACTAAAACTAGGTGTAGGAATAACGTCATAAAAAAAACACTAAAGTTAGTTGCAGATTCATAGCTCTTACCAATCCTGAGATAAAGTGATTTGTTTCTAATCAAAACAATAGGTTTGCCAGCGTACGTTGACCTCTGTCTGTGGCCCGCGACGCAAAAAAATACCTACTGGGTCGAGTCGCATAGGTAGAATATTTACCTAAAATGTAACTAGTTCAATGTTACGCGAACTGTTTAGTACCTACAAGTGCTAACGTACGTTGACCTATCCCATGTGTCCATAACTAAATATTTTTATAAGATAATTAGTTCAAAATTTAAGTACCTACCAATTTTTTTTATATATTCGGTATCAGAATCGAATACTGAATGCCCTCCTTCAATATGTACAATCTTTTACCAGTCACCCTGTATAAAGTCACATAGGGATCTTAATCCATTGGATGACCTTTCCAAGTTCCTTTTATGGATAATGACTGAAACCAAATCTTTTTATTTCTACAGGATTACAATTCAAACATATTCGTTTATTGGCAAGAGCATTCACTGACCGCTCAGTAGGCTTCACTCATCTTACGTTGGGATCAAATCAGAGGTTGGAGTTCCTTGGAGACACTGTGCTGCAGTTAGTTGTATCTGATAGGCTGTATCGACACTTTCCTGATCACCATGAAGGTCATCTTTCTGTGAGTACATTGCGATTTTTAATTATTTATATGTTCCTTAAAATTTATATGGGGCATGAATCCTCATTCTTAAATATGGAGGGTAATTGATCTATTAAACGATTTGGCGTTTTTATTGATCTTCCTTCTCCTGCAGAGAAGATTTTTTAACCACTTACGCATAAAGAGGGGTGTTATAAGTTTGACGTCGATATCTGTCTGTATGTGGCATCATAGCTCTTAAACAGATAGACCGATTTCGATGCGGTTTTTCTCATTTGAAAACCAATTTCCTTGCGGTGGTTCTTAGGTATGTGTGGTTAATATCAGTCTAGCAGTGTAAAAGTATCAGCTCTTTGCCAAAATGATATAATGGCGTATGATTACACGATTAAGTGCTTCACGCGTGCCAGTATAATCGTTAAATAACAATTAAAAATTGTCGAAAAATTTCTGTTGAAGAGAACGTAATACTTTTTTAATTATTTTAGTTTGTGTCGAGGATTATTCAAAGTTTTCAATTTCACTTGTTCTTTGCTTGCAATAATATTTTCTACTTATTATCTCCAATGACGTTAATGGTAATAGATTATTTTAATGTTACTTCCTCATCATGCTAGTCTTACCACTTGCGCAGATAATTTTTAATAATATTATTTTCTCTAATTGAGGATTCCTTTATATTGTTTAAAAGAGGTATGATCGAGTCGAAAACTTTAAACGCATCCAATCAGGTGGACTTGTATTGTGAAGCAAATCATTGGATTTTCGTTTTCTGTAGTAGTGTGGACGTTGATCGCTTCTCTGTACTCCTTCATCAGAAAGAGTACACACAAAATACCAATAAATATTATCATCGTCTCTGCTCACATATGTCCCACTGCTGGGCTCAAGTCACAATAGAAGGGAAATTGACACTCGTCAGACAGGTTAGTGTAGGGTTTTCTTTCGAGTTTTCCTATTCTTGCATATATTTTATATACACATTATATCCGTTAGTCGTCTTTTGCGACAACCATGGGCAAGAAAGTGATTAGTGAATTGTATGCTTACTCCATCACGGAAAATATCAATAACATTAACAAGCCTACAAAAAAATCATGTAACTTCACGTAACAGCAGTCTAGCTATATCTTTGGTATTGCTGAGATCTATGAGTGGTAGTTATCATTTACCATCACGTGGATAGGCGATAAAATAAAATTCACTGTTCTTTTGTTTCTGAAGTTATTCTTTTATAATTTACAGCTCCTACGTTCATCATTAGTGAACAATCGGACTCAAGCAATGGTATGCGATGACTTGAACATGGCCGAATATGCAACATACAATAATCCTAAAGCGAAACCCACCACCAAGAAGCACAAAGCTGATTTACTTGAAGCATTCCTTGGTGCATTGTATATTGATAAAGTAAGTTATTTTATATTGAATTAGTAGTACTCCTTAGTGTCTGAAACCACAGGTCTACAACCAGTGTGTGTTACCAGTGATGACTGTCTCTGAAATCTCTCTGAAATACGGAAATCCACAGAAGAACCGGTGTAAGCGACCTAGCACGAAGAATTAGCACGCTGAAGTGGCAAAGGGCAGGCCACATCGCTCGACGAAGCGACAACCGCTGGGGAAGGAAGGTTCTCGAGTGGCGACCACGTATCGGGCGACGCAGTGTTGGACGCCCTCCCATCAGGTGAACCGACGACCTAGTGAAAGTTTCTGGGCGTCGTTGGATGCAGACGGCACAGGACCGCATTTTGTGGCGTAACATGAGTGAGGCCTACGTCCAGCATTTGACGGCGATAGGCTGAAATGATGATGAATGATAAATACTCCTTCGTTCGCTATGTAGTACCTATGCTACGAATACTATCAAACCTTGCATCGCTCAGGGGTGCCGTAAAAGATGACTAAGAGCTTTATATAAAACTTTGCCAACTCCATCTAATGCCGTTTAGTCGAGTTACATTCCCAAGATAGGATGACCGTAAGCAGGCGGCTGATCATTAAAGTATTTCTAATAAATATTGCAATATATACCTACTACGAAAAAAAAAAATTTTCAGCAATAAAAAGTATTCGAAACGTTGGGAAATTAAAATCAAATCATCATCTTAGCCCATATATGTCCGTCCCACTGTTGGGCTCGGGCTTTCTCCACTATGGGAGGGAAATTGACCTACTATACCACGCTGGTCAGACGTGTTGGTATAGGGTTTTGTTGCAAGTTTTCCTTCTCTTGCATTGACGTTATATGCGTATTATATCCCTTAATCGCCTTTTACGACATCTACGGGCAAGATAGGGAGTGGTGAATTGTATTCTTACCCCATCACAATACGGACCATTTGACCATTATTAATACGATATTTATATATTTGGCATGAGGTATTTATAGAATAATTTTCGGCATCACTTAAAATTCAATCAAATAACGGTTCTTCATTTGCCCAAATTTAAAGAGAAAATAATTAAACGAATACATATGTGATATAATGATATATGTGTATAATAAAATAATATTAATAAAATAATACGATATTTGTCAGAATTTAGAATACTGCCAAGCTTTCTGTAACGCGTGCCTGTTCCCGCGGCTGCAAGAATTCATCATGAATCAAGATTGGAATGACCCCAAGTCAAAGCTGCAACAGTGCTGTCTAACTCTGAGGTCGATGGAGGGTGGCGAACCGGACATACCAGTGTACAAGTACGTTGAATTCATATCTCATATTTTTCTTTTTTTTTAAACCGACAACATCCTCCAGTAATGAAATAATTTGTATTGCGGGGGACTAATAAACATAATTAACGGTCACAATTAACATAAAAAGGCAGAACAACAATTTGGGGATCGCACGAAATGTTGTCCTTTTTATTTTTTGGGGGTGGGTTACGGTTGGCGCACTCCTGGCTCCACTCCGTCTGGGGCGACAGAGGGGCGTAAGCACGCACACCCGTAACCCACCCGTGACACGTCGCCTTCGTCGTTAGACCGACCACCAGAGCAGGGTGACTTGTCGTCAGTGGTCGGTCCGACAACAAAAAAAAACTGCTATCCTGTGTTCGAACGCGCGACACTGACACGGTAGATGGTATCTTAACCACTACGTCATCTGTGCAGTTGAGTTAAGCTTTTATCTTGTAATGGTACAATTTCCGTGTGGTGATGGAGGGTAATACAATATACTACTTCATTTCTTGCTCGTGGATGTCGTAAAAGACTAAGAGTATATGATATGCAGATAACATAATTATAGGCAAGAGAAGGAAAATTTGAAATAAAATCCTATGCCAACCCTTATGACCAGCGTGGTATAGTAGGTCAATTTTCCATCTATTGTTGAGTAGGCTCGAGTCCAACAGTGCGACCTGATGAGCTGAGATAAAGAAACTGGCAGTGGCATATTTTATTCTAAACCAGTCATTACAGAGGAAAATATGATCATTAACCACTATGGTCCACATAAATAACAAGTGATTCCTATATTGTCAGGGTGATCGAATGTCTGGGCCCAACGAACACACGTGTTTATACTGTGGGCGTATACTTCCGCGGCCAAAGATTAGCAGCTGCCCGAGGACACTCGATACAGGAGGCGGAGATGAATGCAGCCGAAGAAGCGCTGAACAGTGCACATGGTAATTACCTTCAACCCGTATATACTAGCTGATATGAAAAACACTGTTCGGTACAAATCTAAAAGAAATAAAAGCTTCTTGAAACCAATCGCACCGCCATTTACCGGGGCAAATTGTTAATCAAATAATCAAAAACCATTCCAGTTCTAATTGTATTTGTTCTTCCCATCAGTAAATATTTTGTCTTTAAATTTATGCGCGTGTCAGGGATGTAGACAAATCTGTAGAGTTATCGATGATCCAGGGCAAAGCACTTTTGCCGAGTGGTAGCAAAAAGTTACTGACAAAATCTACACTATAGCGATCGAAGTCGTAGCCATAGCTAGTATAATAAATACATATAATAAATACTGCCCTTTACGCAATCCTACTCAACTAATATTTCTATTAAAAGTATAATCATAGCTGCTTGACTCAACTAATATTTCGATTGAAAGTATATTGATAGCTGCTTGACTCGATTAATATTTTGATTGAAAGTATTTTGATAGCTGCTAAACTCAACTAAAATTTCGCTTGAAAGTGTTTTAATGGCTGCTTGACTCTACTAATATTTCGATTGAAGGTATATTAATAACTGCTTGACTCAACTAAAATTTAGCTTGGAAGTGTTTTAATAGCTGTTTGACTCAACTAATTTTCGATTGAAAGTATATTAATAGCTGCTTGGCTCAACAAATATTTTGATTGAAAATATATTAATAGCTGCTTGACTCAACTATTAGTTCGACTGAGACTATATTAATAGCTGCTCGATCGAAATAATATTTGAAAATATTTTAATAGCTGTATGACTGCTTGAGCTATTGTATGACTATACATCGCGCAGTACTTACCTGGTGGATGACTGGCTGAGGGTTTATACCAGTACTGTCATCCTGACCAATGTTACTAACAAGGAGACCCTCAGACGTTTGGGTCGGGGATTTCCATGATTTTTGGGTGGGGTGGTAGAGGGACCCGAGGGTATCACAACTACCAGATATTAGGGCCAACTGGGCCCTCATTAAAAAGATATTAAGGGTCAAAGTTGGATGGGTAATTTACGTACTAGAGAAATTCGCATTTGAATCGCAAGTTAATGGTAGCCTCGTGGTAAGGCGCTCGCCTGCGGCATCTATGGTCTCGGGTTCCAGACCCGACGACTTATTTTTTTTTTAAATTATCACAATATTGGGTAAAATTTGTTTTTTTTCATAATTTTACACAGAATTATAAATTATTTTGCTTTTTATCACGATCTCCTTTTCTCGCTCTCTCCCATGTATCAACTCTTCAATATGAAAATTGAGAGGTTATGGAACGAAAATAAATAATTATAAAGTTGTGAAAAAATCAATATTTATATTTATCGTATAAATGTATATTTTTCATACATTCTTCATCCTTACACATTTTTGGATGGAATTCCTCGTAAAAGTACACAAAACACAGACATTGTCTGCTCCGGCTACATTTTATCGCTGCGCAAGTCCCCTCCGAGATAGAGCGGAAAAAACGAGATCGTGAGAAAAGGAAAATAATTTATAATTCTGCCTAAAATTATGAAAAAAAAAATAATTTTACACAATATTGTGATAATTAAAAAAAAAGTAAATTGTCGTGTCTCGAACCCGAGACCATTGAATCTGCAGGCGAGCGACATTACCACGAGGCTACCACTAGCTTGCGATTCGAATTTCTTTAGTACCTACAAGTAAATTATATTATTATTATTTTTATTTAAGACAATACCCTGCACTAAGGAAATAATCCTTGTATTGAGGGGGACTTTACAAACATATAATTAACGGACACAAATTACATCCAGACTCAGAACAACAATTTGTGGATCGCACAAAGTGTTGTCCCGCGTGGGATTCAAACCCCCGACACTGGCGCTGTAGGTCGCTATCTTAACCACTACGCCATCTGTGCAGTCTCTTTCATTCAACTTTAACGCTTAAAATCTTTTTAACGAGGGCCCAGTTGACCCTAATATCTGATAGTTGTGATACCCTCGGGCCCCCTCTACCACCCCACCAAAAATCATGGAAATCCCCGACCCACACGTCTGAGGTGTCTCCTTGTAAGTCTTACCACAGTTAGATACACTTATTTATGGAACATAGCGAATATGTTGCACCACTCAGGACTGCATTGACTTCCACCTTCTAAATGGTCACTGTGCCAGTGGTCCGTTCAAAGGGCGGAGAAGGGTCACAGGCCGAGTTGTAGGATTTTCTGTCGCTTTGATGCAATGCTGACCGGTAGGGTTCTTATAGTTAGACTGTGGCTTACAATAAAAGTCGCTGCTTCTTTGTTAATTAAAAGCCTTGCTTAGATTATTCTGTATACATTTGCCAAGTGTTAATTTTTATTCTAAACTAACCATTAATGTGTTGCTCCTTTATCATTTAGTATTTTTGTTATATAGAATTGTTTCCGCAACTGGACCACCAAAAACGGGTTATAGCCAAAAGTGTTCGCAAGAAGAAAAGCAAAAAGGACGGACGTGACAATCCTACACAAGAACGCGCTATTGCAATTAAACGTAAACGTCTAGAGGACAAGGTGCCTAAAGCTTACAAACTTGAGCGAAACGATGCAGAAAGTTCTGACGAAAGTGTCGCCAATGCGGCCTCCGAAGATGAGAGCATAAAAAGTGCTGAGGGCAAATCTGGAGATTCAGGTTTGGATAGTGACGATGGTTCGTTGTCAGAAGATAAGTACGACAATGTTCAGGTCAGCTCTCTTTTAAGTGATATGGAGCGGCTAAGAGAAGAAATGATAAAGAAGAATGAGTATGAAAAGTTTAAGGAGAAATGCAAAAGGTTGGAGAATGATGAGGACTTGTAATAAAAAAGTCTTGAGACATTTTAAATAGAATTATTTAAAGACGTGAACGGTGATGCCTTCGATAATTGATCTATAAGGGTCGTCCATTAATTACGTGGGGGACTCAAAAACGCTTCACGTAATCAATGGGCACCCCTTAACCCTTGTTAGCAGATGTTATGTTGTTTTCGTTGTAGCAGATGGTATGTAAAATATCTGTTAAACATGTTTGGTTTATTATTTATACTTATGAATTGGCTGTTATAGTTTGTTATTTTTTAATATTTCCATGTCAGAATGTATAAAAATAATTTTATTATTTGGGAGAAATAAAATATTTTAAGTAAGTTTTAAGTATTTTGTAATGGAAAGCTTTGATATGTTCCATTGCTATTCAAATTATGACCTATTCTGCGGATTATTAAAAACAATAGCAACTGTGTTTAATTAGTTTATACTAGTCATTGTCTGCATCATTGTAAGGTATTATTTTTTAATTTACAACACTTATACATAATTTTAAACGATCTTAAGTAAACATATCATATCTTATTTTTTTATGAGTTGAGATGTAAGACAATTTATGTTGGTAATTTCAATCCAATCAATGGCAATAATGCCGAATATTGTTGTTGAAATAAAATATGTATTAATTCCTGTCACTATTATATAAACTATATTTGTATGTAGAATACTACATACATATAAATATCTCTGTACAAATAAATTTGTTTTGACTATGAAATAGTTCTGTAATATTGGTGGATAGTAAGTAATAGCCCAACTTTCTGAGGGTGTTTGTGTGTGGAGGGTTTTGGTGGTGCCCTTGGTATCACCGAGCCTTAATGCACGCATTCATACGCCCTTCACTGTCTTCGCGGTAGGCAGCGACCCTGTAAAGGTCCATGAGCGGCAGCAACACTTACCATCAGGTGTGTACTGTTTGCTCGTTTGCCACCGTTTGCAATAAAAAAAAAATCTGTACCGTTTTTCATTTTATATTCTGTTTTACTTGTATTTTCAATTCGCGATGCAATATAGTATAAGTTTAAATGTGTCAAATGTCTATAAACGAGAATATATGTTAAATTAAAGTTTTGTAAATTAAGTAATTAAATACCGTGTGGTGACGAAATAAAAATACAATTCACCACTTCCTATCTTGCTCATGGATGTCGTAAAAGACGACTAAGCGATATAATACGCATATAACATTTATGCAAGAGAATGTAAACTCGAAACAAAACCCTATACCAACCTGTCTGATCATCATGGTATAGTAAGGTCAATTTCTCTCCTATTGTGGAGGAGGCTCGAGCCCAGCAGTGGGACGTATATGAACCGAGATGATGATGATGAAATTAAGTAAACATGCTTGAAGATTGTAAATAAAACTACTTTTACGGATTATATCGCGTTTGTATTTGATTTATGATTGCCCGACGTTTCGAACATTTTGCAGCATTCATGGTCACGGGCGGACTAAGGTGTCTCACGTCCAACAAGTAATCGTTATTACAGACATTTATAATTATCTGCCCGATACAGAAAATTTGTTAAACGTCGTTATTTTATATATTTTTTTAAAATTGACAAAAACACGTGGCACTAAAGTTTCACGTCTGATATGCGTACTTTGTACGCACGCTCTTTTTTTTTAATATATTGCTTAACTTGAACGACAATGTTTCAATGTCTAGTTCTGTACTTCGACATCATAGAGTTTAATAAATGTCCAACATGAGAAAAGCTTTTTATTTGAATATTAAAGATTTTACCAATTTTGCTGTGTGGTAGCGGCTATGAATGCTACCAACCTTCGCATTGCTCGTAGCTGTCGTAAAAGACGGCTGACAGTTCAATATCGACCTGGACCAACACCAGTTGACGCCGTCGGGTCAACAATTACATTCACAAAGAGGGTGGGCGTCAGGCAGGCGACCAGTAATAAAACTATACGAGTCTGACCAGCATAGTAAGTGGTATTAAGTGTTAGTAAGTCTATTTTCCTCCTGTTTTGGCGGATGCTTGAACTTAGCAGTAGGACGAGATTTCAACTGAGATTAACGCATAATTACAGTCAGGCTTCAAATAATTATTTTTAACGCTTAGTTCATAATTAGAAATCTGTAGTGTAGTAAACATTCCAAGAAATAAATTCCTAGGCACAAATTTTAAACAGGGGCAAAAATGTTATTTGTTTGTTTTCTGTGTACCACAGAAGAAATTCTCAATAATGAAGTTTAGAATTTTATTGAGTGAACAAAAAGGTTCTCCCATGTGGATGTAGTTAAAAAGAAATCTAAATTGTAAATGGTTTAAGATGGCCTAAAGGTCTTAGTAACCGAGCCATAAACTTCAAGGAAAATATTTAGGAAGCCCGTGCGAATTCTAACAAAAAAACTACATAAAAATTAAGGAGCTATTAAAAATTGTATCGTAATGGGTAATTTTCTAAAGAAATCGCAAATTGTATGAAATATAATTTTATATTATCTAGCCATATTAACACAGTACGATGCAGCATAGTGAAAAAGCAATCGGTCCTTTTTTAGCGCGTAGTGTCAGCCACTGCTTTTGATTCGGCACATACATTTCTGCTGGCATTAGTTGTTCGGGCGTATCGTTTTCTGAAACAGGTTATTGAAGAACATATATATGAAATATATCTCTATATGAAAATAGACAACGCTACCAGAACTAGTTGGAAAAAATTGAAACGATTGTGTTATCTATACAAATTAATAAAATGAAGTGTCTATTTGTAATGTCTAAATACTGAGCTTTTTTCATGCTCACGTAGTAATTTGCACAACACCTATGCCTAAAATACAATTTAAATTTTTTTGTGTCTGTCGGTCTGTCTATCTGTTTGTTCCGTGTAATTTCAAAACGGCTGGACCGATTTTAATAATATTTTACTACCAGGTAGCTGTTTAGTCTATATAAGGAGTGACTTAGGCTATATTTTATCCCGGTGTTCCAACGGGCACTATGCGGATAGGGCGGCTGAAACTAAAGCGAAGCGAGGGCGAGTTGCTAGTATTTGATAAAATTTCAAGATATTTTTCAATAATCTATAGGTTAATATTCCGTGTGGTTACGGAATAAGAATACAATTCGACACCCTCTATCTTGCCCGTGGGTATCGTAAAAGACTACAAGATGGATAGTATATGCAAGGGAAGGAAAATCTATACCAATAAATAAAATTGGAGTGTCTGTTTGTGACCGTGTGAGCATAAAAAAGCCTATTATTTTGACATTACAAACAGACAATCCAATTTTATTTATTGGTGTAGATTAGTAGCCGGCAATAGATTTAGCCCCTACTACCTACAGCCCCGTGTTCAAGGGTTTTGGTGGTCCCACGGACTACTCGGTAAGGTGTTTTGGGTTATAAAATTTAACGATTTGACTTCATTTCGGCTCATATAGGTACGTCTCGCTGTTCGGCTCAAGCCTCCTCCATAATAGAAGCGATATTGACCTAATATACCACGCTGGTCAGACTTGTTGGTATAGGGTTCTGTTTCAAGTTTTCCTTCTCTTGCAAATATGTTATATGCATATCACGACTTCACTTATTGATAAATATTGAATAAGTGCAAAATAAACTTGAGAAATAGATTCACTCGGTAATGGTAGCAAAAGCTTATTTTAGTATTACTGATTACTGAAAGGGAAAGAACGAGTGAGAATGTGTCAAATTATCTACTGTTTGTCTCCCTTTTGCGATAAGGACTAAAGCTAATTATTTTATGCATATATTTTATTCGATCAATCCCTTCTCAATATGAATGGATTCGTTGTAATTGGACGCACCTTCTTTACGTACGCGCTGCGCTGATTGCAAAGTGGAATCTTGCATAGATATCAGATCTCCAGGAGCATGTAATAATAGTCTGCCAACACCTTCGCACCTTCTGTAAGGTAATCATACCCTATAATGGCCAACCTGGAGCCTACCGTGTAGGCAATGAACTTTGCTATATAGCAAACTATCTATAAAATTTGCTTTATATCCTCAAACAGTATTGTTGTGTAGAATGAAGTTAGTTAAAGAAACTAAAAAATGCTTTTGTAAAGGGACTATTTTTAGTCCCTGCGATGCATAAAATAGGAATAGCGACATATATCGAGTGACACCAAAGCCTTTGCTACGGATATAAACAATTCGCCAATTTTATTGGACAAATGATTTAAATTATTGCATTGTTCTTGAAAAGTGTGTAAAGTTTCAAATGAAATTAGAAAGCCATGTTCAAAGCTTACGATACATACAAATCAAACTTATTTTATAAATATTTTTTATAATTATAATTAAAATAGTGTATACTTCCTTAAAGCCTTTCAGTAATGACGAACTTCACTCTACTCTGCGAATGGTATTGCATCAACCCCAAAATTGGTAGACAATAGCGTTCACTGACTAGTTATGATTTTACCTTAAAACTTCATTTTGTAACATCTGCTTCCTCGCGGCAGTGGTGAGTGATTTACATTCATTTAACCAGTGCCGCACTTCATTGAAATCAGCTAACAGCTGCATCGCCGCATCTTGCCTAGAAAACGAATATCATCGCAGAATTAAATAACTTGTAGATTTATACAAATATTATGACCCCTAAATTATAGATCTAAATATTGAGTAAGGATTTAAATTTATCAAGCCACTAAATGAAAAATAGCGGTTTTGGTTTTAATACCCACAAAGAATACTACAAAGTCTACAAACTACTACCAAAGGTGGGCATTAACTCGTTAATCCGTTAATCATTAATTAAGGAAGTTAACATTTTGCTTAACGGATTAACTTTTAAGTTAACGATTTCTGATGTTTACGCGAGTATTATACATTTTAAATAAAACTACTTTACGGATTTTATCGCGTTTGTATTTGATTTTTGATTACCCGACGTTTCGAACACTTTACAGCGTTCATGATCACGGGTGGACTAAGATGTCTCACGTCCAACAAGTCATCGTTACTGCATAAAATTTTCTGCAGTAACGATGACTTGTTGGACGTGAGACATCTTAGTCCACCCGTGATCATGAACGCTGTAAAGTGTTCGAAACGTCGGGTAATCAAAAATCAAATACAAACGCGATAAAATCCGTAAAGTAGTTTTATTTAAAATTTTAAGTTAACTTCAAAAAGTGTTTAACGCCCTTGTTAACTTCCGTTAAATTGAACTGTCGTTAACTGCAGCCCGTCACATTTAGTCGTTTGTTGACATGGTGTCATTTTGTTTGTTTGAATTACGCGCCGTGCCACGTCACGTTCGTAATTTCCACGACACAGTCGTCGTCATTTCAGCTGGTACATGTCCCACTGTTGGACTCGAACCTTCGCCCCAATAGGAGGGAAATTGACCTACACTACCATGCTGGTCAGACATGTTGGTGTAGCGTTTTATTACATATTATATCCCTTAGTCGTCTTTTACGACATCCACGGTCAAGATAGGTAGTGGTGAATCGTAATCTTACTCTTCCGTCACCATACGGACACTAAAGCAGTACAAGTTTTAAATGGTTAACTTTTAACGGTTAACTTTAACTTACTGAAGTTAACATTTTAATTAACGACGTTAACTTTTGGATTAACTGTGCCCACCTATGACTACTACTACATAATATGCAACTACTCTATGTTACTCCAAACGTAAGGAGTAATTCACTCCGCCCATGAATATTGGATTGGACAATAAATCAATATCACCTGATGTGCTGTCAGGCGCGCACTGCCGCACTGCCCTCGCCTTTCGGTTCGGCGACGGCGTCGCCATTCTCAACTGTCAACTTGTATCCCTTTGCTAATGTATTCATTCGTTCATTTCTTTTTCATTCATAATGCGTAATAATAATTTCATAAAAAGGTTAATCTTCTCGTCTACTGCACGCTGATCAGACAGCTTGATACAGGGCTAATTTTCGTGTTTTATTTATCTTGCAATAGATATTATATGCATATAATATTTCTTAGTCACCTTTATATGACGTGGACAAGGCAAGTGGAGTGAATTTTATTTTTATTCCGTCACTACACGGAAAGTAAAATATCAAAAAATGTGAACTTACGTGAATTTAACTTTAGCTACGTAGATATGATGCAGCCACGACTCGCACATAATTCGTAGCACCATGTTTAAAGTCGTTATATCTTGCGTCGCTTTTATTACTGGCAACAACATTTTATCTGTAATAGTCAACGAGAATGACTTACAACAGCTATCAATATAAAGAACTAGTGATGGTTCTACGACCTACACTATATTAATCATCATCATTATTATTATCAATTCACATACGTTCCAGCTAAACTCGAGCCTCCGCCGTAACAGGGGAGTAATCGACCTACGACAAACATGCTGGTCAAACAGGTTCGTATAGGATTACATTTCGATTTTTTCCTTTTTCCTTAGTCGTCGTATACGATACCCACAAATGTATTTCCTACTTCGTCACTACACGGAAAATCATCACTATTAGTCTCAGCCCACTTAAGTTCCACTTTTGGGCTCGTGCCCCCTCCACAGTGGTAGAGAAATTCACCTACTATACCACGCTGGTCAAACGTGTTGGTATACCGTTTTATTACGAATATTCCTTCTCTTTTTTTTCGGGGTGGGCTACGGTCAGCGCACCTACCGCCCGGCTCCATCCGGGGCGATAGAAGGGCGGCGCGCGGCCCCGTAACCCAGCCGTGGCACGTCGCCTTCGTCGTTTGGCTGACCAACGGTGCAGGGTGACTTGTCGTCGGCTCGACGGAATACCCCTGAGGAGTACCCTCTCCTTGACCGACGTCTTCCCCTCGGGGACGTCGGTGACGGGCTAAATTCCCGGTCCAGCTCACCCGCGGCCTCGGCTAAGGCGACATCAGGCATAGGTAATCGCGTCTGCGCCGCCCCAGTCGTCGGCGGCGGTTCGCGTCGTCGTGGAGGCGTTCCTCCCGCGCGAGTGTCGCCGCCTCTACAGACTCTCTACTACTACTACTGCCTCGTAGAAGGCTGCGTCCGCGTCACAGTTCCTGAGCATCGCCCTGGCGATGGCCGGAAGCGTCAGATCGGCACCGATGATTGCGACGAGTTCACGGTGCTGCTCTGTCCAGGTAGCACACACCTCGAGCGTGTGCTGCGCCGTGTCCTCGTCGCAATCGTAGTGGTGGCAGGACGGAGTACTCTCCCTCCTGACGACCGTGTGCAGGTATTTGGCGAAGCTGCAATGCCCCATCTACCTACACCAGTAGGAAGGTGAGCACCCCGTGTCGCCACTATAACCACTGCATGAGCACCGGCCGGAAGGCCTCGACGGTCCGGACACCGAACCGAGGCCTCTACAGCCGGACTGCCCAACGGGCAATGACGTCTCGGCGGGCGTCGACCCGCCATGCGCTAAGCTCCCTCAAGGAAACCATACCGCCCCCGCTCGCGTCGCCGACACCCGCCGATACAATCCGGAAATCATTTCCGCCTCCGGGTCCCACGGGAGAGTCCCGGCCAATAGGCACGCTGCCTCCGTTGCCACCGTGCGGTACCCGCGTATGGCCCAGACCGTCATGGCCCTCTGTGGACGCCACAGAACAGCCCTGAGACGGACGGTCAGGGACCCCCGCCCACACCGGTGCGCCGTACAGGGCCATTAACCGGATATATTCCTTCTCTTGTCTAAATTTTACGTGCATATGTTGTCCCTTAGTCGTCGTATACGATACCCAAGGATAAGTGGTGGAGAATTATATTTCTTACTCTGTCAGTATACGGAAAATTCTCACTCTTTTAGTACTATCACTTAAATCATCCAGGTCCGTCTTTATACGAGTCTTTTTTTTCACGGTCTACTCGGGTAGTAACAAGTTCAGCTTACAGTGCGTTATCAACCATTATGTTCCCATAGGAATCGTCAAACCTGCTGAGCGATCACCAGTAGACTGCAGTTACTAAGCGTGGCAACTCTAGTATTGTTCCGCTTTAGGGTGGGAGGACGGATATATCTAAAAGTGGATTTCGATAGGGACATCCCTAGCAGCAGTTAATAAGCAAGAGAAGATTAAAAGTGAATCCCTATTCCACTATGAATAGGGAGATATAATAATTGCCACCGAGGTCAAAGAATTGGTACTAATAGTCAGTCCAATTTAGATGGGGTTATACGGTAGGGTATATGGCCACTTGCCGCCCTTACGTCATCGCGGACGGAATGGGCGGGGTATGACTTAGCTTCCCACAAAAAATGGTGTTATAATAAGTCTTTTCTATTATAAAAGAGCTTTATACTTAACTGTGAAACACTTATAAGCTGAAATGAAAAAGAACAAATATTACCTAGGAACTCGTGTACATAAATAGAGTGTATGGATTGTGGCGGTTGAGTGATTCGTCGCCATTCCGTGTTGCTCGGGAATATCATAGTTAGGTGTGCCAAACTAGTAGTCGCACACACCAACGATAACACTTGAGTTATCTCTTCTGACGCGTCCTGTTGGAATATAATCATCATAATTATGATATTGTTTTGAGTATCGCAGACGCAGTTTGAATCTGTATTACCTCTATTTTTTAGTAGTTATGGGAGTGTTAAATTGTCAAGTATAGCTTGCTCTTGGTATAAATCGTGTGGAAATCTGTAATTTCCTTAATGGCATGTATAATCTGTCAATTTGCATTGGCTTAGTATGGTGGACTTTACCATTAGAAAATAGCAGGGCCACTTTGAAGTCTGTAGCAAATTTTCATATTTTCTGCGATTGGCATCTATGAGCACCGTTCCACTTCTAAGGAACACAGCGAAATATTCTAAAGTCTTATGTTCTAAATAAACACGCATAGTTTGATGTCACACAGGACAATATTTTGTGGCATCTTCAAATTCTTGTTTCGATCCATACTTCATCCATACTTGTGTATTTGTAAAATCCACCGTAATACAATAATTATTACAATGTTAGTGCAAGGTTTTGTCTAAAAAATGTCTATTGTGTACTAAATACAATATTTTTGTACCAAGAGAACGTTTCAGATATGGGTTTTATAGATGATTGCAATGTAATTGTTACTTAAAAGAGGGAGGCAGGAGATAAAAATACATTTGTTAGCGTCAAAAACAAAATTGCCGTAAAAAGGAGAGTAGATTTGAAGGCAGAAGTGTTTTCGTGAAATTTAGCTAAGTTTTTGCAACGTTCTCCCTTTTTTTTTACCGAAGTGAAAGAGGCAGCACCATACTTCATATATATAATAAGATGATGAGGATGATGATTTACAAAAAAAATATTTTTTTGGTTACTCCTAATGGCTGACCTATATAGGTTCTAACCTAACTAAGATTTCTGGACCGTGTCGATAATCATTAAAAGCATTGAAACTATACACGAGCTAGGCTTATGTCAAAGATATTGTTACCTTCAATTTACGTATATTGACTTTCACCTCCGAAACTAATGTCTCTCTCATTTTAGCGCAAACACTTTCATGTACTCCAATTTTACCTGTAACCGAAATTAAATTACTGAAATATTTATTTGCCAATAATACAATAAAATTTATAGCTAAATTATTTTTGGAAATACTGCAGAAAACATAACTAGATTTTTTCAAAAATACGAATGACCCGTTAAAATTTATAGTTAAAATTTGTATATGAGTGAACAAAACGGCTTCCTTGTCGATATATTTGTCAAAGCCTATTCAGCGAAACTGATAATATAAATAAGAGCATCATTAAGTAATCAGCTTTGTTATTTGATGGCATTAAAGTGCCTTCAAATTATAATAATGATTATTGTAACTGTACCTGATTCAATAACGGTTGTGTGATCGGCGAACCTCAAATTTATTAGTTGCTCCATGCAGGCTTGCATATCATTGTGTGCGATGCGAAAGAAATCTTTCATCCTCCATACATTGGCCAGTCTTCGGGTCTCGGCTAAACACCATAATCTATACGTATGAATGGAATGGTCTGAAAGAGATTACAACAATATCTTGTAATGCCCGTGAATTCACTGCAATAATTAAAGGACACCTGTCGTGGCCAATCTTCCTCAAAATAAAATAGACAGATCAGCGTCAGGAATTGAAACGCATTCATCATCATCTGCGAGTTCATTCTTTTAAGAAGAGAATCGATTGTGCTGGGCAGAGAAAATAATAGTGCAGGTGGGAATATCTGCGCCTGCTTCCGCCCTAGCTGAAGCTGCAGGTGCAAAGTCTAAGGAAAGTAAATTCAAGTTCCTGGATTGCATTAGAAGTATGCTAAGGTCGGTAGTTACACAAAGGGTACCTAACCCACTGAATGGGCTAATGATCTTTATGGTACCAGTGGTTCACTCAAGGAGCGCAGAGAAACCACAGTATACTGTGGGGTCCTATGCTACTCTATTATCTCACTCTGTTCTGTAACCCGAACAGCCGCATAGAGGGTAATCAGACTATCATTATCATCATCATCTCACAGCCCATACATGTCCCACCGTCGGGCTCGGGCCTCTTTCACTATGGGAGGGAAATTGACCTACTACATCACGCTGGTCGTCTGACCAGTTTGTTGGTGTTGGTATAGGGTTTTGTTTCGAGTTTTCCATCTCTTGCACAGATATCATATTCATATTATATCCCTTAGTCGTCTTTTACTACGTCCACGGGCAAGAGAGGGGCTGGTGAATTGTATTCTTACTGTGTCACCACACAGAAGAATCGAACTACATTTTCGGGCAGGCGCCCGAAAAAAAGAAACTTTGGTTAGCCTTAGCAGGCAGTGGTGCTAATGAATGTATTGATATTAAAGTATAAATCACCATTTATCATCGTTTGCTACCGAAAATTATAAAGAAAATGTGTGTTACTTTATTTGGAACTAGCAACCCGTTCTCGCTTCGCTTCGGTTTCAGTCGCCTTACCCGCATAGTTCCCATTACCGTGGGAACATAAGATATAGCCTTAGTTACTCCTTATATAGACAGCTACTTGGCAGTAAAATATAATCAAAATCGGTCCAGCAGTTTTGAAGATTACCTCAAACAAACAGACACACAGACCAAAACTTTTTTAAACTGTATTTTAGGCCTAGGTGTCGTGCAAATAACTGCATGAGCATGAAAAAAACTCACGTGTTTTGACATTATAAACACATACTTCAATTTTATTTATTTGTATATGTATGCGTCACTATATAAATTACTAGAAATATTATATGTACTCTTATAAGACTCACGTAAAGAATCCATCATCGCCTACAGACGTCCACTGCTGGACATAGGCCTCCCCACGAGAATGCCACTCGGAACGGTCCTGCGCCACTTGCCTCCAACCGTTCCCTGCGACTTTGAGAATGTCGTCAGTCCACCTAATGGGGGGTCGTCCTACGCTGCACCGTCGATTCGTGGTCGCCACTCAAGAACCTTTCTTCCCCAACGGTTGTCGGTTCAACGTGCTAATTCTGCGGCTATGTCGGTTACACCCGTTCGTCTACGGATTTCCGTGTTGCGGATTTTATCACGTAGAGAAATACCCAGCATAGCCCTCTCCATAGCACGCTGAGCAACTTTGAGCTTTTTTATGAGGCCGACATTTAGAGACCACATTTCTGTGCCGTAAGTCATCGCTGGTAACACACACTAGTTATAAACCTTTATTTTCTGACACTGCGGCATATTGGACGAGAAGATCCTCTTAAGTTGCCCGAACTAAAGAAAACACGTAAAGAATAACTTACCTAATCTATGTAAAATAGGAATTTGCTCAACGATAGGTAAATCTTCTAGAGGCGCTCCCAATATGTAGTCCCATGTTACTTCGCATTGGTTGTTCAGTGTGACCAACTCTTGCAACATCAATGCGAAACACGCTCCCGATACGGTACTCTAAAACCATAATATTACCAAAATGAAAATTCCTATTCATATAATTGAATTGAAAAAAAATAAAAAATATAAATAATGAATTTTTGGAATGTAGTTGTCGAAAAAGCTATTACATGATACGATGAAAATCTCTGCAGTAAGAGCGAGAATATGAACGAAAAATTGATAACATAATTTCCATAGCAGTTTTAACGGTAAGGCAGTTGGAACGGATTTTTTATAGATGTGGGTTCAAATACCTGGAGTAATTTCTTTTTGCGTCACTAATGACAAATATAGACACATTAGTTTGAAAATTACCTCGGTGATGTATAATGATATCTCTGGATTAACTTTAAGCGTCGTTGGCGTTAAATTCGTCGTCAAAGTATCTCTGAAAATGTGAAAATGATATAAAATAAACAAATATGTAGTAACAGCCCAGAATATATCCTAATAGATAAAGTGGAAGAGTTTGTTTGTTTGAACGCGCTAATCTCATGAACTAGGTCCAATTTTAAAAATTCTTTCAGTGTTAGATATCCCATTTATCGAGGAAGACTATATATCATCACGCTAAGACCAATAGGAGCGGAGCAACAATGAAAATGTTTCAGAAACGGTTTTTTTTCCTTTTGAGAGCTTCCGCTGCGTGCACTACTAAATGTTTAGGTTTCGCAAAAATCACGTGTGACAGAATTGTATTATTTAAAAATATTTTCACCTTCTACTTAAACAAGGTCACGGGTTAAAGTTAGCATTAGCCCAAAGTAACGGCGGATGAAGTCGCGGGCATAAGCTAGTTTGGTAATAAATAGTATAGATACATATGTACGAGGGCAGTCCGATAAGTACTTAGCCCCTACAATAGAAAAACGAAAATTTTTAATAAATGACGATTTATTTCTCAACATAGTCTCTTTTTAACTCCATACACTTGACCCAGCGATGGTCCAACTTCTTTAACCCATCTGAAAAATAGTTTTCCCGGAGGTCTGCAAAGTAGGCCTCCGTGGCGGCGATAACCTCCTCATTCGACTCAAATTTCTGCCCCGCGAGTGGCTTTCTCAAGTTTGGGAACAAAAAGAGGTCACAAGGGGCCAAATCTGGGGAACACGGTGGATGAGGTAGCTGTTCGTAGCCTAATTCAATCAATTTGGCTGTGGCGACGGCAGAGGTGTGAGCCAGTGAGTTATCGTGGTGAAAGAGCACTTTTTTCATCGCTAAACGGGGCTGTTTTTTCTTTAATTCGGCGTGGAATCGGCTCAATAATTCGGCATACTCCAGTCCTGTCACTGTTCTGCCCTTCTCCCGGTAGTCAATGTAGATCACACCTTGTGAATCGCAGAAAACGGTGGCCATCACCTTTCCGGCCGATAGGACAGTTTTCGCCTTCTTCGGAGCACATTCGCCAGGCGCGGTCCACTGTTTTGACTGGTCCTTAGTCTCCGGTGTGTACCAGTGGATCCAAGTTTCGTCGAAGGTCACAAAACGACGTAGGAACTCTTTCGGATTGCGTTTAAACAGTGTCAAATACTGTTCTGAAGTCGTCTCATGGATGCGCTTGTTATCCGGAATAAGCAAACGCGGCAGCCATCGAGCTGAAAGCTTTCTCATGCCCAATATTTCATGTAGGATATAACACACACGGTTTTTTCAGATGCCTACTGTCTCAGCTATCTCGCGCACCTTCAGTTGGCTATCTGCCAATACGTTATCATGAACTATTGTCACATTATTACTAATAATGACCACGTTAAAACTCGTTAAATCAATTTTTGACGGTTGCTATTGAAGGAGAAGAGTCACCGTATACAGCATCCAAGCGCTCTTTGATATCGCTGCGCGATTTCCTTTCCAAAAACAAGAATCGAATAACCGACCGATATTGCACTTTTCCATTTTTGCAATAGTTGCGTACACACCGGCAAAAACAAACAACAAATCCAAGATAGCTGAAATTTTGACAGTAGTCGTCTACGAGAATGTACTATACGATAGTAAATTTTTCTTACGACAGTGGCGCCATCAGGCGGTGAGGCTAGGTATTTATCGGACTGCCGTCGTATTTCCAGTTCAGTCTCACGGCACAATACCCGAAGGGGTATCTCAATCTATAGATATAAAAGGAGAAGCTGACTGATATATCAACGCAGGGCCTAAATTGTAAGGGTTAGAAATTTGAAATTTTGCACAGGCCTTCCTTTTATAACGTAGGGAAGCACTAAGAAAGGATTTTTAAAAATTAACCCCCTAAGGGGATCAAACGGGGGTGCAAAATTTGTATGAAACTTTGCCGTTTTTGAAGTTATTCAAATGAAATTTAGTACGAAGGTTCTTCATTGAAAATCATGAAACAGGTGTAAAATATTTTTTCGAAAATCATCCCTTAAGAGAATAAAAGGGAGGTCCAAACTGAGTATGAAAGTTCTGATTTCTAAAGTTAATTCAATGAAATGTTGTATTTGGGTTACAATTCGTAATAATGATTATTGCCGATATACCTTTTTTTGAATTCAATCCCCATGGTGGATAAAAGAGGGGTGCAAATTCGGTAGGTATAAAAGTTTTTCGTATTTACCTGCATTATTTCAATGAAATTTTGTATTTATGTTATTAGTTCCTAATAATTATTATTGGCGATACCAGAGTACTCGGAGTTTAAAATAGGGGGACGGGACGTACGTAGACGACACGTCGTCGTTTCGATTATCTGTTTGTACGGGCTAATTAAATGGATTTCGAAGCTATTCGGCCGATTTAAATGAAATTTTGCATGGTGGTCCTTACATCCCCGGTCAACATTTAGGATACTTTTAATCACGGAAAGTTAAAGAGCTCCCGTGGGATAGTTAAAAAACTATAGTAACTTACACAGATTAGTCCACAACTTACTTCAACGAAAATCGATACAAAAAGACTCATTATTAAAGAAAATTATTCTGAAAATCAACCCTCATAGGATATATTCTTTTCTAAGGGTGTAAAATAGGGAATGAATTATGCTTTGATATTTTTCACTCTAATACACAAGTAATAAATTCATACAACGCCAATGATTAATTAACTGCACTGATAACATAGTGGTTAAGATATCAACCTACCGTGCCAGTGTCACGGGTTCAATTCCAACGCCGGACAATCTTTTGTGTGATCGACAAATTGTTGCTCTGAGACTGGGTGTAATTTGTGTCCGTCACTTATATGTTTGTGAAGTTCCTTAGTGAAGGGTGTAGCGCGAAATTCAGTTTGTAGAATGAATAGAAAAAGAAGGTCGTGCAGGATCACTTGAACACCCCTTTTTTGACGCCAGGCAGCAAACTATATTATCGTGGTATCGACCTCGCGCGTTCAGTCTCTCTACGAGTGGAGGACTAATCCCCATTTCAGTCATCCGTGTCTTTGACTAGGTTGATTTTTTTGTTACTGTTGTTGGCAAACGAACAAACAGCACACCTAATGGTAAGTGAGTGAGGTGTACTAATCATGGAGTTTTGCTAGGTCGCTGCCTACCGAGAAGAAAATGAAGGAAGTGTGAATGACTCCAATGAGGTTTCGTTATACTTAAGCGCTTCACCAAAACCCACCACAGGCAAAAACACCCTCAGAAAGTTGGGCTTCCGGCTCTCTCGCTTTGGATGGACCGGCCCGCGACATTAGATGGACCATTGACGAAAGTATGATTCTATCACGTAAAGATAGTAAAGCGTAAGCACTTGGGCTAACCACCACCCGACGCACAGCGATGAAATGAGTCAGCTTGGCAGATTTTCTTCCTGACTGGCGCCGCTGAGTTCTTACGCAAGATAACTGCCAAGCAGAAGATGGCGGCCTCATACCAGTTCCTGACCTGTCGACTATGATCTAAGTGATGGTCGGCAGCTTCTGCAGTGATGTTTGCGATAAATTTACGGCGCTGCTCTGCCCAGGCAACACAGACCTCATAAGTATGTCTGTTGTGTCCTAGCTGGGACCACAATTGTGGGACATAGCGCGGTATCCGCGTGTAGTTCTAAACACCATGGCTTTTTGCGAGTGCGAGAAGAAAGGTTTAATACAAGTGGTCAAAATTTGCTCATATAGGTGTACCGTACAGGGCCATTGATCGAACCAGTCTCCTGTTCAGACGTCAACATTTAACACCGCTTTAACGAATTTGATAAAAATGCTCCTGAAATAACGTCGCCCGTCGAGTACTAAACCCAAATATTTTATCTGGTCCTCGACCGAGTGGAACCGAATGAACGGTGATTGTTGTGCCGACCGGTGTATAGCTACAGGGTCTATGAAATATCAAATCATTCTTTTTATATAGGGCTACTCTAGGCGGCATCGTTACTGATCGAATCACTACCTCGATACCGAGTGTGGCCAAACGTGTCGCTTATTTAAATTAAGTCCTGCCCGTAGAGGGTCCAGCCTCAGCTAATGTACCATACAATCACCCGCAAGTACAAGCTCAGCTGGGAGGAGTACAACATAGGTGTAGGCACAAAGTCTCCTGTGCGCTTCCCGTAGAGGCCACCAGCGTCGGACTGGCCATATAGTCGAGGTGGCATTTGCCAGCCGGGCCCCAGCCTGCGCGGGCCTCCCACAGGTCTGCTTTGCGGGGCTTGCAGCAACCATACGATAGAAGGCTCGCACAGGCTAGATCCCAGCTCTTGCGACCTTAATGTAAAACTAGATCAGACAGTTCGTTAAAACAATTAGAGAGAAATGAATGAAAAATTCGAAAAATGGTTGAACCTGAGCAAGCCTCTCCCTCCAACTAGTTTAGAATTTTTTTTTGAAGGGCAATAACGTTTGATCGAATCAATTTATTTAGACCTGTATCATTATAGCGTAATGCATAAAATTTTACATTGTTTCATAGATATTAAAATACTAAATTTAATTTTTAGATGTTCTTAAAAACTCGATAGATTCGGTCGGTACTACAACATTTATAAATAACAGTCGCCGATACTTTAATTAGAGCATTTTTTTTTTTGTGGGTGGGTCGCGGTCGGCGCGCCTCCGCACCACTCCGTCCGGGGCGACAGAGGGGCTTAAGCACGCAACTCCCGCAACCCACCCGAAAACCACCTCGCCTTCGTCATTGGGCCGACCACCGGAGCAGGTTTACTTGTCGTCAGTGGTCGGCCCGACGGAATACCCCCTACGCGGGGTACCCTCCCATCGACCGACGTCCCCCCCTCGGGGAGGACGTCGGTCTTTCCTCACGCGGTCGGCCTCTCGGCGGGTGACGGACTAATCCCCGGTCACGTCACCCGCGGCCTCGGCTAGGGCGGCATGAGGCGCAGATAGTTGCGCCTGCGCCGCCCCAGTCGCCGGCGGCGGATCTCCTCATCGAGGCTGCGCTCCACGCGCAGACCATCCGCCGCCTCCTTCTGCGAGATCACTGTCTCGCAGAAGGCTGCGACCGCGTCCCAGTTCCCGACGCTGTCGACCATCGCCCTAGCGATGGCCGGCAGCGTCAGGTCGGCACCGATGATTGCGACGAGTTCACGGCGCTGCACTGCCCAAGCCGCGCAGGCCTCGAGCGTGTGGCGCGCCGTGTCCTCGTCGCAATCGCAGTGGTGGCAGGACGGTGTACTCTCCCTCCTTACGACCCTGTGCAGGTATTTGGCGAAGCTCCCGTGCCCCGTCAACACCTGCACTAGTCGGAAGGAGAGCACCCCGTGCCGCCTTTCCAACCACTGCATCAGCACCGGCCGGAAGGCCTCCACGGTTCGCACCCCGAACCGAGGCCTCTCCAGCCGGACTGCCCAACGGGCAATGACGTCTCGGCGGGCGTCGACGCGCCAGGCGGTGAGATCCCTTAACGAGATCACACCACCCTCCCCGCGCACCCCCGACACCCGCCGATACAACTCGGCGAGCATTTCCGCCTCCAGGTCCCACGGGGGAGTCCCGGCCAATAGGCACGCTGCCTCCGTCGCTTAATTAGAGCATATTCATAATACGTATGTATTAGATTTTTTTATGGAATTTATTGATACTTTTTTTTTAATGTTTTGATGCGTGAAGTTTGTCTTAACTCTCCTTATATTATGTTAAACACTTAATATGTCAAAGAACGGATTATTCAGATATTCAGGTCGAGGCTTTCCAACTGGTGCTGATGAAGTGGTTGAGTCCAGGCCCGCTGTTAGCTGTTTCATCGCCCGCATGCAATACCGTTTACGCCGCCTTTTTTTGGAAGGCACACCGCGCCCAATCCGTTCGGGGCGACGGATGAACCGCGTGCGACCTCATAACCTACCGTATTCCCTCCGCGTTGCCATTGGGCCAACCACTGGTACAGATTCAATGACATCCGTGGCCGGCCCGTTGGGTTACCCTTTCGGATAACATCTCCTTTGACGCCTCGGCAACATTGCAGTGCTGCCGACCAAGGCGTCGCCCTTACGCCATCGGCCTCGTCATAATCGTAGTGATGGCAGGACGGCGTCCTCTCCCTCTTCGCGACCTTTTTCGGATACTTGCCGAAACAACCATGCCCCGAAAAGACCTGCATCAGTCGGAAGGAGAAAACCCCCCGTGTCGCCGACACAACCACTCTATCAGCACCGACAGGAAGGCCTCGACGGTCGGAACACCGAACCGAAGCCTTTCCAGCCGGAGTGCCCAACGTACAAAGACATCCTGGTGGACGTTTCCCTGTCCGGTAGCCAGCTCCTGTAGCGAGACATAGCCGCCGTTGGTAAAAACCAGCGAGCATCTCCGCCTCCATGTTCCAAGGGGGAGTTCCTGCCAACGCGTGCTGACGCGCTGCCTCCATCTCCACGTCCCCCGAGTGGGACGGTCAGGGACTCCAACTATACGGATGCGCCGTATAGGGCCATGGACCATCGCTTGGGAGATGTTCCAGTGGACACGGTCACCAATTTCTGCGAGGCAGTTGTCTAGCGAAAGGAGGCGGCGGGAGGAACTAATCTACGGCGACACGATTCGCCACCGGCGACTTTGAGCAGTGCAGGCCCGAGTACCTGCCCTTGATGCCGCCCTAGCTGAGGCTGCGGGTGATCCAACCAGAGAATACTCCGTCATCCGCAGAGAGGCTAACCACGTGAGGGCGACTCTCCGGGAGGCGCCGGGAAGGAAGAGTACTCGAAAGTACCCTTTCGCACACCGGGCTGGCGACGGACGTCAAGGATACGGTACCAGTGGTCGGCTCAATAGTGAAGCGGAGGTAATACGGCGGGTTATGGGGTTGCGCGTCGCCCTCTCGTAACCCCAGACGGGATGGACAGCGCGAGGCGCTCTATAGCCTGCCAAAGAAACAACAAAAAAAATGGCAGTTATAGAGACTGCCGATAGAAGTAAAAACTTAGAAGTTTTAGTATTAAAAATTGAAATTTAATAATGTTTGATTTAAAATGATCAACATCAATCTGGTTTTCACATCCATTGACACACCGAGCTACAGTAATATGCATGTTTACATGGTTTTTTATTATTCAAGAATATTACAGGTTGTACAAGATCATGACAAAATATTTAATTGAAATAATAATTAATATAAAATCATATTATTTATATTATATGATATATACAGCACTACGTCGTCCGACATACGTTGGCTCTATAGTTACGGATATAGGTACTGCTATAAGCATGTCGGTGACGCGAACCCATAAGGTTTTCCCCTAGCAAAAAATACCCAACGCGGTTAAAGAAGTTATCACTTCAAAAAGAAAGGTTGCTATACTTGACCTTGAACTGGGCTCGAGTTAATTATATGAAACTCGCCTATTAAGGAAGGTCCTTTTGTACTGTTAGTGGGTAACCTGATGGGCTATTGTCCATAGCTAATAATTTATTTTCCGCAGGCTCGCTCCACGGCTCGTCGGCGCGGCGTCCGCCCTATCGTGGCTTATGCCGAACGTGGGCGGACCGAGCGCTACGTGCCGACGGCTGTACACGGGGGTCATCCGGTCGATGGCCCTGTACGGCGCACCGGTGTGGGCGGGGTCCTTGACCGTCCGACTTAGGGCCCTTCTGTGGCGACCACAGAGGGTCATGGCGGTCAGGGCCATCCGCGGATACCGCACGGTGGCGACGGAGGCAGCGTGCCTATTGGCCGGGACTCCCCCGTGGGACCTGGAGGCGGAGATGCTCGCCGGATTGTATCGGCGGGTGACGGGGGTGCGAGCGGAGGGCGGTGAGATCTCGTTAAGGGAGCTCACCGCCTGGCGCGTCGACGCCCGCCGAGACGTCATTGCCCGTTGGGCAGTCCGGCTGGAGAGGCCTCGGTTCGGGGTGCGAACCGTGGAAACCTTCCGGCCGGTGCTGATGCAGTGGTTGGAAAGGCGGCACGGAGTACTCTCCTTCCGACTAGTGCAGGTGTTGACGGGGCATGGGAGCTTCGCCAAATACCTGCACAGGGTCGTAAGGAGGGAGAGTACACCGTCCTGCCACCACTGCGATTGCGACGAGGACACGGCGCGCCACACGCTCGAGGCCTGCACGGCTTGGGCAGTGCAGCGCCGTGAACTCGTCGCAATCATCGGTGCCGACCTGACGCTGCCGGCCATCCGCCGCCTCTTTCTACGAGACAGTGATCTCGCAGAAGGAGGCGGCGGATCGTCTGCACGTGGAGCGCAGCCTCGATGAGGAGATCCGCCGCCGGCGACTGGGGCGGCGCAGGCGCAACTACCTGCGCCTCATGCCGCCCTAGCCGAGGCCGCGGGTGACGTGACCGGGGATTAGTCCGTCACCCGCCGAGAGGCCGACCGCGTTAGGAAAGACCGACGTCCTCCCCGAGGGGGGGACGTCGGTCGATGGGAGGGTACCCCACGTAGGGGGTATTCCGTCGGGCCGACCACTGACGACAAGTAAACCTGCTCCGGTGGTCGGCCCAATGACGAAGGCGAGGTGGTTTTCGGGTGGGTTGCGGGAGTTGCGTGCTTAAGCCCCTCTGTCGCCCCGGACGGAGTGGGACGGAGTGGTACGGAGGCGCGCCGACCGCAGCCCACCCACAAAAAAAAAAGCTAATAATTTATTACATCGTTGATAATTCAATTTTATATTTTATTCACGTCAGTTTGTGTTTCTCAGTATTTTCCGATAGTATGCCATCCACCATTATCTAGTCTCGGGCCCCAGGCTTGGGGTCAGCCACCCAGGCCCATCCGGCCCAGTCCAACCCTGGAGGCTACAGCGCCGCTTCAATTAGTCTGGAGTCAGTCGCCTTAGGTATAGAAGCACCCTCTGATAACAGCGCCTCCCTGATATACCAGATTGGCATTAAATCATCCAGAGCAACAGTGAGCCTGTAGAACCCTGAACGCACTACACAGTTATCTGTGATTGCCTCTGCCACACGTGATTTCGACGCGGACGTAGTCACGAGCAAGAGCTAGTAGAAATATAACAGAATTAGAAAATTTTGCCTACATAACAGAGAGCGCGTCTCTTTTGACGTCAACCAGGTATAGTTCCAGATTTTGTGTGTGTGATTCCAAACTCGTCACTTACCCAAAATTGTTATCCCAGGATGTTGATGTCACGTGACAACCTAAAGCATCTGCTAGGATTCTTAAAGCCGCTAATATAAGTTCGGGTGTATCTGAAAGATATTATGAATATAATCTATTTATTATCTATTTAGCATTTTTTCTGATAATATATAAATAAAATAGGGACAGCTTGAGCGTATGTAGCGGGTCTTATTGATAGCCAACAGCTGGTATGATCCATGACAAAACGAATGCTTAATAATTACCATTCAGAATAATAACTAAGTATAACTGATCCTTAAAATATATAAAGAAAATACGCACTATTTACATTAAACGTCACGAATAACCATTCCCGAAGTTTTTGACTTGTGTTTGGAGACCTGAAACAATTTCGTAAAAAGCTAGTAAGAAAATTTTACATACATACAAAATATTCAAATAATAGTAGAACCTCATGGACAGACCAATTTATATAAATACTAGGAACCTACCCTCCCTTCGCTTCGGTTTCACTCGTCTTACACGCATAGTGCCCGTTCCCATTGGAATACTGGGATAAAATATATCGTATGTTACTCCCTGATATTATAGCTTTCCATTGGTGAAAGAATTTTTGAAATCGGTTCGGTGGTTTAAGAGTGAAAGAGTAACATACAAACTTACTTTCGTATTTATGTAAGGACGTTGTCAGTGTACCTCCCAAATCGTGTGTTGAAATTACAACGAAAATTTATGCTCTATGATGCACCGCTGTCCGGACGCTTGGATATGATGGATAGCAAAAAATGGTTATAACAGCTCACAAAACTCGCAAACACTAACCTCATAGCTAAAGGATAAGAGGACCACCAAAGTATTATATGTTCAAGGCAGCTGCCTACATCTCCCCACAAAATATTTTGATAATAATCAGTCACTTTATGAGCTGCCTTTTTACTCGCTTGCACGCGACCTGGAAAATTTAATGATATTGTTTACAATATCATGAGAGTAAAATAGCGTAGATATATGACAAAAATGCTTATTTTCAAGTATGTGATACGAAGGAGACCCTACCACTGTTTGTTGGTGTAAAATAAAACAGGAAATTTCAGATTGGCATCAAAAAAAAAAGGTTAGAGATAAAAAGACAAAGTACTAAATATTATGAAGAGTGTCTCAGACTTCCACTCTATCTGTAATTGCAAAATATTCAATCAACACGTGTTTCATCCCTGAAAACTATGATCCCTATGATATAAATGATTTATTACTTATTTATTTATTTTCCTATTTTCAAACTTTTCCTATATTCTAATTTGTGAAAGGATCAGAAGATACGTCGTGCAATCAAAAATTAAATACAAACGCGATAATATCCGTAGTTTTGTTTACAATACTCGCGTAAACATCAGACATCATTATGTGAAAAGATCGTTAACATTAAATTTCGTTCACGCTATTTTCTTTTATGGTAAAAGTTAATTTATACCAATTATTATTTAATGCAAACAATTAACAATTTGCCTTACCATTTTTCAATTTTTTGATACCATTCGGTCCTAACAGCGTTGGAGACATGTTAGCTACAGTGTCTAGTAGAATCTCTATGTAGATTTCTTCACTTTGAAGTATACCGTTTATGTTCTCTAAAAAGAAGCAGAATTAATTTAAAATCGAACAAAAAAGTTTTATTACCATTTGGAATAAATATCTATCTACTATTTAATATATAAACGATACACTAAGATGCACAATCGTTGCTCGATAACTGACGCCAGCTAAACTCATTGAATTAATCAGTCAACTATACATAGTTTCTCTCTCAGTCGCTTTGTGATTGCAAAACTGTGATATATTTTACGATCCTAGAAATGCTTCTTTCTAATAATTTAAATTTTAACACAATCATCTTTTTTAGCTAAAAATTTTACGGAGAATATCGGCAATTTTAAAATGTAACATATCAACTCGATGTGAAAGTAAAAACTTTTTAATGTGATATAGGATTGTACATCTAGGTTAAAAGTATTTGATCAAAGGCACTATATATAACTTATTTACCTTCAGCATTAAAAATATTCTCTAGAGCGTAGTCATTAGTCAAGAGAGACAAGTATGGCACTTCGGCGTCTGAATTCTGTGCAGTAGTTAACTCGTTAAGTTTTTTATTATGTTCATTTTTCATTTCAATTAGACTTTGAGCTTGTTTCATTTTGAGTTTTCTGTTGACAATGAAAGCGTCCCGTCGCTTGTCTTTTGTTATATCTCGAGACATTGTTGAGGTGGGCGGTGTTATATGCTTTGTTAACGTACTGAAAATATTATGTATATATCATCTATACTAATGTTCACTACTATGTATTTGCGTTTATTTCTCAAATGTTTTAACATTTGTGGATTAAGAATATAATTTGCTTTATAAACAGAAGACGCTAAAGCAGATTACGTACGTTATTTAGCTCTCTCTTACAATGTCCAAGAAAACAGTGTTTCACTTTATATACTTGTAGTACCCATTCTTAATCTACTTAACATGTCTATAGCTTTTTTTTAATGGGTGGGCTATGGTCAGCGCACACGCCGTCCATTCCGTCCGGGGCGACGAAAGGACGGCGCGGGCTCATAACCCACCCGTACCCACGTCGCCTTCGTCGTTAGGCCGACCACCAGTGCCGTGTTCCTTGTTTTCAGTGGTCGGCCCGATGGAATACCTTTTCGGGTACCTTCACCTCTCCACGTCCCTGTATCGGGACATCGGACGCCGTCGCGCTATCAGCCTCTCTGCAGGTGACGGACTAAAGTTCCCGGTTCGGTCACCCGCGGCCTCGGCTACGGCGGCATCAGGTACAGGTACTGGCGCCTGATGCCGTCTATAGCCCTAACAACAATATAATATAATAAAAATAATGACTATAATAATTGTAATATTTTCTTACTGAAAGATTTCCAAACTTTCTGCGCTAGATGTAGAGTCATTGTCGGAGTTATCATCAGGCTTGTAAACTTTCACTAAACAATTGATCAATCGTTGACAGTTAATTTCAGCACGACTTTTTGAAAGTATCTAAATATATACAAACAAATAATTTAATAAAATAAATTATGAAGTCGTGTCGTCGGCTAACGTGCTATCAAATAGTCACATTAGCCTAATAACTAGAGATACGATCACTAATCTGCAGTTTCTCAGTGCGGGATCCCTGGGCAGGCTCTTATTGAGATTGTCAAAGAGATTTTCTATTCTTAGTACGGATGATGATATGTTTAAGTATCTAGTACCTAACTTCTAAAGTTACAGAATGAATGATAGTCTTTCCTTTAGAATTTTTTGTAACTATTCTATCGAATCTATGCAAAAGAACGAATTGTATCCATCTTTGTGTTAAAGCTCTTTTATAAATTTCCAAGTTTGTGATATACAATGCTAAAGAAACGAAAGTCTTAATAATTTATGGAGGAGTCTTGAGTCTACAATGGTGGGCAATTTATTCCACGGAAGTTACAAAGGTACGAGTATATATAGACAAAAGTTCTAGTTTCCTTCTCTCATATTGCTATTATTTACTTTTAGATACTGGTCGAACCATATGATAATCATGTAATAGATCGGATTGATGAAATTATATTTTCTTAATACACATTTTAATATAAGTATATGCTTCTGAAAAGTACAAAATTTACCATGCCTACAGACTATAACCTTATAGTAACCTTTTTAGCCCATAAGTCTAGTTGTGTTGCCTATATTGTTCTTTTTCATCTATAATATTGAATATATATACAGACATATGCAAAAAAAATGTGTGTTTATTCACTTTCAGTGGTTAATTAAACTTTTTTGTAAACTACGAGAGATCACAAATATGTATATCTTGATTTTAAAGTGGCGATGATAACAATATATTTTCTTTAATCAATTACTTTTAGGTAATAAAATATTTAGATACAATCCTAAAGATATAAAAAGAACACAGGTAGAAAAACATAAGTACTTACTGCAATTTACTATTGGATGAATTATGATAAAAGCAAAACGAAGATGATGCTTTATAAATTACCTGAACGATCTTGGTTAGTGTAATATTCTTAGTTTCACTTATGATATTGGGATATGTATTACTGCCGATGTTAAATTTTGCTGCAAATGTTTTATAACTGAGACCAATTAAATTGTTGTATATTCCAACCAAACTGGAAAAATAAATTAAATTCACTTTGAACCTTTGTCGTGTAGTGACGGAGTACGAATGCAATTCACCACCCCCTCTCTTGCCCGTGGATGTCGTAAAACAGGACTTAAGGATTTTTATATACCTATGCTTTTGATACATAAGAAGCAAAACTCAAAATAAAACCATATAGCAACGTCTGACTCGCGTGGTATAGGTCAATTTGACTCCTATTGTAAAGGAGGCTCGAACTCGACAGTGGGGGACGTATATGAGCTGAAATGATGATGATAAAATGATGACTGGACTTATTTGTAACTGAGTTTACGTGTGTTTCGATCGGTCAATAGACATGTAATAAATAACCGTGACAAAAAAAACTATACTCGTTCCAACCATTTATTTTACTTTTGACACATGCTTTAGGACGTAACTGTTTCATTATACGCAATTATTAACTTTGAAACGAGTGAACAGAGAAATATATAAACTGCCCAATAATATTTATATATCTTAATTATTACCCACTAAATACATTAATATGCCGTAAATAGCTCTATTCATGGTGCTGTGTGGTAGCGGCATCGAATACTACCAACCCTTGCTTTGCTCGTGGGTGTCGTAAAAGACGACTAAGAGCCCTAGATTGACCCGGACCAACTCCATCTGGTACCATTTGGGTCAACAATTACATTCCCAAGGAGGGTTGACGTCAGGCAGGCGGCCGGTCATAAAAGTCATTGCCGAAACTTTTTGCAATATGTCAAAACAGATGACATATTGCGTCGACCCCAAGTAATTGGGATAAGAGCAAGATGATGATGATGATGAAATAGCTCTATTCATAAAATTTAAGTGATAATTCATTTCCGTTATAAAAAAAGTTACGTTCTATCGCATCTAGTGACAGGATCAAAAGTATTCGGTGCAAACTAATGAATCGCAAATAATCGATTACACTTATTTGCAGTTAAGTCAGCTGACAACTGAGTTTTGAATTGTTGTAATAGTCAACACGTTAAAATTGTATCAGGGAGATATAAAAATCTTCTCATCATACCTATAACATGAAATAAAACAACCAAAATATTTTAATATTATTTTATTATAACGAATCGTCGGATTCTTCATACGAACTCGAATCGTCGCTTGAATCATCTGCAGTGTTTTCCCCATTGGCACTGCAGAAGTAGAAGCAGCAGTATCGTCAGTCCAACCTTTTGGTATGGAATGATTGGCATTGAGCCAAGTTTCATCTGTGAAAACGACCTTCGACCAGTCTTCTATTTTCTTCGCTTGTCTTAAAAATTCACAGCGAGACAAGGCTATATCACGACGTTCCATTAAAATTTTTCTTTTGTCGGATTTCTTATACAAGAACCCGATTTGGTGCAGCACCTTTGACAAAGAAGATTTTTGACCACGAAACAAGCCACAATTTCGTAGAGACGCTACTAATTTTTTCAAAGTAGGAATCTCTTTGCTTGTGTAATAATTGTATATATGAAGACGAATAGCATCAGTATCAAAACTGTCAATTGCTGTCACTTTACGGGGCTGACGTTTTTTCTTAGGCGTAGATAGCTTGTTCTGTTCAATACCACTACTACCATAGGCTTCTTTAGTGATTTTCGCCACCGTTGGAGCACTAATACCTAATGCTGCTGCAACATGGTCTCTAACTTGGGTTACTGGTATAAGGAATCCGCCATTGCGGCTTTCCTTTTCAAAAAATTCACGAAGCCGCAGCACTAACTCTGGATTGTCCTTTAAGCACCATACCTTTCGGCATTTTGCAAGTAAAATCTTACTGGGAGGAACGATACGCTCAACTCAATCAAAGTAAGAACAATGAAATCAATACGGTGGAATATAAATACTCAACACAGCATATGAAAAATATGAAAGAGCACTCAGCGAACAGAAATGTGACTAGCACGGGAGTCTTGTTGCGAGTGACAGACAACACAACAAAATGGCGTCGCCGGCGCGCCGTTCAGTGTTGCCAATTCGGCTTAAAAAAAAAGGGGTAGGCTGGATGAGAAAATTAGTGATTTACTACCGCAGACGAGGGCGCCATTGCCTCTAAGTAAAGTTTGGAGCAGCGGACACCGCTTAATGGAAAAATGCTTCATAAAGTAGTTATTTTTTATTTTGCAAAGTACAAAGTAAAATATTTTGGGAGGACTGAATTAGTGGGTATGCAAAAATTAATGTGCCCAAATAACAAATATATTTACAGAAGTGAAGTTTTTAAATAATATGAAATATGTATTTAAGCAAAAATAAAATATCCGTGTTTAATCGATTAAAAGTTCTTCCTGACTAAAATCGATTATTACAAAACATAGTATCCGTAATACATTGGTACAACACTAATTGATCAGAATTCGACCTGCCAAAAGTAAAATAAATGGTTGGAACGAGTATAGGCGACTTACGGATTCGGTTAGATTATGTGAAAGTTGAGACAAAATCTGTACCTATTTTAAAGATATTTGAGATGATATAGGGATAAGTGGGGATGAGGAGAGTGGTGTAGTGTCATCATTATCATCATTGCAGTCCACATACGTCCCACTGTTGGGCTCGGGCCTCCTTCACAATGGGAGGGAATTTGATCTACTATACCATGCAGGTCAAACATGTTAGTTTCATTTCGAGCTTTCCTTCTCGTGCACAGATGTTATATGCATATTATATCCCATAATTGTCTTTTACGACATACACGGTCAAGATAGGGAGTGGTGAATTGTATTCTTACTCCATCACTACACCTAAAATGTGAAGAGTAATTTTTCCATTACGGTGAGGGCTTGTAAAAATAAATAATACAGTTAAACATCATCATTATAAAAGCAATCAGTTGCCCCTGCCCCTTAAATAGATAATTGGAATAATAACAGGGTGCTGACATTAGGCCGACCGCGGGAGGAAAGGACGTCGGTCGATGGGAGGGTACCCCAAATAGGGTGTATTCCGTCGGGCCGACCACTGATGATAAGTAACCCTGCTCTGGTGGTCGGCCCAACGACGAAGGCGACGTGCACGTGGGTGGGTTGCGAGTGTGCGTGCTTACGCCCCTCTGTCGCCCCGGACGGAGTGATGCGAGGAGCGCGCAGACCGCTTCCCAACCCCAAAAAAAAAGGGTGCTGATATTCATTCTTAATGGTTGATTATTTCAGCCTATTGACATCAACTATTGGACATAGGCGAAAAAGGATACTAACTTAATCACCTCGCCTGCTGTTGTGAGTTTTGGGCTAACTTATCCGGAGTTTTCGACTCCCACAGGAAAAGTTTTCGACATTATATTTTGCACCCACCACCATACACGGAACAAATAGTTGATTAATAAGCGTCAAAACTACGTCAACATTGAATATCGTATAGCCCTAAATCTACGAGAAGATTAGCGTCATATGTAAACATTTTTAAATGCAATAACTTAAGTAAAACTCGCCTTAGACAAGATTCGATCATCTTTCTCGCATCTTCTCTGTGTAGGCATGTATTTAATATAGTTGTTATAAGTCCATGTATAGTTTGCAACATCACAAATCGCATGCCGCATAATTTATCAAAAATATGAACGTTTTTACTGTGAAGCAATCCATTGTCCTTTTTCAAACGAGCTAGTTTTGGATTGAGTTTGTAAAACGATTTCACTAGTTTCTTTAAGTAATCTATTACTTGATCTAATACCTGGAAAAAAGAATGCGAATTACTTTATGTAGGTATTATTCTTGATAACCAGTTATAAAATATATGTCGTTAATGGCTGCGGTATTGTAGTGATCATTTAGGATTTTTTACGATAAGTAATCATTTGGCCATACCTATATAAGATTACAGATAGATTATGGATTGATGAGATATTAAGATCTGAGATTTTACATATCTCTATCCTCGATCATACAATGACTTACCCAAAACTTACATAACACAATCATGGCTGTCTCAATTCGAAACATACTCGTTAATTTAATTTTGTTTTTCTCAGTAAATAAAAATAGTATTCTGTAAAAATTAAAGCATGCACATACAGAAGGCGGCGACCGCGTCCCAGTTCCTGACGCTGTCGAGCATCTCCCTGGCGATGGTCGGCACCCATGATCGCGACGAGTTCACGGCGCTTCCCCGCCCACGCGGCACACACCTCGAGCGTGTGCTGCACCGTGTCCTCGTCGCAATCGCAGTGGTGGCAGGACGGTGTGCTCTCTCTCCTGACGATCTTGTGCAGGTACTTGGCGAAGCAACCGTGCCCCGTCAGCACCTGCACCAGTCGGAAGGAAAGCACCCCGTGCGTCTGCTCCAACCACTCCATCAGCACCGGCCGGAAGGCCTCTCCAGCTATCTCGGCGGGCGTCGACCCGCCAGGCGGCAATCTCCTTGATGGAGACTATGCCGCCTCCGGCTCGTGTCGCCGACACCCGCCGGTAAAGCTCGGCGAGCATCTCCGCCTCCAGGTCCCGCGGGGGAGTTCGGGCCAGGAGGCACGCTGCCTCCGTCACCACCGTGCAGTAACCGCGTATGACAGAGATATTGCTCTTAACATAAATCTAGCACTCTATTAGTTTGGGTCCACCAAACTAATAGAGTGCTAGAGATCTAAATACAATGACATAACTTAATGCAACTTCGTCTTGTACTTAAATGTTGCAAATTGTAATAAATTTTTGGTTTAGATTTTATTATTGTTATGTCTATCTTATTAACTAAAACGACGGGTAAATATGTGATTAAAAATGGTCATAGTTCAGTTAATTGACTGTACAGATGGCATAGTGGCTAAGATACTAACTAACAAACCATGCCACTGTCATAGGTTCGAATGCCACGGAGGACAAAACTTTGTACGATCTACGAATTGTTGTTCTGAGTCTGGATGTTATTTGTGTCCGTTAATTATAGGTTTGTAAAATTCCCTGCAGGGTATTGTCTATTTACGAATTTGGTAGGCAATTACAATAAAATTAAATAATTATACAGTTCACCACTCCCTATCTTGCCCGTGGATGTCGTAAAAGACGACTATGGGATATAATATGCACATAACATCTGTAATATGCAAAAGAAGGAAAACTCAAAATGAAACCCTATATCAACACGTCTGACCAGCATGATATAGTAGGTCAAATTCACTCCCATTGTCGAGGAGGCCCGAGCCCAACAGTGGGACGTATGTAGGCTGCGATGATGATGATGATGAAATAATTCTTAATCCAGAAGCATAAGCATACGATTGTCAATTGCCGGCCACCGATTCCAATACTGCAGCCGAGTAAAAAGGATTTTGCGCTAAGAAATAAGATAGCATGAAATATACATATATGTATCTAGATTGAAGAACAGGATAATTTTGTGTGTTACATCTCTGCCTACACAAGGCATATGAGACTAAGTAATCTATTTTAATGGCTAAATAATATTATGCTATTATTTTGTTATCCTGCCATACGGTCACGCCAAACTAATTATACTCGTTCCAACCATTTATTTTACTTTTGACACATGCTTTAGGACGTAACTGTTTCATTATACGCAATTATTAACTTTGAAACGAGTGAACAGAGAAATATATAAACTGCCCAATAATATTTATATATCTTAATTATTACCCACTAAATACATTAATATGCCGTAAATAGCTCTATTCATAAAATTTAAGTGATAATTCATTTCCGTTATAAAAAAAGTTACGTTCTATCGCATCTAGTGACAGGATCAAAAGTATTCGGTGCAAACTAATGAATCGCAAATAATCGATTACACTTATTTGCAGTTAAGTCAGCTGACAACTGAGTTTTGAATTATTGTAATAGACAACACGTTAAAATTGTATCAGGGAGATATAAAAATCTTCTCATCATACCTATAACATGAAATAAAACAACCAAAATATTTTAATATTATTTTATTATAACGAATCGTCGGATTCTTCATACGAACTCGAATCGTCGCTTGAATCATCTGCAGTGTTTATTATTAACTCTTGTGTAGGTATGTTGTCAAATTCAATTTCCCGATCCCAATCAGAGAATATTATATTTTTTGTCTTGTTGACGACACTCGCCCAGTTTTCAGGCGTCACACTAGCACATGCGTTTTTTAAAAGTTCAAGCATTTTATTTGCTGTGAAAGGAGGAGTTGTATTGTTTCTTGCGGCGTGTCCATTGACTTGTGCCCAGATCATTTCAATTGGATTATATTGACAGTGGTACGGAGAAATTCTGATTACAACATGCCCATATTCTGCTGCCATTTCGTCGATGACATATCGTTTTGGCTGCTTTTTACTTTTTAATATTTTTTTAGTAGGGATTCGTCCACATCTTCCCCATTATCACGAAGCCAGTTTATAATCTCGTGTTTTTTGTTGGCCTGTGTTGGCATTTTATTAATTTGGCGAGAGTGATAGGGTAGCATTATCAATAAATATTGTTGATGGCTCTTCAAGTGATGTAAGCATTTCTCTGAACCACTTTTCATACACGTCCGCATTCATCTCCTCATGATAGTCTCCTGTTTTTTTTTATTTGAACGCTAACAGAGCGTCTGGTACAAATCCCTTTGTAGTTCCCGCATGGCAAATGATGAGGCGTTCACCTTTCCCCATTGGCACTGCAGAAGTAGAAGCAGCAGTATCGTCAGTCCAACCTTTTGGTATGGAATGATTGGCATTGAGCCAAGTTTCATCTGTGAAAACGACATTCGACCAGTCTTCTATTTTCTTCGCTTGTCTTAAAAATTCACAGCGAGACAAGGCACGACGTTCCATTAAAATTTTTCTTTTGTCGGATTTCTTATACAAGAACCCGATTTGGTGCAGCACCTTTGACAAAGAAGATTTTTGACCACGAAACAAGCCACAATTTCGTAGAGACGCTACTAATTTTTTCAAAGTAGGAATCTCTTTGCTTGTGTAATAATTGTATATATGACGACGAATAGCATCAGTATCAAAACTGTCAATTGCTGTCACTTTACGGGGCTGACGTTTTTTCTTAAGCGTAGATAGCTTGTTCTGTTCAATACCACTACTACCATAAGCTTCTTTAGTGATTTTCGCCACCGTTGGAGCACTAATACCTAATGCTGCTGCAACACGGTCTCTAACTTGGGTTACTGGTATAAGGAATCCGCCATTGCGGCTTTCCTTTTCAAAAAATTCACGAAGCCGCAGCACTAACTCTCTGGATTGTCCTTTAAGCACCATACCTTTCGGCATTTTGCAAGTAAAATCTTACTGGGAGGAACGATACGCTCAACTCAATCAAAGTAAGAACAATGAAATCAATACGGTGGAATATAAATACTCAACACAGCGTATGAAAAATATGAAAGAGCACTCAGCGAACAGAAATGTGACTAGCACGGGAGTCTTGTTGCGAGTGACAGACAACACAACAAAATGGCGTCGCCGGCGCGCCGTTCAGTGTTGCCAATTCGGCTTAAAAAAAAAGGGGTGGGCTGGATGAGAAAATTAGTGATTTACTACCGCAGACGAGGGCGCCATTGTCTCTAAGTAAAGTTTGGAGCAGCGGACCCCGCTTAATGGAAAAATGCTTCATAAAGTAGTTATTTTTTATTTTGCAAAGTACAAAGTAAAATATTTTGGGAGGACTGAATTAGTGGGTATGCAAAAATTAATGTGCCCAAATAACAAATATATTTACAGAAGTGAAGTTTTTAAATAATATGAAATATGTATTTAAGCAAAAATAAAATATCCGTGTTAAATCGATTAAAAGTTCTTCCTGACTAAAATCGATTATTACAAAACATAGTATCCGTAATACATTGGTACAACACTAATTGATCAGAATTCGACCTGCCAAAAGTAAAATAAATGGTTGGAACGAGTATAATCCATTTCGATATCAAAGGTATCGTAAATCTCACTAAGTGAGTCAGCTAATCACACAATACTATGAAAGGCTCTCTATATTTTTCGTTAAAGCACCAAGACGTGTAGGCAACTGGATTATTAGGTATTTTTTTTTTGTGGGTGGGCTGCGGTCGGCGCGCCTCCGCACCACTCCGTCCGGGGCGACAGAGGGGCTTAAGCACGCAACTCCCGCAACCCACCCGAAAACCACGTCGCCTTCGTCGTTGGGCCGACCACCGGAGCAGGGTTACTTGACATCAGTGGTCGGCCCGACGGAATACCCCCTATTGGGGTACTCTCCCATCGACCGACCTACGACCGGCCTACGTCGCCCCAGTCGCCGGCGGCGGATCTCCTCATCGAGGCTGCGCTCCTCGCGCAGGCGATCCGCCGGGATAATTAGGTATACTGATTGCCTTAAAAAAAAAAATCAATACTTTCGCAAGTGTTTTGTGCCCACCAGTAGTGCAAAACATGCTTTGTTCACAACTTATATTATATTTCTTTAACAAATTTTGTAAATCTACTAAATAGGTATATAAAATTCTGCTAAATAATTAAATTTATTTATTTAAAACTTTTGCACACAAAAAAGGGACAAGGCGGACTTAATGCCTTAGGCATTTTCTGCCAGTCGACCTAGGGTGGAGCAGAAATAAATTAGGCGGGTGCAATGCAATTAAATATTTTATATTTTTTTTATTATAATTTCTAAATTATCCGTGTGGTGACGGAGTAAGAATTCATTTCACCGTCCTCTATCTTGCCCTTGGGTGCTGTAAAAGACAACTAAGAGATATATGAAAATAACATTGATGCAACAGAAGGAAATTCAAAATAAAACCCTACTTCAACACGTCAGACCAGTATAGAACAGTAGGTCAATTTCCGTCCCATTGTGGAGTAGGCCCGAGCCCAACAGTGGGACGTATATGAGCTGATAAGATGACTAAATATAAAAATAATTTCTCACCTGTATATTTACTAATTCCATAATATATTTACGATTAGACAACGAATATGTGTTATTCTGCCCAATGGTATTGCCCTTCCATTTGTTATCAGAGTCTAGGATCATTTTTGTCACAGCGTAGCAAACCATTTCCATTTCTCGACAATGAAAGAACAATTCTTCCTCTTCTGATGTTTCCTCGCTTATCCATTTCTTACTGGACACTTTGGTTGTAATCATATTAAAAAAATATTGTTGGTAAATAAAATTAAAAAATAAAAATCATTTGATAGTTCTAGCTCGTTGGAGTCATTGTAAACGACTAGACTTGGACAGCTCTATAGTATCGCGTATAAAATCGATGAGTAGAGACGTCGGTGCCAGTCCTGTGAAATAGTTACAGGTACCACCAAACTTTTTGATCACCCTGAACTTGGTTTGAGAAGCGTTGCAGTAACAAATAATTACAGCTACATATTATCTATACCTGCACAATGCAACTTCTATACGTTTAAGTTTGGTAATAGATATTATAATTAGTCTAATCGCTTACTATTCTATTTGGAATTTAGGTATCCTCATATTTTATTGGTGTTTAACCTCGATTTTATTATTGATGAGAAGGTAAAAGATGTTTTATAGGCAGAATAAATTCTCCTTATTTGACGTAAGGAGTTGATTGTTGAATATATTGATGAAAAATGTAGTTTTATATCAATAGATGTTATCTGACCGTTTCGATCGGCATTTTTTTCTTCAGCAAAACTTTATAAACATAAGGTTTCACTCGTTATATCGTATAGTTAGAGCATATGGTATGCAGATTTCTCATACTCATAGTCAATTGTATTGACAAAGTAGTGTAGGTTTAAAGGAAATTAAATTCTTTTAAAATTGCCTCACAATGGTTAGTCTCCTACCATTGAGATCTGAGGAGAGCTCATACCAAAAATAAGCACCACTTCCGGACTCGAGCGTTTAAATACAGGATAGAATTGACCTACTATACTATGTTGGCCAGACGATTTGACATAGGGTTTTATTTCGACATTTCCTTGTCTTGCGACGAGGTTAACGTTTATTAGTCCTCTTTTATGACATGCACGGGAAGCGAAGTGGTGGTGACATATTGTATTTTTAGTCCGTCACCGTACAGAAAATATAATTCAATAGGTACCTTTTTTTTGTAGGGGTGGGCCATGGTGTTGCACCCGCCGCTCGGATCCGTCCGGGGCGACAGAGGGGCGGCGCGCGTCCCCATGACCCACCCGTGACACGTCGACTTCGTTGTTGGGCCGACCACCGGTGCAGGGTAACTTGTCTTCAGCGGTCGGCCCGACGGAATACCCCGGTCGCGGGGTTCCTTTCCTCTCGAAGTTCCCCCTTGGGGACGTCGGTCGCCGTCGCGCGGTCAGTATCTCTGCGGGTGACGGACTAATTCCCCGGTCCAGTCACCCGCGACCTCGGCTAGGGCGGCATTTGGCGCAGATACTCGCGCCTGCGCCGCCTGAGTCGCCGGCGGCGGATTGCGTCGTCGTGGAGGCGTTCCTCCCGCACGCGCTCCGCCGCCTCCTTCTGACGACTGCCTCGCAGAAGGCGGCGACCATTCCAGTTCCTGATGCTGCCGAGCATCTCCCTAGCGATGGTCGGCAGCGTCAGGTCGGCACCGATGATGTCCTCGTCGCAATCGCAGTGGTGGCAGGCCGGTGTGCTCTCCCTCCTGACGATCTTGTGCAGGTACTTGCCGAAGCATCCATGCTCCGTCAAGACCTGCACCAGTCGGAAGGAAAGCACTCCGTGCGTCCACTCCGACCACTCCATCAACATCGGCCGGAAGATCTCAACGGTGTAGACACCGTACCGAGGCCCCTCCAGCCGGACTGCCCAACGGGCAATGATGTCTCGGCGGGCGTCGACCCGCCAGGCGGTAATCTCCTTCATCAAGACCATGCCACCTCAGCGCGCGTCTCCGACACCCGCCGGTAAATTCCGGCGAGCATCTCCACCACCAGGTCCCACGAGGGTTTATCGGCCAGGAGGCACGCTGCCTCCATTGCCACCGTGCGGTAGCCGCATATGGCCCTGACGGCCATGGCTCTCTGTGGACGCCACAGGAGAGCCCTGAGGCGGACGGTCAGGAACCCCGCCCACACCGGTACGCCGTACAGGACCATCGACCGGATGACCCCCGCGTATAGCCGTCGGCACGTAGTGCTGGATCCGCCCACATTCAGCATGAGCCAAGAAAGGGCGGACGCCGCGCCGACAAACCGCGGAGCAATATTCAATAGGTACCTTCATTTTCTTAACAAAACCAGCGTCTCACGCTCCTTTAAATATATATTTATGAGACGTAGGTAATCATGACGGCTCGTCCCACATCCCACTACGGGGCTCGAGCCTCCTTCACAAAAGGACGGAAATTGACCTACTATGCCACGCTGGTCAAACGTATTGGCATAGTGTTTTATTTCGAGTTTACCTACTCTTGCTTGATGTTATATGCATATTGTATCTCTTACGACACCCAGAAGCAAGAGGCGGGGTGGTGAATTGTATTCTTACTTCGTCACCACACGGAGACCTAGGTAAATAAGATGTAAAGATATATTGAAATTGATTTGTACGAAAACGAATGAAATAAAGCTCTCATTATCATCGTCCGCGTCATACTGAACGTATAGCAATTACTTACGACAACTCAATATGTACTCTTTTTTCATAGTAGGTACATATGTAATAAGTTTTAAGACCAGCCGTCTGCTTGATGTCTACTCTCCTTGGTAAGGTATTACACCAGGCGCCATCAGATGGAGCCGGCTTAGGCCAGTGTAAAAGTATTAGTTAGCTTTTAGAACACTCACAATATTGACATTCGTAGCTGAGACCATAACGCGAATGAAACAGGTAAATCGCTATGGCATTAAATACAGCGTTGTACAACTTGGATTTTGTTTATGAAAAACTTTGTTATTAATATTATTTTCGTATTGGTATGTTAAGAAGGAACATAAATAGAAACAAATCTTTCCTATGACTTTTAAGCGCAAATAGCTGACTTTTGTTCAGAATCTATGTGTAGGTGCTTATGCTTGGAAAATGTGTTTGGGACATAGGTGGAATTCCCATCGTTATTTATCCAATATATCTGCAAAAATTTATAGAATAGCAATAATGTCAATTATAGGTAGAACAAGTTATTAAAACAGAAAGAACTAGGGCTTCCAATCCCGCAATACCGGTATCCCGCGCCATTTTCCAATCCCGCATGATGCGGGATTACGGGTGCGGGATCCGCGGGATTTGCGGGACTGAAAAAAAAGCGTGTATGCAACCTCAAACTTAATAAACTCTCAAACTCAAACAGTAACATATCCTATATAAATTTGCAGTTTAAAAATGTGTTTTTTTAGTTGATTTTTTTAATTTTCTTTGTGTATTTTTTTGAAGAAGAATTTTTGAAAATCCTCTTTGATTTGTTTTTTATTCAGCATTTGTTACTGTTTTTTGTGAAGAAAAAAAAACGGTGTAATTTGATTGATCTCGTACTAGCAGTTAAAACTTAAATAAATATGGAGTTAATTGATAATTCATAGGGTTTTTGTGATATAAAAACGGAGTAATTTCATTGATCTAATACTAATACTTTAATAAATGTCCAGTTAGTTGATTAATTCATTCATTCTTGTTACAAATAAACGGTGTAATTTGATTGATCTCATATCATAGTAATATGTACGTAAATAAAGGTCATCATCATCATCATCTTGCTCTTATCCCAATTACTTGGGGTCGACGCAATATGTCATCTGTTTTGACATATTGCAAAAAGTTTCGGCAATGACTTTTATGACCGGCCACCTGCCTGATGTCAACCCTCCTTGGGAATGTAATTGTTGACCCAAATGGTACCAGATGGAGTTGGTCCGGGTCAATCTAGGGCTCTTAGTCGTCTTTTACGACACCCACGAGCAAAGCAAGGGTTGGTAGTATTCGAAGCCGCTACCACACAGCACCTAAATAAAGGTGTACGTAAATAAAGGTGGAGTTGATTAATTCATGGTTTTATTTGGTTTATATAAATGTGGATATTTTCAATATGCGGAATCCCGCAAATACCGAGATCCCGCGGGATTGAAAATTCGTAATCCCGCAAATACCGAGATTGAATTCAGGCTGCGGGATTGGAAGCCCTAGTAAGAACATTCTAAAACTAACACAATTGGAGTAGGTGGGCCTTTAGGTTTAGGCGGTTAGTCTCTTAGGTACCTACCCACTTAATAGTTGACCGAGCTGACTATCGAGGTCAAAGAATCGATACGAATGGCGATGGGTAGGCAATACGATAGTTTATGCGGTCGCGTACCGCTCTTTTGTAGTGTTGCCCAAAAAAGTCTTGGTCTTGCGGTCTTGGTCTTGCGAGAAATGCGAGACCGAGACCAAGACCAAGACCGCTTAATTTTTGCAAGACCAAGACCAAGACTGGCCCTGCAAGACTTGAGCAAGACCAAGACTGAGCCTGCAAGAGTCTCGCGGTCTTGCATTTAATTCAAATCACCATTCCATCTTATATACGGTGGAGCTCGTGTCTTCTACATAATAGGAGGGAAATCGGCCATGGCCGGAGAGGAATCGCCACGGTGATCGGCCGTGGCCGGAGAGGAATCGCCACGGTGATCGGCCGTGTTGTTACAGGGTTTCATGTCAAGTTTTCCTTCTCTTACACCGATGTTATATATTATAGCCCTTAGTCGTGGGTTCGCACTCGCGGGTAAAATAGGGGGGTGATGAATTGTATTCTTACTCCATCACTACACGGTAAGTCAAATCAGTCTTGAGATATCCATCTATTGGCCAATCGATTCCCAATGTTGGTGTTGGCTTTTCAGAATTACTCTTCGGAAAGGCTGAAGGACAAAAATACCGTAATCACGAGAGTGCTCTTGCCCATTATACATATTTATATATCTGTTTATTCATTAGCCCAACGACGTTCACTTTTGGACATAGAAATATGCCTACAATTAATCTACATAAATGTCCGTGTAGGGACAGAGTACGAATACAATTCACCACTCTTTTACCCGTGTATGTCGTATCAAATCGGACCGAGGCAATGGTGTTAGGAAGCCATTATTATTTTCTTTTTTATGGGTGGGCTATGGTAAGCACACGCGCGGTCCATTCCGTCCGGGGCGATGAAAGGACGGCGCGCGGGCCCATAACCCACCCGTACCCACATCGCTTCGTTGTTGGGCCGACCACCAGAGCAGGGTGACTTGTCGTCAGTAGTCAAATAACTCCGTCGCTTGCCAATCAAATTGAAAAAATCTTTTTTGTTGGAAAGGGGGAATGTTAAATAACATAAAATTTATTGTATCAACTGCCCCGTGTGGTGACGTCTTATGAAAACAGGGTCGAAATTCCTTTCTTTGTCATAGAAGTAGTAACTCTGTCTAATGTAACACCAGGGGAATAGGAGAGTAATTTTCCCCAGTGGTAAGGGTTATATTCAATAGTGGACTATAGGCTAGCAGATGGATAGATAGGATAGGATGAAATTTGATTAATTTAATTAGATTTTTCATTGCCATGATAAATGACTGTTACGTTATTCCAACTGCAAGACTTTGCGAGACTCTTGCTGCAATACCAAGACCAAGACCAAGAATCGAGTGTGCAATACCAAGACCAAGAATCGAGTGTGCAATACCAAGACCAAGACGAGACCAGGTGTTCTGTTGCAAGACCAAGACCAAGACTGGTCCAAGTCTCGTCTTGCTCTTGCATTTGGGCAACACTACTCTTTTGTCGCCTCGGATGCAGTTTCATACCTAGCCAAGTAGAATGATATCTATGTTGAATAAAATGCGCTAAAAATAAAAATTTAAAAAGCCTAGATAAAAAAGTTTCAATTACTATAGTTCTAATTTAAATAGAAAATATCTGGTCGACCGAGCTTTGCTCAGTATATTTTTTTTCTAAATAGTATTTTTAACGAACATATTTTGATATTTATCTAAATATGTTCGTTAAAAATACTATTTAGAAAAAAAAATATACTTGATGTGAAAAAATATACGGACTGTGATGATGATGATGAAATCATCATCCTTACAGTCCACATACGTCCCACTGTTGGGCTCGGGTCTCCTCCACAATGGCCCTCCCATTGACCTACTATACCATGCTGGTCAGACATGTTGATATAGGGTTTTATTTTGAGTTTTCTTTCTCTTACACAGATGTTGTGTGCATATTATATCCCATAGTCGTCTTTTACGACATCCACGGACAAGATAGGGAGTGGTGAATAGGTAGTATTCTTACTCCGTCACCACACGGAAAGACATCCGTCACCGCATTTAGATAAATATTTATAAAAAAATAAAAATTATGACATAATGAAAAAAAAATCAACAATTGAAAACAGAATATTAATATCACTGAGATTCAATCTCAGGCTTTTTAAATGCGACTGGATAATCCCTACTAAGCTATTGTAACTCTTGACGGTGATGGCTAAATTTATATTCCTATTCTAATAACATTTTATGTCATTTTATTGATAGCTAAACACCGACAAGACGACATTTTCTATAAAAATCATTGGTGCCGTTTCCGAGATTCTGAAAGATAGAAATATACAAGAATTGCTAGTTTAAAAATATAAAGATTGTTTTTAAATAGGAATCTATGATTTAAAAAATCGTTGTTCATTTGTTAGGTACCATATATATTTAGTATGAAATAGTACCGAAAACTCGTATATGAGTAGGTACACGTTATGGATTGCAGCTGGAGTTTGGCAAGTAAAATCTAATTCAATAAGGCAGGTCAAGGAAACTTTAACGCTAATGCTTGTCCTTGAGTTAAGTTTCAAGTGTGGAGATTTTGTTCGTGTGGTTTTATTCTCGTAATTACAACTAAAATCTAGACTGCATATTTCTTTTGAATCTATTTCCACATCATATATCAGCCGTTGTAGGTAATTTCTGTAAGCCAAGCCCCACAATAGTTGTCATAGATAACACAGAGGTTTAATTGCCTTGAAACCCGAAATTACCCTTTTTTTGTAAACCGATTAAGATACAACCGCGCTGAGCCTTCGCGAGTTTTTTGAGGTGATAGCTGAACAGGGTAATAGGACTTTTAAACAAGGTGTTTTCGCTTTTCGCCTGAAAAACAGGCCTTGTGACCGTTCACGTCTTGACTGCAGTAACTCAACATAACTTATTCGGATACCTACTTTATTAATTACCCGCTCAATCAAAGTCGAGATATCACCATAGGCCTATCAGCGTCTCTGCATGTGGCGATTTGATCTCCGGTCCGAGCCGAACCTCCAGCATATACGGCATCATAGGTCGCCAAGTACCTACACACGATCGTGAGAAAGGAGAACACACCGTCCTGCCACCACTGCGATTGCGATGAGGACACGGCGGAGCACACGCTAGAAGTGTGTGTCGCGTGGGCAGAGCAGCGCCGTGAACTCGTCGCAATCATCGGTGCCGACCTGACCATTGCTAGGGAGATGCTCGAGGCGACCGAGCGTCAGGAACTGGGACGCGGTCGCCGCCTTCTGTGAGGTAGTCATCTTACAGAAGGAGGCGGCGGAGCGTGCGCGAGAGGAACTCCGCTATGGCGACACGGTCGCCGTCGGCGTCTCGGGCGGCGCAGGTGCGAGTACCTGCGCCTGATGCTGCCCTAGTCGAGGCCGCGGGTGACGACCGGAAAATAGTCCGTCACCCGCAGAGAGGCTGACCGCGTGAGGGCGACTGACGTCCCGGGAGGGGCGTTAGAAATGGAGGTCACCCGAAAGGTTATGCCGCCGGGCTGGCCACGGACAAGGAACTCGGTACTGGTGGTCGGAGAGGGAATATGGTGGGTTATGGGTCCGCACACCTCCCTTTCGTCACTCCGGATAGAACAGACGACGTTTGCTGATCATAGCCCACCCGGAAAAAGTTTATTATTGAGTCTCATTTATTCAACCCTTACTTAGTCTATACATCACAATAGTTGTAACGGATATCTCACGATTTATGGTATTTTAATAAGATTTGTATCTGTTACGCTAGCTTCAAATTGTTTAAGAAAAATATTGAAGGAATATTTAAATTCTCGTGAGAATTACGTATTTTTCGTGATGTAGGACCACACTGTTGACAGTTATCTGTCTACAACCGCGGGCCGGTCCGTCCGGGGTAGTACCACACTCTCGCAGAAAATCGACATCTGAATAGTAGCAATTTGTTACAGCGCTTCGTTCTGTGAGCGAGATAGCCGGAAGTCCTACTTTCTGAGGATGTTTGCGTGTGGTGGGTTTTAGTGATGCCTTTAGTATCATCGAAACTCATTGGACGCATTTACACTCCCTTCACGGTAGGCAGCGGCCTATCAAAGGTCCATAAGCGGCAGCAACACTGATCTCAGGTGTACTGTTCGCTCGTTTGCAATAAAAAAATGTACTCACATTTAAAACTAAGTTTTAATTATTAAATGTTGATACAATTCTTAATACGTTCGATGAAGTTGAATAAAAACTAGTATCATCATAAGTAGTTGCCTCTAATTAACTGAATTTATAGCTATTGAGTATTATGGCCAGGTTTAATAGAATTGTAGTCATTTTAATCATCCAGACTTTCGATACATATAAACAATTTGAGTTACAACCACATTATCTTTAAGCACTATCTTACAGCCTTCTTATCATCTTCTCGACACACACGTCCCACTGCTGGACTTGAGCCTCCTCCACAGTAGGAGGGAATTTGACCTTACATACTGGTCAAACAGGTTAGTATAGGATTTTGTTTCATGTTTTCTTTCTCTTGCATAGATGTTATAGGCGTATTATATCTTTTAGTCATCTTTTAAAACATCCACGAGCAAGATAGGGAGTAGTGAATTGTATTCTTATTCCGTCACCACACGGAATGGCCTTCTTATAGGCTGAAAATGAAACAGCGAATGCATTAGTACCTGTTTCAGTTGTTGAAGTTTAATTTAGAAAGTTTATTCACGGCCAAATGTCAGCGTAAACTAATGCATAAAACTATATAAAAGGCAATTAATAAAACACAATTATACTGATAAGTATTTTTAATGATTGCGAAACAATTGAAACAGTAATATTTAGTATTAACAAAATATTCAGGTAATAGTTCAAGCGATATTGCGTATTGCGACATTATAGGAATAGAATATCACAGTAAACACAATATTATGTACCTACGTACATAATGATAGCATAATAAAGTTAAAATTTACATAATTTGTATAATTTTAAATATAAATGTACAATACCATGTAATGATACTTATATATCTAGAGGATATTATTATCTTTATTTCTCTCTTGGAAACGATACAACTCAACTGAAGACATTTAAGGAGCATTTACTAATGTCCCTTTAAGGCATTTATATACGCTAAAATACTATAGTTTAACTACCATTGTATTATCGCCATTTTTAGCTGATCGATGATATAATTAAAATAACCAAAAAAAACATCAACCGTTTTATCATGAATCCCATTTGTAAGGACCAAATTGAAATGGGATCACACGCGAAGCACCAGATTTCAAATAAAAAGAATCATCAAAATCGGTACACCCAGTCGAAAGTACTGAGGAAATAAGAAAAATACAGTCGAATTGAGAACCTCTTCCTTTTTTGTAATCGGTTAAAAATGTCACTTTCCGTAGATAATTCTTCGTGTCAATGGGATATAATAGTGGGTTTAGTAACGACGAATAAGACAATGTTGGAGGGAACCGGCTCTTTAAAGATTATAATCCGGATGGAACTACGAATCACAATTCAAAATATGGACATCCGTAACAGAAATATAGACATCGCTCAAAAGGTTAGCACACAGAGTAGGTATTAATAGCAAGTCCCAGCCAACTATTGGCCACACGCAGTCAGGACCTCTCAATATGGATTATTTTAGTGAGGCTTGTCCGCAATATTGAATGTTGAACCTCTGAACGAATAGATCAATGAAAATATATGGAAATAATCTCATTGGTTGTATACAAAGTATTCCATTTTAACAAAGAGATATTTTTTTTATCAAACAGTGAAGTACACAAATTATTTATAATTATTGCCGTGTGGTGACGGAGTAAGAATTCAATTCACCACCCTCTCTTGGCCGTGGATGTCGTAAAAGACGACTAAGGGATATGATATGCACACAACATCTGTGCAAGAGAAGGAAAACTCGAAGTGAAACCCTATACCAACATTTCTGATCAGCTTGGTCAAATTCCCTTCCATTGTGGAGAAGGCCCGAGCCCAACAATGGGACGTATGTGTGCTGCGAAGAAGATATACAGAGATTTTTCGTGTGGTGACGGAATAAGAATACAATTCACCACCCCTATCTAGAGAAGAAAACTCGATATTAAACCCTATACCAACACGTCTGATCAGCGTGGTATAGTAGGTCAATTTCCTTCTTTTTTGGAGGAGACTCGGGCTCAACAGTGAGACGTATTTGAGCCGAGTCGATGACGATGTTCATATACAGAGATATAATTAACTTGTATTATTAAATTATAGCTACCTGATTTAACACATAAAAATATTATAGTTTAAGAATTATTGCGAAAAGCGAAAAATTTTTGAGTATTAAAACACTTTTTATTTACAAAATCTTCGCCTTATATGCGAATATAAATATTAGTTCTCACTATATTGTGACTGTTACTATAAATCATTTTCGCATACGCAAATCACAAAGCTATAATTCAAAATATTACCCTTAAATAAGCTATTATTGTAGCCTTGGTCGTATTAAAACACATTGTCGTTGTAAATAATGGTGACGGCGCGTGATAACCTAGGGATGTCAGTTGCCACGAGGCCAATATATATTTCAGTATTTCTTTTGCGATTGTTGTTTATCACGAAGATCTTAATGATTTTGTGATGTTTCAAGTTACTTTGTAATAAATAAAGTTTATATAGAGTATTTTTGCGAAGAAGTTTTCTTTTCAGTTTGCTGTTTACGGAAAGTTATTTAAAATGTTTTGTTATGCATTTCATGAACGAAGCTATAAAGCCCTCTACTGTTTTGTTATAATAACATTTCAAAAATCGGATATGACTAGTAGTTATTATTTGTTTAAAAGTAAGTAAACAAATCTATTGTGAAAGTTAATGTAACACGACTTTTTTAATTTGACGCGTCTGTTTTAACTAAATATAGGCTTATAGGTGGTGGAATATTTTCTCATTATCGCTCCACCACACGTTCCCACCTTTGCAACTCCTGTATGCCAAGATCCACAATAGTCCACATAAATGACAACGAAGTTTGATCCTCAGGCAGTCCCGGAAAATGATTTTAATTGTGTTAGTACCGGCAACATTTTAATTAGAAATGTTGAACAGGAGTTGGAAGAGATTGATCGCAATGAGGAGGCATATATCCAGAAGTCCACTTTAAGAAGCTGTTAGATGTATTTCTATAGTCAGCAATGCTCATAGAGATATGGCTTGATTTAATGCCCTCATGTTATATCCATTTACTATGGTACCTAAGCGTTATAATTCAGGTACACATATTATCTTCCTAAGTATTTTTTCGAAAGATAGCATCTAGAAATTTTGAACATCAGTAACTAATGGAAAATACAATTCAGTATACACAATTCTTTCGCGATTTGTATATTGAATTGTATTTATATAAACTAGTGAAAAAAATTAAGGGATCAAAGAAATATTCCAATTTTTTTGCGGTTTTCAAGTTACTGTATTTCCCTTAAAAATGGTCGCACTGGAATTTTAAAAATAGGTCTTTGAAGCTCAAAACCTCTAGTTTTGAGATCTTACAATGAAAAATTTTTACAAGCATTGTGTTGCGCTCAATCCTATTAAATACAAAAAAAAAATTTTCGAAATTTTATTGATCTACGAACTTGGATATTTTTTTTTCTAACTTAACCACTATATGAATCGGATAACTTGTTTGTTTAGCTTCAATTTACTTTTTTTAAAGTTCGATACGACCTCTTCTCGCTGAGATATCGATTTTTAAATGGAAAAGAATCTTTCCTTCCTTAACCATCAATATCTCAGCAACCGCTGATTGCATAAAAAAAATAAGGAAGGTTTGGAAATCTTGAATAAATTGCCCAAATAGTCATGTACGGTTTTTTGAAAACATTTTTTTTTCTGTTCTTTACATTCATTTCAAAAATTCAGAAAAAAGGGCTGTTGATGGGTTTTCGGATAATCAAGCTCCAAGTTGGATCTGTAAAGAAAACAAGTTGAGTGTGCTTTTTACAGTTCAATATACCCACGAAACCCCCACAAGGTTCCGATACAATCCATCGAACCATTTTTGTGTTTTATTCGATCAAAAATTAAAGGATCATGATTTCATTTATATGATCATAATTTTAACAAAATGCAAAAGATGTTTTTTATGCATTTGATTAATAACAAACTTTAAATTTATGAGAAAAAATAAAATAAAAAAAATCTTTTAAATTTTATTTGAATATTTTTTTTTTTTTTTCAATTCCAAAAGAATTTGACCAGAAACTACCGCCATCCTACCGCCTAAAGCGTACCACGTGGAGGTTGCCCAGTTGGATTTAAGCTTCTTGTATGACTCGTCAGTTCCTCCGTATTTAATGACTCCAAACTCATTTTCCAAAGTGTGTGTATGTGTGTGTTTGTATGTGTGAAGAAGAAAAAAAATCAGTTTCATTATTGACGGATATTACCACCCCTGTTCTCAATAACGACTGCCAAGCTTTCAGCCATATTGATGCAGCGGACAATATGAGGTTGCGGAATAGTGTTCCAAATCTGCAGAAATGCACGCTCTAATGCGGCCAAGTTCTGCAGATTTGGATACTCTCTGCGTAAACGACGGCCCATTATGTCCCAAACATGCTTGATGGGGTTGAGGTCTGGACTCATTGTTGGATGCGGCAGCAATGTGGTGTCATGCCGTTCACAAAAACGTCTAGTGATGTTGGCTGTGTGTGGATGTGCGTTATCTTGCATTAGAATAAACGCCCTCTGATGTTGTCGTCTGCGCAATACAATTGGTCTCATAATTTGGTCAATATAGCGCTTAGCTGTTAAGTTTTTGCGCAAAATCATCAGAGGTGTCCTCCAATTTCGCGAATAGCCGCCCCAAACCATGATTGATCCACCGCCGTAAGCAACAATCGGGCGAACAAAAAAAAATGGAAAAAGATTTCCTTTGCATTTTGTTAGTATTTTGATCCTTTAATTTTGGATTGGATGGATTGTATCGAAACCTTGTGGGGGTTTTGTGGATATATTGAACTGTAAAAAGCACACTCAACTTTACCGGTGTTCTTGACAGATCCAACTTGGAGCCCGATTATCCCAAAACCCATCAACAGCCCTTTTTCTGAATTTTTGAAATTTATGTAAAGAATAGATTTTTTTTTTCAAATAACCGTACATGACTTTTGTGAGCAATTTATTCCAGATTTCAAAACCTTCCTTATTTTTTTTATTCAATCACCGGTTGCTGAGATATTGATAGTTAAGGAAAGAAAGATCCTTTTCCATTTAAAAATAGATATCTCAGCGAGAAAAGGTCGTATCGAACTTTAAAAAATCAAATTGAAGCTGAACAAACAAGTTATACGATTCATATAGTGGTTAAGTTAGAAAAAAAAAATTCAAGTTCGTAGACCAAAAAAAAAACCAAAAGAATTTCGATTTTTTTTTCAGTATTCATTAGGACTGAGCGCAACACATAGCTTGAAAAAAATTTTCATTGTAAGATCTCAAAACTAGAAGCTTTGAGCTTCAAAGTCCTGTTTTTAAAATTCCAGTACGACCATTTTTAAGGGAAATACAGTCACTTGAAAAACCGCAAAAAGTTTGGAATATTTTTTTGATCACTTAATTTTTCCACTAGTTTACTTCGTCTATTTTTATAGGATAGTGTTGTTATCTTGGTTTTTTTATTACAGTTAGGTATATATTCTGCATTTTTATTATTTCATAGAGTACAATTTCATAAAAAAAAATAATTTGCAATCAATTGTTAAAATCAATATTAAATATATTACCACGTTTTTATCAATTTACTGTAAGTTTGTAAATTATTGATCTAAATTTCGCCTACTTTATCTGCTTGTAACTTTAATCGGTCGCATTTACAACTTAAGCACACGTTACTTGTACTCCATCTGATTTATATATAAAAATTGAACTATAGGTAAAATTTCTTGTAACTAATTTCAAATATAATGGTAAAAAAACCATAAAACGACAACAACAATCAATAACTTTTACATTTTGATTTTGACCATATACTTTCAGTAGTCAAACTGTGACAATTTTAAGTAAAAATAAAAGGAGGAGTGGTAGGACCACACTGTCGACAGTTATGTCTACAGCCGCGGGCCGGTCCGTCCGGGGCAGTACCATGCTCTCGCAGAAAATCGACGTCTGAGTAGTAGCAATTTGTTACTGCGCTTCGTTCGGTGAGCGAGAGAGCCGGAAGCCCAACTTTCTGAGGGTGATTGCGTGTGGAGGGTTTTGGTGGTGCCCTTGGTATCACCGAGCCTCAATGCACGCATTCACACTCCCTTCGCGGTAGGCAACGGCCTTGTAAAGGTCCATGAGCGGCAGCAACAATTACCATCAGGTGTACTGTTTGCTCGTTTGCCACCGTTTGCATAAAAAAAAAAAAAAAAAAAATCAATTAAATAATTCATAATTTCTTATATCTGTACATAATTATACTAATAAATAAATAATGAGCAAAAGTGTTAATATGGAAAAAAATATATAACCGTTTAATTAAAACGAATAAAGAAACTATATTATAACATCTAATACCATGCGTGTTTTGTAACTTATCCAGCATATGTTTATTGGGTTATAACTAACGTCTATTTAGAGCAAAAATACTTAATTTTTAGGTGACACTTAATGTATATAAAACAATTATTGATTGATATTATGTGTGTAAGAGATGTAACAAAGATGTTAAAACAGCTTCGAGTGGTATTTAAAACAAAAAGATCTATATACATTTCAGCCCATTATAAGTCCCACTGTTAAGCTCACGTCTCCTCTTGGGCAGAAATTGTTCTATTATTAATTGGTCAGACGTATTGGTATAGTTTTCTGTCGAGTTTTCCTTCTCTGGCATATATGTTATCTGCATATCATAACCCTTAGTCGTCTTTTACGACACCCACGGTTAAGAGAGGGAGTGATGAATTGAATTGTATTCTAATTTTGGTCACTACACGGTATATCTATATACGGCTTATTAAAAATAAACCTATAGGCTTTATATTTTATTGATGATAGTATTTTCCGTGAAAGTCCCTTTCTTACCGAAGGTGTCGTGAAAGTCGACTAAGGAATTATGATATGCAAATAAGATCCATGAAGGAAATTCCAAATAAAACTTTATACCAATCCACTTGACCAGCGTGGTATGGTAGGTCAATTTCCCTCTTTGTTGTTTTCCCTGTTTGTTGAGGAGGCTCGAGTCCATTAATGAGATATAGGGTACATGACCTGTGATGATGATGATATTAGTTCATAATAGATTTTTTTCAAACCATTTCATATACAGCTATGAAAAGACAGCCGTTAATTTTTATTTAACTAAATAAATTTATTAGAAGCCATATGCTTTCAAAGGCATAGTAATAAAATCACAAGAGTATGTTTGCATATTGCTAAAATGTCAAATTACGGCTATTTTTTTCCTCTAAATATGTTAAGAATTTGTTACTTACGAACTAAACTATATACTTTATTAAACTAATTTAGACTAAATGTACCAACCAATTACTAAAGTCTGTAAGAATTAATATTGGTTGAAATTAATATAGGTACTTTTTTATATATTTTTTAAAGAGCTGACAATTTCAGATTTGGAAGCCGATCGTTTTAGGAAACAATACTACAAATTCTATCTACTCAATTCAACTTAATACGTAATACACGTATAAATAATAGATTTAAATTAGTTTATAACAATAAAAATATTTGCGGGGTCAATAATTTGGAACATCCTAGACCAGGGGTAGCGAACCTTTAAGTATCACCGTGGCATTTTAAATAATGTTAATAATGTTTAAAGTCACGCTTAAAGTTATAGACAAAACGTCTAATAAGCAAATAATTTTGAAATCAATAATTTTGATAAAAAGAAAATATTTTTTATTGCCTAATTACGCACTACATAATATTAATCAAAAATAGCACGTACAGAAAAAATGTAACGCTTCAGTCATCAGCGTAAGTTTAAATTAATATGACATTAATGTGAGTTCTCTTATTTAAAATTAGATTAAATAATAAATATAGTTTTTTTTTTACTACCTCTGTGATCGATAGCGTATCTAAAGCGTTATGTTGCGTGCCCTAAATGTCACACGTGCCAATGGTTCGCCATCTCTGCTCTAGACCATAGATCTAAAATTCTATGTAATAAGAAAAGCCTTTTCTACAATACATACTAAACTTTATAGCGACATTGCTTCAGTTGATATGATTAAAGTCATCATATAATAATATAAAGAATTTCTAAGTATTATACATTAATTCGCAGGTACTACTATAAAAATACTTTTATATTATCATTTTCATTTATGGTGCCGATTTATTAATATAATTCATTTCTAGATAACACTAAGATAGATATGAAGTCCTGAAGTATTAAATAGTGTAAGGACTCTTATTAATTTTGATACTTATTCATCAAACCCTCAAAATAAAAGAAAGCAGCGTGGTCATTATCCTGCTTTTGTGATTTTTTTTTCGTGTACTCATAATATATGTACAGAAATTATTGTGTAGTATGAGAAATATTTAACTAATATATAAATTGTAGGGACTTTGAACATTACCATGTTAAGCTATTAATATATGCTACATTATAGGTGAATTGATTTAAAACAGTAATAAATGTATAAAATATGACGTTAAGACAAGAAGAGTTAGACTGAATTAAATCAACTCCTATTTTCTAATGATAGAATTACGCCCTAAATTTATTCTAAAGATTGCGGCTAAAATTCATTTAATTGAATTCAACAACAATGCACAACACAATAAGGCCATTCTAAAATCTTAACAAATGAACGTTAATGTACTATCCTAATATAGAAATAACAATAAAAAATAATGTACAGAACTAATATTTTCTAATTTAAAACTTAAACACGAAACGTGTAAGCTTATTTCTAAATATCAAACTTAACAATTGTTAATATTGCTTCATATTACTAATAGCAGCCCGTTATTTACATAAGAAATTACATGGAGCGTGCTGTATCTCTTAAAACGTGAGCACTCTTCAATATACTATGCAGCTATGTAATCGTAACCGAAAGTATCGGATATCCGAAATCGTAACCGAAATAAATGTTTTAAATAATTTGATACGGTCGTTGTCCATACCAGATAGGTTTTCTTTCAACCAGGCGAACTGACAGCCTAAACGTAGGCCTTTTAAAAATGTAATAGTAAGATAACCACACATAACCCTTTTCCAATCGTCTAAAAATTCAATAAGCGTAACCGAAGCTTTCGGCAATAATTTCATATCTGTAACCGTAACTGGTACAATGTTATTCTAATATCCGTATTCGGATCCTAATCCTTATGTCCACAACATGCCTAATAGAAACCAACAATTTCTTATTATAGGTACAAGAGATCAAACTATCATTGTCACTAATTTTTCGTGTGGTGAAGAAGTAAGAATAAAATTCACCAATTTTAATCTTACGCGTGGATGTCGCATAAGACGACTAAAATTATGCACCTAACATGTAGCAAGAAAAGGAAAAATCGAAACAAAACTGTTTGTCGAAGCCAATACGTCTGACCAGCATGGTATAGTAGGTCAATTTCTTTCTTATTGTGGTGGAGGCATAAGCCTAGAAAGTGCAGCTTTTATGAACTGAGACGATCATGATACGTCATTCAACGTGACATATAAGTTTAGACTGCTTTTGATTACACGACTATGAAGAGTTATGATTTTGACAAGCTATGTATGTTTGTCTGTTCGCTCATAGCTCCGCAACTACTTATTAGAACCGGACAAATGAGTTATCGTTATAAGCGTCTTGATCGTCTGCTGATTATAGGCTATATAATGTGTCACTGAATCCAATATGGCGCCCTCTAGAGGTCTTAAAGTACTGTGTTAAAAAATAAATTTGAGATAAATATGTTGTATTTCATATCATTGGCAAGAGTGTTACTTGTAAATTTCAAATGTTAATATATATGAATTACAGATGGCGATATCTGTTGACTGGATTGAGTAATTAATTAATAGATGGCGCTGCTATGTCAAACCTACAAACGTGTCATATACGATTTTAACTTGCTTTTTTACATAGGTAGATGCCATTTGTAAAAAATATGACGACCTCCATGACAGATGTTCTCCTACAGTTCCACTTAAATATAGTTTAATAAAATGTAATATAACAAAAACATTAGCCACAGCAACGCGTGGCCGGGTCTGCTAGTATACATATATATTATTAGCATTTGCTCGTGACTATATTCATATTTATCCGATAACTCGTTTTTTATCGTAGTTGGGTTTTAGTTTTTACTTTTATGCTGTAAGATTATGTTGTTAATTTAGATGTTTAGTGAAAATGGGGCATTAATATTTTATATTAATTGTGGTTTGATAATACTCGTGTGCTCACGATTCATACTTCGGTTACTTCGACACTCTCATACTCTACTCTAAGCATATATAGATAGGTATCTACTGAATGAACACACATTTTAGCACTTAAGAAAGCTAAATACATCAATCTGGCATGTCTATACTTGTTATAGGCACTACTGGCTTCATAGTTTCATTCTTCTTTTGATTTTTTTGTGATTTCTTGCTTTCTTTCGTTTTTTTCTGTGTGTCCTCGTCTCTGTAAGGTTCTTGGTTGACTGGCGGTTCACTTGGAACAACGTTAGAGCCTCTATTTACGTTATTATTATAGGCAATGTTGGCATACTCTTGTAGTAAAGGAAAGACCGATAGTAGGAACTGGCAGAAATCTTTCCTTATACCAAACCACCCTGAAAATGTAATGTTTAGACAATACAATAGTATTTTATTTTGAAAAAAATAATGCAAATACATAAATAGGAATATGAAATGTATTTACGCGAAAAAGGATTCTGTGTTATATAATGATAAGAAAATGAAATAATGACACGTATATGAAGAAGAAAAAATACATTAAAATTATTATAAGTTAGAATAGTCAGAGCGATATGGATAATGAGATTTTTTAGACGTAAAATATTAATTGAAACAAAACCAAATTAGGTAAGTTAAGATTGATGATCTCGCACCCCTAATAATGAGGCTTTACGGTGCACGAAGCATGGCGATAATTTTATAAATCCTATAACACCTATGGTTTACGTAGGGTGCGGAGTCCTACCATATTACGTTTACATCGCCATTGGGCCGACCACTGATACCGCCTCCTTGAAGTCCGTGATAGGCCCAGAGAGTGCCGAACCTAAAATTATTGATGAATAATAAAGGCTACGAATATGAAGGAGTGAACTTACATTTGTTTCCACCTTTTGAGCTGAACGACATAACGATGAGCGTTGCGTAACTAACGTATAACGGGCTCACAACCACCATGTACGATAGCGGCAATTCGTCGTCCAACTTGTTCGTTAATAGCACCTGGTAACAAAAATAGTATTATTATAACTTTTTGATGTAAAACATCTATAGGCGAGGGTGAACCTAATCGTTTGTGTGGCGTAAACAGCTCGTGGCGTTACGATGTCACGCTATATGACGGAATATGCGAGGGTAAACCTGATTGTTGTAGCCTGGCGTTAACACCACCCCTCCACAAAGGGAAGGAAGAAAACTGACCCATTATATCACTCTGGTGAGATGGGTTAGTATAGGGTTTTATTTCTAGTGTTACTTTTATTGCATGGATGATATCTGCATAAATCTCTTAGTCATGTTTTACGACGCCCCCGAGCAAGAAAGGGAGTGGTGAATTGTATTCTTACGCTATCACCACGAATAAGACTAGATACATATAAGTCTTATGTATTTAGTCTTTTCTAATAGCCAATATTGATTTGTTAGGGAATTGTAAAGAGATTTAGCTTATTGTGGTGATTATTATTTTATTACCCTTTAGAGAGGCTTCTGTTTAGGCTATCAGTGTCTGTACTCTTGAATCTCGATTCCAATCCTAAATCCAATCGCAGCTCGAATTTGAGTAATTTCGTACTCTTGAAAGCGACACCAGCGCACGATTGGAATCAAATTCGGTGGATCTTTTTTAAACTAAATGAATTCGACTCTCGTCGATTAAGTCAAATATTTGCTACTCCCGACGTGATTTTGACGTAGCTTAAAATCGTTAATGTTGCATAATTTCAAGAAAGCGTCTTTGTAGTGATCGAGTTCGGCAACGTTATTAATTTAAAGTAATAAAATACAGCACATTTGGTGAAAATAACAACGGCAAATACGAAGAATTCATTCTCGATATTGTTTAAGAGTACCAAATATAAGTTTGGTGAGATTGGAATTGAATCGGATTCGAAATTAGAATTGATTTCAAGTTTAAGCCACAGGTCGGCTGGTAGATAAAAACTCTTTCATAACCTGTCTCATACAGAGACCGAACCTATCTGAAAATATATAAAACTGTTATATCGTTTACGGCTACGGTTTCGGTTATATATTCATTTCGAATACAGTTTCGTTTCGAATTTCCGATAACTTCAATTACGGTTACGGTGCTCCATAACATCTCTAATATAAAAAAAAATGTAACAAAAGTGAAACGAACCTGAAACACCAATATAGGTATGACTGTAAACGTGTAAGCTAGAGCAGAGTTAAAACTTGTCCGTCGCTGTTGTAAATTAGCCTCGGGTGTTCGCAGTAGTATCCCGGCGAATATTATGCTGTACAGAACCCCTAGAAAATTACAAATATATATAATCATGACATGTAAATAAGTGTCCGTATGGTGGATAAATAGTTAAAGGCGCGAATCGACTTTTTTAAATATTTTATTTAAATTGCCTTGTATGTATTGTCTGGAATTTTACAATCAACATTTCATGTAAAATGACAAATGTCTTGAGAAGAATAAATGCTGAGGAAATGAGACCGCTGGGGAGCATGATTGCTGTGAAATTGAGTGATAGAATTAAGAACAGAGTGATTCGGGAACATTGTGGTATGAATGTAGATGTAGTGACAAGGATTGAGGAAGGTATGTTAAGTTGGTTCGGCCATGTAGAGAGATTGAATGAAAGGAGACTAACAAGGAGAGTTTATAGGGAGAATGGGAACCGAAATGTTTCGAAGGGGAAGACCAAGGCGGTATCACATAGAATTCAATGCGACCGTCTGCTCCGAATAGAGAATTACTTTATTTTAACGTCCTTAATGTAAGTATCAAATGAGAGGGCTTAAAGCGTAGAAAACAATAAAAATAATGATATTGCACTAAATTCAATTATAAAAATCGTTTATATACTCACCAACTAAACTGAGACACATTAATATCCATAAAGGAACAAATACAACCTCCCAGGTCCAACTGATAAATTCATCCAACTTTAGTGCTAAGAATATGAATTGGAGTATATTTACAGCGCAAAACAATTCCAACTGAAATTATAAAAATATATAAGGTCAGTGGGGCGAAGACCGGCATACTTTATTTAAAAGAATGTTACAATTTTTTGATTTTATTAATATTTTTATTAACTGCTTCACATTATGAGATAAAATATTTAACTGCAGACTACTGAAAAAATCTATTAAATTCACATAAATGCATTTAGTTTATGAGTAAACTCAATTTTTGCAAAAACGGGGATGCACGTGGGTTTTCTACTAAATGTGTAAGACCGTCTACTGGGGAAAACTCTGTGAAAATGTAGTTTACGTGAAAACACACCTAGCGTATCTATGTATAACTTAATAGCAGTTCAATTTAAGCCCTCAAATATTAAATAACAGGCCCCAAATAACGAATATTGTAAAAAGAAGCGTTCCTCGGGTAAGTTCGGCATATTTTGCACTTTAGGGGTACAAAACATTTTCATCACTTTAAAGCTCTTTTATTTCAATAAATAAAATAAAGCAATTTTTAATTTCAATATTTTTAACATAAACCACAAAAACACACACAGATACTTAGAACTAAAAAACAGTCTTAAAACAAAACAATATACTGTATTCTATATGATAATGCGCCGTCTGTCAGTTCGCCTGTTCGTGATTAAATTAAACTACTGAACGTATTTTCATGCTGTTTGGAGCTTGGGAGCTTTTATCGAAAACGCTGCCTAACCCCTTGAAATGTGTGATATAATATTTCTCCCTTATAGATCCGGCATATATCTTAAACTAAAGATAACTTGCTATACCTATTCTATCTTCTAAAAATGATAACGTACAATGCGGTAATTGCGAAGCTGTTTAGGCCGATCCATTTCTAATCCTTAACACTTTAACTGCTTTAGTTACCTTAAGCATTCCATGCACATTGTTATAATCTTCTACACCATATCCGTGCAAAGTCGAGGCGGATCGCTAGTATAAACAATTATATATATTTTTATAAATAATATTATAATCGCGTCAAAATCACATAACGTAGCAAAACAGCAGTCCTTGTGCCTTTAATATACACTCAATCCCATATCCCACCCCTCCATAAGTACTTATAGAGACTGAACGCTGAAGCTAGCGGACACAAATGACTGACAAACTTTCATTCCGCGCTCTCGATATTTTGTGTAATGAAAACTTTTCGCATTTAGCTATCGATTTAAATCGCTGTCCAATACTTTTTCAGGCATGGCAGAACAAGTGCATAGCAACAAAATTCCGGCGCAGAGACGGTTAGTTTTTTTTTTGGGATTTTTTAATACTTAATTAGACCACGAATTCTTGGATTGTATGTGTCATGAGAACTTTACTTACTAAGCTAACTATTTAAATCACTGTTCAATACTTCATCCTAAATGGCAGAATAAGTGCATGGCAACATGATCACCTAGTACTTATTCGGATTTTTCAATAGTTAATGTTCGACTGGAAGACACTGTACTCTTTTGACTGCGTGTTTCCATCTTAAAATTATTCACTGCATGGTAATCTACCACTTGTTTTGTACTAATAATATAATTTCTCAATGGAAATATTTGCTATGCATTTTTATAAAAAAATAGCTTAATTGAAAAAGGTTTGCAATGTCTGAAAACTGTGAAGACCGACAATATGCCGATCTTTGTCTAAAAGAGTAGACGAAGTTCCCCACTATTGCACTTTGATATTAGATTTTATTTATAAAGTGTAAAATCGTGAAAAAATATTATTTTCTACTCCAATAAGGTATTTAAATAAAGCAATTGGTAATTAATAAACTTAACTAACAGTATTACCTAACTGACAGTATTGGAAAATTATAAAAAATAAATTTTGAGCACGTGTCTCCTTCAGAATGCGAGTTTACAGACTAATTTTCAAGTGTCATTTTTATCTCTCCGCGCCATGATAAAGTCATCTATGTCAATTAATTAAAAACTAGATCTATTTGAGGGTTGCGTACAACCGGCTGCCACCTGTCTAACTATCAAGGATTCGTCGTAATTCTTCCTGTACTGTCTTACCCGATAGACGGTCTTCGCCCCATTGACCTTATTAAGTAGATATACAATTTAAATAATCCACTTCAATTTCACAGATATGTTGCATAAAAGTATTTTTAGAGTATGCCTGATCTTTAGTCGTTATTTATTGTTGCCAAGACAACAAAATTAACGATTTAACACAATAAAGAGAATATACTATAAAATGGCATAAAGTTACACTTCTTTTGGCGTGTTAGGGAAATACGATCAGAAAGGATAGAATATGTGTCATCTAATGAATCCAATAGTTTCCTGAATAGATATCTTAATCATTATTCATCATCATCATCGCAGCCCACATACGTCCCACTGTTAGGCTCGCGCCTCCTCCACAATGGGAGGGATTTTGACCTACTATACCATGCTGATCAGACATGTTGGTATAGGGTTTCATTTCGAGGTTCTCTTCTCTTGCACAGATCTTATGTGCATACTTAGTCGTCTTTTAGGACATCCACGGGCAAGATAGGAAGTGGTGAATTGTATTCTTACTCAGTCACCACACGGAATTAATCATTATTATGCATTTTTTTTAATTTACATTGATATTTCACTATCATCTAAACTCACATGCGTCCCACTGCTGGGTTCGAAAATTAACCTACTATACCATGTTGGTCAGACAGGTTGGCTTTACTTCCAGTTATCCTTCTATCTCATAGATGTTATATATAATTATATCCTTCGTCTTGTACTATACCCATGGCCAAGATTGGGGAGAGTGAATAGTGTTCTTACTTTGACACCATACGTAACTATCCTATTATATCCATAAAATAATTTACATACCTCATAGCTACGGTCATGCTTCACAGACCATATACATATCGCTATGGAAACTATGCTTATAAAAATTAATGGTATAAAAACCAATATCCAAACATGGCGTCTGGTAGTCAACTGGTCACAAACAAGCAGCTCGAACATAAGGAGAATTAAATGTATGGCAAGACTTATCAGCATTGCTTTGTAATGAATGTAAGCCTCACCTTCCAACCTGAAATTAATTATACATAAATAATAAAAGTATATTTAAAATAATAAGTTCTTCTTGCCTATTGCATTATTTACATGTACATAAACCGTCATTAAAAAACGACTGCAGAATATGAAGTGCCATGTAGAAAAAAAATTACTTAAATACATGCCAATAAATTTTTAACACTCATTAGGTTGGTTTCGTTGGTACAAGTATAATACATATAGTTTATATCTTATATATAAGTTTCTTGTGTATGTGTGTATGTCACTAAACCCCTCCTAAACGGCTAGACCGATGTTGATGAAATTTTTTTGTGTGTGTGTTCAAGGGGATTCGAGGATGGTTTAGATTCACAATTGGGCCTAGTAGGTGGCGCTGCTTTCATTTTATTTGAACAGAACAACGTCTGTTGCGTCAGCTAGTTGGTTATAAAGATATAACAGGATGTGTGGATCTGTATTGCGAATCTTACACCACAAGCATATCTAATCCTTCTTAATTGTGCAACTTTGATTGAAAGATTGTTAAATATTAAGGCTATATTTTTGTGCCGTTATTATTGGTAGCACACCCTTTGAATGTGAATCCAATCCAGTCTAATGGTTTGAAATCATGTTCCAACGATAAATGGTCTCAGTGAAACAACATCAAATTGTTTAATGCATCTGCATCTTTGATTGGATTACATATTTTTATACCAAATTCTGTCTTAACTTTCATGGTCTGCCAGAGTCGGTGTCAGTTTTCTGTCCAAGAAACTCAGTATGTGAATGATTGTTCCTATGAATATGGTCACAGATAATAATGTAGGATGAGAGAAAGATGTTTTACAAAATATTTTGAAATTATGTATGTATAATGAGAGGCTTATTATTATTTTTCCATGTAGTGATGACAGAGCAAAATTAGCAGCAGATCTGAGGCTGCAGATAGTTCTGACTTTCGCATGCTTGCAGCGTCAACATATTATTTACCGTTTACCATGAAGTAGGCTGCTTGCTAATCTGGCATCCAAAAAAATAAACAATAAAGAGACCTTTTATTTTTTCACACATTGAAATCCATCTATAGGGATTCTAGAGAGTACATGTGAATAAACAGTTTCTATACTGATAGACATACTATTGAAATAGGATGTTTAGCATCACTGCAGTAGTTTTATATTCATGGACAATTTTGCAAGTAATCAATCTATAAAACAATATCTATATAAAGTGCATGTTTATCATATGAGTAGCAAGGTGTGAGTTAGTATTAATAAATTTTGAGAATACATGTTTAGTAATACCAAACATTTAAAAAAATTTATTGCGTAAATATGTATAGTATAGTATTAATTTATTTCATTCTTAATTTAATGTTACTATTTCAAATATTACTGCTTAACTTTTTTAAAATATATTTGTTTTGCATATATTGTTGCTTCCGCGACTTGATTGTACGGGTCCATCAGAATATCAGCGGTGTAGTATCATATTTACTGTATCATAAGCTGAGATGGGCACCATATTTTGGCCTCACATATTTCAACTCCTTGTTTTTAGTTAGTAGTTCTTATTTCTTTCGTTGTTGTCTATATTGTGTGAGGTTTACAAAATAAAATTTCTTTCTTTCTTTCTATATGTATTACATGTCACAGTGTAATACACTGTGTATTATGAACGCATTTTTGTTGCACGCTGTTTTTATTGTAGAAATAGATAATTCTTATCATTTAAAACACTGGAGTCAATATAGTAAGTAGTTTTTTTTATAAAAATTGACACAATTCACCACAATTTGGGTCTGAAAAATTATAATAATAAAAAATCTAAACTACTTATGTATGTTTTGATTACAGTCATGAATTACACACATTACATATTTACACAAGTTTTCATTCATTAAGTTTGATTAATTAAAATATATCATATATTTTTCAATTTTTCCTCATAATTTTATTACTTCACCATAATAACGTATTAGATTATGATTTTTAGAATAAACAATTGCTTAAATTTGCCTTTATTGCTGTTATTTAAATCTCATTCTAATTCGGCATTATTGTTGTTACGGTCAGGGTTGCCACTTTCGTATATTTTGATACAATTAATGTTTTCCAGATAAAATTATTTTTTTTTAAATAAATAGAACTATTAATTTTTAGAGAACTTCCAAAAGCTGATTTCAACTGAGAAATTCCTATCAATTATGATAGAAATACCTGGTGTACAAGTCTCAGAGGTATACTGCTGCAACAGGTGTAAATGAACCAAATTAAATATTTGGTTCATTTACATCTGTTGCAGCAGTTTCGGATGTAAGACACATTTATTACAGTTTCTAAACTTTTGATAGATGAATGCGGCAGAAGTTTTCATTTACTTTTAGAGAACTTACTAATAAATTAATTTATAGATATTTTATTAGAAGAAGAATCATATCTAGAATCTTCTGAAAATTAGTTTTTAACTATATTATTGGGACCTGCTTCATCTCGCTAAATATTTTTTTAGCCTATAGCCTGCTAATAGCCTGCTTACTTTTTAAAAAAATATGAGTGTGAACCTTATAGCGCTTTTAAGATTTATAGCGTTTCCTAAAAAATGCGGCAAGGATGCTTTTAAACTCTTTATTGGAATGCTATTGAATTGCAATTCGCATCCGCTCTGCTGGTAGCAGATCTCTTATATTTCCCTTGAAGAGTTTGAACGCTAAACGAGTTAGCACTTTCCTACCGGAACCTGAAAAACGGTTTCAGTCATCTCCTCGTGTAAATAAATGCAGATGCAAATGCCAACAAACAACTTCACAAAATGCCACTTGCTGACCAGCATGGGGGTTGGCACCCTTACGCCCTCCTCGCATTCAGTTGTCTGATTAGAGCCCAGATGGACATACAAAATATATGGCTTTATTTTTTAATATGGACCTCTAAAAAATTTTAAATAATTGAATGTTTTATTCAATTATTTTAAATTTTCTAGAGTTGAAAAGTTGATTATTTTTATACACATACTTCATCATCGCATAAAAGTTTGATGCACAGTTTAGGTAATTTTGTTATTGTTAAAATTAAATTAATATTTTCACTAGAGGTGACAACCCTAAGTCTAAAAATCTGGATAGAAATTAAATCAGTTATAATTTCGAAATAATGTGGAATTACAGTGTGAATATAATAACACCAATAATGGCAAACTCAAGCAATTGTTTAATCTCAAAACCATAATCTAATACGTCATTATGACGGAGTAAAAAAAAGATAAAGAAAATTTTAAAAATTAATTACATCTTTTTAATTAATCAACCTAAACAAATAAAAACATGTGTAAATACATAATATTACGTGTGTAATTATAGACTGCAATCAAAACTTAAATAAGTAGTTTAGTTTTTTTTAACTTGTTTTATGTGATTTTTTGGACCCAGATTATGGTGAAAATGTATTTTTTTATAAAAAAAATCCTGCCTGCTGCATCAACTCCGGTGTTTTGCTCTAATGCTTAAAATGATAAGAATTATTTATTTCTAGAATAAAAATAACATGCAACAAAAATAGGGTTCATAATACACTGTGCATAGGCCAATGTTGTTATTTATAACAAGCAGATCAGCATAAGATTCTTAAAACCTTCTAAATTTACTGTCTCAGAATTGGAGGACTGAGATGACTTCTATTATCTTAGATTTTTCTTGATCTCATACAGTCAATACCATAATATTTTCGATTGGCAGTATGTTATAAATTCTATATTTAGGAAACGAAAATAGGTGACACAAAAGCAGAAAATGCATCTATAAATCTAAATTTTAAAGGATGATTTTAAAAACATGTCATTTATTATTAATTCCAAAGTTTAATGGTAATAAAATGACAGAACTTACCTGAAATGAGGGTACTGCCACCACACATATGTACCAACCGTGGCACCTGTGACTACAAGGAACTTCCAAACCCATATTGGTGTAAACACAGCCCAATACGACCATGTAATAGAATTATCTAACTTTAATGCTAGTAATGCCGTAAATATTAGCAAACAACTGTGAACAACAAATTTGCTGCAAAAACAAAACAATACGTAAATATCATCACATTCCAGGTAAGTCAATATGATATAGTATTATTATTACCTAGGATTAAAATCCTGAAATAATGTTTGTAAATTCATTTCCACGCACATCCGTCTGGTTAAATAATATTAGCATTTCCCATACATAAACTATTCTCAAAAGATTTGTTTTAATCCAAAATTTCACGAATCATAACTGATCATAACATAAAGCAAAAGCTTTTCATTCCGTCACCTTACATCACAAACACGGCTTTGACAGCTAAAACAGTTTACATAATTAAAAAGTTTGGTCTGTAACAATAAAATGACACTAGGGGCGCTGCCGAATTGATAGAATGACAACCGAATGACAGCGTCTGCCGCTGCCATATTGCCAGTGTATCCACAATGAAGGGAAATTCCCTTTTTGAGGGGAAATTAGAGTCCAGAGGGGAAGGAAAAGGGGAAATTGCGATAAATTATGAGTAAAGCCTAGCCTAAAATATTGCGGCTAATTTTAGGCTAGACTTTACCCTACGTTTTACTGCATAAAAGAAACAGTCGCAACACGTGCAGGTTTTATATATTTCTGGTCGGTATACACGACAACGACAGGTATATCGTAGCGATTTGACTGCGCAGACCGTTTGTGCAGTTTTATAGATAGTGTGTAGGAAAATCGTCTCAGGATTTTCTGGTTGACGCAAACGATCGGGGCAGTTTCAAAAACTATTCGATAAATTGTTGTCGATCATGTTTGCACAGTTTTGTCGTAGTATGCGGACGGAAGTCATAGTGATACTTTAGTTCGTTCATGACGCTTGCTGTAGATGCAAGTCAACATGCCGCAAGATGATAATAATAATAGCAACAACCGGGCATTATTGAAAGAGTTAATACAGAGTTATAATTTGCTTCTGGAATAAGAAAAGTAAAGACTATCATAACCGCAACAAGAAAAATGCTGCCTACCATAGGCTAATTGATATGTACAAACCTATTGATTCTAATGCCAATAGGGAGACTATAATAAAAAAAATCAATAAAATTCAATAAATTCACATGAGAGTATGACTTCCTTATAAGAAGCCAATTTCTACACCACATACTACATACGTCCCTGCAGAGGCCTCGGCGTGTATGTTTTACGTGTGTGTCTCTCTCAATAAATTCACATGAGAGATACTTTCAGTCGTCAAGGCATACGATTTCCTTAAGAGAAGCCAATTTCTACACCACATACTACGTGATTTTCTTTCATTTTTACATACAATGAGCGATCGCGAGTGCTTTATCGTCTTCTATCAAGGATGAACTGATTCTCGCCTGAATTTCTGCTGCAAATGGAGGAATGCGGCAGATATCATAAACGTGTATACGATCTATGGACGTTCAATTAACTGCACCAACGGTCTGCGCAGTCAAATCACTGTGATATATTGTTGTCATGTATACCGACCATTAGAAGGAAATCGAAGTTTTTTTTAGTTATTACACTAGTGCTAAAGCTAAGAACTACAGCAGAATAACTTATGAAGGGGAATAAGTCCCGAAAAAGGGAAATCTGAATTGAAGCGCGGGGAAAGGCAATCTTTACTCCATTTTCTACTAACAGTTCCCTCTTAACAACTGTTGATGTAGCTACAACTCTATCCTCAACTAAGCCTTTTTTAAATATTAAAAATGAAATTGTTATGTTTAGTGATGAAATTGGCAAGAATATGGGTGTGCTGCTGTCAGATAAAGGGCATTCAATTGTCAATTATTGCCCACCGGGTTTGTCATACCATCATATAATGGAAAACATTTTTAATTATAAGTTTAAGCCTAGTACTACACTACTAGTATTTATAGGAAATATGCGAAATGTGAGCAAAAAGCAATTGCTAAAATATAATGACAAACTTTGTGAACTAAATGTTGACAAAATTGTATTGTTCACATTTCCCTATCGAACATGTTTGACACAGATGGAAAATGAATCCATCTATAATTTAAATTTGACATTACACAATATTACCAATTATATTACTAACTAGCTTTTGCCCGCGGCTTCGCCCGCGTAAAAGTTGGCTTGCATATTTCTTTCTATTGTGTTATTGTGGTGACGGAGTAAGAATACAATTCACCATTCCCTATCTTGCTCGTAGATGTCGTATAAGACGACTATGGGATATATACACATAACATCTATGCAAGAGAAGGAAAACTCGAAAAATGAAACCCTATAGATATCTGACCAGCATGGTATAGTAGGTCAAATGCCCTCCCATTATGGAGGAGGCCCGAGTCCAAGAGTGGGAAGTACGTGGGCTGCGATGATGATGATGATGATACTTCTTAATTTAAGAAATACTCTATCTGTGTGTCAATTTTCATCCAAATCTGGTCAACAGTTTACGCGTGATCGAGTAAGAAAGGTCCAAATAACTTCACAAATTTTTATATTTGAATATTACTTCCACCCTTGTAGTTTAAATTCACGTGGAAACACGTTGATAAATATGGCCATCCTTAGTCGCTGATAATAACATTATCCATGATAGGTTTCCATTGGTGAAAAAGAATAATATTGATCAAACGACCGTTGTTTCACCCACGTAGACCCCATTCCTATGCGAATGCCGAGATAAAAATTGCCTATGTTACTCGCTGATATTATAAGTTTACATAGGTGGAAAAAAAATTATACTAACAAATCCCACACAAATATCCAAGATAAAATTGCCTATGTTACTCGCTGATAACGTAGCTTCCTATTGTTGAAAGAATTTTAAAAATTGGTAAACATCCACCGGTTTCTCTCGCAGTTCTCGTTCCGGGCAAACACCAGGATGAAAATAGCCTTTATTTGTTATTCGCTGATAATGTAGATTTTCATTCGTAAATTAATTTTTATATCCATTAAATGTCCGTGATTTCACCCGCATTGTGCCCGGACCCGTAGGAATATTGGGATAAAAAAATAGCCTAAATATGTTCATCATCATTTCGTCTCATATACGTCCCACTGCTGGGCTCGTGCCTCCTCCATAGTAGGAGGGAAATTAACCTTACTATACCATGCTGGTCATGCAGGTTGGTATAGGGTTTTGTTTCGAGTTTTCCATCTCTTGCATAGATGTCATATGCGTAATATATCCCTGAATTATCTCTTACGACACCCATGGGTAAGAGAGGAGGTGGTGAATTGTATTCTTACTCCGTCACCACACGGAATAAAACCTAAATATGTTACACGCTTAAAATTAGCTTTCCGTTAGTGAAATAATTTTAAAGTCGATTAAATTCACAGTTGCTCCAGCCACACCGGGATAAAATATAGCCTTGGATAAAATATAGCCTAAGTTATTCCTTATGTAAGGCTTGGTAGACCTGGTGGTAAAGTATTATCAGTATCGGTCCAGCCGTTTTGAAGATTACCCGTATCGAATAGACAGACAAAAAAATTGAGCCGTTTTTAGGGTTTCGTACCCAAAGGGTAAAAACGGGACCCTATTACTAAAACTTCGCTGTCTGTCTGTCCATCTGTCTGTCACCAAGCTGTATCTCAAGGACCGCAATAGCTAGACAGTTGAATTTTTTACAAATTATGCATTTCTGTTGCCGCTATAACAATAAATATTAAAAACAAAATAAAATAAATATTTAAGGGGACTCCTATACAACAAACCCAATTTTCCCCTTTTTTATAGATAATGGTACGGAACCCTTCGTGCGTGACCCCGACTCGCACTTGGCCGGTTTTTTAGACGTAGGTATCGTGCAAATAATTGTGTGAGCATAAATAAAACCTATTATTTTGACAACAAATAGACGCTTCAAATTTGTTTATTTCTAAAGATAGAAAATTGGATTAATATCTTGATTTTAACTTACTGTCTGGTAGCGGCTAGGAATATTATAACACTTTCATTGTTTGTGGGTGTCGCAAAATACTACTAAGACAAAGATTTACATTGACCTGGACCAATTGGTGATGCCATCTAGCCAGCTATGTCGTCTGGCAGGCAGCTGGTAATAAAATGTTGCTAAAAGAACTTTTGCAATATATCTACGATGGCAGAGGACCAAATACATATTGCGTCGATCCAAAGTAATCTTAATAAGCGAGCATTAAGAAAAAATAATGGGGTAACCCAAGCCGATCATGTACTAAAATGATCGTTCCTAGGCTCAGTGATATCGGTTTTACGCTTTTCACCTCCTTAGGGGTAAAATTACAAAAACTCTTTTTTAGTGAGCACTTTCCCCAAGAAAGAGAACTTTGTACAAAATTTCACGTTTCTAGTAGGGATGTGACTTGGAGGGAAAAATAATCGATTTTTTAAATAATCGATTTTTTGTTCTTCAAAATAAATCGATTATAAAATAATCGATTAATTAAAAATAAATAATCGATTATAAAATAATCGATTTTTCCCAACAGGATTATGATGATTTTTTTTAGGAAATGTGAGCTTCATCTTCTAATATAGTATGAAATACTACACGCAGTATTGTTATTACCTTCTTTTCTTAGGAAAATCTATTTAATTATAAAAATAATCGATTTTCTATTATTTTGATAATCGATTGTAAAAATCGATTATTACAAAAAAAATCGATTAATAATCGATTATTATAAAAATCGATTATTTTTTCACATCCCTAGTTTCTAGGCCTAATGATTTCGGATATACATTTTTGACCCCCATAGAGATTGAATTTCAAAAACTAATTTCTTAGAGCTCATTTACAATAAAAGAAGGAGAATCGCACAATACAGAGAACTACATAGTTTTACGTTCCTAGCCCCAATAGTTTCGGCTATACGATTTTCACCCCCTTAAGGGGTGATTTTCGCTCGCTGCTCGTGTACCCCAAGAATTACAACGGTGTTAAAAAAATTACGTTTCTAGGCCCAGTGGTTTCGGCTTTATGCTTTTTTGTCTTTTAGGGGTTAAATTTCATCCCCATATAAATGAAATTTCCAAAACGCTAAAATAAATATTTATTTATATATTATCAAGTGCCTTAATACAAAGATTCATGGTTTTATCATCGAAAATGATAAATTTGCATATTAAATGTCATCCCCTATTTCAACCCCTTATACCCATTTTTTCGCGATTTCTTTGCTAGAGCTTGTGTACCCTAAGAAATTCTACGGTGTAAAAAAAAATTACGTTTCTAGGCCCAATGGTTTCGGCTTTATGCTTTTTTGTGTTTTAGGGGTTGAATTTCATCCCCATATAAATGAAATTTCCAAAACGCTAGAATAAATATTTATTTATATATTATCAAGTGCCTTATTACAAAGATTCATGGTTTTTTCATCGAAAATGATAAATTTGCATACTAAATGTCATCCCCTATTTCAACCCCTTATACCCATTTTTTCGCGATTTCTTTGCTAGAGCTCGTGTACCCTAAGAAATTCTACGGTGTAAAAAAATAAATTACGTTTCTAGGTGCAGTGGTTTCGGCTTTATGCTTTTTTGTCTTTTAGGGGTTGAATTTCATCCCCATATAAATGAAATTTCCAAAACGCTTGAACCAATATTTATTTATTATCAGGTACCTTAATACAAAGATTCGTGGTTCTATCATCGAAAATGACGAATTTCCATACAAAATGTCATCCCCTATTTCAACCCCTTATACCCATTTTTTCGCGATAAAAAGTAGCCTATGTCCTTTCTCAAGCTTTAGTCCATCTCTGTACCAAATTTCATCAAATCGTTTCAGTGGTTTAGACGTGAAAACGTAACAGACAGACAGACAGAGTTACTTTCGCATTTATAAATTTAGTAAGGATTATTAGGTGCCTGAATACAAAGATTCGTGGTTCTATCATCGAAAATGACGAATTTCCATACAAAATGTCATCCCCTATTTCAACCCCTTATACCCAATTTTTTGCGATGAAAAGTAGCCTTATATCCTTTCTCAAGCTTTAGTCCATCTCTGTACCAAATTTCATCAAAATCGGTTAAGTGGTTTCGACGTGAAAGGCTATATGCTTTTCAACCCCTTAAGGGAGTGAATTTCTAAAAATCCTTTGCTAGTGCTCGTGCACCCCAAGAAATACGATGGTGTAAAAAAAAATACGTTTCTAGGCCCAGTGGTTTCGGCTGTATGCTTTTTGGTATTTTAGGGGTTGAATTTCATCCCCATGTAAATGAAATTTCCAAAACGCTTGAACCAACATTTATTTATTATCAGGTACCTTAATACAAAGATTCGTGGTTCTATCATCGAAAATGACGAATTTCCATACAAAATGTCATCCCCTATTTCAACCCCTTATACCCATTTTTCCGCAATAAAAAGTAGCCTATGTTCTTTCTCAAGCTTTAGTCCATCTCTGTACCAAATTTCATCAAAATCGGTTTAGACGTGAAAGACTATATGCTTTTCACCCCCTTAAGGGGGTGAATTTCCAAAAATCCTTTGCTAGTGCTCGTGCACCCTAAAAGATACGATGGTGTAAAAAAAAAATACGTTTCTAGGCCCAGTGGTTTCGGCTGTATGCTTTTTGGTATTTTAGGGGTTGAATTTCATCCCCATGTAAATGAAATTTCCAAAACGCTTGAACGAATATTTATTTATTTATTATCAGGTACCTTAATACAAAAATTCGTGGTTCTATCATCGAAAATGACGAATTTCCATACAAAATGTCATCCCCTATTTCAACCCCTTATACCCATTTTTTCGCAATAAAAAGTAGCCTATGTCCTTTCTCAAGCTTTAGCCCATCTCTGTACCAAATTTCATCAAAATCGGTCCAGTGGTTTAGACGTGAAAGCGTAGCAGACAGACAGACAGACAGACAGACAGACAGACAGACAGACAGACAGACAGACAGACAGACAGAGTTACTTTCGCATTTATAATATTAGTAAGGATAACAAAATGCATGTAATTGACATTATCAATTTTGTTAAAAAGAAATTTATTTTGACAAAAGATAGTTCATATCTTTCAAAATTTTATACAAAGCTGATAGCTGATTCTCTATCTTATATTTTATTTACATCAGCCAAGAACTTGGCTACCAAATTTGCTCCTATTGAGCAATGTGTTGTTGACATTACTAATTTAGATAATAATGTATCTACTATTGTAAATAGTGATTTTAATTCACAAATTAATTTAAATTAACTCTTAAGACAATAGAGAACTCCTCTTGCCTTAGCACCTTAAGCGTTAAGAATAATTTTAAATCAATCAACCTGGCACATCAAAATATTCAGGGTATGTTAAGTAAAGATTTGGAAATTGAATTATTTTTGAATGATTACCAGATAGATATTCTCTGTATTACTGAACACTGGCTCAAAGGTGATCAGTTAATGTTCAATTTACCCAATCACCAGGTTGTTAGCTCGTTCAATAGAGTCAGTATGATCCGAGGTGGCTCATTGATAATTTTAAATAAGAAGGTTAAATATAAAGAAAGAAATGATATTGTGAAACTCTCTATTGAACGTGTTATAGAAATTGCTTGTATTGAGTCGGAGCAGTTCATAATTATATGCGTATACAGACCTCCATGTTCACCATATGATAATTTTGAACAAAATATGTTCAAAATCTCCACCTCTAATAAAACAGTTGTTATTTGCGGCGACTTTAATGTAAATCTATTAGACTACAATAACACCACACAAAAATTTATAACTCTAATGAAATCATATAATTTATATATTACCTTTTTGGAGCCTACTAGGATAACATCTGGGAGTGCAACTTGTATTGATAATATATTTACAAATGTTAAACCCATAGCTCACACTATTGTTAGTGCTCTAGAATCAGATCATTGTGGTCAACTTGTTGTATTTCCTAGAACTAGTAGGATTAAAAGAGAAAGTATTAGCTTTGTTCCCGTGACTGCTAGCCGCTTAGAGCACTTTAGATACAAACTGGGTATGAAGGTACCGCTGTTGCCTATTCATGACAATCCCAATGAATTATATACATCCTTATTTCGCATTATCGATACGGAATTCAGTAAAATTTTTAAACCAAAAACTTTAACATTTGGAGTGCCTGCTGGTTTTAGTGAATGGGCTACTTGTGGTATCTACAAGAGTAGAAGAAGGTTATATGATCTTTACAATGAAAAATCTTATAACCATAACCCAATATTCTTAGAGTATGTTAAGAATTATTCAAAAATTTTTAAACGTGCCTGTTCCAGTGCTAAATCCATTTATCTAAGAAGGAAAATTAAAGGATCTAGTGATATAATTAAAATGACTTGGACAGTGATTAATAGCGAAACCGGTAGGAACACTGTGCGGAAGAAGGACTTTAATTTAAAAATTGATGATAAAAATGTGACTGTGAATAAAGAAGTGGCACATGAATTTGAAAACCATTTTACAAATGTGCCTGTATTAACAACAAAGTCCTTAGCGTCATGTCCCATTTTGGCTGAATCGCTCCTTAAAGAAAGTATTGTAAAATGTGACACTTCCTTTGAATTTTCAAATGTCAGTGTGGATGATATTTTAAAGTCTTTTAAAAATCTTAATGTTAAGAAAACAGCAGATCTGTGGGGCTTATCTGTAAGGACTGTTGATTTTATAATATCTATTATTGCTCCCCACCTGGCATTTGTGTTTAATGGTTGTGTTGCTCGGGGTGTGTTTTCTGACCTCATGAAAATTAGTAGAGTAATTCCTTTATTTAAATCCGGTAGTATGACAGATATTAACAATTTTCGTCCCATTTCCATACTACCAACACTCAGTAAAGTATTCGAAAAAATTATGCTTAATCAGATGTTGACTCATTTTAATAGACATAGTATTTTTCATAAAAATCAATTTGGGTTTACTAAGAATTGCTCTACTACTGATGCAGGTGTAGGGTTATTGAAAAATATTTTTGCAGCCTGGGAGGAATCACATGAGGCTTTAGGGGTCTTTTGTGATTTATCCAAGGCATTTGATTGTGTACAACATGAAACACTCATCAGAAAACTTTACCACTATGGGATCAGGAATAACGCTCTTGAACTTGTAACTTCCTATTTAAGCAACAGAATCCAGAGGGTTGATGTTAATGGTGCACAATCGTCTGGTTCTGTCATAAAAATGGGCGTTCCACAGGGATCCATTCTGGGGCCATTTCTGTTTCTTGTATATATTAATGACCTACCCTACCATATAGGAGACACTCAAAACATTGTGTTGTTCGCAGATGACACTTCTTTGTTATTTAAAATTAAAAGACAAATGCTCAATTATGACGATGTGAACAATGCACTGTCTAACGTTGTTCATTGGCTTAACACTAATAATTTGGTTCTCAATGAGAAGAAAACTAAATGTATCAAATTTACTACTCCCAATGTGAGGCAAGTGGAAACCAATGTCCAAATGAATGGTGTGGCTCTGGACCTTGTGGAATCGACCGTTTTTTTAGGTATCACCATAGATGCTAAACTTCAATGGGGACCTCATATTGAAAAGTTGTCGAGTAGGCTTAGCTCAGCGGCTTATGCAGTAAAAAAAATAAGAATGTTAACCGATATTGAAACAGCTAGAATGGTTTATTTCGCTTATTTCCATAGTCTGATGTCTTACGGCATATTACTGTGGGGATGCTCCGCGGACTTCAATAGAATCTTTGTTCTTCAAAAAAGGGCTGTCCGTGCAATTTATAATATGGGCCCAAGAGTCGCACTTCGAGAGAAATTCAAAGAAATAAATATTCTAACTGTTATATCACAATACATATACGAAAATATATTATATGTCAAAAAAATATCGCTAACTTCAAAAGATATTGTGACATTCATGAAATGAATACTCGGAATAAGGACAAACTAGTTGTACATACTACTCGTCTCCAAAAAATTAGCAAATCATTCATGGGGCAATGTATACGTTTCTACAATAGATTACCTAAAGATATCCGAGACCTGCCAACAAGAAAGTTTAAAAAAGCTATCAAGAATAGACTTTGTAAGAAAGCTTATTATAAAATCTCGGATTATGTAGATGATAATACTGATTGGTTGTGAGCAGCTCCTCATTATGCAATTTCCTTGTTATTTTAAATAAACTCTTTTTTAATAACTCTAATATTGTAAAGCGTAGCGTGTTTTGCCTAACGAAATTTTGCATTTTCGTCGTTTGTAACATGTTTGTAACATATGGTCTTGGTCCTGCTCACTGAAGGATCTACTTGCGGTAGCTGCGTGGAGCGGGTCTCTCCCTTCCCTCCATAGTGGTTGAGGGGAGTGATGGCTGCTCTAGTAGTTAACTCGTGATCGGGTGCCGCTTGTGGGATTTGGTCCAGCCATAATCATTTGAATTATATTAAGTATCTTGCAGTTCGAAGGGCATCACACTGGAGCTAGGTCTTACAAAACATGTATACAAATTTATATCTAGTAAGAGGAAAAAAAAAAAATAATAGACAAGCCCGCTGAGTTTCTTGCCGGCTCTTCTCAGTAGCGGTCGCGTTCCGATCCGGTGGTAGTTTATTTTTATTGGATAATTTAATTTTATTTTGTAAAATTGACAATATTTAAGTGCCCTCTCGGGGTCTATGCATAATAAATGATTTGAATTTAAAGTGGATACACTGCATATTACGTTTACATGGTTTACAAATGGCTGCTTGTTCGTAAGACTCGTGCGCATTTTGTTTTAATCACAAGTATTACTGCTCCTTACTGATTTGCATAATCACGTATAACTTATACAAGAAATATATATACATATAAAGGTACAAATGATTAATCTGTAGATACTACTCTATTTTAATTTCAAGTCATCAGTCATACGTATATAGATATCAAAGAATATAGATATAAATATAGCTATGTAGGTGAATATAGTAATAACAAGCTCACAAGCGCTGCCAAGTGGATAAAGATGATTGCCGTCCAAACTTACTATAGTGACGTACTGTCCTATCTGTACTATACTTTATAATTTGTGATCACCAACCTATGGAGTCTAGAGGTAAGGAGTGTCATCTCATATGGTAGAAATCTTAAAAAAGTGTCCATCTGTAAGCTATAAATAACAGTTCAAAAATCCTCTAGAATGGCGCTAGCATAGGCACAGGGTATGATATGAATTGAGCAGTTGTTAACTGATTGAAGTATGCTGAGTTAAGTTAGTGACAGTTGTAACAGTGTCAATATCAATTCTTTTTATATTCTTTATTAATTATTAACATGAATTTTTACATCTATTTTATTTTAAAACTGACATTTATGAAATTTATTTTTATTATTTTGCTTTTAAAAAGTTAGCAGAACTTTTTCTTTCCTTGTTTATTTCTCAAACCTACTCTAATAATATTTGGCGCTTCCTTTAAAATTTACCCTGATCTTAATGTGTCGCCACCCTAATTTAATGCATTTGGATGGACACTTTTTCTTGTTCACAGATGACACTCCTTACCTCTACCCTCCATACACGGAGTTATAACTCCGTGCCTCCATACACCAACCACAGACTCTTATTCGTTGTGTTTGTCTATTCAGCCAGGCAAAGAGCACTAAGCCCCTACAGCCAGGCTTTTACAATTTTCTTCACAAATTATGATTTGAGACTTTATCATATTAAATACCTTATTAATTGTCATTGTTCCTCAGTAAGTAAAGTGGTTACCTTTGATTGGGCGCTGAAAACCAAAATAAAATTTTCTTCATGAATTTCGTTCCCTCGGCAGCTGTAAACTCGTATTCATTTCGGTATTCTAAAAGTTTCTCAAGAGACCTTAAGTTATTCAAGATCAAGCTTGTCTAAAGAGTCTCACAAAATCACCTTAAGTTATTCAAGGGCATGAAAATCAATTATACGCGATTATTTTTATTGCTGTTGGTGGCAAACGAACAAACAACACATCTAATGACTAGATGATACTGCCACTCATGGATCTTTGCTAGGCCGTTGTCTACCGTGAAGACAATAAAGGGAATGTGAATACGTGCATTGAGATTCGGTGATACTAAAGACATCACCAAAACCCAGCACACGCAAACATCCTCAGAAAGTTGGGCTTCTGGGTCTATCATTCGCCGAACGAAGTGCAGTAACAAATTACTATTACTTAAACATTAATTTTCAGCTCATATCTCTATATTTCCAATGATTTTTACATTTATTATAAAGATTGTGTTGCGATAAAGTTTGTTTTCAAAATTTTTTCATGCGCCTAAACATTTTTGAGACAGAATGCAGCGAGTCCGCAACTAAGTGTTGCATATCCACTGTAGTGCAAGGTCAACCGTAAATCTCAGTGAATAATGTTTGTTTATGTTATTAAATAATAGTAATATCATTAACAATAAATAATTCATATTATTTTTTTTTAGGATTGCGTACCCTACCCGATTTATACACGAATACCACTGAGAACGGGGAGCCAGTAGTAGGCAAGGCTGCATGGTAGAAACACAGCTTTGCCACGCCGCGGTAAAATTGGCACAGTAGACATGGATGCCTCTTCACACTGCAACTCGTCTGCTACTTTCATCCTGGAGGCAACTAAAGAGGAGCCGAGGCCCCAACAATAAATGAGACCAAGAAGTGTCGTAAGCCCCACTCGAAGGCTTCCAGCGCCAAAAGGAACTAAATGGAGAGGCTGGAGCGGCGAGCACTACCGCGCAAGGCTGCCAAAATTCTACCCGATGACGAAGGTCGCAGTTCTGCCCCAGAGCTTTTGCAAGGCGAGGGCGGCAGAAACAGCCGAAATGGAGGAGGGCAGCACGTCGGTTGCCGAAACCACCGCAGGGTCATCGTCACCGCGGCATCAGCCCTGGCGGGGGGGGGGGGCTAACGGTTAGGGAGGAGGCTTTCTTCTTGAAAAAGCAGAAGCGCCCCCGAACAAGGATGGCATCTCGCACTCCGGCTCCGAGGAAAGTACCACCATTACGTCTCCTCCCAAAATCACAGCCACTCGCAGGAGACGTGACACCGCGATGATGCGGGGGTTGAAGCGGTATTACTGTTTTTTCACAAATCACAGTCCATCAGTTAGTCGTGCTGTTTTTTTTTTTTAATTAAACGTTATCTACACAGCTATAGGCTCCTTGTACCATTTTGTGAACTTGTAAACACACGTAAAGCGCTGTTATATTATTTTATGTCTCTCTTGGCAGTGTCTCTGCATTATGTTACATAAACTAACCAAAAAGTATTTAACATAACACCATAAAACACTAAAATATTAATTATAAGTTAAGAGTGCCACATCAATTTTTTAAGCTCAATTTCTTGTTATAGTACAGAGCTACCACAACAATTTACCAATGATATATGGAAGGAAACTGAATTTCATATTCCCCACAAAATCCTGAGAATGAGAAATCTAATGTCAGCCATAGCCGTAATAAATTAAATTAAAAAAATTCAATGTCAGTCAAATAAGTGACAGTTGACATGACCCGACCATAAATTTGTAATTTTGTATTCGGGATATACAGATTTTAAATAAAAAAACTAATAAGACTGTAATATTATCAATCGCTCGTAAACTAGACGATTTAAGATATCTATAAACTATTTGATTTATAAAGAATGGCATCGCCGTCACCAAAATCGCCGGAGCAGAGTGAAAAGACAAAGCAATATGACCGGCAGCTTCGTTTGTGGGGAGATCATGGCCAGTCAGCTCTGGAACATGGACATATTTGTTTATTGAATGCTACTGCTTTAGGAACGGAAGTGTTAAAGTCGATTGTTCTTCCCGGCGTCGGGGCAATCACTATAGTAGATGACAAAATTGTTAGTGACGAAGATATTGGGAGTAACTTCTTCTTGGAGTGCTCTAGCAAGGGGCTAAATAGAGGATCTGAAGCTTTACGGTTGTTGTTAGAATTGAATCCAGCTGTTCAAGGGCATGCAGTTCAAGAGCCACCCGATCAAATACTCAAAGAAAACCCTGACTTTTTTAAAGTTTTCAGTGTAGTGATTGCTACTACTCTTGCAGAAAAAACAATTCAAGATCTTGCTCAGCATTTGTGGAATATTAATATACCTTTAATTTTGTGCCGCTCCATTGGCTTCTTAGGGTCTTTCAGAATTCAGATGAAAGAGCATGCTGTTATTGAGACTCATCCAGATAATGAACAAACTGATTTACGTTTGGATATTCCATTTCAAGCATTATCAGACTATCTAAATAATATTGATATAAATACAGTAGATTTGAAAGACCATGGCCATATACCATGGATTGTCATTATTTATAAAGCTATACAAAAATGGCAAACGCAAAATGCCAACAGCTGGCCTATGAGTAGGAAAGAAAAAAATGAAATCAAGAACATAATTCAAGAATTTATAAGGAAAGATGAAAATGATATACCTATAAATGAGGAAAATTTCGAAGAAGCAATTAGAGCAGTTAACACAGCTTTAGTGCCTACATATTTGCCTGTAAATGTCCAAGACTTATTGTACTGTACAGCTGCTACAAATTTAACTAAAGATAGTCAACCATTTTGGATCATGTGTGCTGCACTCAGAAGTTTTGTTGAAGGCGAAGGCAAGGGCAAACTCCCTGTAAAAGGTATTCTACCAGACATGACAGCATCAACTGATCATTATATTAAATTACAAAACTTATACAGAACACAAGCTGCTATAGATGCAGAAATAGTCTACAGGAAGGTCTTGCAAATTGTTACACAATTGCATTGTGAAAATATATCTGAAGCGGATGTAAAACTGTTTTGTAGGCACGCTCATGATTTACATCTTGTCAGTGGGTCAAATATAATTACAGAATATGAGTTGAGTAGTTCTGTGGCAACCTATATTGCTAGACATTTAGAAGAACCTGATGTCATGATGATTCATTATATTATGTTAAGAGCAGCTGAAATATTCCAGTCTGAACATTGCCGGGCTCCCGGTGATTGTGAACCTGAAGCCGACATAAGCAAATTTAAAACTTGTGTCACTAAACTATTTAGTGATGTATCATGTTCACCTTTTGCGAAAGATGACCATATCAGTGAGATGTGTAGGTATGGAGGAGCAGAAATCCATAGTGTATCAGCCTTCCTAGGTGGATGTGTAGCTCATGAGGCCATCAAAATTGTTACAAAACAATACAAACCAGTGAATAACACTTTCATATATGATGCGGCCTCTACTAATACAGCTACTTTTACATTTTAAACTAAGCTGATAATTTAATAAATCATTAATGTGTTGAAGGATTTCAGTTATTTATTTTAGCAGTATTTCCTTTTCCTCTAATTATCTTGCAAAACAATAGTTTACTTCTAGATATCTATTCAGTAAAAAACTTGTGTCTTAAATTGGTTAACTGTCTGCTATAAGGGTAGATAAAAGAAAATCTACTATTGCTATTATTTATATACTTTACTATGAATTCAAGAATTTCATAAATTTTAACAGTACATCAAAATAAATTAGACATCGTCTCAAATGTCAGGTTAGTAAACTGATAAAAATTCACATATTAGGGGTGACATTTAAAAGAAAGAAATAAACAGTGACTACAATAGAATTCTTCAAAGTTGTGTATTCAGTTTGGATATTAACCATTTAAAATCTTACAGTCAAAATATAAAAAAATGATTGAAAACATTTTCATTAACAATTTAACACATAAATTAGATAAACATATTATCACATGACTAAAAATAACTATAAGAAACTATACATTTGGCTATATCCTCATGGATGGCATTAGAAGGTTACACAATTTCATTTCATACAGTATAGCCTCCATAAGTATGTGACACAACATTGAGAATTTCTCTTTTAATACCTACTTCTTTCACCTAAGCCATAACTTCAATCGCAATGCATCTACACCATTAAGGTAATATCGAAATAAGCGTTTGTCTCTGACAAAGCCAAGATTTTCATACAGCTTCAATCCCGATTTATTTGTGATTTCAGTTTCTAGTACTACTTCATCAGCATTATCATTAATCATCGCCTGAAACAAAAAAAATCATGAATCACTAACAGATATTACCTGTATGGTGACAAGTTAAAAATACAATTGCAGCGACCTAATTGTGTTATTTGCCCATGGGAGTAGCAAAAATTGGCTAAGGGTCTCACAAGGACAGCTGGATCTAGGACTATCTTGGAAAACTTGTATCTTCTCACTGAGATCACTAAACCCCATGCGGAGGATCGTAAGACCCTTAGCCTATCTCTTCATTTATGTGGGGGGCTTACCTCTAATATTGGGTAACAAAATACTGAATGATGTTGCAGCAAAATAGTTTTTATTAAGTTAATGCAATTTTTTTAGGGAGTACCTGAAATGATCTTTGTTTTTGATATTGCAATTATTAAAAAGAATTTGTCCCAACCTTTTTTCATTGCAAAACTAAATCTATACCAATAAATAAAAATGGAGTGTCTGTTTGTAATGTCATAATTATAGGCTTTTTTCATGCTCACACGGTTATTTGCACAACACTTATGCCTAAAATACAAATTAAAAAAATTTTGTCTGTCTGTTTGTTCCGGCTAATCTTCAAAACGGCTGGACTGATTTCAAAAATTCTTTCACCAATGGAAAGCTTATCAGGGAGTTAACTAGGCTATATTTTATCCCGGTATTCCCACGGGAACCGGAACTACACGGGTAAAACGACTAAAACCGAAGCGAGGGCGGGTTGCTAGTTATTAATATTTATTTATTATATATATTAAGTGTTTGTCTTTTCAACCCATACCAGTTCCACTGCTAACACAGGCCTCTTCAATAGGAGGGCAAATAACCGACTATATCATAGAGGTGGTGAATTCTATTTTTACTTTCGATGTGGTGGCAGTAAGAATACCCCCCTTTCTTGCTTGTGAGTGTCATAAAAGATGACTAAGAGTTATAATATACTTATAACATCCGTGTAAGAGAAGGCAAACTCGAAATATAATCCCATACCAACCTGCCTGACTGGCATGATGTGGAGGAGGTTCGAGTCCAACAGCGAGTCAAACACTAGCTGACTTCATGTGGACATTGTCCAAGTGAATGATACAGTAAGAACACAGTTTGCCACCTCATATATTGGTAGTGAATGTTGTAATTGATGACCAAGAGATATAATATACATATAAGAACTATGCCAGAGAAAGAAAACTAAATAAAACCCAATGCCAACACATTTGAAAAGCATGGTATAGTAGGTCAATTTCTCTCTCATTGTGGAGGAGGCTCGAGCCCAGCAATGGAAGCTGAGATGGACTAGGAAGGTGAGGCATGGTAGCATTGTGTTTTATGTCTAGTTTTCTCTTGCATCCCCTAGCCATCTTTTATGAGACTAATGGGTAAGAAGGAAAGGTTGTGAATTATATTCTGATGGTATCAACTCACAGTTAATTTTATGGATTTTGCCAATATTCTTGATAATCTTTGTAACTGATAATTTAAAAGACAAAGATGTTTATAAAAACTCAACAGGTCCCGACTTGTTATGCCAATATTGATAATACACTAAACCTGAACATATCACATGCAGCAGCCATTTGCAACTTAATACAATGGACCCCCAATAATCCGACAAACATTCTGCAAGACAGTGTCAGATTATCGAATTTGTTGGATTATAGAGTACTGCCTAAGATCCCTTATTGTCTAGATTTTTTTACAAAAGAAAACCTTGTAATCCGACAGACACGTATAAGTAATATACCATGAATAAACTAAACTATGAATGCACGCTAGGCTGTACCACTATACATATAGTCAAATTCAAACTAAACAATTAGAATCAAAACAAAAGTACAAAGTGGTGGCACATACAAGTTGTTGCCTGTTCAATCATGTATTACTTACATTAGTAAAGATTGATAAAAATATTCAATAATAATTAGACATGTCGAATTACAAGGGGTCCCCGATTAGACAGGGGCCAGATTAGCCCGGGTCCACTGTATATCCATATGCTAACACTGAAGAGAATCTGAAAAAGCTCAAGTACCTGAATTGCTTTCCGAACTAGCCTAGAACCAATCTTTCTTTTCCTATATTTTTCATCAACTGCTAACATAGCAATGTAGCCTCTCTTCACTACATTACGATGCATATCTAACTTACAGACGATGGCACCAATATACTTTCCTTCATAAGTTGCCAAGAAGCAAAGCTTAGGCCAATTGTGTATAAAATATCTATATGTGTAGATGGAGTAGGGTTCTGACAAATCTTTCTGTATAAGTCTCATAATCTCTGGCATCTGTAGCTCAGATTCATATGAAATAATTTCTATCTCATCTTGAGGTTCCTTAACCTTATCGTTTACTGTATTCTCAAGGTTCTGTAAAGCATCATCAAAGAGATATCTATCCGTATTCTGATCAGAGTTACTTTTACATTCTCTTTTACTAGTTGTATCACTACACTGTACATTATTTACATCTTTCACGATCTCGCTTGGTATGTCATTCTGTGCTCCCGATTTATCCTTCAAACCTTCGGGGTTCTCGATTGAATGATCACTTGTCCCATTCGTTAAATTACTATTAATGTTATTAATATGAAGAGTATTAGCTAAAGTTTCGCTTAACTTCTCTTGGTTATCCGGACTTTCAGAAAGATCTTTGGCCTTTTTACTTATGTTCTTCACATTCGTACCTAAGCACTTGATATTCTGCACGTTGTCGTCTGTTACTTGATTCATTTTGACTTTATTCTAGCTATAATTATTTACACACTCACGCGATTATAAGCTCGTTTATTATATATGTTTACTCCACATATGAAATATGCCACTTTTTCTGGTCAAATTTGTAGAGCAGTATTACCGACATCTTGGTAAGTTTATAGCAACAACTTCGCTAAAACCTTGATTCACTAGAATTTGTTTAGCGATTTTTAACAGTACCAATTTATTAGTATTGTAATGTAACGCTTTGTTAGAATTCATAAAATATTTATTAAAAATAATAGAAATTTGTAATATAGGTCCAATGCCTGCCACAATCACATTGCAAAAAAAGTTGGTTGTGTTCCTGTAATAAAATATGGGAAAGTTAGCATATCGTCATGGGCGTATTTTATCGGAAATATAAGGTACAGACAAAGACAGCTATATAAATGCCCTGAAACAAGTTATGCTATAAATGTGTCAGAATAAAAATGAAATTCATCACCATAGATACAAAGCCCTTCAGTCGAAAATATTATTAACAAACTAAACATTGCCAATCTTAAAGACATATACGTTGCGACAGTCGCACAGACTTTCGTATCAAATCCTCCCTACGACAGTTCGATGATCACACAAACCCTATGACCTGTCGTATCATTATTCCCTCAACGTCACTACAGTCGTTAGACGTTTTTACTGAAACAGAGGGTTCTTGCTTCATTGAAATGAATATTAAAAAAAAACAGAAAAGCTGCTCTTATTGCATTGTATAGATTACAAACACGAATCCATCCATCTATCCAACCATCAGCCTCAGCTATTGACATCCATTACTGGCTGGGAGCATTCTTAATCCTTATGAAAGAGGAGGTATAATTACGTAATCGTTACGACTAGAATAATAATTTTTCCAAAAGACTGCTGACTTTACAATTGATAACTTAGCCGATACCTGGAACTCCTACTGGCAAGATTTTTGTTTTAAAGATACCCTGCTCTAAGAAAATAATCCTTGAATTGCGGGTGACTTTACAAACATATAAATCAGACTTTGTACAACAAATTGTCGACGGCACAAAGTAGTTCCTGCTTAGGAATCGAACCCGAGCATAGTAGGTCAACCGAACGCATTGGCATGGTAGCTCAGTGTTTTAATCACTTTGCTATTAATGATTTCTTTTGGGCATTTTGATGGATCACGAAAATACATTTATGTGATATCCACCACACTTCAGCACTTTCTTTAAGTTTAAGAGCCATTTCGCAAAATCATTACGCTGGAGTTTAAGTAAAAGACTGCAGAAATGTTTATGTGTGCGTAGCTAACTACAGATGCGCGTGTAACGCGAGGGTCGAGATAGACAAAGTAGTCTTGAGCCGTAAACGGGATGCGATTTGATAAAAGATTAATTGTAAGAAAATAAGTTACTTATTTTAATTGTCTAATGATTTTCTGTTAGATTAATAAGAAAACACAAATAAGTTTGTTATGTAAAACATATAATAACAATTACCATAAAAACAAACACATGTCAATTAAATGCTAAATGAATATTTTATTTGGATAGCAATTTCTCCTGCCAAAAGGTTGTCTTTTTCTACTGACTATTTTCAATAGAAAATGAGGACCAATCCATATAGCACATACACATAAGTTTTCGCTATGTGCAATTGGCCTTGAAACCAGTAATACCAGTCGTGATTTAAGATTGGCTGTTCACTTTAAAACATTTCAGTCCTTTAGTTTGTCAGACAGCATCAGGATCATTTTCTAACAGCGAGGTTGGACATTTCACTTCCACTAATCCTTCACTGTACAACGCATCTGGTGTTGCCAAAAAAATTCCTCGTCTATAAAAAGACATTTTTCTATATTATAATTTTCTTGAGCACTGAGTTGGGCCACAATCCACCAGAATTATTACGCAGTCCTTGCGTCCCATGGCTGAAATAAGATAACAAAAAACTTCGCCCGCAATTATCTAAGAATGGGATCTACTTATACTTTGAAAGTCCCCTAGTTTAGTTTGTTAAGAGAAGAAATCTCGAAAACATTTCTCAATAAAAATTTAAAAATGTAGACATTTAGCCAGGAAAAATCTGTGTAATCATAATCATCACCTCAAATATATATCGGATTCTATCTCGCAGAGAAATCCCGAGCACAGCGACTGAACTTGGTTATGAGGCCTACATTTAGGCATCATATTTTCGTGCCGTAAGTCACCACTGGTGACATATACAGGATATAGATATGTTTTCAGAAACCGAGGTATGTTGGATGATCCTTTTAAGATCTTAAGGTCTCTGAACGCTGCCCAGTCGATCGGGATTCATCGACTGACCTCTTTTTTGAAATTCGACCTACCCAACTGAACTGTTTGTCCAAGTTAATCATAATGATCGATAACTACGATTATCGCATTCGCAACTAGGACCGGTACAGGAATGACATGGGATTTGACATGACTTTCGCCTTGTTCATGTTCATTCATAAACCCGCGAGTTGAGAAATCGTACTGAGATCGTTGAGCATGGTGCCAAGGTTCTCCATGGATTCTGGCATAATTCAAGAGTGGTAGGACCACACTGTCGACAGTTATCTGTCTATAGCCGCGGGCTGGTCCGTCCAGGGTAGTACCACGCTATCGCAGAAAATCGACGTCTGAGTATTAGTTACTGCGCTTCGTTCGGTGAGCGAGAGAGTCGGCAGCCCAACTTTCTGAGGGTGTGTGGAGGGTTTTGGGGGTGCCCTTGGTATCACCGAGCCTCAATACACTCATTCATACTCCCTTCACTTTCTTCGCGGTAGGCAGCGGCCTTGTAAAGGTCCATGAGCGGCAGCAACACTTACCATCAGGTGTACTGTTTGCTCGTTAGCCACGGTTTGTAATAATAAAAAAAATGACGCTATTACTGTAAATCGAAGATGAGGTTGATGTTAATGCCGAGTCCGACTCAGTATTAGAGTTTGAAGACATATTCCAGTGCAGTGGTGGATAGTTTCGGAGAGACGATGTATCCCTGTCTCATGCCTTGCCGCAATCGGATCGGATTCGTACTCTTATTCCGATCAAATCTTACATACTCACACATGTACATCGTACGTAAGTCATACATACTTGATAGTATAAAAATCTTAACTTATGACAAAATACGAAATGTATCAAAACTATGTAATTGCAGTATAATAATGATTTTAGAATACGAACGCACTGAATCGGGACGCAGGAATAAGCGACATAGATCCATCCTCAACGGGTGCTCGCACCGTACTAATCGGTGCCCGTGCCCGCTTGTGTATCGTAATTTATTGTAATTTGGACTAATATTCAATAATTAAATACAATTAATTGCATACAAGGATTTTCAATATAACTGTAGAATTCGATTCTCCAAAGATCATAGTTTAATGTGTAATTTAATTTAGAATAATTTTATTATTTTAACGCCATAAAATAGGCGATAAAAAGCAATGCAAAATTTAAAAATCGCCCTAGAGTTTTATTTTTTTTCTGATTAACGGTATAAAAAATTTAGAATGTGTTAAATTAAATGGCAATAAGAGTATATTTCTGATGTTTACTATATTTTTTGTGGCCTAAAATATAAATATTATTCATAGATACAAGGCTCTGAAATTGACTCTGAGGCGATTTTCCAGTAAAATGGTTGTGGGAGATGGGCGACTATGGATCGAACAATTGACTTTTAGAAAAAGTGCTAAATTAACCGTCAATACGAAAGATTGGCCCATTTTAATATGTATTCAATAATATCTAGATGTTACTTACGACGGTAAATTAGGAGCCCAAAATCAGATAATTTCGAGCGTAAACGCGAAATGGCTCTTAATGTCACTATAATTATTTAAAATAAGATATTAAAACATTAGAATATTGAATATAAGACTGAAAAGTGACGTTCACAGTTCCAAAGCGTGAACGTCACTTGACTGACACAGTGTTAAATTAATAATAAATTGTCTTGTATTATATTAATATCTTAGTGATTTAACGTGTTAAATTAAATAAGCAGTGCAAGCTGTTTAAGCGTGAATCTAATTGAATAATATCATGTATAGAGTTTATAATCCTTACTATATTATTAACATTATAAATGCGAAAGTAACTCTGTCTGTCTGTTACGCATTCACGTCTAAACCACTGAACCGATTTTAATTAAATTTGGTACAGAGATGGACTAAAGCCTGAGAAAGGACATAGGCTAATTTTTATCGCGAAAAAATTAGTATAAGGGGTTGAAATAGGGATGACATTTTGTATGGAAATTAGTCATTTTCGATGATAGAAATATGAATCTTTGTATTTAGGCACTTGATAATAAGTAAATAAATATTCATTCTATCGTTTTGGAAATTTCACTTACATGGGGATGAAATACAACCCCTAAAACACCAAAAAGCATACAGCCGAAACCACTGGGTCTAGAAACTTTTTTTTTTTTTTTTTACACCGTCGTATTTCTTGAGGTACACGAGTACTAGCAAAAATTTTTGGATAATCACCCCCTTAAGGGGGTGAAAAGCGTGGAGGGCGGGGCCGGAGCACCTCCACGTGGTGTTGTGTCGAAACCTGGAAACGTCCATTTGGACGTCACGTGTCCATTTGGACGGCCAACATTCCGGCAGGAGGGGGTCTCCGCGTGCGGCTCTGATGGCAGAGCGCACGACGGATCTGACCCGGGGCCAATGGGGCGGATGTGCCTCATGGCACTCCGTCGCCAGAGACGGTGGCGTCACGGCCCGGGGGCGTGACGGGTCGGTCGCTCGCGAGCGGCCAGACCCGGAAGGCCCAAACCGTAACCCTGAGTGTGACTGCGGCTGAAGCTCAGGGCCAGGGGTCTTCGGACCGCGGGGAAGAAAACCCCTATAAAAAATCACCCCAATCTTAAGTTTGGCCACTCGGCGAGGAGATGTATGGCTGGTGGGTTAAGAACCGCGCGAGCGTCCAGTCGTTAGAGTGGTAGTCAAGGCAAGACTTAAAAATGTTCCAAGAATGGCAGAGATTAAAACGAGCGTAGCTACTCCAGAGGGTCCCGGCCAAGCCGGGGAATCCCTCACTGTGCCGGTTTCTGAGCGCGAGATGCGCACAAACACCGGCACGGTCAGTCTCCGATCGTATGGGAGGGAGACAATCGCTGCTGTAGTTGCCGAGAGCCTGGCAAAACATCCGGAGGCTCCGAAGGTGAGGAAGAAGCGGAAGAGGAGAAAGCTGATCGCCACCACCGTACACTCCAACATGGTGCGTACGCGAAAGCAGGCGGCTAAGAAGGAGGCGGCGCGGCAGGCGCAACTAGCTGCCGCCGCGGCCGCGAGCGACGAGGGCGGTGTATCCGCAGCCACCGCAGAGCCGTCGCAGAAAATGGACGCCGGTAGTGCCCGGCTGTCAGGCGGAGAGGAGAGCGACGAGGGCGGATCAGCCACAGGACCGTCGCGGGACGAGGGCGGGAAAGCCGCAGAGCCGTCCTCAAAGAGGCGCGGAGGAAGGAACAGCTCGACGGGGCTGTCGAGCGACGAGGGCGGCACCGCCGCAGAGCCGTCGCAGGACGAGGGCGGCGGTGCTGCAGGGCTGTCCAAACCAATGCGCAGAATAGACAGCTCGACGGGGCTGTCTGACAAATCCGGGAGCGACATCGCCTATATGCTGTTGACCGACGAGGGCGGCAGTGCCGCAGGCCCTTCGGAAGAGGAGACCGACATGGCCTCGAATATGTCGGCGGACGAGGGCGGCAATACCACAGAGCCGTCCGCCGATGTAAACACCATCCAACGGCTGCAGGTCGACCGGAGGAGGGACAAGGGCGGTGGATGCGCGGGTCCGTCCAAAGTTGGTAGAGTTGGTAGGAGTAGGGAAGGCAGGCCGTCAGTTGAGGAGAGTTTGGTTAGGCCGTCGTCCAGGAGGAAGGAGATAGATAGGAGAGAGAAGAAGCAGACAGGTAGGGGGGCTGCCGAGGAGGCTCTAACGGCAGCCCCAAGTGTAAAGGAGAGGGAGGAGGCCCCCCGCCCGAGCATCCGGAAGCGCCCCCTGCAAAAGGGTGGCGGCGCGAGCGCCGACTCGGACGGGAGTTTCATCGTGCCTCCTCCCAAGGTCTCGACCACGCGCCGTGGGCGCAGGGGTAGGGGATCGGCGGTGGCGGCAAGGCCGGGGACCCCAGGTCCGGCCGGCCAGAGCGGCGAGGTTGCGGCCCTGCAGGCCGCGAATGCCCGCCTCAGTAAGGAGATTTCCGGCCTGCGGGAGCGCAACCGGAAGCTCGAGTTGGAGCTGTCGGTGGTGCGGAAGGAGAACCGCGGGTTGGCCAAAGACGAAGCTGACCTGCGGTCTCAATTCGCACTATTAGTGCCAGCCGCACCGCCAACGCCGGCCTCGCCGCCGAAACGGGCTGCGCCCGTTGACTGCGCCCGTGGCGCCGCCTGCGCCTGTGGTGCCTGCCGCGCTGGTTGCGCCCACCGCGTCGACCGTGGGTGCCGCCAAGAAGCGTGGCGGGCCCCAAAAGGAGGCAGAGCCGCTTCCCGTGGTGCACGGCGTGCCGGAGGCGTCGATGCGCGTCATCTTTGCTAAGCTTGAGCTTATGCTGGATGCGCGCATCAAGGCTTTGGTGGATCGCCTTCCGCCCGAGCCACCCCTCCAGCCGCCGCTCGCCACGGATAAAGCGAGGCGGCCGCAAGCGTCAGCTCCCACCCCGCTGCCCTGTCAGGGTGGCCGCGTGGTAAGCTACGCTGTGGCCGCCGCTGGGCCCAAGGGGGCCAAGAAGGCCGGCAAGGTGCCAGCTCCCGCCAAGGCCGGACCGCGGCCGGCGCCAGCGGCTGCACCGCAGGCGCCGGCCAGCGCACCCGCGACTGCTCCTGCTGCGCTCAGCGCTGCTGCCAGGCTCGAACAGGGCTGGCAGGTGGCTGAGCGGGGCAGGAAGGCACGCGGCCAGAAGCGGAGAGCGGCGGCCAAGAGTGCTCCCCAGGCGGGAGCCGGCAGAAAGGGGAAAAGGTCGCGCAGGGGCCTCAAGTCGCCAAAGACGGCCGCGGTGGTCATCACCGTGCTGCCTGAGGCGGCTGAGAGGGGCCTCAACTATAAGGCCGTCCTAAAACGCGCCCGGCGGGAGCTGGACGTCTCCGACATCGGAGGCGTCGAGGCTAGGACCCGCAAGGCTCGGACAGGGGCTCGAATCCTCGAGTTCCCTGGGGCTGAAGGCGCAAAGACGGCCGATAGTGTGGCTTCGAAGCTGCGGGGGCTGTTCGGGCCAGAGGATGGCGTCCGAATCGCCAGGCCTGTCAAGTGCGCAGAGATGCGCCTGACGGGCTTGGACGATTCCGTGACGGTGGAGGACGTCCGGGACGCCATTATGGCACGTACCGGATGTTCCTTGGACACCGTCCGGATTGGAACCATCCGCCCTGGTCCGGGCGGCGTCGGTGCTGTCTGGGTGCAGTGCCCAGTGGAGTCAGCCAAGCAATTGGCCGACTCAGGCAGGCTCCTCGTGGGCTGGAGTTCAGCGCGGGTAACCGTGCTGGAGCTCCAGCCCGCGAGGTGTTACAAATGCATGGCGGTCGGGCATACCCGACCGACATGCAAAAACTACTTTGACTGCAGCGGGCTATGCTTCCGTTGCGGTCAAACTGGACACCAGGTGGCATCGTGCTCTGAGGTGCCCCACTGCCCCGCGTGTGCGGCAGGCAAAAGGCCTGCCAAACACCGCATGGGCTCTGGGGACTGCAGACCCCCGGCATCGGCCCCAAAGGGGCGGGGCGGCCCATCGACCGGGCCAGCCCCCGCTCCGAGCGCGACCCGATCGCCCGTTAGCGCGGAGGAGGTGACGATGGATACGGACCGTTAATGGACCCCGTATCCATCCGTCTCCTCCAAGCCAATCTCAACCACTCCGCCAGTGCGCAAGACGTTTTCCTGCAAGCCATGGCGGAGTGGTTGATAGGAGTAGCCGTAGCCGCGGAGCCGTACGCGGTGCCCGACCGGCCAAATTGGCTGGGCAGCACCGACGGTACCGTGGCAATCGTCGCCTCCACGTCGTGGTCTTCGTCGCCTCTGATCCTTAGGGATAGGGGCGTCGGATACGTCGCGGCGGACTGGGGAGAGATTACGCTCCTCGGAGTATATCTCTCCCCTGCCTGGAGAGTGGCTGATTTCGGGGTCTCCCTTACCATCTGGTGGCCAGGTGATCGTATTGGGGGACTTCAACGCCAAGTCCGTGGTGTGGGGGTCCTCCCGTACGGACGACCGAGGACGGGTGGTCGAGGATTGGGCGGCGGCACTGGGCCTCTGTTTGCTGAACAGAGACTTGGTGCATACGTGCGTGTGACCTCAGGGCAGGTCGATAGTGGACCTTTCGTTCGCTAGCCCTGAGGTCGCCGCACGCGTGGGGAGCTGGTGCGTCGAGGAGGAGGTTGAGACCTTGTCGGACCACCGGTATATCCGGATGGAGGTCTCCCTGACAATCCCGGCGCCCGGCAGGGGTCACGGGGGGGTGGTAGGGCGTCCTGCGCGATGGGCTGTGGGTCGCTTAGACCGGGACCTGCTGGCGGAGGCAGCCATTGTTCACTCGTGGCTGTCCTCTGCCAACTAGTTGGATGGGGTGGACGCCGAGGCTGGCCGCATCCGCAGTGCGTTGACGCAGATCTGCGATGCAGCCATGCCCCGGGTACGGCGTCTGCCCCCGAGGAGGGCTGTCCACTGGTGGTCCCGGGAGCTGGCGGATCGCCGGGCCACGTGTATTCGCGCCCGGAGGGCCTACACCCGCAGCCGGCGGCCTAATCGCAGCGCGGCACTGGAGGGCTAGCTTTACGAGGGCTACCGCAATGCGCGGTCGACCTTCAGGCTGGCCGTCCGTTCCGCTAAGGACGCCAGTCGGCGGGAGATGCTGGAGAGTCTCGACCGTGACCCCTGGGGTCGCCCCTATGGCGCGGCGCTGAGTAAGCTCCGCGCACGGGGCCCGCCCCTCACCGAGACTCTCCAGCCCAGCCTCCTCACCCGGGTCGACGAGGACCTGTTCCCACGACGGGCGGAACACACGCCCCCGGTCATGGCGCCGCCAGACAATGACCGGGAGGGCGATGGTGGCTGTGTTCCGCCCATCACGGAACCGGAGATGGGGGCGGCGGTGGCGCGCATGCGCGGAAAATCGAGCCCCCGCGGGCCCGACGGTATTCCAAACCGTGTGTTGGCCCTGGTCCTCGACCATCTGGGTCCCCGCCTCAGGGAGCTGTTCGACGCGTGTTTAGTGTCCGGGCGGTTTCCTGGATGCTGGAAGGAGGGGAGGCTGGTTCTCCTGCCGAAGCCGGGACGGCCTCCGGAGTCGCCATCGGCCTACAGGCCTATCGTGCTGCTCGATGATATGGGCAAGCTACTGGAGAGGGTAGTAGCTGCCCGCATCGAGCGGCACCTCGTCGGCACGGGGCCCGATCTGTCGGACGCCCAGTTTGGGTTTAGGAGGGGTCGTTCGACGATCGAGGCCCTGTTGCGCCCGAGGGCCGTGGCGACTGAGGCCGTCACCGGCGGGGGAGTGCTGTTGGTGGTGTCCCTAGACATCGCCAACGCATTCAATAGTCTGCCATTCAGCTGCGTCAGGGAGGCGCTCCGTTACCACGGAGTGCCAGCTTACCTGAAGCGGCTGGTGGCAGACTATTTGGAGGGGCGCAGCGTCCTCTACGCCAACCGAGTAGGGGACGTTGTGCGAACGCCCATGACGTGCGGTGTTCCGCAGGGGTCGGTCCTCGGACCCACCCTGTGGAACATCGGCTACGACTGGGCGTTGTGGGGGAGCCTCCCACCCGGGCTGGGCGTGATTTGTTACGCCGACGACACGCTCGTCACAGCCCGCGGTGGGACGCTACAAGAGGCGGTAAGCCTGGCGACCTCAGGCACCGAAGAGGTCGTCAGGCGGATCGAGGCGCTGAGGTTGAGGGTGGCCCTGGACAAGACGGAGGCCCTCTTGTTCCATGGGCCCCGTATGGACCCTCCCATCGGCGTCTCGATCACCGTCAATTCGGTTGGGATCAGCATCCAGGCCCATATGAGGTACTTGGGCCTGGTGCTCGACGGGCGATGGTGGTTTCGGGAGCATTTCCGCAGGCTCGTCCCGCGGCTCGTCGGCGTGGCGTCCGTCCTACAATGGCTGATGCCGAATGTGGGCGTCCGAGCGCGGCATGTCGACAGCTGTACGCGGGGGTCATCCGGTCGATGGCCCTGTACGGCGCACCGGTGTGGTCGGGATCCATGACCGCCCGACTTAGGGCCCTTCTGTGGCGTCCACAGAAGGTCATGGCGGTCAGGATCATCCGCGGGTACCGCACGGTGGCGACGGAGGCGGCGTGCCTATTGGCCGGGACTCCCCCGTGGGACCTGGAGGCGGAAATGCTCGCCGACTTGTATCGGCGGGTGTCGGGGGTGCGCGGGGGGGGGGGGGGGGTGTTGTTTCCTTGAAGGAGCTCACCGCCTGGCGCGTCGACGCCCGCCGGGATGTCATCGCCCGTTGGGCAGACCGGCTGGAGAGGCCTCGATACGGTGTTTGGACCGTGGAGGCCTTCCGGCCGGTGCTGATGCAGTGGTTGGAAAGGTGGCACGGGGTGCTCTCCTTCCGACTCGTACAGGTCTTGACGGGGCATGGATGCTTCGGCAAGTACCAGTACAGGGTTGCTAGGAGGGAGAGAACTCCGTCCTGCCACCACTGCGATTGCGACGAGGACACGGCGCAGCATACGCTCGAGGTCTGTGCCGCTTGGGTAGAGCCGCGTCGTGAACTCGTCGCAATCATCGGTGCCGACCTGACGCTGCCGACCATCGCTAGGGAGATGCTCGGCAGCATCAGGAACTGGGACGCGGTCGCATCCTTCTGCGAGGCAGTTATCTTGCAGAAGGAGGCGGCGGGACGCGAATGCGAGGAGCACAGCCTCGACGAAGCGACCCGCCGCCAGCGACTGGGACGGCGCAGGCGGGATTACCTGCGTGCAATGTCGCCCTAGCCGAGGCCGCGGGTGACGTGACCGGGGATTAGTCCGTCACCCGCCGAGAGGCCGACCGCGTGAGGAAAGACCGACGTCCTCCCCGAGAGGGGGACGGGCCGGCCACTGATGACAAGTAACCCTGCTCCAGTGGTCGGCCCAACGACGAAGGCGACGTGGTCTACGGGTGGGTTGCGGGAGTTGCGTGCTTAAGCCCCTCTGTCGCCCCGGACGGAGTGGTGAAAAGGGGTGAAAAGCGTATAACCTTTCACGTCTAAACTACTGAACCGATTTTGATGATATTTGGTACAGAGGTGGACTAAAGCCTGAGAAAGGACAAAGGCTACCTTTTATTGCGAAAAAAATGGGTATAAGAGGTTGAAATGGGGGATGAAATTTTGAATGGAAATTCGTCATTTTCAATGATAGAACCGTGAATCTTTGTATTAAGGCACTTGATAATAAATAAATAAATATTCGTTCTAGCGTTTTGGAAATTTCACTTACATGGGGATGAAATTCAACCCCTAACACACCAAAAAGCATACAGACGAAACCAGTGGGCCTAGAAACTATATTTTTTTTACACTGTCATATTAATTGGGGTACACAAGTCATCATCATCTTGCTCTTATCCCAATTACTTGGGGTCGACGCAATATGTCATCTGTTTTGACATATTGCAAAAAGTTTCGGCAATGACTTTTATGACCGGCCGCCTGCCTGACGTCAACCCTCCTTGGGAATGTAATCGTTGACCCAAATGGCACCAGATGGAGTTGGTCCGGGTCAATCTAGGGCTCTTAGTCGTATTAGTTATATTAAAATACAATATGAATGTTAATTAAAAAAAAGTAATTTAATCTGAATATTCGTTATTAATTCCTCCTTCAAAATTTTTAACAATTTAACCTAATTATATTTTGTATGTTTGAAATAATTGTAATTTGAGAATACCTTACATCTAAACTCACCTCAATTATGGTGAAATGTCTTTTACTTAAGCACTAAAATGAACACACACACACACATATATAACACATTTTCATTATTTTCACTCTATCTCCATAACATTCTTCATGTAGTTGTCTAGTTCTAAATCTAAAGCTGCCTTTGTACCAGCCATGTATTGGTCCAGTTGACGGTCCAAATCCTCTTTGGTAACTTGTGGCTTTTCATCTTTACGAGTGATCCCTTTTTTACCCCTCAGACCGCCCCACACTCTCCAAGTGACCTGTTGTCTGGGACGCTGGTTCTGCTGCTGCTGTTTCTGTTTACCAAACGTCGCACGTGTGTAACGGCTTGTTACGTTGACATTGCCCCTACCACGGCCACGAAAACGTCCTCTCAGCTTCCTTTGACCACCGCCACGCCTGCGGAAGCTACGCCATGTTGCACTTGATAGATTACTGAAGGATGCTGATCGATTTAGATTTCCATTAGGTTGTCTCCACGAGTACTGGGGTACACAAGTACTAGCAAAGAATTTTTGGATAATCACCCCTTTAAGGGAGTGAAAAGCGTATAACCTTTCACGTCTAAACCACTGAACCGATTTTGATGAAATTTGGCACAGAGATGGACTAAAGCTTGAGAAGGGTCATAAGCTACGTTTAATTGCGAAAAAACGTGTATATGGGGTTGAAATAGGGGACGACATTTTGTATGGAAATTCAGCATTTTTGATGATAGAACCACGAATCTTTGTATTAAGGCACTTGATAATAAATAAATAAATATTTGTTCTAGCGTTTTGAAAATTTCACTTACATGGGGATGAAATTCAACTCCTTTTTATTTTTATTTTTTTGGGGGTCGGGTTGCGGTCAGCGCGCTCCTCGCACCACTCCGTCCGGGGCGACAGAGGGGCGTAAGCACGCACACCCGCAACCCACCCACGATGCACGTCGCCTTCGTCGTTGGGCCGACCACCGGAGCAGGGTTACATCAGTGGTTGGCCCGACGGAATACCCCCTATTTAGGGTACCCTCCCATCGACCGACGTTCCCCCATCGGGGAGGACGTCAGTCTTTCCTCACGCGGTCGGCCTCTCGGCGGGTGACGGACTAATTCCTCGGTCACGATACCCCCGGCCTCGGCTAGGGCGGCATGAGGCGCAGGTATTCGCGCCTACGCCACCCCAGTCGCCGGAGGCGGATCGCCTCATCGAGGCTGCGCTCCTCGCGCAGGCGATCCGCCACCTCCTTCTGCGAGATCACTGCCTCGCAGAAGGCTGCGACCGCGTCCCAGTTCCTGACGCTGCCGACCATCGCCCTGGCGATAGTCGGCAGCGTCAGGGCTGTGACGAGCGTGTCGTCAGCGTAACAAATCACGCCCAGCCCGGGCGGGAGGCTCCCCCTCAACGCCCAGTCGTAGCCGATGTTCCACAGGGTGGGTCCGAGGACCGACCCCTGTCCAAGGACATCACCAACAGCACTCCCCCGACGGTGACGGCCTCAGTCGCCACGGCCCTCAAGCGCAACAGAGCCGCGATCGTCGAACGACCCCTCCTAAACCCAAACTGGACGTCTGACAGATCCGGCCCCATGCCGACGAGGTGCCGCTCGATGCGGGCAGCCAGCACCCTCTCTAGTAGCTTGCCCGCATCGTCGAGCAGCCCTATGGGCCTGTTAGCCTAGGGCGACTCGGGAGACGGTCGCGGCTTCCCCAGGAGCACCAGCCTTCCCTCCTTCCAGCACCCAGGGAACCATTCGGACGCTAAACACGCGTCGAACAGCCCCCTGAGGGGGGGACCCAGGTGTTCTAGGACCAGGATCAGCACACGGTTGGGAACACCGTCAGGCCCGGGGGCGGTGGATTTTCCGCGCAAGCGCGCTACCGACAACTCCATCTCGGGTTCCGTGATGGGCGGAACACTGTCATCGTCGGCCTCCCGGTCAGTGTCTGGCGGAGCCATGACCGGGGGCGTGTGTTCCGCCCGCCGTGGGAACAGGTCCTCGACGACCCGGGTGAGAAGGCCGGGCTGGAGAGTCTCGGTGATGCCTCGCACGCGGAGCTTACTCAGCGCCACGCGAAAGGGGCGACCCCAAGGGTCACGGTGGAGACCGTCTAGCATCTCCTGCCGACTGAGGTCCTTGGCGGAACGGACAGCCAGTCTGAAGGCTGACCGCGCATTGCGGTAGCTCTCGTAAAGCTAGCCCTCCCGCTCCACGTCGCGATGGTGCCACCGGCTGCGAGTGTAGGCCCTCCGGGTGCGAATACACGCGGCCCGGAGATCCGCCAGCTCCCGGGACCACCAGTAGACAGCCCTCCTCGGGGGCAGACGCCGTACCCGGGGCATGGTCACATTGCAGATCTGCGTCAACGCACTGCGGATGCGACCAGCCTCGGCGTCCACCCCGTCCAACTGTTGGGCAGAGGACAGCCACGAGTGATGGCTGCCTCTGCCAGCAGACCCCGGTCTAAACGAAGCGACCCACAGCCCATCGCGGGAACGCGGAACGTCCAGTCCGTCCTGTGACCCCTGCCGGGCGTCGGGAGGGTCCGGGAGACCTCCGGATATCCGGATGCGGATATCCGGAGGACCTCGGGGCTAGCGAACGAAAGGTCCACTATCGATCCGCCCCGTTGACGCACGCACGTATGCACCGAGCCCCTGTTCAGCAAACAGAGGCTCAGTGCTGCCGCCCACTCCTCGACCGCCCGTTCTCGGTCGTCCGTCCTGGGGGACTCCCACGCCACGGACTTGGCGTTAAAGTCCCCCAGGACGAAGACCTGGCGCGATGCCAGTCGCCGTAACGAAGCCTCCATGATGGTGAGGGAGGCCCCAAAATCAGTCACACTCCAGTTAGGGGCGAGATAGACTCCGAAGAGCGTAATCTACCCCCAGTCGCCGCGACTTATCCGATGCCCCTGTCCCTAAGGGTCAGAGACGACGAAGGCCACGCCGTGGAGGCGACGATTGCCACAGTGCCGTCAGTGCTACCCAGCCAGTTAGGCCGGTCAGGCACCACGTACGGCTCCGCGGCTACGGCTACTCCTATTAACCCTTCCGCCATGCCTTATAGGAACACGTCCTGCGCACCGGGGGAGTGGTTGAGGTTGGCTTGGAGGAGACGAATGGATTCGGGGTCCATTAACGGTCCGTATCCATCGTCACCTCCTCCAAGCTAACGGGCAAGGGCAATCGGGCCGCGCTCGGAGCGGGGGCTGGCCCGGTCGATGGGCCGCCCCGCCCCTTTGGGGCCAATGCCGGGGATCTGCAGTCCCCAGAGCCCATGCGATGCTTGGCAGGCCTATTGCCCGCCATACACGCGGGGCAGTGGAGCATCGCAGAGCACGATGCCGTCTGGTGTCCGGTCTGACCGCAACGGAAGCACAGCCCGCTGCAGTAAAAGCAGTTCCTGCATGTCGGCTGGGTATGCCCGACCGCCATGCACTTGTACCACCTTGCGGGCCGGGGCTCCAGCACGGTTACCCGCGCCGAACTCCAGCCCACGAGGAGCCTGCCTTTTGGCTGCCACGAGGAGCAAGGCCAATTGCTTGACCGACTCCACCGGGCACTGCACCCAGACGACACCGACGCCGCCCGGACCAGGGCGGATGGTGCCAATCCGGATGGTGTCTGAGGCACACCCGATACGCACCATAATGGCCTCCCGGTCGTCCTCCACCGTCACGTAGTCGTCTAAGCCCGTCAGGCGCATCTCTGCGCACTTTACAGGCCTGGCGATGGACTCCATCTGGACTCCATCGTCCGACCCGAACAGACCCCGCAGCTTCGTGGCTAAACTATCGGCCACCCTCGCGCCCTCAGCCCCAGGGAACTCGAGTATTCGAGTCCCTGTTCGGGACTTGCGGGTCCTCGCCTCGACGCCCCCTAAATCGGAGACGTCCAGCTCCCGCCGACCGCGTCGTAGGATGGACTCATAGTTAAGGCCCTTCTAAGCCGCCTCAGGCAGTACGTTGATTACCACCGCAGCCGTCTTCGGCGACTTGAGGCCCCTACGCGACCTTTTCCCCTTTTCGCCGGCTCCCGCCTGAGGAGCGGTGGCCACAGCGGAACTCTTGGCCTCCGCTCTCCGCTTTTGGCCGCGTGCATTCCTGCTCCGCTCAGCCACCTGCCAGCCCTGTTCGAGCCTGGCAGCAGTGCTGAGCGCAGCAAGCGCAGTCGCGGGTGCGCTGGCCAGCACCTGCGGTGCAATCGCTGGCGCCGGCCGCGGCCCGGTCTTGGTGGGAGCCGGCACCTTGCCGGCCTTCTTGGCCTCCTTGGACCCAGATGCGGCCGCAGCGTAGCTCACCATGCGGCCACCCTGACAGGGCAGCGGTGTGGGAGCCGACGCTTGCGGCCGCCCCGTCTTGTCCGCGGCGATTCTCAGCCCCTCATCTCCAGACGGCTCTGTGGCCTTGCCGCCCTCGTCCGTCGACATCTTTGACCCGGCCGTACCTTGTCGCTCCGACGGCTCCGCGGCACTGCCGCCCTCGTCCTGTGACGATTCTGCGACAGTGTCGCCCTCGTCGCTCGACAGCGACAGTGAAATTGACAGTGAGCTGCCGCTTCGGTTGGAGTCGCTCTATTGGTCGGCGTCACTCCCTTTATTAGACGGTTCTGCGGCCCTGCCGCCCTCGTCCCGCGACGGCCCCGCGGCTGATCCGCCCTCGTCGCTCTCCTCGCTGCATGACGGTCCGGCAGCATCGCCGTCCCCGTCCTGCGACGGCTCTGCGGTTATGCCGCCCTCGTCGCTCACGGCCCGGCAGTACCGCCGTCCCCGTCCCGCAACGGTTCTGCGGTCGCACCGCCCTCGTTGCTCGCGGCCGCGGCGGCAGCCTTTAGCGCCTTCCGCTCCGCCACCCGCTTGGCGATCACGTTGAATTTATATCTCGACGTGAACGGCTTCTTCCTCTTCGTTTTCGCCACCTTCGTCTCTTTCTCCTCCTTCCCCTTCCCCCCGGTGTGGAGCCTCAAGATGTTGCGCCGGGCTCTCGGCTGTCAGAGCAGGTGTTGTCCCCCTCCCATACGTATGGAGACTGGCTGTGCTGGTGTTTGTGCGCCTCTCGCGCTCAGACACCGGCACAGTGAGGGATTCCCCGGCGTGGCCGGGACCCTCTGGAGTAGATACGACCGTTTTTACTCCTGCCATGGTGTTTGGACATTTTTAAGTCTCGCCTTAACTACCACTCTAGCGGCTGGACGCTCTTTTTTTTTTCGCGCGCGCTTCTTAGCCGATCAGCCATACATCTCCTCGCCGAGTAGCCAAACTTGAGATTGGGGGGATTTTTTATAGGGGTTTTCTTCCCCGCAGTCCAAAGACCCCCGGCCCTGTGACCCCCCGACTCAGGGTTACGGTTTGGACCGGGTCTGGCCGCTCTCGAGCGACCGACCCGTCACGTCCCCGGGCCGTGACGGGTCGGTCGTCCCCGGGTCAAATCCGCCATGCGCTCTGCCGCCAGAGTCGCACGCGGAGACTCCCTCCTGCCGAAATCTTAGCCGTCCAAATGGACGTTGTCCAGGGTGCACCACGTGGAGGTGTTCCGGCCCCGCACCCCATGAAATTCAACCACTAAAAGACCAAAAAGCATACAACCGAAACTACTGGGCCTAGAAACGTATTTTTTTACACTGTCGTTTTTCTTGGGGTACACGAGCACTAGCAAAGGATTTTTGGAAAATCCCCTCTTAAGGGGGTGAAAAGCGTATAGACGAACCTATTGGGGCTAGGAACCTAAAACTTTGTATGCGATTCTCTTTCTTTTGTTATAAGTAAGCTCTAAGAAATTATTTTTTGAAATTCAACCTCTAAGGGGGTGAAAAAGGTATAGCCGAAATCGTTAGATCTAGAAACGTGAAATTTTGTATGAAGTGGTCTTTCTTGAGGAAAGTGCTCACTAAAAAAGAGATTTTTGCAATTTTACCCCAAAGGGGGTGAAAAGCGTATAAACCAAATCACTGAGCCTGGGAACGATCGTTTTAGTACACGGCCGGCTTTCTTAGGTTACCCCAAGATTTTTTCTTAGTGCTCGCTTACCAAGCACTATGAAAGAATTTTTGGCAATCTCACCCCTAAGGGGATGAAAAGTGTATAACCTAAAATAATGGTCCTAGGAACGTGAAAATTCTGTTTTGGGATAAGCGAGCCCTAACAAAAAAATTTTGCAAATGTAATCCCTAAGAGAATGAAAAGTGTACAATAGCCAAAGATACCGGGCCTAGGAATGTGAAATTTTGTGTACCGATCTGTTTTTTAGGGTAAGCGCCCACTAAGAAACAATTTTGGGCAGCCCCAAAAGGGTGAAACGCAAATAGTCCAAGACACCCAGCCTATATAACGTCATTATCTTCTATCTATATAACATCTATCTTGCTCTTATTCTAATTACTTTGGGTCGACGCAATATGTAGTTACTCTTCTGCCATCGTAGATATATTGCATAGGTTCTAGCAAAATTTTATGACCGGCTGCCTGGTGGACGATAATGTTGGCCAGACGGCATCACCAATTGGTCCAGGTCGATGTAAATCTTTGTCTTAGTAGTATTTTGCGACACCCAGGAACAATGAACGCGTGGTAATATTCCTAGCCGCTACCAGACAGTAAGTTACAATCAAGATAGTAATCCAATTTTCTATCTCTCATCATCATCATTTCAGCCTATAACCGTCCACTGCTGGACGTAGGCCTCCCTCATGTTACGCCACAATGTGCGGTCCTGGGCCGCCTGCATCCAACGACGCCCAGCAACTGTCACTACATGGGCGTACCCAGGGTAATGTGCAGCTGAGGATAATGTTGATGTCCCTACTAACTATATATCTTTCTATTATCTGTGGACCCTCCACGGGCTGGGCATAATTTAAATAAGCGATACGTTTGGCCACACTCGTTATCAAGGTGGTGATTCGATGAGTCACGATGCCGCCTAGAGTAGCCCTATATAAAACGAATGATTTGCTGTTTCATAGACCATATTGCTATACACCTGTCGGCACAGCAATCACAGTTGATTTGATTCCACTCGGTCGAGGACCAAATGAAATATTTGGGTTTAGTACTCGATGGGCGACGGTATTTCAGGAGCATATTTATTAAATTACTACCCGGCTCGTTAACGCGGTGTTAAATGTTGACGTCGGTATGGGAGACTGGTTCGATCAATGGCCCTGTACGGTACACCCGTGTGAGCGAGTTCTAACCACTTATCTTAAAATTTTCTTCTGGCACTCGCAGAAAGCCATGGCGTTCAGAGCTACACACGGACACCGCGATATGTCGACCGAGTTAGCGCGTGCTTTACCCAGAACACTCCCGTGGGACTTAAGGGTGGAAATACATGAAGCCCTCCCACAATTGTAGTTCCAGCTAGGACACAGCAGACATACTTATGAGGTCTGTGTTGCCTGGGTAGAGCAGCGCTGTGAATTCATCGCAAGCATCATTGCCGAAGCTGCCGACCATCACTTAGATCATAGTCGACAGGTCAGGAACTGGTATGAGGTCGCCAACTTCTGTTTGGCAGTTATCTTGCGTAAGAACTCGGCGAAGCGAATCGGGAAGAAAATCTTTCAAGCTGACGGGTTCCACCGCTTTGGTGTCGGGTGGTGGCTAGCCCGAGTGCTTGTGCTTTACTATCTTTACGAGATAGAATCATACTTTCGACAATCGTCCATCTAATGTCGCTTGCTAGTCCATCCAAAGCTAAAGAGCGAGAAGCCCAACTTGCTGAGGGCGTTTGCCTGTGGTGGGTTTTAGTGATGCCTTTAGTATAACCCAATCTCATTGCACGCATTCATACTCCCTTCATTTTCTTTACGGTAGGCAGCAACCTGGCAAAAGACCATGAGTAGTATCACTTACGATGAGGTGTGCCGTTTATTCGTTTGCCAACAACAGCAAATAAAAAACCAACCTTGTCAAAGACAAGGATGGCTGACCGATACCACGACAATATAGTTTGCTGCCTGGGATCAAAAAGGGGTGTTCGAGTGGCCCTGCACAACCTTCTTCAAAGAAATATCCTCTGAGGTTGATTTTCAGAATAATTTTCTTTTATAATGAGTCATTTTGTATCGATTTTTATTGAAGTAGTACTCTAAGCTGTATAAGTTACTATAGTTTTTCAACTATCCCATGGTAGCTCTTTAATTTGCCGTGATTAAAAGTATCCTAAATGTTGACCGGAGATGTAAGGACCACCATGCAAATTTTTATTTAAATTAGTCGAATAACTTTGAAACCAGTTTAATTAGTCCGTACGAACAGAAACAGACAGAGAAATAAAAAAATAAAAAATATTAAGTATCTAAACACACCTATACGTATAATAAAACTGTAGAGGTCGAAATTCTGTACATTGAAAAAAAAACGCTAAAAACTGAGTCAGGGAGGTGTTAGAAGTGAAATAGAACACATCCAGATTGTTTTAAATTTTTTTGTTTCTCCGTCTGTCTGTTTATCTGTTTGTACGGGCTAATCTCGGAAGTTATTGGACCGATTTAAATGAAATTTTGCATGGTGGTACCTTACATCCCCGGTCAACATTTAGGATATTTTTAATCCCGTAAAATTAAAGAGTTCCCGTGGGATAGGTGAAAAACTATAGTAACTTATATAGCTCAGTACACAACCTACTTAATTGGAAATCGATATAAAAATATTAATTATAAATGGATACTATTCTGAAAATCCACCCCTCAAAGGATATATTATTTTTTAATGGTGTAAAATAGGGAAGGAATTGCTTTGATATTATCCACTCTCATACACAAATAATAAATTCATAAACCTCAATGATTAATTAACTGCACTGATAGCATAGTGGTTAAGATAGCAACTTACCATGTCAGTGTCACGGGTTCAATTTCAACGCCGGACAATTATTTGTGTGATCAACAAATTGTTGCTGGGTAGAGTAGACTAGATAGTATTAAACTGAGCATAATTTGTGTCTGTCACTTATATTTTTGTGAGGTTCCTTAGTAGAGGGTGTAGTGGGCGAAATTCATAGTTTGTAGAATAACCAATAAAAATCGGCCAAGTGCGAGTCGGACTCGCGCACGAAGGGTTCCGTACCATTAACTAGGTAAACAACAATGGGTACACTAATTTTATATTGTAACCTTCACCTGTTACTGTTTACTGATATCAAGCAAAAATAGGCAAAAAGTGTCACGATCGCATTTGTTGCTATAGCGGTAACAGAAATACATAATTTGTAAAAATTCAACTGTCTAGCTATCGGGGTTCCTGAGATACAGCCTGGTGATAGATAGACGGACGGACAGACAGCGAAGTCTTAGTAATAAGGTCCCGTTTTCATCCCTTGGGTACAAAACCCTAAAAAGAGGGCTGTGCAGGGTCACTCAAATACCCTTTTTTGACCCCAGGCAGCAAATTATGTTATAGTGGCATCACCCGTGCGCAGTCATTGTTGACAAACGAGCAAACAGCACACCTAATGGTAAGTGATACTGTGCATGAACTTTTGCCAGGTCGGAAGTATAAATGCGTGCAATGAGGTTTGGTAATAGTTAAGGTATCACCAAAATCCACCACATGCAAACACGGTCAGAAAGTTTGGGTTCCGGCTCTCTCGCTCTGGACGGACTGGCTCGCGACGTCCATCTAGGACGACTGTCGAGAGTGTGATACTATCACGTAAAGATAGTAAAGCGCAAGTAGGTACTTGGGCTAGCCCCCTTTTTTCTCTTCCTGACTCGCTGCGCCGAGTTCTTACGCGAGATAATTGCCAAGCAGAAGATGGCGACCTCATATGGTATATGGACTATGGTCTATGGACTATGGTCTATGGACTATGGTCTGTGGACTATGGTCTATGGACTATGGTCTATGGACTATGGTCTATGGACTATGGTCTATGGACTATGGACTATGGTCTATGGACTATGGTCTATGGACTATGGTCTATGGACTATGGTCTATGGACTATGGTCTATGGACTATGGTCTATGGACTATGGTCTATGGACTATGGTCTATGGACTATGGTCTAAGTAATGGTCGGTAGATTTGGCAGTGATGCTTGCGATGAATTCACGACGCTGCTCTACTCCGGCTACACAGATCTTTTCTTTTTCCATTGCAAACGGTGGCAAACGAACAAAGAGTACACATGATGGTAAGTGTTGCTGTCGCTCATGAACCTTTGCAATACCAGATGCACAGCTAGACCGCAGCCAACCATGAAGAAAGTAAAGGGATTGTTAATATTTTTTATAGCAAACGGTAGCAAACGAGCAAACAGTACCTACACCTGATGGTAAGTGTTGCTGCTGCTTATGGACGTTTGCTAAGCCGCTGCCTGCAGTGAAGAAAGATAAGGCAGTGTGAATGCATGTCACACGCAAATGCCCTCAGAAAGTTGGGCTGCTGCCTCTTTCACTCACCGAACGAAGCGCTGTAACAAATTGCTACTACTCGGACGTAGATTTTTTGCGAGAGTATGGTAATACCCCGGACGGACCTACCCGCGGCTGTAGACACACAACTGTCAACAGTGTGGTCATACCACTATTTAATAAAAAAAATATCTCAAAAGTATGCCTGCTGTATCTTAGCTGGAACAACAATTGTGGGAGGGCTCCGTGTATTTCCACATATAAGTCTCACGGGAGGGATCCGCCCAAAGCGCACGCTGCCTCGGTCGATATGGTACGGTATTTGCGTGTAGCATAAGCATCATGCCTTTCTGCAAATGCCAGAAGAAAGTTTTAAGACAAGTGCTTACAACTCATCCACACAGATGCACTGTACAGGGCCATTTATCAATCCAGCCTCGCGTACAGCCAACATGTAACACCGCTCAACGAGCCAGGGCGTAATTTGATAAATATGCTCCTGAAAGCACCGTCGCCCGTCGAGTACTAAGCCCAAATATTTTATCTGATCCTCGATTGAGTGCAACCGAATTAACAGTGATTGCTGTGCTGATGGGTGTATAATGACAAGGTCTATGAAACAGCAAATAATTTGTTTTATATAGAGCTACTCATTGAATCATCATCTAGATACTAATTATGGCCAAATCTATCGCTTATTTAAATTAAGCTCAGCCCGAAGTGAGTCCAATCTTAGCTAATAAACCATACTGTCACCCGCACGAACTACCTCAGCAGGGAGCAGAACAAAATTGGCGTTAGCTCAAAGTCCTCTGCGCGCTTCACGCAGAGACTACTTCGCCACTTCAAATAATCTGGAATCAGCCGCTTAAGTATAGAAGCACCCCCTGATAATACCACCTCCCTTATATACCAGATTGGCAAACTATTAAATGACTTGACGACATTTTAATACACCGCCAACAGCACCTCTTCACCAGTGAGCGCCTTAATGACAACGAGCCACAAACATAGAAAGGCTGCAATCTTCTGCCAGAAAGAGTTGGTCTGATCGAGACAACCTCGCTAACGTGCTGGCTGATGCGGGCAGTCAAGATTCTCTACACTAGCTTGCCATCCAGAGCAACACGGTGGGCGTGTAGAACTCTGAACACACTACATAGTTATCTGTGATTGCCCCTGCCACATATGATTTTTACGCGAACGAAGTCGCGGGCAAAAGCTAGTGGAAGAATAAAAAAAATCTGTTGAATAATAGCAGCGAAATTTTAAATAATGTAATCGACGTCTTTTTTTTTTTGTGTGGGTGGGCTGCGGTCGGCACGCCTCCGCACCACTCCGTCCAGGGCGACAGAGGGGCTTAAGCACGCAACTCCCGTAACCCACCCGAAAACCACGTCGCCTTCGTCGTTGGGTGTAATCGACGTCTACGTGAACTACGTATATATGGGCGCATATCGCCCTCTATCGGCAATATTTTTAAATTGTTGATGTATGTGTTATCAATTATAGTTATAAACATGTTTGAAATATTTGCAACTAATATTTAAATAATTATTTGTAGTAACAACACTGCTATTTACCATGCTATGATATTTAAGACACTTTTTGAATGTATTTCTAGAAATCTTTGATTTTATTGTTTAAATATTTATATAATTGATCAAATTAAAATCGATTAGAATTAATGTAATTATTTGTAACCATATTTAGTTGTTTTTACACAATAAAGATTGTAATTTATTTCTAGTTAGAGCGCCGTCTGTTGAACAATATATGAGAACAATATTTCCTTTAATTACATTAAAGTAAATTGTGTAAAATTGACTATTTGAAATTATGTTAAATGCATTAGAATATTTATCATTATTATTTAGCTATATTCCGATAGTTAAAAATAGTTATTTTATTTCTTTGTTATAAAAAGTAATTGTAGTTACTAAGACTAGACCGTTGCATTATAAAGCGGAGGTTATAAAAACATTGTAAGATTAGAATAGAAGACAGTTTTACTTCACTCACTTCTCCGGCAAGAACTCCTAATAAATACAGTTACATACTCAGTATTTTACTATCATCGTCCAAATTCCTGGCGCAACGGCGACATATACGTCCCGCCCCCCCAACTTTAAACTCTGAGTAGTATAATAATTATTAGGAACTAATAACATAAATACAACATTTCATTGAAATAATGTAGGTAAATACGAAAACCTTTTATACCTACTACTAAATTTGCTCCCCTCTTTTACCCCCTTGGGGATTGAATTCACAAAAAGGGATATCGGCAATAATCATTATTACGAACTTGTAACTCAAATACAACATTTCAAAGATATATCTTTAAAAATCAGAGAATATTCATACTAACTTTAGACCTCCCTTTTAATTCCTTAAGGGAAGATTTTCGAAAAAATATTTTATAACTATTTCATAATTTTCAATGCAGAATCTTCGTAGTGAATTTCATTTGAATAACTTCAAAAACGGCAAAGTTTCATACTAATTCTGTACCCCCGTGTGATCCCCTTAGGGGTGTATTTTCCAAAATCCTTTCTTAGTGCTCCCCTATAGGGAGGGATACCCTGGGAACGGGAGAAGGGAACCCCTGTGCAAAATTTCAAGTTTGTAACTCTTATAGTTTAGGCCCTGCATTGATATGTCAGTCAGCCTCTCCTTTTATATATATAGACCAGCTGACCCAACAGACGTTGTTCTGTTCAAATAATATAAAAGAAATTCTCCTTGAAATCGACAGCAGCGCCACCTACCGAGTCCAGTTGTGAATCTAAACTATTCTCGAATCTTCTTGAACACACACAAAAATTTTCATCAACATCGATCCAGCCGTTTAGGAGGAGTTCAGTGACATACACACGTACACAAGAAATATATCCTTACTTAATATTATAAATGTGAAAGTAACTTTGTTTGTTTGTTACGCTTTCACGCTTAAACCACGGAACCGATTTCAAAAATTCTTTCACCAATGGAAAGCTATAATATCCGGGAGTAACATAGGCTATATTTTATCATTTATATATTTTATCATATCATAAAATATATTTTATCTTGGTATGCCTACGGGAACAGGCACTACATGGGTAAGACGATTAAAACCGAAGCGAGGGTGGGTTGCCAGTATATATATAAAGATAAGCACCTAGCTTATAAAAAATCTGATTTGGCCCCCCCTGGCCCAGAACCTGGGTACACCCATGTTTCACTAGGTCATCGGTCCACCTAGTGGAGGGGCGTCCTACACTGCGTCGTCCGATACGTGGTCGCCACTCGAGAACCTTTCTTCCCCAGCGGTTGTCGGTTCGTCGAGCGATGTGGCCTGCCCATTGCCAATTCAGCGTGCTAATTCTTCGTGCTATGTCGGTTACACCCGTTCTTCTGCGGATTTCCGTATTCCGGATTCTATCTCGCAGAGAAATCCCGAGCATAGCCCGCTCCATAGCACGCTGAGCGACTTTGAGCCTTGATATAAGGCCTACATTTAGGGACCACGTTTCCGTGCCGTAAGTCATCACTGGTAACACACAGTGGTCGTAGACCTGTGTTTTCAGACACTGAGGTATGTCGGACGAGAAGATCCTCTTAAGTTTCCCGAACGCTGCCCAACCGAGTTGGATTCGTCGGCTGATCTCTTTCTCGAAATTGGATCTACCTAACTGGACTATTTGTTCGAGGTAAACATAGTGATCGACAATTTCGAGAATCGCATTGCCAACTAGGACCGGTACAGGAATGACATGGGCATTTGACATGACTTTCTTCTTGTCCATGTTCATTCGTAAACCCACTAGTTGGGATACCGTGATGAGATCATTGAGCATTGTGCTAAGGTCCTCCATGGATTCTGCCATAACGACTATATCGTCCGCAAATCGAAGGTGAGTGATGTGTTCGCCGTTAATGTTGATGCCGAGTCCAGTCCAGTCTAAGAGCTTGAAGACATCTTCCAGTGCAGTGGTGAACAGTTTCGGCGAGATGACATCTCACTGTCTCACGACTTTCTGCAACTGGATCGGTTTCGTGCTCCTATCCCGGATACGGACTGACATTGTGGCGTTCCTATACAAACACTTCAGCACTTCGATATAGCGATAGTCGATTTGGCACCGCTGAAGGGACTGCAGCACCGCCCAAGTTTCGACTGAATCAAAGGCTTTCTCATAGTCCACAAACGCTAAGCACAGGGGCCGATTATACTCCTCGGTCTTTTGTATAATCTGCCGAAGCGTGAGATATGGTCTATGGTGCTATAGCCTTTTCGGAAGCCGGCTTGTTCGGGCGGCTGGAAGTCATCGAGCTTGCGCGAGAGCCGATTGGTAATGACCCTCGAGAACAACTTATAAACATGGCTCAGGAGTGAGATGGGTCTGTAGTTCTTTAGAAGAGCTTTGTCACCCTTCTTGAAGAACAGCACCACCACACTCCTGGTCCACGACTCTGGAACGTCGCCCTCGAGGATAACGGAATTAAATAGCTTCTGAAGGGCTATTAAGACTGGCTTGCCGCCCGCCTTCAGGAGCTCTGCCGTAATTCCGTCATCTCCCGGTGCCTTACCGTTACGTAGTTGTTTGAGAGCCATTCTGATCTCGTACAAGCTGATGACCGGGATTTCTTCGGTATAGTGCCGAGTTAGCTTGGATCTGGGATCTTGGACCAAGCCGACAACAGGATTTCGGGATGATTTGTATAACTGTCCATAGAACATTTCTATCTCTACAAATAAATAAATTTGAAGCGTCTGTTTGTCTGTCAAAATAATAAGTTTTATTTATGCTGACACAATTGGATGGAGCAACTGTGGGAATTTAGTAATTTTAAAATTATTTCACTAATGGACAACTATTTTTAAGCGATTAACATATTTAAGCTATTTTTATCCCGATATGCCTACGGGATCGGACACAATGAAATCGCGGGCATTTAATAGATTTAAAAATTAATTCACGAATGAAAAGCTACATTATCAGTGAATAACATATAAAGGGCATTTTCATCTCGGTATTTGCCCGGGAACGAGAACTCCGCGAGTGACACCGGGGGATGTTAACCAATTTTAAAATTCTTTCACCAATGGAATGCTACGTTCACAGCGAGTAACATCGGCAATTTCTATCTCGGATATATCTATGGGATTTGATTAATATAATTTTTTTTCCACCCATACCACCAACTTATAATATCTGCGAGTAACATAAGCATTTTTTATCTCGGCATTCGCATGGGAATAGGGTCTACGTGGGTGAAACTGTGGGAGGTTGAACGATATTATTGTTTTTCCCCAGTGGAAAGCTAAATTATCAGGTACTAAGGAAAGCCATATTTCCAAGGGAATCTGAACTACAAGTGTGGAAGTAATATACAAATGTGAAAGTTTGTGAAAATATTTGGATGTCTGTTACTCAATCACGCGTAAACTATTTAGCAAATTTGGATGAAAATTGACACATAGAGTATTTCTTAAAATAAGAAATAGAATACTTTTTATGTCTATAATATTATTTGAGATAATATTTCAATATGCAAGTTAGTTTTTATGCGGGCGAAGCCGCGGGCAAAAGCTAGTAACATATAAAGTACTATAAATCTATAATTGTTATTTTCTGCAAATTTTATGTCATTAAGTATTTATGTAATCAATCAATACAAACTGCCTATATTATTCCGTGTGGTAACGGAATAAGAATACAATTCACTACTCCCTATCTTGCCCGTGAATGTCGTAAAAGACGACTGAGGCATATAATACGCATATAACATCTATGCAAGAGAAGGAAAACTCGAAACAAAACCCCATACCAACCTATCTGACCAGCATGGTATAGTAAGGTCAATTTCCCTCCTATTTTGGAGGAGGCTCGAGCCTAGCAGTGGGACGTAAATGAACCTTTTTTTTGTGTGTGTCCCTATAGCTGTTAGCCTCAGATGGCTTTCACAGCTTAGCCCGAACTATGGGTGAGCGCTGATGGCTCTCAAACAGGTAAGAAAGTTAAGCGAACATCGCCCGATGACTCTCCCTGTGGGGAACGGACCTCGGCTCGGGGCGTCGCTGATGGCAAAGTGGGCGTGGCCACGTTTAGGATAATGACTTTTACGCGGCGCGGTTTCCGACCGCGACGGCGAGACCGGTACCGCGCAGTTTTATTTGTTATCGCTGCGCGAACGGTGTAAGCCCTTTGTTGGGTGATCCTGATAAGGTCATCCTCTTCATCAAGAAGATGACGGGGACGTCGGACCGCGGATATTTTTGAGGGGACGTAGTTTACCGCCCCAACCACTAGTAGATTAGGATGAGTCATGGCAGAGTCAAAGTAGCGCCGGGAGCAACGTTTCATGTACTGCCTGATGGTCGGAAGTTCGAGATCGATGTGTAAATCGACATTACGAATGAACCGGGGTGCTCCCGTAGCCCGTCGTATGAAGCTATTTTATAATGTTTGTAACCTGCGGATCCTGTGTGGCTTAACGTACGCGAACACTACGCTAGCATAGATCATGATCGACCGTATGCAGGCAGTGTATAATCGGCCTTTATTTTTAAATGATAATTTTGACTTTGCGTTTAAAAGGCGATGAAGGCGTCCCATCACAAAGGCTGCGCGCGCGCGAACTTGCCTCATGTGGGACACGAAAGTGAGTCTACTATCAAGGATCACACCTAAGTACTTGGCCTCCCTGCTCCAAGAGACAGGTCGGCCGATGAGAGTGAGAGGGGGGATACTGTCCAGAGGGCACGAGCGGTCAGTTCGTTTAGTGAACATGATCGCCTGGCTCTTCTCGGGATTAATTTCAATTCTCCATTTCCTATACCAATTGGCAAGGGCGGTAACCGCTTTTGGAGTGTATTGACTACGGTTGTCGGGGACATACCTGCACAAAAGAGTGCGGTATCGTCAGCGTAATAGCTCCAGTGTGAAGCCTTTCGAACCATTATATAATAAACTTATTAAATATAATGAAAATGTACCATGGCTGGACCAGATCCTGCAAGCGCCACCTGATCACGAGTTAACCACTAGAGCAGCGATCACTCCCCTCAACCACAATGGAGGGAAGGGATTGACCCGCTCCTCGTAGCTACCGTAAGCAGACCCTTCAGTTAGCATGGTCAATACCATGTGCCACAAACATAAAACACAGATCAAATAACAAATTCGTTTGTCAAAACACACTATGCTTTACAATATAGTAGTAACAACTAAATAATCATGTGTGTAACACCTTTCATTTAAAAATGAGGAAATGCCTGAATGAGGAGCTGCTCATAACCAGTCTGTATTATCATCAAGATAATCGGAGATTTTATAATAACCTTTTTTACAAAATCTACTCTTGTTTTTTGAACTTACTTATACCATCTATGAAAGACAGGGAGAACTCGACATAAAACCCTATGCCAATCTGTGTGACTCCCTTGGTAGGTATACATAGTTGGTCAACTTCTCTCCTATAGAGGAGGAGTCCTGGGCCGGGCAGTGGGATGTGCTATACAGGCTGAGACATCGACAATATTACATAGCTCATGGCATGCTGCCAAACTGTAAACTGTGTATCCAAATTCTGAAATGTATAACTCAATACTCGAATTTTATTTCCCCTGGTCGGTAAGCTGCTACTGAAGCTATTTAAACCACCACTATCTACCATCACAGCGATCTGCTAAGGAGACACAGTGGGCGTACAGAAAATTATGGGTCTACGAGTTGGCAAGGCAAGGCAAATAAGATAAATTTTAATTAACGAATTAACTTGACTCGACTGTGTCAACCTGTGTGCAAGGGCGTCGCCATGCAGTTGCCCCCCTCCCCCTAGAGATCAAATGTAGCTAGCCGCAAAGCGACCAAAGTGAGAGCGTGCAAAGTACCAAGCGTTCATATTTTTTATCCTCCATAATATTGCCCCATTACCCCCCCCCCCCCCCTCCTCCCTTAGTCATAAGCTGGCGACGCCCTTGCCTGTGTGTAGGTATATCCATTATACATTCGAGCAAATGTAGGAGAGGGAAAGAGCGAGGTGCAAGAACATATACCTAATTCATACAATATTTCTCACTAGGCAATATATAATGTCATAATTTCCTCCTGGATATTACGTTAAACGGTTAGTCTTTTACGACACTGGTGGAAAGGAAAGAGTAGTCAGTAGTATTTTAAGTTTATGGGCTCACGGACCTTACATACTATTCAAGATTCCGTAGAGAAATCGCACCACGCATGGACGCAGGTTAGCCAAAGTAACGGGACCATCCCGTCCCATTGTCTCGAGAAATGTGCTACTTTTGCAAACACAGTATAAATAATGATTTATTATACTGATAGGGATGTGTTCTTATTTTTTGTAGGTTTTAAATCCATAGTGTTAAGTATTCCTGCATGAATTTTCACGTAACCTTGTTTTTTTAGCTTCTAATTTCACATTGTGACTTACTTCTGCAAGTATCATGTTCTGACACAAAAACTGCGATGATTAGTCAAGCGTCGATTACTCAATATGTTTTTTTTTAGGGTGGGCCATGGTCAGCGCACCCGCTGCCCGGCTCCGTCCGAGGCGATGACCCACCCGTGACACGTCGTCTTCGTCGTTGGCCGATACTTGCGCCTGCGCCGCCGCAAGGCGTTCCTCCCGCGCGCGCTCCGCCGCCTCCTTCCGCGAGACGACTGCCTCACAGAAGGCGGCTACCGCGTCCCAGTTCCTGATGCTGCCGAGCATCTCTCTAGCGATGAGCGACGACATCACGGTGCTGCTCAGCCCATGCGGCACAAACCTCGAGTGTGTGCTGCACTGTGTCCTCGTCGCAATCGCAGTGGTGGCAGGCCTGTGTGCTCTCCCTCCTGACGATCTTGTGCAGGTAATTGCCGAAGCAACCGTGCCCCGTCAAGACCTGCCCCAGTCGGAAGGAAAGCACCCCGTGCGTCCGCTCCAACTACTCCATCAGCACGGGCCGGAAGGCCTCGACGGTCCAGACACCGTACCGAGGCCTCTCCAGCCGGACTGCCAAACGGGCAATGACGTCTCGGCGGGCGTCGACCCGCCAGACGGCAATCTTCTTCAACGAGCCCATGCCGCCGCGGGTGCGCGTCGCCGACACCCGCCGGTAAATTCCGGCGAGTATCTCCGCCTCATTACTCAATATGTGGAGGGTACCCCAAATAGGAGGTATTCTGTCGGGCCGACCACTGATGACAAGTAACACTGCTCCGGTTGTCGGCCTAACGACGAAGGCGACGTGCATCGTGGGTGGGTTGCGGGTGTGCGTGCTTACGCCCCTCTGTCGCCCCGGACGGAGTGGTGCGAGTCGCGCGCTGACCGCAAGCCACACCCAAAAAAAAAAATTACTCAATATGTAGATAAAATCTAGGTAAGAGAAGGAAATCTCGAAATAAATTCCACTCGTTTGACCAGTGTGAGTTGGTCAGTTTCGAGGCAAGCATTGGGATGTACCCACATGAGCTATGATTAAGTATACAATGCCTCCGCTTTGTAAAAGTGGGCGAAGTATATTTAGGGAAGCCTGAGCAGATAACGTTGTAGCCTAATCCTACTAGTACGGTAATATTATCTATCAGTAATCCAACTTCATACAAACGGACGAAACGCGAGCTATACCTATGCGCCTCGATCTCGGCATGCGCTCGGCATGCAGACAGTCGTGAGTCGCGACTGTGCCGTAGTGACTAACGGAAGGTGTGTTGTTTTTTTAACAATAACCGCGTTTCTCTTTCCTTCCTTTCCTTTTTATTCCTTTTTCTCCATCTTGTCCATGTTTGCCAAAACAATTTTTAATTAAGCTTTATATTAAAATGCGGATTTTTCATACTTTAAAATTTAATAATAAAGCATTTCGCACGTCTCAGTCGAGGTGCAAATATTTTTCGGTCGCAAATTTATAAGACCGATTTGTTATTTAAACATAAACATGTTTTTTTTAATTAAAACCACCAATCAAAAATCAACACGCATTCTTATTGAACACTGCCTATTCAATTCACAAAGTATTTTATTTGTTTATATAAGAAAAGTATATACAAAACTAAATGGAAACAAAGTAGGCAAAGGTAATTAAAATGCTGGAGGCGGGCAGCCCTATCACATGTTTACGCACCGCGTGGATGTAGGCATTTAATTCAAGGTTACGATCGAGATACATTACTGATAGATGACTATACTGTGCTAGTAGCATCCAACTTATCAAACAGACTATCGACGCTTTCAAGGAGCGTTTTTTTTTTGTTTTTTTCAAGATAACACCCTGCACTAAGGAAATAATCCTTGTATTGCGGGGGACTTTACAAACATATAAATTAATGGACACAAATTACATCCAGACTCAGAACAACAATTTGTGGATGGAATTTGTGGAATTGAGCACAAAGTGTTGTCCCGCGTGGGATTCGAACCCCCGACACTGGCAATGTAGGTCACTATCTTAACCACTACGCCATCTGTGCAGTCAGTGTGCTGCTGCCTATTCTCTTGGTGCATTAGTCAATACGTAAATATTGACTTCTATTATAGGAATGTAAGGGACACATCATCATCACAGCTCACATACCTGTTCCGTTCGAGCCTCCTCCACAATAGGAGGAAAACTCACCTACGCTACATTATTATACCACGTATTATATTATTGTACCACACTGGTCAGATGTGTCAGTATAGGGTTTTAAACACATGTTTTCAGCAGCCATATGTCGACGTAACAGTGATGAAACTAACTCTAGTAAATGACTGAATGCTCGTTGTTAAGATGTTGTATAAATAGTTTCCATAGGTTATTATTCCATAGCTCAATGAATAGGGTTTAAAAGCAAATACTTAATTTGAAATTAATTATTGTGTGAAAGGCAAAAACATTTTTGTTTGTTTTGCATATACCTAATAGACAAATTCCAAAGTATCAACGAAAAACATGGGATACTATTAATCTATAATATCAGGGAGTAACATAGGCTATATTTTATACCGGTATTCCCACGGGAATAGAAACTACGCAGGTAAGGCGACTGAAACCGAAAAGAAGCGAGAGCGGGTTGCTAGTATATGTATAATAATTCTTATCCAAATAAATTGTTTCATGAACAAGACTTATTAATTCCTCTTTTCTCTTCTTTCTGTGTAGTAACTAAGTAAGAATACAATTCAGCCCTTCTATCTTGCCTGTGGATGTCGTAAAAGACGACGTAGAGATATAATTCATATAAGATCTGAGCACGAGAAGGAAAACTGGAAATAAAACCTTATATCAACATGTCTTACCAGCATGGTATAGTAGTTCAATTTCTCTCCTATTGGGAAGGAGGCGCGAGCCCAGCAGTGGGACGTGTATGAGTTGAGACCAAATTGTTTAAATTTGGTATTCACTCAGAACTTACAATTTCAATTAATTACAATGTGTTCATGTATTAATATAATGTATAATTATAACTATACCGTTTTTTAGTGGGCTATAATGATCGCTTGATTCGGACGTTCATGGCGATAGATTTTTTTTTGTGTGTATAGCTGTTAGCCGCAGATGGCTTTCACAGCTTAGCTCGGACTATGGGTAAAGCGATGAGGGCTCTCAGCCCGGTGGACATGGCAATAGAAAGGAGGTGGGGCTTTATATACTGGCTGCGTCCTCTGTCTTTTGATTGCCATTGCTATCTTGCCTAGGTGTATAATGCAAGATTTTTTGATTTGTCTTCCAAATATGTACTTACTGACATGACACGCTTACCACAACTCCTAAGAAAGAATAAACAATCATTAGTTAAGCTGCTTTTGCTTAAATTTATTTATTCTCAATAGCCAAATAATGTACCTAACTGGACCTGTGTTAGATATGCAAATATTGTTGATATTGACATACATAGGCCATTAATAAAACATTTAATATAATTTATGACTTTATATACCCAAAACACTAATATTTTTATGCTTAAAGGCGACGGCGAATGCTTATTTGTATCTATGTTTAGTTATGTAGTAGGATGAAGACGAACAGCCTTCTGACGTCATAAAACGATTCAACATGGCTGTGTGACTGAAAGCGTGCGCGTATATCGCCACGGTAGGTGCTGTGTTTCGTTCTACGCGACTAGTACAGCTAGTACTCTATTCAATCGACTCGAGTTCAGTACCCGGTTGACAGCCGGTGAGGCGGCGGCGTGACGTGGTGTTCGAAGCGTACAATACGCGCACGCCGCCTCTGCGCGAATTTCTAACATTGTAAATAAATAATATACACAGTGCACCTATAAAACTTCACTAATTAGTCGTTTGAGCTGTCTCCTTTAAAGAATTTGAAGTGTTATCTATTCCATTTTTATTCATGAGGAACAAGTATGAACAGTGTCTTCGATAACCATCATTGCTCTACCAGGGAATTAGTTACACATTACGTATACTATCAAAATATGTAACTTATTATTTATAACGTATTTTTTTAGTGTTCACATAGAGCGTCAATCAAGTGTGCTTCAAAAACTAGCTTATATTTAGATGTGCGTTAATTTATTGCTACCTATGGATATAAACAATAACAGTGTGATGGAAGATTAGTTGTTTAATTCGTGTGTTACGAAGTGTTGAACGAAAGTCCAATTAGAGTCTAATGGTTTTATTATAATCAACAATGGCGGATCGTGAACGTCCTGCGAAAACCCCCATTAGGGTGGGCTTTTATGACATCGAGAGGACCATTGGCAAGGGAAATTTTGCCGTTGTTAAGTTGGCACGACATCGAATAACGAAGACTGAGGTAAGATCTCAAAACAATCAATACTGTTAAGGTTTAATTACTTAGCCTTTATTATTACATTTATTAAAACTATGTTTAATTAAGGTTAAATTCAAGAGCTGTTACTACTATGTTATATTTAGGTATTTATATGTATATGTACCTACCTATAATATCTAAGCGCAGATGTCTTAGCGTTGTAATGCAAAGAGGAACAGATAAATCATAATCATGTACAATAAAGTTAAACCATTCTCTATAAATATAAATCTTGATCCATCACTTTAATACTTTTGCTGTCATAGATACATTTGCTGCAAGCTGCTTCATAATTAACGATATCTAAACACTACAAATAGTGAAGGGTTAAAAATATTTTCATCTTCCTCTTTTCCGTGTCGTAGGCAAATTGTACTTAACATCTAAAATTCCTTTGTAAGCACCTGACGCCAACAATTTAGGCGTCGTTGTTTAGAGTTAAGATATACCAAATCTTATCTTTGATAAGTATAAACATGCATTGTACATATTTGATTCCTTTAATACTATAAAATCATGCTTAGCAAGAGCTCGGTCTTAAGATATGCAATTGTTTGCATTTGTATTTATGCCTATATATGGCTCTTTAATATGGTTTCCGTGTGGTGAAGGAGTATGAATACATATCACCACCCCCTCTTTTGCCCGTAAAATACGACTAAGGGTTATGTAGGCAACTTTGTTATAGCATCCTATGTCAATAACACTAACCCGTTTGGTATAGTAAGTCAATTTCCCTTCTATTGTGGAGTGGGACCCGCGTCTAACAGTGGAACTTGATGAAGGGACGTCAGCAGCAACATCGTTATAAGATAAGGATTTTTTTATAGAAAGTATAGGGCTTTCATGGGACTGATCTGTCTAAAAGGGAGTGGCATAGCAGGCCGATTTCTACATTATTTTGGAGGCAATTCACGCCCAAGCGTGTGGCGTTTATGGTCTACTAGCAACCCGCCCTTGCTTTGCTTCGGTTTTAGTTGCCTTACCCGCATAGTTTCCATTCCCGTGGGAATACCGGGATAAAATATAGCCTAAGTTACACCTTATATAGACAGCTACCTGGTAGTAAAATATTATCAAAATCGGTCCAGCCGTTTTGAAGATTACCTCAAAGAAACAGACAGAGAGGCAAACATTTGTTAAACTGTATTTTAGGCATAGGTGTCGTGCAAATAACCGTGTGAGCATGAAAAAAGCCCAGTATTTTGACATTACAAAGTAATAATTAATAATGTAATTAATTTTTTCGCTTTTAATAACTATTGTAGAGGAATAAGATATTGTACATATTTGATTAATGAAAATCTCTCTCGTGGGAGAGATTTCATCTCGTTACCCAAATCATGTTACCGTGGCGAGAACTACCGTGGCATAGAGAAAATGTTACGAATACATTCAATACGCATTATGAACTCGTGTAGAGAGTGTATGACTGATTTTACAGAGAGAGTTCAAACGATTTTCTTATTTTTTCATTCTACGTATGTGGTTCACAAGTTGCAGAATAGTATGCATTTGATTTTTCCTCTTACATCAAGACCATGATCCTTCGGTGACCATCAATGCATCTCTTTACCTGATGGGAGAAAATCCATACGCAAGAAAGTATTTAGAAAATGTGTTATTTCATATATTTTTTCTAAAGTAAGGAATGGAATTTGTAATCTTTATTATTTTTTAAACTTCACGCTTTAAACATTTAAAACATTGCCATAAAATTTCGTATGTACACGTTAGCAGTGATATAGGAAAACATGAACAGTATTTTTCAATCCGGAAAAAAACTGAAGAAATAGAGAGCACAAGAAATGATTAAAAAATTTCTACTAACGCATGCTAAGCCGCGGCTATAGTTAACCTATAATAAGTACAAATTATTTAAAAAAAATTGCCTAGAGCACGTTTTGGTCGTGCTAATAAACAACTTTACATCATATAATACTACTGTTCTTGTGGAATGCTTTGATAAACATTTGATGATGGTATGTCTAAGGATCACACTCCACGGTAAATATCGTAAGGCTAATATCGGCCTCCATATTAGCAAAAGTAGTGTTATAAAAAGACTAGTTTTTGGTGAAATTACAACACTACAACAATTTTAGAAAATTGCCGTTAGTCGTGCAATTTCCATTTCGCCTCTTATTTACAAGTCCTAAGCAATAACAGATAAAGAAAATATAATTATGTTTTCAATAACTATTTGGTTATCCGTGTGGTAACGGGTTAAATTAATAAATTTATTCTGCACTAGCAACCCGCCCTCGCTTCGCTTCGGTTATAGTCGTTTTACCCGCGTAGTTCCCGTTCCCGTGGAAATACCGGGATAAAATAGCCTAGTTTACGCCCTGATATTATAGTTTTGCACTGGTGAAAGAATTTTTGAAATCAGTTCAGCCGTTTTGAAGATTACCCGGAACAAATAAACAGACAGACAGACAAAAATTTTTTAATTGCTATTTTATGCATAGGTGTCGTGCAAATAAACGTGTGAGCATGAAAAAAGCCTATTATTTTGACATTACAAACAGACACTCCAATTTTATTTTTTGGTATATTTATTCTGCATAAGTCCCTAAGGACACTTACATATTGTCAAAACACATCATTTGAATCAATCCATAAATCTACCACCGGATCGGCAAGCGGCTACAAGCTGAGAAGATCCGCCAAGAAACTCAGCGGGCTATCTTTTTTTTAATATAATGTAACACCACCATTCTTTTCCCATACGACTCTTCTTATAGGACACGATTTAACACAAGCTATCATTACTGGAGGTAAATCGAAATATAGTCGAACTATAAGTAGTATTTCGAAGTAAGTATATCGAAGTGCTAACTCGTCTGACTAGCGTGGTGGTATAAAGGGCCATAGAGAAAGTCTCGTGTCCAACTGTGGGACATATAGAGGCTGAAAACTTCTGGTTCAATGGTTGTCTCGATCTAATGAAATACCAGGGTAATGCGAGTGTATAGCAGCAAAGTGGGTCATTGGCCGAGTATTGTAACATAGTTATCTATAGACATAGTCACAGTGAATGAGTCATTCTGCCAGTTATGTAGGAATTTTTTTTACAGACAAACTGGGATACCTTTAATTTTAATGTCTGAATAAATAATTCAATTAAAACATTTCAAAAATTGTTATTTAAAATATATTGTGAAAATTTATTTTAAAAAGGAAGACACGTTGAAGGATTATTTGATTACTTTAAAATAATTTTTATTTCTGTGTCGTGACGGAGTAAGAATACAAATCACCACTCCCTACTACTAAATCTGTGCTAAACCTACTAAAACTACTGTAGAAGAGGCTCGAGCCCAACAGTGGGACGTATATGAGCTGAAAAGATGATGATAATAAAATAATGGAAAATACGCCTTTGTACGGCTTTTGTTATTGTGTGTGCGGGCGTTTGATAATATCCATGGTATTTATTAAATACAGATCCGGTTCAAGGTAGATTCACATTTTTCGCGGTATGTCTGAATTAATAGGTTAGTTATTAGCGATTTTACAGTGTTTAATTTTGTCATTTGGTGATACCAAATATTGTCCTTTTTTAGGTTTGTTATTTTTGGTTTTAAATTTACTGTAAACATGTTTAACTTTGTATAAGCGACAAACTATGATGTAAACATAAACAAAATAAAAAAAAGCCATAAAAATGTTGGCAAAATATTTCGTTTCGTGGAACGTAGCTATCAATCAGTGATTCAGCGTAGTCGATTGGATGAGGTCGAAACCAACGCAGGCGGCAAGCTGCCGCGTCCAGAAATACCACGGCATCGACCTTGCCTCCGATGCACACATTGCGTTGTTTTTATTATTTTACTTTTTTCACTCGCAGCCGTTAACACCAAGGTGACGGCCAATCGGTCTACGTAGTAAACGTGTAGTCAGTTTTCAGTTTATTATACGAAACGATCCATTTAGATTATGTTGTAATCAGCAGGAGCTATAGATATTTAATTTTGGATAGCTTAATAGTTTTTTTTTTATACGTAGATTTAGCGATTCATTTATTTTCAAACACTTGACGTTTTTGATTTAACTACCGTTTTTACAATGCATCACGTTAGTTGAGAGAGAAAATTATTAGTCTTGGCAAATTTAATTAAAAAGCAGTGGTTCATTAAAGAAAGCGTGATCATGCCGAAGATGCGTGACCAGTACACGATAGTCTGGCAAATATTTTGCCAGGAAATCATATAGGTAGAATGGTACGCTTCGCTTATACTGCTTGAAAAATGTTCGCTTGACGCAAATGCGTTATCTATTTTGGAGCTTTGCGTCACTAGCTGTTTGTTAACTACATTTTGCTGTCTGGCGGTCATCCTCAACATCTCCTGTTTTAGTTTTAAAACGGTTTCGTGTTTTTATCACGGTAATAAGCATTAATGACAATGTGCTTAACTTGGAATTTTGCACTAGGCTAATTACAATCAGCTCCGTGTAGTTTTTAACTGCAGTCCGATAATTGAAATCATACAGAGCAGATTTTTAAATTTTGGCAATGCTTCTAATTAGATTTGAATTTACTGCTGTTCTTTCAACTGTGTAAGGAGAGAAACGCGCTGAACCCTCACATATTGTGGTAATGACCCATGATTGATAATTTTGTGGGGAACAAGGATGCATAATTTGAACACGAGATGTTACAAAACGATAAGGCAGATATAGGTACCCGTGTTTATTAACTTTTGATAAGTGCTTATCTAAAGTCGTGACGTCAATTGTTCATTTAAATTTTTAAACTGATTGTAATTTCAACTATAAGCATACATAATTTATTGTTTTCACATATTTATAAATAAGATCAGAAAACATACATGTATTGACATTATCGTAATAAAATATTTGAGATTATTTAGTTCCTATATAATTAATTCCGTAATTTAATTATTATCGATTGATCGGATTAAAATGTGATTGACGTCAGAAAAGCCGTAGATTATCTACCAAATTACTGGTTGAAGGATGTCTTACTAAATTGTCTAGAATAGTTTAATAGCATTCGCTTCAATGTAAGTATTTATAAAGTTAAAATATTGTTACTGGACAAAATGTAGAAACATTTTTAGTCTTCAAGACTTTTAGTCTTCAAGATTTAAGACTAAAAGTTTACTACATACAGTATCCGTACTACACATTTAAATAATGATACGAGTTCTATAATAAGAGACCCTTCTGCCATTTTTTAATAAATTATGAATTTGCAGTCCTGCATTGGCCGCTACAAATATTTATTAACTATTCTAATCTAAAATGAATTTAATTTAAAAAACATGAGTTCTTTTTTTTGGGGTTCCGTATCCAAAGGGTAAAAACGGGACCCTATTACTAAGACTTCGCTGTCTGTCCGTCTGTCTGTCTGTCACTAGGCCGTATCTCAAGAATCGCGATTGCTAGACAGTTGTAATTTTTACAAATTATGTATTTCTGTTGCCGCTATAACAACAAATACTGAAGACAAAATAACTTTGTTTCGGTTTAGTCGCCTTACTCGCGTAGTTCCCAATCTCGTGGCAATACCGGGATAAAATATAGCCGATGTTACTCCCTGAAATTATAGGGCTCCCATACCATAAACGCGATTTCATTTGCGTTTTTTTGCTTGATATCGATAGTGGTAACAAGTAGGCACTTGAAATATTCACAAAATACTTAGTTGTATTTTACTTTAATGATAAATAATAATATTAAAATATAATATATATTTAAGGGGGGCCTCCATACAAAAAACGCCGTTTTTTGCCTATTTTTTTATAGATAATGGTACGGAACCCTTCATGCGCGACTCCGACTCGCACTTAGCCGGTTTTTTAATAACACTTTTGTTTGATTGAAGGCTGATATCGTTATATTTGAATCTTTTTTTTTATAATACGATACTTTATAAATTTGTTCAGATAATTTTGGTATAATAGTACTTACTTCGAGGTAACAGCGAATTGTAAGTTGGTTAAGTACTGATTCAATAATTAAACAAGGCTCTCAACAACAAATGAGCTATAATAAGATAGTTACTGTTTCGCAGTCTAGTGCCGGTGTGAAGCATTATACCTTACTAAACAGAATGAGCAGATGAATACTCATCTGCACTAACGCTACTCTGCTGTATTGTAAAAAACTGAATAGAACATTAGAAAAGCTTGCACATCTACAACCCCACATTTAGTTAATTTGGTCTGCTGAACAACAATGCAGGAATCGATACTGAATAGCAGAGGTTTTACAATATGCAAGATCTAGGTTTGAAACCTTCGTCGTCGTACTCAATAGACCATGATATTACTGAGACCTACTTACTACTTTTACAATTTGGATATCTTTTTGGTGGAAACAATTCTAATACTTGAAAGGCAGAACAATTGTATATACCTGCAAATTTGTTGTTGTTTGATTTTCGAAGAAGGGCACACCATCGACATCACCAATGGAAATTTTATACGTAAAGGCCTAACTATCGTAATGATGACCTTTCCAAATAAGGCGTGGGGCCTATAAACTGCAGTGTTTACCCTCTTTGCCATTTATGTTGACCACCGTAACAGATTCCTCGTTTTTAGTGACATATTTAGTTTTAGACCTTATATTTTAAAACTAGATACGTTCTAGTTTAAACGTTCATCATCATCATCCTGCTCTTATCCCAATTACTTGGGGTCGACGCAATATGTCATCTGCTTTGACATATTGCAAAAAGTTTCGGCAATGACTTTTATGACCGGCCGCCTGCCTGACGTCAACCCTCCTTGGGAATGTAATCGTTGACCCAAATGGTACCAGATGGAGTTGGTCCGGGTCAATCTAGGGCTCTTAGTCGTCTTTTACGACACCCACGAGCAAAGCAAGGGTTGGTAGTATTCGAAGCCGCCACCACACAGCGTTTAAGCGTTGGCATAGTTTAAACGTTATATCACCTAAAATTAGTTTTATCGTATATCTTTAAACGAGCAATTCTTGTATATATAAATATATCTATACCAATAAATAAAATTGGAGTGTCTGTAATGTCAAAATAATAGACATTTTTCATGCTCACACGGTTATTTGCTCTATACATATGTCTAAAATACACTTTATATTTTTTTTGTCTGTCTGTCTGTCTGTTTGTTCCGGGTAATCTTCAAAACGGTTGGACCGATTTCAAAAATTCTTACTCCAATGGAAAGCTATAATATCAGGGAGTAAACTAGGCTATATTTTATCCTGATATTCCCACGGGAACGGGAACTACGCAGGAAAGACTGAAACCGAAGCGGAGCGAGGGCGAGTTAATAATCTGAATCTCAGAAACGGCTTCAACAATTTTCCTGAAGTTTAGCATACTAGAGGTTTCGGGGTCAAAAATCGATCTATCTAGGTTTTATTTATAGAAAATGTTGTTTTGTCGGTGTTTTAGCTAATCAATACAATGACATAAAATACCATTAGAATAGAAATGTAAATTTAGCCGTCGCCGTCAAGAGTGACAACATCTCAGTTGGGAAGTTGTCCAGTCGCATTCAGACAGCGTGAGATCGAATCTCGGTGTTATTATTATTGTTTTTTAATTTTTGATATCTTTTTGATATTTTTTTCATTAGTTCATCATTTTTAGTTTTTATTAATATATTACACACACACATATATATATATATATATATATATATATATATATATATATATCTTAAATGTGTTCTTTAAAAATACCATTTACTTCCAAAAATATGATATCGCGCAAAGCTCGGTCAACCAGATACATGTTTAAGATAATTGGTGGTCTAATAAAGTATTTTAATTTAATCCGGAGTGTCAATTCTTAAAAGAAAATCAACAGTTTTGATTTTTCAATTTTTTGGTTATTGCTTTGGCATGTCTTTTCTTGTTGACCGGAGTGGATTGAGGTGAAACAAAAAAGAAATCCAACCGATGGAGTCATTTCCAAGGTTTTATGAGATTTACAAAGAGCCATTGATATTTATACATCTAAATGTTGTTTAGTTGATTGGTAAATGAATAAAGTGATATAATACAGAATAGTTGCAAAGAAATCGTGATATTGCGGCACGACGCCAATGTTATCCTCAAAAACGTTACCTCTAGTGCTACAGTCTACGGACGAGGTATGATGTAAGGGGTGTAATAAAAAGGAGGAGGGTACTACACTTTGCCGGCGTCGCTTCGTACTACATTTACTAAAAGTTCTTACTCCTAAGTGTCTATTGTTTTAAGTGGGTAGAATAAGAGTTTTTAGAACTAGGTAGTTAGGTTATAAAATACGTGTTGGAATATAAAAAGTTTAGAAATTGGCATTATGCAGTAGAAGTTTTAATAATACTGACCGAAAGTATCTCGTGAAACAAAAGAACGACTGATTACTTTGAAAATAAAACTGATTTTGACTGCACAAATTGCGTATTATTCTAACTAGCGACCTTTCATGCAGAGTATCATGGGTTTGATCCCTACATAGAACAATTGTTTGTGCGATTTACAAATTGTTTTTAGTATGAGTGTTATTTATGTTCATTAATTTTACCTTTAAAGAACCCTATGACGCTTCTCCAGTATGAGGTCTATTTTGATGCACTATGTATTAGTCAATTACAACTGACATCATTCTTCCACTGGTGTGTGAATGTACTTACCTAATGATTAGAACCATAGATTTCTCTAAGCATTTACTTTACGTTGGTATGTAAGCATCAGCTCAAAAGGAACATCTAATATACAAACATTATTTAATTTTATTTTGTACTAGGAACTTGTCCTCTCTTCGCTTTGGTTTCAGTCGCCTTACCCGCGTAGTTCCCAATCCCGTGGGCATACCGGGATAAAATATAGCCGATGTTACTCCCTGAAATTATAGCTTTCCATTGGTGATAGAATTTTTGAAATCGGTCCAGTAGTTCGGAGCCTATTCAATACAAACAAACAAATCTTTCCTCTTTATAATATTAGTATAGATTATATTTTGTTCTAAGGACTTACGTACTTATTATATACTAGCAACCCGCCCTCGCTTCGCTTCGGATATAGGTTATAGTCGTTTTAACCGCGTAGTTACCGTTCCCGTGGGAATACCGGGATAAAATATAGCCTAGTTTACGCCCTGATATTATAGCTTTCCATTGGTGAAAGAATTTTTGAAATCGGTCCAGCCGTTTTGACGATTACCCGGAACAAACAGACAGACAGACAAAAAATTTTTAATTGCTATTTTAGGCATAGGTGTCGTGCAAATAACCGTGTGAGCATGAAAAAGCCTAGCATTTTGACATTACAAAATTTTATTTATTGGTATAGATGTATTTATATGGAATTGTAGAAATACATCGTACTATTTTGTAACTCAATTTTTATAATAGTAATATTTATTCTGAAAGCCTAGTATTTTAACTGCAGCATAATCATAAAATTATTACAAACTTTGTAATTTACGAAGTAGGATCTATGAGTATTCCGCAGCCCAAAGGATTGTGATGTAAAAAAATGCTTGTATATCTGTCTTCTTTCTACGAATAGTATCTCGCTCTCGCCGTTATATTGATCGCCGTCTAGACTTGTTGATTGCGGCTGAAGGGCTTAATGTCCCTGAATACGGTCGAGGTTTGGACGCCTTTTTCACTACTACGACGTTGTACGTACATATTAAGTAATATCTTTTAATATGATTAAAGTTTGAATAATTCTATCTCGTCAAGTGCAAAGAAAGTCTTCATAAATTTTATTGTAACTTTAATTAACAAAAATCGGCTTATTTGATGAAAAGTAACAAAAAATCTATCTTGGTGGTAGGCTTACTTGATAACGACGTGGGTCCACCTACGTATTACAGAACAATATCACATTAACGAGAAAGAACTCCTTACATAAAAGTGGAACGTACGTAAAGCAACATCTACTTGCAGCCCCTAACAATTAAATAAGCGGGAAATTTAGATAGATTATCCTAAATGAAGACTTTCCCTGTGGTGACGGAGTAAGAATACAATTCACCACTCCCTATCTTGCCCATGGATCTCGTAAGAGACGACAAAGGGATATAATACGCATATACATCTATGCAAGAGAATGAAAACTTAAAATAATACCCTATACCAACCTGTCTGACCAGCATGGTACAATTGGGTCAAAATCCTTCCTATTGCGCATGAGGCTCGAGCCCAACAATGGGACGCATATGAGCTAAAATGAAATGATGATGATAAATGAAAACTGATGGAAAGAATATTGTTTCAAAATCATATTTATGCTACAAAAACATACTTCCACTTCATTGGAAAAAAAACTATGTGACTACACGGCAAAAGTAGTAATGAATACTGAAGTTTAAATTAGAATATTAAAGATACAATGTCGATAAGTTTTTAGATATTTTTTATACCATATGGATTATTTACAGTTAGTTTTCAATTAATACTAACCTTTACCTTTATAGTTCTGGTGAACACCAAGCGTCGTCATAGTAGAGGCACTCTCACACCTACATATATATTGCCTTTAGTTTTCTTACATAGTAAAAACATGAAGGATAACTACCATAGGACTGTTTCTCACAATGCATACCACTTGAAATACATTAGTTTTCTTCATTGACATAAATTGCATCAAATAAATTTTATGTAATACCTAAAGCAATCTATATAACACACAATGTCAATAATTGATTGTTGATGTACCACTTAATAAAAACCTAAAATTTGTACCGAAGTTAAGGAATCGGTACCTGTAGTCCACGAGGCATAATATGTCAGGTTATGGAGCTCCATACTTATTTTGTCTCCTGTATCCCCGCTCTATAGTCCCGGAACAGTCCATGTAGGGTGAGAGCGAACCAAACGGACTTAGTAAGCTTAATATTATTTCCTTCGAACCTGGATATGTTTTTCTACATTGTAATGTAATGATCAAGGATTCTCGTCCATCAAGCCCACAGGTGAAGGGAAGCAAAACAGAAAGCAACACCTACTAATATATATAACATATACATACTAAAAAAACTGCTAATTAAGTCCTTTCTCTGCGTATTTAAGAATATCATTACTCTCCTTTGGAAGTCGTTAAAAGTGGCTAAGGGAATACTAGTAGAAAGAGCAGCCAGTGATAGCAATGTATGCTTTTCGTGATGTTTGTCTTTTCATAACGATTTGACTCCTTAAATTATGAAATGTAACAAATAAACAATACATACGCATAATGATTCCTTATGTTTACGCCAGTATTACACTTGTAAATAAAACTATTTTTACGGATTTTCGGTCTTTCCGCCCGTGACCATGAACGCTGTCAAATGTTCGAAACATCGAGCAATCAAAAATCAAATAAAATCGCAATAATAGCCATAAAAATAGTTTTATCTAAAATATACATACGCATTTATAATAATTTTTATTGCCTATGGTAGTAGACGACCAAGTAGGGGCACCTCCATTGGACCTCAGTAATATTGCTTATGCTCCCATAGGCAGGTTGATGTGAAAAGTGAAAAAGTGGTTTTGTTAATCTTCATAGGACAGGCCACGTACAATAGAATTCCTGCTACATATACTTCGTTCCAGAGCCAGCACGTAGAGTAGTACGAGGTGGAAAATAAATGCGGATGTAATGTAGTTGTGGAAGAAATCGTTTCCAGCTGATATGACTGAACTCTAATGCAACATAGAGTGGTACGATAGTGGAAAGGCGACGACGATACCAAGTTAAATAATAACTATACTCCCTATGAATGAGTCTACAGAATATAAATATAAGTCAATTTTCAAAATTTCTTCGCAGCCGTAACGTGGTCGGAGAGTCACTAGTTAGGATTTAGATATACCTGCACATTAACAACTATTATGTTCTATTAATTTAGAAGTAAAATTCTAAAATTTTCAAAGTACTCATTACCCCGAAGTTGAAAGGAGAAGGCGTCTGTTGTGGTAAGTATGTCAATCTGTGAACATGGAACGGGAATAATAATATTAGCAGAGTGATACATACGGTCGAGTTGGTTGGTGTGGTTACAGAGTTAAGATGGATCTAAACCTAAAAGATGTCAAGCGTATGTGACAAGACTAAGAAAATAATTTTCCTTTGATTCGTACAGTTAGCACCAGAGAGCATGTAAATTACTATGTGTTAGCAAAATGGTGCGAATCACGGAATAAATTTAATTTTTTAGGGTTCCGTACCCAAAGGGTAAAAACGGGACCTTATTACGAAGACCTCGCTGTCTGTCCGTCCGTCTGTCTGTCTCCAGGCTGCATCTCAAGAACCACGATAGCTAGACAGTTTTGTATTTTTGTTGCCGCTATAACAACAAGTACTAAAACTAAAATAAAATAAATATTTAAAGCGGGGCTCCCCGCAAACGCGATTCTTTTGCCCTCTTTTGCTCGATATCGATTGGCAACAAGTAGACACTTGAAATATTCACAAAATACTCAGATGTATTTTTACTTTAGTAATAAACTAGCAACCCGCCCTCGCTTCGCTTCGGCTTCAGTCACCTTACCCGCCTAGTTCCCTTAGAGGGTAAAAAGTGACAAATGCTGTTTATTCATTTTTACTGAAGAGTATTTTCCGTGTGGTGACGGAATAAGAATACCATTCACCACCCCCTCTCTTACCCGTGGCTGTCGTAGGAGACGACTAAGAGATTATAATATGCATACAACATCTATGCAAGAGAGGAAACTCGAAACTAAAACCTATGCCAACACGTTTGACCAGGTGGTGTAGTACGTCAATTTCCCTCTCATAATGGAGCAGGCTCGAGCCCAACAGTGGGATGTATAAGAGTTGAAATGATGAGAAAAATGATGAATGAACAGTATTTATGCAAAATTTAAAGATAGTCGATGAAGATTTTTTATTCACCCCTTAGGGAATGAATTCCATAAAATAAAGCCTGTCTTAATGACTTGTAATGGGTCCCTACGTCACAATATAAAATTACGGTCAAAATTGCATGTTCTAGCTTCAGTAGTTTACGCTCGGCGTTGATGAGTCAGACAACCAACTTCTTAATACCTATTTACACCTTTTGAGGGTGAAATTTAGAAATGCTGAAACACGTGTTTATTTATTTTTATTAAAGAGTGTTTGTGGAAAATTTCATGCAAATCAATGAAGATTATTTTTCTCGTTATACAAACTTTACTACTGCGGTTTACCCCCTTAGGGGGTTAAATTTCAAAAAAATCCTTTCTTAGTGGGTTTCTACGTCACACAAAGAAACTAATGTCAAAAGTTCATGTTTCTGGCTTTAGTAGTTTCGGCTCTGTGATAAGTCAGCAAACTGACATCTTTCTACCTTTCACGAAATGAATCTACGGTCCAAATTTCATTTTTCTAGCTTCAGTAGCTTCGGCTCACCCTGTTTCTTTATATGTATATTATTGTAAATGCCCCCGCAACGCTTTTTGTAGCTGGAATTTCGCAAAATCCGTTCTTAGCTGACCTCTACTCGATGAAAGGAATACTCGTGCCAAATTTCAAGTCTGTACGCCTTATGGTTCCAGAGATATGGTGATGAGTCAATATATCACTCGCAAAACCCTCCTCTCCTATATATGTATATAGATAATACAATAAAAATAAAATAGATATATAAGGGGGGCTCCCATAAAAAAAAAACCAGCCTTTTTGTCTATTTTTTATAGATAATGATACGGAACCCTTCGTGCGCGACTCCGACTCGCATTTAGACGGTTTTTTTCCTTTTCGTTATGGTAATAATTTTAAAATCCTAATGAGAAAATATCTTTGGTTTCCTAATAAAAATAATCTCCAAAAAGGAGTGAAGGCCTTACTTACCTACACCTACTTAAACGTACAATGGCGTGTACTCGTAATGGTACGTTATAATTTGTGCGTCATATGTACGTCATAATAGATTATTGATCTATATTATATTGTCATCATAATTTTTCCCATGAAGGTGTGGCTATCACGGGTAATATACTTAAGGGAAAATTAAAACTACAATTTAGTGTGTAATTAATGTTATCTAACCGTGGCGCAGTGACGGAGAAAGAAAGCTTTTGACTGCGTCATCGTCAGTCTGGAAATACTACGTTATTTTTTCCTAGCTTCCCTTCTCTTGCAGTGTTCATAGTTCTATCCTTTAGTTGTCTTTTATGATACCCACGAAGAGGCGGTGAATTGTTATTTAACTCCGTCACGACATGGAAATTGATACAACGGTTAGGTATATAATGTGAATGAAATTATTGCGACGGGAAAACCACGTTGACGTTAAATGATCTAATTAATGACGATTTGGCGACAGGCCAGGTAACCATTAACGTCAACGGCGACTGTTCGTGAAGAATATGACAACCATGAATGAAGAAAAATAAGTTCGTCAGTATCGAAGCATATTTGCTCGTATTGTTCCTTCCCGTTTCACGTAAAAGCCGAATTTATGTATATGTATTACTATCTACGTATATTACTACGCACTATTATATTATACTATTATATATAGTATATTATACGCAACTTTGCTTGCGTCGTATCTAGTTCATAACTATGTTTGAATATAAGGTAGGTATCCGCCGATGACAAGGACCACGTACCCATAGCCCGCCCACATAGTGATAGTGTGCATATGTACGGCAGGTTATTTGTGAGATATGTGCGTGTATGGGGTTGCACGCCTTCCCTTTCATCGCCCCGGACGGATCGGTGGAGTGGGACATACCATAGCCCGTCCTTAAAAAAATAATGATGTATTTATATTTTATATCACTTTTTAACACATTTAAATCAAACGTTTGACATTTAAAACATTATTGTTTTATTATAAACTCATTTGCAAAAAAAACGGGCACCTAAGCAATGAACCATTTCAAATGTTAATATTTCTTTGTTTGATAATTATAGGTAGTTTTATCCACACAATTTGCTAAATTAATAAGAAAATAATCGTTTTCATCAGTATTTCATAAAATTTAGATACAATTTATGGGAAATAATGCTAAACCTCGCTAGTAGTGTATATTCGCTAGTAGTGCATATGCTCATGAAGTAAAAATAAAAAAGTTTTTTTGTTTGTTTTTCTTTAATAAAGTAAAAGCAGATAAATGTTTAGTATCGAGTGTGACCCCCTCTAGCTAAAATCACAGCTTGAATTCGTCTGGGCATGCTAGCGAGTATATCCCGGATACTTGCTTGCGGAATACGTTCCCACTCCGCAGTAATCACATTCTTCAGCTCTCTGATGGTCTGCGGAGCCGGGTGTACTGATCTCACACGCCGTTTCAGAACGTCCCAGACATGCTCTATGGGATTGAGGTCGGGACTTCGAGCTGGCCAATCCAAACGACGAATGCCGACCTCTTGCACATACGCATTAACATCGCGGGATCGGTGGGCGCGAGCATTGTCGTCCATAAAAATCGAGTCTTCACCTAGAGCGGCCAATGCGGGTTGTGCATGAGAAATTAGAACTTCCGTTATGTATCGATGCCCAGTCAGTGAGCCGTTTTCAATGAAGACTAACTCTGTACGATCCATTGAATTTATTCCTGCCCAAAACATAACAGAGCCCCCACCATAAGGTGTGATTTCTTCGAAACATGCCTCTGCAAAGCGTTCTCCTTGTCTTCTTAGCACTCGCCGACGTCGATCTTCACCGAACAGAGATATCCTGGGTTCATCAGAGAACAAAACCCTATTCCAATCGTCTTGAGTCCATGATTCACAATTTCTAGCGAACCTAAGCCTGTGAACTCTGTGCTCACGGAGTAATTTGGGGCCGCGGGCCGGGCGGTGACTGCGTATATTGGCAGCGAGAAGCCTCCTCCTGACCGTCCATAGACTAATATGCACATTTCTTACTTCTTGGAGGTTGTTCTTAAGATCCACATACGAAGATTTGCGATTTCTCAATGCGCGACTCACAAGAAAACGATCATCCCGTGGTTGGGTACATGGTTTTCTTCCAGAACCAGGCCTTCTCTCGACGGAACCAGTCTCCTGATATCGCTGCCAGGTCCTTTGGACTGTCGAGCGACTAACATTTAGCCTCCTAGCCACGAAACATTGGCTGCAACCCTCTTCAAGCAGCGCGATAATTTTGGTAGCTTTTACCACTTTATCTACCATTTTTGATACAGCCAAACAGCATTAAATAAAGCTTTGACAGTCAAGGATATGAAATTAATCGATAAAAATTGAATAAAAGTTATGAAAGTCGATGTTAACTTCTGGAACTTCGCGCCAAAAATGTAGGATAAAAAGGGGTTTTCTGTAAAAATGAACATCAAATGAAAAATTGAATTTAGAACGTACTTTTTTAAATACCACAGCATTTTTAAAACCGGCCAGTAACGTGTAAAAACGATTGAAACCTTTTTGGTATTGTATCTTTTTAAATATGAATGAAAATCAAAACCGCCCGTTTTTTTTGCAAATGAGTTTATTTGAACAGTTGTGTTTAGTAATAGTAATTGTTTACGGTATTATAGATTTTAATTTTTATGCGGCCTAATCTGTTTCTGAAATAAAAGTAGCGTAAGTTACGTAGTCTTTATAATATTAGCAGCTGGCGATGAAAAGTCTGTCAAAATAAGATCAGCCGTTTCAAGGATTACCCAGAACAATCAGATAATATTTGGGTCTACCGCTTGACTGTATAAATGAAATAATATAAGAAACGAATTATTCACTAATACCTAGGAAATTAATACCTGAAGTTAGTTCTAAATTAATAATTCGCTAGGATAGACGTTTAATCTTGGCTCTTATTTATGAAATACTAGCAACCCGCCCTCGCTTCGCTTCGGTTTCAGTCGCTTTACTCGCGGCGTAGTTTCCGTTCCTGTGGGAATACCGGGATAAAATATAGCCTATGTTACGCTCTGATATTATAGCTTTCCATTGGTGAAAGAATTTTTGAAATCGGTTCGGTGGTTTAAGCGTGAAAGCGTTACAAACAAACAAATAAACATCCTTACTTTCGCATTTATAATATTAGTATGGATTAATCGCATCAGTTGTATTTGCGGCTTTATAAAATTTAAATTAATATGCATCCCTCCTAGGTTTATTCGGGGAGGAAATACTAAATGATGTTTGTGGGTAGTTTTTTTACTCAAAGGTCATGGATGCTTAAGTTCCAAGTCCACCGGTATTTTTTTATACCAGAAGTTTTAAATTTCAATCAATCATTTTTATTTATTTGTAATATCCAAATTATCTTTAGGATAATATATTAGTAACTTACATTATAAAAAAATATTATAATTTTAATAAAAAACACATGCAATAGAATGCATTGTAAACAAAAAATAATACTAAAATGAAATAAGTAAATCACGGTTTAAGGAATCTGCAATAAATTCGAACTTATAATAAAGTTATAATAAAAACATTTTATACATTTTCTTTTAAATACAACACTAAGGAAATAAAACTTGTATAACGAGGGACTTTCATAGTCATCATCATTGCAGCCCACATACGTCCCACTGCTGGGTTCGGGCCTCCTCCACAATGGGAGGCAATTTGATCTACTATACCATGCTGGTCTGACATGTTGGTATAGGGTTTCATTTCGAGTTTTCCTTCTCTTGCACAGATCTTATGTGCATATTATATCCCTTATTCGTCTTTTACGACAGCCACGGACAAGATAGGGAGTGATGATGTGTATTCTTACTCCGTCACCATACGGAAAAACGAGGGACTTTACAAACATATAGTTTTGTACTACGTAATTGACTTTTTATTCACTAGACATACTATTATAGTACCTATTATTTCTTGAGATAGATTAATCATTATAGTTTAGAGCCTTTAACGTCGAATATATATGTATATATATGTAACAAAATTGTAAGAATGTAATAAAATACTCTGTAGTTAAATACTCGGTACTTTTCTTAACAACTGTCAATTATGGACCACAGCTTTATGACTGATCATAAACGAAAGGGTATAAATGTGGACCGGAGGACACTGACAAGAGAGCCGGTGAAGACCATTCGGTGAAGGCTTCTAGAATCGTTTAGTGTGTTCCTTTTTCAGATAAACCAATAGCTAATCTATTGATGAGTTGAGCCATCTATCTATACTAGTATTGCCCAAATGCAAGACCAAGACGAGACTTGGACCGGTCTTGGTCTTGCAACATCACACCTGGTCTCGTCTTGGTCTTGGTCTTGCGCACCCGAGTCTAGGTCTTGGTCTTGGTCTTGCGCACCCGAGTCTTGGTATTGCAGCAAGAGTCTCGCAAAGTCTTGCAGTTAGAATAACGTAACAGTAATTTATCATGGCAATGAAAAATCCAACTAAATTAATCAAATATCCTATCCTACCTATCCATCTGCTAGCCTATAGTTCACTATTGAATACAATACTTACCACTGGAGAAAATTACTCTTCTATTCCCCTGGTGTTCCATTAGACAGCGTTACTACTCTTATGACAGGACTTTCGACCCTATTTTCTTAAGACGTCACCACACGAGGCAGTTGATACAATAAATTTTATGTCATTTTATAATCAATGCGATATTTTACAATTAATGCGATTGTTTATATTCCCCTTCAAGTTAAGTGGTATGTATCTATTGTATTTCCAGTTTAGTTACTGATACTCTGGATACTTGAAAAAACCTGTTGCTCTATTGCCTATATAAATACTTTGGCCGCTGGATCCATGTAGCTCTTAATATACTATTTATTCAAGAACATATAAAACTGATTTAAAATTTTATGGTTTTAATACTTGTAAAATGTATGATATTCGTCGTCATCGTCACAGCTCATAAAAGTGCCACTGCTGGGCTTAAGCTTCCTTCCAGTAAGAGGAAAATTGATCTACTATACCACGCTGGTCAGACATGTTGGTACAGGGTTTTCTTTCTAGTTTCACTTCTCTTGCACATATATACACAGGGTGTATCAGGTTATGGGACAACTGTTCATGTATGTTGTAGTTCAACAGTCATAGATCATAATTAGAATGTATATTATTATATTACAAAAACAATATAACGTAAAAGTTATAGTGATTACAAAAATGTGTGTCTAAGAGTTTATGCATTAAATTTTATGCATTATGTAGGTATGTACAGACAGGATATATGTAAGCATGTAAAATTTCGACAGTATAAATAGGTATTAGATTTGCGCGAACCTTTCAATGGTTACGTAGGTACAAAGGCGACTCATCAACGGTCATCGGCCGATCAGCTGATTTATGTTAGAGCGAAGTTTGTCTTGCTTATGCAAACGTAATCATTGATTTATTCAAATTCTAATGAACATTTAACAAAATACGAATATGTTGTAGATTAAGTATCATTCCTTTATACATTTTAATCAATTTACACGAAAAAACGATGACAAAATTGAGAACTTACATGTCTCTCAATTCATTAACGAATCGATATTTTTATTTCAATTTTTTTTTTCAAGGGTTCCTAACACCATTGCCCGATCCGATTTGATACGACATCCACGGGTAAGAGAGTGGTGAATTATATTCGTACTCTGTCTTTTTTTTTGTGTGTGTGTAGCTGTTGGTCGCAGATGACCTTGACAGCTTAACGCGGTCAATGGGTGAGCGCTGATGGCTCTCAACCCGGTAAGTAAGTTAAGCGAACATCGCCCGAGGGCTCCCCCCTGTGGGGAACGGACCTCGGCTCGGGGCGTCGCTGAGAGCAAAGTGGGCGTGGCCAAGTTTAGGTTAATGACTTTTACGCGGCGCGGTTTTCGACCTCGACGGCGAGGCCGATACCGCGGAGTTTTATCTGTTATCGCTGCGCGAGCTGTGTAGGTCCTTTCTTGGGCGATCATAATAGCGTCATCTTCTTCTTCAAGAAGATGACGAGGACGTCGGACCGCGGATATTTTTGAGGGGACGTAGTTTACCGCCCCAACCACTAGTGGATTGGGGTGAGTCATGGCAGAGGCAAAATAGCGCTGGGAGCAACGCTTCATGTACTGCCTGATGGTGATCGTACTCTGTCCCTACATGGACATTTATATAGATTAATTGCAGGCATATTTCTATGTCCAACAGTGAACGTCGTTGGGCTAATGAATAAACGGATATATAAATATGTATAATGGGCAAGGGTACTCTCGTGATTACGGTATTTTTGTCCTTAAGCCTTTCCGAAGAGTAATTCTGAAAAGCCAACACCAACATTGGGAATCGATTGGCCAATAGATGGATATCTCAAGACTGATTTGACTTGCCGTGTAGTGACGGAGTAAGAATATAATTCATCACCCCTATTTTACCCGTGACTGCGAACCCACGACTAAGGGCTATAATATATAACATCGGTGCAAGAGAAGGAAAACTTGACATGTATGACCTGTAACAACACGGCCGATCACCGTGGCGATTCCCCTCCGGCCACGGCCGATTCTCCTCCTGTTATGTAGAAGACACGAGCTCAACCGTATATAAGCTGAAATGGTGATTTGAATTAAATGCAAGACCGCGAGACTCTTGCAGGCCCAGTCTTGGTCTTGCTCAAGTCTTGCAGGGCCAGTCTTGGTCTTGGTCTTGCAAAAATTAAGCGGTCTTGGTCTTGATCTCGGTCTCGCATTTCTCGCAAGACCAAGACCAAGACCGCAAGACCAAGACTTTTTTGGGCAACACTAATCTATACCAATAAATAAAATTGGAGTGTCTGTTTGTAATGTCAAAATAATTTTTCATGGACTTTTTCATGCTCACACGGTTATTTGCACGACACCTATGCCAAAACTACAGATTAAAAAATTTTTGTCTGTCTGCCTGTTTGTTCCGGTTAATCTTCAAAACGGCTGGACCGATTTCAAAAATTCTTTCACCAATGGAAAGCTATAATATCAGGGAGTAACCTAGGCTATATTTTATCCCGGTATTCTCACGGGAACGGGAACTACTGCGGAAAGACGACTGAAACCGAAGCGAAGCGAGGGCGGGTTGCTAGTTAGTAATAATTTAGAGTGACAAATAATCTTTATCTAGAGTAGACATTTGTTATTCCTTTATAATATATTTATATCCAATACGCAATAAAATACATGTATTTTAATTTATGTTGAGGCATAATGGATTAGGCACGTATAAACCACCAGCCGTGCCGCGTCCTCGGTTCATTTAGTTAGAAAAGTCTTTCCGCTTGTGCAATCGAGATTCCGATGCGTACATTCACTTTTATTAACGTTTATTAAACGCATTTCACTTCAGATTAATAGATTTATGGATCTGTATCGAAAATAAATGCCGTGAAGGACTAAGAATACAATTCACCGCTATCTTGCCCGTGGATGTCGTAAAAGACGACTTTGGAATACAATATGCACATAATATCTGTGCAAGAGCAGGAATACACGAAATGGGTTACATTTCGTGTTTTACCCTGTACCAACATGCCTGACCAGCAAGGTATAGTAGGTCAAATTCCCTCCCATTGTGGAGGAGGCCCGAGCCCAATAGTGGGACGTATGCGGGCTACGATGATGACAATCGAAAATATTATGATCAGAAGGCTAAGAGAAGTGCTAAATATAAATTAAATTTTAATTACTCCCTCCTCCCTACCTTTCTCGTGTGGTGATAGATTAAGAATACAATGTGTCGCCATTCCATTATTTTGCCGTGGCAGTTGTAAAAAAAAACAGGAGAATGGACACCAGCATTCGCCTGTAAAACTTATAACACTAACCGTGATCGCCAACACCCTTGTTTTCTCATTACCTTCCATCTCATCCCTTTCCACCCTTCTTTGGGGAGGTTTATGTCCAACACGTACGTTGTATACGCTAATTGATCTATGTACTTAACGTAGACAAGATTATGCAGGTTAACGAAACAGTTTCATCGCTTTATATTTTTTGGTTCATATCCAAGTTATAAAATTGTATGCTATGTGGTGGCGGCTACGAATACTACCTATATTGCTCGTGGGTGTCTTAAAAAGCGACTAAGAAGTTCAAATAGACCTGGGCCAAGTGTATCTGATGCGGTCTGGTTGACAATTATATTTCCAAGTTAACGTCAGGGAACATCATTCGCAATAAAGTAATACCTCGACTTGCGCTACCCCGTTTTACGCGAATTCAAAGATACGCGGTTTTCTCGCTGAGCGCTTAGGCCTTAGGTTTACTTGTTTTATTCTGTTTTATTCATAAAATTTCAATTATTTTTATCTAAGATTTTAACCATATTCTTTAAAATTATTGCCTTCTTCGAACTAGTTCCAAGTAACCATTTTTTTGTATATTTAATATAAGTAAAATTAAATCCCGACTTACCCGGTTATTGCTTGGTTCCTCCTATCGCATAAGTCCGGGCTATTACTGTATTTACAATCGAATAAGAATACATATTGCGTCCACCTCAAGTACCTAATTAGGATAAGAACAGGATGATGATGATTTTGTTTATAAAATTTAATAAAATATTAATTATGATATTGCTGTCTAATTTTTATGTACAGGACTTTGCTTTTGTTCTCACCCTAGTTCCGTGAGAATTTACAGATTCACAAAGAAACGCATATATAAATACAGGAATGTCAAGATGATAATTAATACCGCCCGATTAGTCTACTAAAAGGTCTAGGTAAGATCTACGAACGAATAGTTCTCAGTAGACTACGTACATTCGCCGAGGCTAACAACCTCGTTCCCGACGCACAGTTTGGCTTCCGAGCTAAACACAGCTGCGTACAACAAGTTCACCGTTTGGTAGAATACACAAGTAGTCAGTTCATCATGAACAGATATACGGGTGTATTATTCCTAGACGTAGCGAAAGCATTCGACAAGGTTTGGCATGAAGGCCTAATCTACAAACTCTATCTCCTCAAGATCCCTCACTACTTAATTCTCATTATACATGACTACTTAAGTCATCGCAGCTTTCGCTACAGGGTGGAAGGGACGTTGTCGACCTCCCACCCTATCAAGGCCGGCGTCCCTCAGGGGTCGGTCCTCTCCCCATTTCTCTTCACGCTATACACTAGCGATATGCCCAAATTCAACCGGGTACATAAAGCGCTTTACGCTGATGACACCGCACTCTTTTGTGCTGGTAGATCCCCGACAACAGTAGCCAAGACTCTCCAAACAGCGGTTACCGCCCTAGCCAATTGGTTTAGGAAATGGAGATTAGAAATCAACCCCGAGAAGAGTCAGGCGGTCATGTTCACTAGACGAACTGCCCGTTCCTACTCTATCGATAGCATTCCCCCCCTTAAAATTTTCAACAAGCCGGTCACTTGGACCAGGCAGGCCAAATACTTGGGTGTGACCCTTGACGATCGACTCAGCTTCGCCCCTCACATAAAGCAAGTCCGCGCACGGGCAGCCTTTGTGATGGGCCGTCTCCACTGTCTACTCAACTCTAGGTCGCGTATGCCCCTGAGTAGCAAAGTCCGACTTTACACCACCTGCATACGGCCTATCATGACCTATGCCAGCGTGGTGTTCGCGCATGTTAAGTCACACAGGATCCACAGGCTACAGACACTACAAAATCGTTTCATGCGCCGAGCTACGGGAGCACCGTGGTTCATACGAAACGTCGATCTCCACATCGACCTCGAACTGCCGACCATCAAGCAGTTTATGAAACGGTGCTCTCAGAGCTACTTTGACTCTGCCATGACACACCCCAACCAACTAGTGGTTGGGACGGCTTCCTATAGACCCTCCAAAATCTCCTCCATCCGACGTCCTCGTCACGTCCTCGACGAAGAGGACGACAATATCACACTCGCTCAACAAAGAGCCTACACGGCCCGCGAGGCCTTAACAAATAAATATCCGCGGTTCCGCCCTCGCCGTCGAGGTGCGAAACCGCGCCGCGCAAAAGTCACTACTAAAAACGTGGGCACGCCCACTTTGCCTCCAGCGACGCCCCAAGCCGAGGTCCGTTCCCCACAGGGGGAGCCCTTGGGCGATGTCGCTTAGCATACTTTTCTCCGGGTTGAGAGCCCTCAGCGCTCACCCATAGTCCGCGTCAAGCTGTCAAGGCCATCTGCGGCCAACAGCTGTACACACAAAAAAAAAAAAAAAAAAAATGATAATTAATGTCCAGTTGATACTGAGTCATAAATAAATTATGCAACAATGATCTGCTGTCAAGTTCTTTGTATCACGATAGTTAGTATAACGTCACTTATTCCTTACGATTTATCTGCAACACATATAAATGATGAGAAATACCCAAATAATATGTAGATATATCTTTATCTTCTTTCTTTATACATAAATTTCTTGTGTACGTGTGTATGTCACTGAACTCCTCCTAAACGGCTGGACCGATGTTTATGAAATTTTTTGTGCGTGTTCAAGGGGATTCGAGGATGGTTTAGATTCACAATTGGACCCATTAGGTGGCGCTGTTCTTTCAGTAGAACAGAACAACGTCTGTTGGGTCAGCTAGTCATATATATAAATTTCTTGTGTAGGTACGTGTGTATGTCAATGACCTCCTCCTAAACGGCTGGACCGATGTTGATAAATTTTTTGTGCGTGTTCAAGGGGATTCGAGAATAGTTTACATTCACAATTGTACCTGGTAGGTGGCGCTGCTGTCGATTTCAAGGAGAATTCCTTTTATTTTATTTGAACAGAACAATGTCTGTTGGGTCAGCTAGTACAATCTACTAAATAATTACTATCTTAAAATTACCAATAAGTCTGAGCATCTTGGCATAGTAGATCTATTCTTGTACTAGTACGGAGGAGGCTCGAGCTTAGGAGTGGGACATATATGAGCTGAGGTTATGATGATAATATGATATATCTTATAACTTAATGTTGCAAATTTTAAAATAATCTGCCCTTGTGTTGACGTCTTAACCATACAAACTGTTATCACCAATTATTTGTCCGTGTCAGCTCTAAAAACAGCGAGGTGAGCAGGTTTTTATTTTTTAATTTAATGCGGTTTGCAGTTTTTGTTTGATTACTTTTTTGAATTTTTTTTAGGAACAGGTTAAGGTATGATCCCACTCCAGCCGTCTGGTGCGACGTAGGGAACGGCGAGCAATTCCATAACCTGCCATACATGTACCAAGCGGAGGGCATGTGAGCGGGCCAACGGTGCCGGTCCTTGTCATAGCTGGTTCAATTGATTATCTTATCGTAATATCTGATTATTGATTTCTTTATTGTTATATATTCGTCATCATATCAGCCTACATAAGTCTCACTGTTGGACTTGGGTCTCCTCCGTAATGGGAAGACAATTGGTCTACTATACCGCGCTGGTCACGCGTGTTGGTTTTATGTCGAGTTTTCCTTCACTTACATTGACGGTATGGGGTGGTGGATTGTATTCTTTCTCCCCACGGACAATGTTATATATTAAAGTCAACTAAAGTTTAAATAGGTTGCTTAATATTATGAATATATTGTTTTAATATACAATTCATATTACAAATATGTACAAAATTCACACGTATTAAGTGAATTTCGTCATCAAGTCCCATCAGCGTTTATAACACGATCTAAATTGAAAATTTAACAGAGTATAAGCATGAAATCGATGTTGCCAAGTAGGGGGCCTTCCTGACGAGGTTGTCTATTTATAAAATTAATCATAGGGTGTTTCCAATCTTGTCAAGCTGTGACGTCACAATACTCTGCGCAATGCTGTTATCTGGACAATGAGGTCAATGTCGGAGCAGCTGACCGGTAGTTCAGCTTCTATTACCGCAAATATAACTGTCTTTTTCCTGCTCTCATATCTTCAACTAGTGTCTAAATTGTGTTGAATTATGTCTGCAAATAACAATAAATGTTTTGCAGTCCATTTTATTTCGCAACATTATAAGTTAAAATATTTTAGTTAGGATTTTTTCTTATACAATAATTGTTACTAAAATTATATTATTAAAATACACTTGAGTGTAAGTATGATTTATTCGGTAATTTCATTAAAACCGAATGTAGTAATAAATCTACACTCACTGTGCTTTTGTATTAATTATCTTCTAAAATAATATATATTAAGCATATAAATATCACTTTCAATTCAATTCCCCGTGAGGTGACGGAGTAATTTATCTTCATATTTTAACTTTTATTGAGTATATATTCCTTTAATTTTAAAATAGCATAAAATAATATGTTTCATCAATGCTTATTCGTTACATAAATGTTCCAGAATGTACTTAACCAACAATGATATTGTAAGCATTACCAAGAGTGCCATTGTCATTTGCGCAATGTGGCTATACAAGCAATAAGAATAGTTTTAAATAGAGATACATAATAAGCACCTCTAAAGATTAAGATACATTGAAATGACGAGATACATTATATTTGCCTAGTAATTGACACTGTTTTTGAAGTATATACACTTGTCACGGTTGACTTTTATCAGCTTATTTTGCAAGGTATATTCTTATCTTTACAGGTGCGCAATATACAAGTAGATTTATTATGATAAGAACAACAAGTACATCTTTACTTAATATATTTTAAATATAATTTTATTTGCAATACTTTCGAGAGCAACAAATGTAAATGTGAAATTACATGTTTTGTAAGCTTTTTTGAAGTATGTAGGATCAGAAGATCCTTTTAAGGTTCGTGAATGCTGCCTAGCCCAGTTTGATTTATCGGCTAACCTCTTTCTCGAAATTGGATCTACCTAACTGGACTATTTGTCCTAGGTACACATAATGATCGACAACTTCGAGAATCGCATTGCCAACTACGACCGGTTCAGGATTGACATGGGCATTTGGCATAGCTTTCGTCTTGTCCATGTTCATTCGTAAACTCACTATTTGGGATGCCCTGCTGAGGCCATTAAAACTACTTGTCAATGTGTAATTCGTCCAAAAACCTCAATAACAACTTTTGTATGGAGCTACTGAAATAATTCATGTCTGTATAATATTATCATATTAATCAATTATAAGCCTAACAGAAACGCCTATTTGCAATAGTATCGTGCAATAGGTAGAATAATGCGTGTGACTGGGAATGATTATAGCAACTCTTTATAAAATATTGCTCATTGTTATGATGCTTGAAATATTTTTAAGTTTCTTTTCCTATGCGGCATTCTACGTTACCTATTCATGCAACCGCTGTGGTGGACGGTGCCGTTGGCACAATCACGTCAATTAGTTCAATCGTTCACAAATGACGTTCGTCTTGACGTCATAGCCTCTTTGTGTCTGGAAATATACGAGCCAATAACGGTCATAATGATTCGCTATGGATGTTGAAGAAAATTAATAATCTACTGGGTTTTTTTTTATTTGAACTAGCTAGTGCTTGAAAACGTGACTTTGAATCTGATATTAGAATTAACTATCGAGGCGACTGTGCTTCGTTTTGTTTTAGTGACATTTTTAAACTGAAGTAAAAAATCGAAAAATCTTAAATCATCTTCATGAATAGACCGAATGTGTCTAATAAATATGTCTATAAATTTAGTGTTTTAAAATCATCTTCGCATTATAGTCTAAGGAAACCGGTTTTGGGGCACATCGGTTGGACAATTGTCCCATAACCTGTAGAATCACCTTTCCGTCTCCGATTTGCCTATCAGCCGATACCGATTCTTAGACAATGCTGACATTCCTGGCGGGTTTATCCTTTCGGGTGCCACTTTTTGGCAAGGCCCTACAACAAAGTGTCGATCTCATGCGTTCAGCCTCAATGCGGATGGTGGACTATTTCCCGGTCCATCCAAGTGCAGCCTCGGCGGCATCAGGTACAGTACAGTAATCGCGCCTCGTTTATTGCTACACTTGGAAGGGCTTGTCCAATAGTGGACGCCTTTGAGCTGATATATTAATATCAACGTTTTCTTTGTCGTTGGACTATGGTATGAACGCACGGCAGGGTATTCCCATAATCCGACTGTCTGACTGAATAATTAATGTTGTTCTTATTCCTACCTTACTTAATCCGTATAAATATTTACGCAGTAATACTTAATGCGCTTAACTTGTTACAGGTAGCAATTAAGATAATAGATAAATCGCAATTAGACGCCAGTAATCTTCAAAAGGTCTACAGAGAAGTGGACATTATGAAGAGGCTGGACCATCCTCATATAATTAAGCTTTACCAGGTGAGTGGGATATATAAAAATATTATAAGTTTTATTTAATAGCTAAGGATTACGAGCTATTAAGGATTACGATTATATATCGATTATATAAAAATAAAGAAGCGTTAATGCTAAATCGATTAAAAACTGGATTGAAAATAAAAAGGTATCATATACAACTTTATATTCGTGTAGAGTTAGGGTCTTAGCCGACTTATACCTATAGCATCAGTCCCCTCGCGAAAAATCATTTTTAATGAAATAAATGACTCTTAGGGCGTCATCTATAAACAAACCTTGATTACATACATTGATAACATGAACTAGCAGACAGCTTGCTGTAAGCGAGCTTTCCACCATCATGCCACTCGATGGTTGACAGCTTGCCTATCCATTGCTTACCACGCGCATTAAGCGGGTAACCTGTACGATGTATGTATGCAGACTGCACGTTGACTTAGAAATTCATGCACCTAAAATCTTCGTTTTATGTTATTTCCCAAGCTATTCTGTTCAACGTTAAGCTTGGTGTAGATAACTGCTATGTAGCTGTAAGCGTGGGGACAGCTAGTTGTCTGAAAGCTGTAAGCATGTGGACAGCTAGTGGCCTATTAGTAGTCGAGGCGTGGACAGCGAGTAGTCAACTCTGTTTAAGGCGATGTGGCACGGTAGCGGTGTTGGAGTGGGTTCTTGTAAGTGAGCTAGGACCCTTAAGCCTGCGGTTTCGCAAATGTGATGGTGCTTCGCATTAATGGGAGACACAATACGTATACAATTATATGCACTCATGTACAATTTGGCTTCCTATTAGTGAGGAATGTTTAAATCGCACTAGTCCCAAAGATTAACCACTCCATAGGAACTTATTATAATAATTTAAAATGCGGTTTCATTAGAAGCATCTTAATCGTCCAATGGTTATAGGATATGCTACATCACACTAAATTCAATAAGGCGTCCTTAGGATGACATAGTCCTAATTAAAAAAAAAACAATATTGTGTCTTTGTGGGATTGAACTGGACTTAAGTGCCGTTCACCCTATTCCGAGACCGAGGTTTAATTAGTACATTTTATATTTGCACTTTGCGCTGCTTCGCTCGCTTGATAATTTCGTATACTTAATGATATGAGACACTTCAGTTTTATAATTATTGTTCAGTTGATACTGATACTTTACATTTGATCATTCAGAGTTTATCCTATAAAGTAGAGATGTAGCGCCTTATACGGAACACCGAGAATAGAGACATAATAGGCTAAAACATCAGCAAGATAAGAAAACTTATAGGCACCTATGATTGGCATTCCGAAGCAGTCATCCCTGCAAACTAATCCGTAGATTTTTAATTCCTTCGTGTTTTATAAAATAGCTCGATCACCACCACCATTTTTTGCCTTTAATATGACACATTTCAGAGAAGCATCCTTTCAAATTAAAAACATTTTTTTAACTCGCTTCTATCCAATGTGATTGTAACACTAATAACTGACGATGTTGATTTATTTTCCTTGGAGTCTTGCTTGCTGGGAATGTAAAATTAAGCACCTAGATTTCTTAAAAGGTCAATTACCATTCGAAAAGGAAACTTATGGTCCCAGTTAACCGGTGGAACAAATTGATACAAATTATAAGACACTGGTTCAATGGAGCGTCAACAGACATACTCATTACGTTCTGCACACGCCTCGCTCCGAATATAGCGGTGGTTATGGTATTAGACCGTCAAAATTATGTAGCAGTACTTGCATCCCGTTGTAGTAAGTGGTGACGGCGCGTGACAACAGGGGTAACACCGGCGTAACCGCAGCTCATGGATTTAAAGCAATAAATGCCTTGTCGCGGCATTCCTTGTGAAAACGCTGTTATTTAAACTGGTTAAAATTATAAAAAATCTTATCAAATCTTAGCGAGAGGGGATTGGACAGAATGTAATTTAATTAGGGAACAATTATATCTAACTTCTGCAGCCGTTTAGTATGCTAAATTTCATGAAAATCGTTGAAGCCATTGCCGAGATCCTGAGTATATGTAGAGCAATGGTTGCTCGTTTAAAGATATAAGATAAACTCTAGTAGTACGCGTTATTTTTTTATATTTTGACATTTGGTATGCGACGGAGTAGTGTACAACATCCGAATATATTCCAAAAATGATGTCCAATAATTTGGATTAAGCAAAAATTTAAAGTAGAAATTCTCTGCCGATAAAATGGATTTTCGGCAACTACTTTAAGTACTCGTACACATAGTCTACTATATACACTTTGTCTTTCAAACGTTCTTTACGTCAGAAAGTTAGTCAATGTTACTCAATTCTACGTGTAAGGCAAATTACGTCAATGGCATGTTCAGATCTAATGTTTCAAGTGGAAATTTGGTAACCTTTGCGTGTATAGCAACGTTTTTTGAAGTGACTTAAATAAGGTTAACACATTGTTTATGTTATACACAACCTACATTGCTAATGGGGTTTTACTGTGATGTTTACCAAATAAAAAGGTATTAATATTGTAAAAGGTACTAAATACTTTATCCGCCGCGACGGGGAATTCATTAACCTAGTTACCTACGTATCGTCGAGCGACATTGATCTCCTTTCATATAAGACACTTAGTATGACCAAATACTACAAGATTGATAATAAAACCCGTGTTTCGATACACGGGTTTGGCTTTGATTATAATCTATTATTAACTTTTTTATATAGGCTCGCCAACATTGTACAAACATTATATAAAGTAACATATTTAAAAACAATCTAAAATAGGTAGGCAAATAGTCACAGAAAGTCTAATGGCTGGCATAAATAGCGATATAACATTAAAATCGATAAGCATAAAATGTAAAAAAATATAATAATTGTATTATATTTTTTTATCAATTAAGAAAAGAAGAAATTGGAATAAAGTGATAGTTAATGCAAATTTAAGAAATCATGACGCAGACTGTCACAGAAAATTATCAAATCCAAGTGGTTTAATAAATTGTCCTAACTATAGAAGGTGGCAGTATAAAGGTGAATTGCAATCAAGATTTATTTTTACTTACGGCAATACGAACAGCATAAACACGTGTAAGGGATATCCTCCTAGGCAAGATGAGATACAAAAACAGCTTGGATTAGCTTTTAACGACGATGACATGTGTATACATAACCTATCTTAATATATATAAATTACGTGTCACGTTGTTTGTCCGCGATGGACTCTTAAACTACTTAACCGATTTTAATCAAATTTGTACACTGTGTACAGTTTGATTCAACTTGAAAGATAGGATAGCTTACATCTTAATTTATAGTCGCAATATTATTTTATTGTAAATTATTTGTATTATCTATATATACCTATTATTTGACATTCATAATTATCTGTTAACTCCAAACGATTTTAACAGATGGCGATATCTGTTGACTGGATTGAGTAATTAATTAATAGATGGCGCTGTTCTGTCAAACCTACAAACGTGTCATATACGATTTTAACTTGCTTTTTTACATAGATGCCATTTGTAAAAATTATGACGATCTCCATGACAGATGTTCTCCTACAGTTCCACTTAAATAGTTTAATAAAATGTACGCGTGGCCGGGTCTGCTAGTTGGAATATATATTTGATATGACGCGCATAAACTTAATCTCTGAATGGGGGTCCAAATTTAAGGCTTTGTGAATGAACAATGAAGATGGTGGCGACAGATTGTGTTAAAGCACCGCTTGCTCTAAAAGGGAAAAATGTAACGACGTAAAGGCTAGTTGAAAGGCAAGCTTATTAAGTGGTACTAGAACATGCCAGAAGTGTTAGAAGATGTGCCAGTGTTCATTACCGTTCCCTACTGACCTAGGATGCGCAGTGGAAGGGGACACCAGGCCAGTGAGGGATATCAAATGGGTAATAACATTGGCTTGCGATTACGCAAGGCTATTTTAAGTTCTCTTAAATGATAGTACAAGAACAGATTTTAACACTTACGAGTAGATACCGCGGAGGTAGCTATAACGTAACCTAACTCAGCGTTCGGTCTGGCCAGACAAATAGAAACTAACTGAGGGGTTACTTAGCTTTGTATCCAAAAGCGCGGTGATGACAACGGCCTCGTACACTTCAAGGACTCAGGCTTGCTACTCGTACACACAATTTAATGTTCACAAATATATACTTAATTCTAATTAACTCGCGTACATAAGCGGTACACAAAACAAAGGGTGGCGCGCAATATTACAAATACCACGACTTCACGGCTTAGTCCACAAAAGACATAGCAATTACAAAATATGTGCGCACGCGACCGTTACTTCCAACGCGAACCAAAAAGTCAAAGTAAAAGTAACCAAAAGGGCGGAAACAAAACGACCCCGGGGCCGGCCGGCGCGCCGGCCCCGTGCCATCCGCGTACCAAAGTGAAAGTGAAAGTGAAAGTGGCGGCTGGCTCCGAGCCAACCGCGAACCACAAAATCAGAACTACCCTACATGGATTTAATTATTAAACTAATATAAAAATGTTTGGTACCGAACATCTACCCGCCTCGGACAGGTCTACCTGGCCGCTAATCAATTGGTAAACGGGACAATGTTGCTACCGCTCTCTTCAGTACCGAACCGTCCACCTGAACCTCAGCAAAACGAGGCACATTATCTGCGCCATATACTAAATTTAAAATTCGGCCTCGACGCCAGCATAGTGGCGGCAAATTGATATCTTTTATCAAAACGAGGTCACCAACTCGAGGTGGATTAGTCTTGTCAGTCCACTTAACGCGCTGCTGGAGAACATGAAGATATTCTAAGCTCCAACGCTTCCAAAAGCTTTGAGCAAGCTGTTGGACCAACTCAAACCGCGAGAGACGACTTGATCCCACATCAACAAAGGGGTACTCAGGCAAAGCATTAAGTGGCTGACCAATCAAAAAATGACCCGGTGTGAGAACCTCCAAGTCACTCGGGTCTGAAGAGATCGGACACAACGGTCGCGAGTTCATTACGGCCTCTATCTTACAAAACACAGTTGCGAGTTCTTCAAATGTGAGTACAGACTCACCAATAACTCGTCGCAAATGTGCTTTAGCAACCTTAACTGCGGCTTCGAAAATACCACCCCAATGTGGGCATGCTGCCGGACTAAATTTCCAGGTTATACTACGACTGGTTAGTTTATTACCAATATTTGTGTGATTGCTGGCTAAAAAATCATGTACATCTTTCAAATAATTATTGGTTCCCTTAAAATTTGTGCCACAGTCCGAACGTATCAAAGAAGGCAGTCCTCTCCTTGAAACAAATCTATCAAGTGTCGCAACAAATGCCTCGGTGGAGAGGGATGACACTAATTCAAGGTGCGCCGCTTTAGTTGACAGACATACGAAGACACACAAATAGGCCTTGACTGTTTTACTGTTTCGTAGAGTTGAAGTCTTAACCAAAAAAGGACCTGCAAAGTCGGTGCCTACACCGGCGAACGGCCTCGATTCTCTGACACGATCAGAAGGGAGGTCACCCATCAAAGGTTGCATGGTACTAGCCTTCAGCCTGTAACAAGGCATGCAACGAAATACCACACTGCGAATCGTTCTTCGAGCAGACAAAATCCAAAATTCTCGCTGCAATATGGCTAATAAGGCGTTACAGCCAGCGTGAGAATTTCTAATGTGACGGTCCGTCACCAACAATTGCACAAAATGACCTTGCTTGGGTAACAATATAGGGTGCCGACTACCGTAGGGTAGACTAGAGTTTCTGAGGCGACCTCCAACACGTAAGACACCCGTGTTGTCCAAAAAGGGGCTCAACATACGCAAGGTTCCTGTTAGTTTAGCCTTACCAGCTTTCAAAATTTCAATCTCCCTTTCAAAATATGTATCCTGTACCACACGTATCCAATGGCAAAAAGCCTCCTGTCGTTCTTGTGGTGATAGAAAAGCCTCTAATTTTTTGTTCCGTAAGTGCTTACAGTTGTAATAGAAGCGCTTAATCCAAGCTGTTACACTTACTAATTTATCGAGGGAGCTATACCGATTCAATAAGACATTTGGATCGAATACGCAAGCACGCCTCTCAACAGCGAGCAGTCGCAATCCAGGCAACGGACCTACGTCCAAAACCGGCGTCAGTGGCCATTCAGACTCTGAGCGTAATAACCATTCCGGTCCCCACCAAAGGGAGTGCGTTACCAAGGCGGGGGATGTACAACCCCGAGATGCACAATCAGCTGGGTTAAGCTCACCAGGCACATGCCTCCAAATCAAGGGAGTCTCAGATTTCTGAATTTGGGAGACTCGGTTCGCTACAAATACCTCTAAGGTGTGAACTGAAGCCTTTAACCAGCACAAAACAATTTGGCTGTCAGTCCACGCGTAAGTGGTGCTAATGTTCACAGTATGACGCAACAAATTCGACACGTGATTAAGAAGACGCACAAGCAGAGTAGCCCCTGCCAATTCAAGTTTAGGGATTGTCAAAGCAGTCCGTAGGGGTGCCACCTTGCTCTTCGCCATGACCAGTGAGATCTTCACTTGGCTGTCAGAACCCACCGTACGCAAATATACACAAGTGGCGTAACCCCGTTCAGAGGCGTCCGAGAAACCATGCAGAGTTGCCTGGTACTTTCCTGGAGGAAGCATAGAACGAGGGATCGATACCTCATTGATCGCAGGAAGTGAGGATACAAATTTGGTCCAGTCTTCCATCAAAGCTCCCCGAAGAGGTTCGTCCCAGCCTAGTCCTGCCATCCAAAGCCTTTGTAAAAAGCATTTAGCCCAAAATATGACGGGACATATCCAACCATTTGGATCAAATGTTCTTGCAACCGTGGAAAGCACCAAACGCTTAGTCCAAATGCGCGGCAACTCTAAGTCAACATTGTAAGTGAATATGTCTGGGGCTGGTTTATACTGAATGCCGAGAACAGTCATCATAGCCGGGTTCTCGATATTCTCGAACAAATGCGGATCTTGCTGATGTTCATCCGGAAGTCCCTTCAAAAGCGCAGGTGAGTTGGATATCCACTTCCGTAACTCATAGCCCGCGGTGGCTAAGATGCCTATCAATTCATCCCGTAGAAGGATGGCCTCTTTCTCAGAGGGTCCACCAGTACAAATGTCATCGACATACAAATCCTCTTTCAAAATCGCGGCTGCGCGAGGAAACTTTAGGCGCTCCAGGTCCGCGAGCTCCCACAGAGACCGTATAGCCAAATAGGGGCTTGACTTTAACCCGTACGTGTTTGTATTGAGCTCATAAACAACCATGGGATCCTGGGGGCTTTCACGCCATAGAATCAACTGATACCGACGGTCATCCGGGTGAATAATCGTCTGTCTGAACATCATCCTTATGTCAGCCACAAATACGACCTGATGTCGACGAAACCGAGTGATGACGTCACAGAGATCCTTGATCAATTTAGGACCAGCATACAAACAATTGTTCAACGATACACGCGTTGAAGTTTGCGCAGAACCATCGAATACTGTACGCAATTTGCCATTTGATGCCTTAATTACAGCATGATGCGGTAGAAAGAAGTGATCCACTGTTTGCCAATCTAATTTCGACACAGACATGTGTCCCAACTCCTCATATTCACGCATAAAATCAATGTATTTCTCCTTTAGGAGAGCATCTCGAGCCATTCGGCGCTCCATAGCCAATAGTCGCTTCTCAGCAGCAGGCCGCGAGATGCCAAGTGGTGGCCGTACGGCGAGAAACGGCAATCGAGTCATAATCTGACCAGTACGTAGGCGACTCGTATTGTTTTGGTAAAACAATTCGCACTCCTCATGCTCCGGATCAGTGCGCGGAGCCTGTGGTGGTTCTTCCACTTCCCAAAACCTCTGAACCGCATCAGAGAGAGCAGAGCCTACCATCAAGCCAATGTCAAGACGGGTATCCGTGAGGACCGGTCCCATCAGTGCAGAGCCAAATATGGTCGGGATGGCTACCATGCCTCCTGGTTGCATGACCTGAATGCTACCCAAGAATATGTTTCCCAGAACATCGGCGCCTAGCAACAAATCGACCGATCCAGGTATACCAAATTTGGGGTCTGCCAAGTTCAAACCCGACGCTAAACCAATAGCATACGGAGACAACTGCTTCTCCGGATGGGTGCCCAAAATATTGTTCATAACAATGGCTGAACACTCAAACAATGGGCTTGACGAGTTTATAGGAGAGAACGCACATAATACTTGGCCTTCAACATTGGCCACAACTGCGTTGCCAACACCTCTAGTGACATGAGGAAAATCACGCATACTTAGGCGTACCTGCCCCACCAACCAAGAAGACGCTATACACCCCTGAGAGCCTGTGTCCAGAATTGCCCGGACCACAACAGAGGCACCTGTCCGTCCCCAGACCCTTACAGAAGCAGTGGGTAGGAGTACGGTTTCAAACGGGGGTGGTGCATGACGGGGGGAGGCGCCGTGTTCCTAATGTCGTCTAGGCAGCGGGTGATTCTCATGTTCCCGGGAAGCGTCATCAAAGGTAGGTACCCGCCCGTGACGATACGGGCGCGAATCGTGGTTATCACTCTTACCACGGGCTTCCGATGACGGCGAGCATTGACCTTGTGGGCGCCTCGCTGCGGCAGAATCTACGACGCGCGGGGGTGAGCGACTAGGTCTCGAACTGCGGTTTTCATACCGGTGCCTTCGCTCATAACTACCCGTAGGTGAGACTTGACGTTCATGTTCACGACCAATCCCATTATTATTCGCACAAAGAAGTTTCAAATGCTGGCCTCCGCAGTACGTACATGGGCGAGGATTAGGGCAATCGCGCTGGAAATGGTTTCCCAAGCAAGAAAAGCACCAACCTCGAGCCTTAGCCAAACGCCTACGTGAGGCCACGTGCAGCGCAGTGAAATCTGAGCAACTGGCAACTTTATGACTCGGGGACTTGCAATAGGTGCACTCAGGTCGCGACTGTACAGCAGCAAAACGTGGTGGGTGACGAACCTCTGGCCTTCTAAAGGCGTGATTGCGGGTCGGAGCCGATGACCGCGGCAACTGTTGACCAAATGACCTGTCAACGACCGTCATGTCTACCATCCTACACTCGTCTTCCAAAAACTTCTTAAGGTCATCAAAAGCAGGCAAGTGAGTTGCATCATCACCTCCATATTTTTGCTCGAAACGAGCCCTAAGTTCCGCAGGAAGCTTTTTCAAAACAATATGCACCAGCATATATGACCAAGTGCTCACCGGAAGGTCTAACCTTTCCAGTGCGTTGATCGCAATCATCAATGGGTTCAATAAGTCGGACCTTAAAGCCGAGACCCTAGATACCACTGGCAGACCCAAGAGCTGACCAATGTGTGTATCTGCCAGGCAACGCTTATTTTGGTAACGCTTTATGAGAAGGTTACGTGCCACTAGGTAGTTTCCATCATTGATCTCCAGGTGCTGAACTAAACCTCTCGCTTCACCTTCCAACACGGAGAACAGGTAGGCCAATTTTTGAGCGGAGCCTAAGTCAGAACGCGCGTGGACTAAGCTCTCAAACAAATTTATGAAACCTAGCCATTGGTCCAAACGACCATCAAAACGCGGCAGGTCCAAAGTGGGCAGTTTACTCAATAAGCCCGACGTAGAAGGTTTCACATCCCTAGACGCGGGAGACTCACCCCTTTTCGACGCGGAAATTTCCCTAGCACGCTGTGAGATTCGATCTGCATAATCCATGATCTGGTCATAATCCGCGTGTACCAAGTCACGATACGGTTGTGGGTAATCTTCATCAGAAATATCTAAAATTTTTGTGTTGAAGTTACGGTACACATCATCAACAAATTGTAAGCGCGTATCCAATTTGCTGTACCTATCCAGGAGAGACTCATTTCGATCAGACCTATCAACCAAGGCGGTTGCAGTCGAGAACCATCTCAACTCAGAGCGCAGCTTACCTGCCGAGTCCTTAGCGCTAGCAAAAGCAGCCATAATAATCGAATAAAATAATTAAATTCCAACAAAAAAAAATATATATATAATCAACTAAATAAATCAACCAATTGAAACAACAATCAAAAAATACAAATTACAAAATTGAACAATATTTAAATTATTGCGCAAAGGGAAACGTTAATATTTTACTGTATAAGTACCATAAACAAAACGCAAAAATAATATTAAACTAATTGTCTATACAGTTCAATTCATTCGTTCATTCAATCACGAGACTGCACTACTCTGTGGCACAATGTACTACGCAAATTATTTTATTACTCTGTGGCACATTAAGTAAACAATGATATTCAAAATTTCAAATGTTGCAGTGAACTTATTTATATGATATTTTTAATAACTAATGACAATAAGTACACAAATGATCAATCACACAAATATTTAATGTGTATCTTTATACACCAGACTATTTATTAAACTGGGCCGTAATACGTAAAATTCAAGTAATTATATATCGATTTATTTTTCAACACGGGCACTTGTAGATATCAATACCAAACAAAATTACTAGATTCACTAGAACCACGCTCTGCTACCAGAAAGTATGTTCATTACCGTTCCCTACTGACCTAGGATGCGCAGTGGAAGGGGACACCAGGCCAGTGAGGGATATCAAATGGGTAATAACATTGGCTTGCGATTACGCAAGGCTATTTTAAGTTCTCTTAAATGATAGTACAAGAACAGATTTTAACACTTACGAGTAGATACCGCGGAGGTAGCTATAACGTAACCTAACTCAGCGTTCGGTCTGGCCAGACAAATAGAAACTAACTGAGGGGTTACTTAGCTTTGTATCCAAAAGCGCGGTGATGACAACGGCCTCGTACACTTCAAGGACTCAGGCTTGCTACTCGTACACACAATTTAATGTTCACAAATATATACTTAATTCTAATTAACTCGCGTACATAAGCGGTACACAAAACAAAGGGTGGCGCGCAATATTACAAATACCACGACTTCACGGCTTAGTCCACAAAAGACATAGCAATTACAAAATATGTGCGCACGCGACCGTTACTTCCAACGCGAACCAAAAAGTCAAAGTAAAAGTAACCAAAAGGGCGGAAACAAAACGACCCCGGGGCCGGCCGGCGCGCCGGCCCCGTGCCATCCGCGTACCAAAGTGAAAGTGAAAGTGAAAGTGGCGGCTGGCTCCGAGCCAACCGCGAACCACAAAATCAGAACTACCCTACATGGATTTAATTATTAAACTAATATAAAAATGTTTGGTACCGAACAGCCAGACAAACAAAAAAGGTGGTTGTAGGACCTGTATACATTTCTTTGGTGCAGATGGATAGGTCGTTGTTTCGTCGATAGTGTATATTTTGTCCTATTTATTCATATTTAACTCCACTGGATAGCGTTATGTTTCTTATTTCGTATTCAATAATCAAGGCTCTATTTAAATAACAATAATAATATAAGGGATTATCTTTAGCCTTATAATAATAGCAAGCATCTGACCTGATAAACGTTAGTAACCATTTCACAATTTGAGAAAAGTTATTGGAAACAGTAAACACCAGTTTATTTCATGAAATGAGAATAAAGTTATCGATTTATTATAGAATTCAAATCTCGTTACACAACACCATATACTGACTCTAACTATAGCCAAGAATCATCCTAAGTGAAGCTAAAATCGCTGAAGCCGTTTAAGAGTAAAGTTTATCATCGAAATTTAATATATTAATCTAGCTTCTATTTTAAAGTCTAGGACAACTCGAACTAGTGCTAAATGATGAACTGAAATATTAATTTGGAGTATTGTGGATTGGATTCTCACTTAATTAATACACATATTTTGGAGAACAACCGTTTTATTCGGTATGTATTTTATGTCATTTAAGGCCTGCAATTGGTAATAATATATTGGTCTTAAAAAGTTAGAAGTTAGTTACCTTTTCCTGTGGTGACGGAGTAATAATACAATTCACCACCCCCTCTTACCCGTGGGTATCGTAAAAGACGACTAAGGGATATATATGATACGCAGAAAACAGCCCGTCTATATGGAGGTACGAGCCCAAGGTCCAAGCAGTGGGACGTTGTTGAAAAGTAGCAGGGGTATGCAGGTTATTGTAGAAAGCGTCATTGCATTGTGTCAGTGACAGGTAGTACTCGACTAATTTTAATAATCATCAACTCATCTCATATACTTCCCACTCTTAGGTTCGAGCCTCCTCCATAAAAGGAGGTAGGTTTTATTTCGAGGTTTCCTTCCCTTGCATAGATATATAATGCCTTTTATATGCCTATCTTCACGATACCCACGGGTGGTGGCGGTGGTGAATTGTAATATACGGTATGTATTAATTGAGGTGACAGAGTTCTTACTCCGTCATCACAATTAATACTTTTTTTTTGGAGTGGGCTACGGACAGCGCACTGACCGCCCGGCTCCGTCCGGGGGGACAGGGGCGACGCGCGGCTCCGTAACCCACCCGATGGCACGTCGCCTTCGTCGTTGGGCCGACCATGGGTCCAGAGTTCCTTGACTTCAGTGTTCGGCTCAAGGGATTACCTTCTCCCATCGACGTCCCTTGCCCAGGACGCCGATCGCCGTCGCGAGGCTAGTCCCTCCGCGGGTGCCGGACTAAATCCCCAGTCCGGACCACAATTAATACATACCGTGTATTTACTTTGTTAATATATACCTTCAATAGAATACATTAGGACGTAAATCTATGTACCTATTCATGACAACTACATATCTCAAAGCTGATAATCTCTTGAAATGAGATGGTTAATTTATGATCATCTGTATGAAGTTTTATCTTTTTAAACGGTTTTATTTAGTTTGCCCTGTATTTTTGGTTGAAATACATTAATTGAAATTTTATTCTGTGCTTGATGAGAGTGTAAGTTATTATGTATATTCGGAGTCTACACAGGGATTATTGAAAAATAATATTAATGTTCGGACAGATTTTCTGTGCTTTCGATATTGCCATGGAAAAGGATAGTCATTTTATTTATTGGTCTTCATGAATGGACAGCATCAGATTAATACGTTTCATTAGGTAATAACTGACTTGGATATCCAGTTTTCATGAGGTTCTCTGCTCATACTATTAAATTAGAAAGTTGTGTTTTTTAAAAACAAAAATCTTTGTGTTAATAGAAATATCTCGACAGCACTAATTGAGCAATAAATTATCGATTAATACCATTAGGAGATAACTGACTCGTATATCTAATTTTCATTAGGTTCTCGGCCCATGCTATTAAGTTAGAAAGTTTTGTTGTTTAAGAATAAAAGAAATATTTTTTTTGACTTCATGTATGGACGGCACTAGTTCAGCACTAAAATATCGATACTTTTATTTGATGCTGTATTGAGTGGTTAGCGTGGGAGGCAGTAGACTGCTAGCTTAATCAAAAGCTTGCAGTTTACTTTTTTTTTGGTCAGGCCAATTGAGCGTTAAATTTAATTGTGCAGCATTAAAAATTAACACTAACTGAGCACTACATTTTTAACCCAATTGTGAGTGATTTTGTCCAATTGATCATTTCAGCTTTATTTTGTTATTATTTTATTCAGCATTTTACTTTATTCGGTACCAATTCTTGCAGTCCGAACAATGCACGTTACACATTACAATTTCGTTATACTTATGAATGAATCGGTGACTATTTTAAAGCTTGAATGGGATACGCGGTTCATTGTGTACAAACATGTCATCTCGAATGTTCATTAACTGTTCTTTGTCCTTTAACCATAGCAAGGTAACATTGCCGTCTATTGATATGCTATCATTATATCTGTTTTTAGTATCAGTTTAAATAATTATATTATTATACTTTGTCTCTTGGAATTGTTCTTAAAATACTCTTCAAAGTAACTTAACTTAATTTATGAAAGGCTTTCGTTCAATGTTGAGAGAGGAACTTTTACTTCAGAATTAATTAATAAGTCGTTTAGCAGAAAGATTAACTTGATAAAATTTTGTTCTAAAGTACAAGCCTGTCTTGGTTCTAATTTTAGCTTTATTTTTTTTTTTATCTATGATTCAAACGATTAAGAGAATCTATCTATACCAATAAATAAAATTGGAGTGTCTGTTTGTAATGTCAAAATAATAGGCTTTTTTCATGCTCACACGGTTATTTGCACGACACCTATGCCTAAAATAGCAATTAAAAATTTTTTGTCTGTCTGTCTGTCTGTCTGTTTGTTCCGGGTAATCTTCAAAACGGCTGGACCGATTTCAAAAATTCTTTCACCAATGGAAAGCTATAATATCAGGGCGTAAACTAGGCTATATTTTATCCCGGTATTCCCACGTGAACGGGAACTACGCGGGTAAAACGACTATAACCTATAACCGAAGCGAAGCGAGGGCGGATTGCTAGTAGAGAATAAATTTGATCAGGTGACCAATTGTTTTTTATAAAGTAGGTAGGTACCCATTTTTTTAATAATTATTTGTGTGTTTGTAACCTCCGAGGCAAAAAATGGGAGTTATATTTTTTCTGAGGCATCGTAGTTCGTAGACCGATTTCGATGCGTTTTTTTTACATGAAAGCGGTGATTCTTAGCTATGTTTGGTAGAAATTGATATAGCAATTTAAGCGTATCTGCTCTTTTCCGCGGGTGACGTGACCGGGGATTTTAGTCCGTCACCCGCCGAGAGGTCGACCGCGTGAGGAAAGACCGACGTCCCCCCCTCGGGGAGGACGTCGTCGATGATAGGGTACCCCAATAGGAGGTATTCCGTCGGGCCGACCACTGATGTCAAATAACCCTGCTCCGGTGGTCGGGCCAACGACGAAGGCGACGTGGTTTTCGGGTGGGTTGCGAGAGTTGCGTGCTTAAGCCCCTCTGTCGCCCCGGACGGAGTGGTGCGGAGGCGCGCCGACCGCAGCCCACCCACAAAAAAAAAATCTGCTCTTTTTCAAAATGTTCTAAGCCATTTTCACCACAATGTGCAATTATTGTTAGATGCTGTAGGAATCTTAGACTGTATAATATTTACTTTCAAATATATGTGAACTAACAAACCCCAATGTATGATAGTACCATTGAATTATTCTGATGATGCAGCACGAAGTTAAAAATTTTACATTACCTATTAGTAAACCCACCATGTTTGGGCTCATTGGATTCGTTACAACTAGATATGTTCATTTCTTCTGGTAACCATGACGTGTAGATGCTTTTTTAGATTTGTTTTCGTTCGTATCAGGGTACTCAACAATTTCAATTTTAAACTACTTATAAAAATTTACAATAGAATTGTTTCGCTGACTACATCGCCATTAAGCGCTTCTTGTATTGTTTACCTAATAGATCGCTTTTTACAATAAGACTACATGAGCTTGGGATTTTCATATCTCGTGAACAAAATGAGTAGGTATTAAATTAATTACTTTTTTTGTTAATATTATACTAGACAATAAGGATTGCGAATATTTAAACATTTTATTCGTTGTATATATTATTGCCATAACATGTTTTAGGAAAAGAAACTAAAATATTAGATTTTGTTATTATATTAGACTAGTCAAACCTGTACGTAGGTAATAAGTTATAGATGTTTTGAGTAGATATAATTTCATTCGTGTTCCGCTTTATGCAAATCTTCTTCGCTTATTGACATTGACATGGTCATAATTTTATTCAATTTTGACAGATTGCCGCTGGTTGTAATATAAAATAATGTTATATTTAATTCTAAATATTTTAGGGTTATTCTCGGTTATATCCTGTCCTGTTTCAATAAAACTTAATTGCGGTTCTGATACTAATTTATTCGTGCGAATTCAGGCTTGGTATAAAATAATTGTCAAATGTAAATCTATACCAATAAATAAAATTGGTGTCCGTTTGTAATGTCAAAATAATAGGCTTTTTTCATGCTCACACGGTTATTTGTACGACACCTATGCCTAAAACAGCAATTAAAATTATTTTGTCTGTCTGTCTGTTTGTTCCGGGTAATCTTCAAAACGGCTGGACCGATTTCAAAAATTCTTTCACCAATGGAAAGCTATAATATCAGGGCGCAAACTAGGCTATATTTCATCCCGGTATTCCCACGGGAACGGGAACTACGCGGGTAAAACGACTATAACCTATAACCGAAGCGAAGCGAGGGCGGGTTGCTAGTTGTACAATAAATTTATTAATTGTATAATGAATTCAATACTCATTTAGCTACGGGTTAGCAATACAATTGTCGCCACCCTTTACTTTCGCGTGGAAGTAAAAATCGGGTGAGGGTCTCGCCAAGAGAGGACATCGGCTCGATCTCGGGCAACCTATAACACCTCACTACGATCGCCAACACACTTGTGCGTGGTGATTATGGCACTGTCCCCGCATTTGTGGCAAAGATCTAGGCCCAACAGTGGAATGCGAAGGGCTGGAAGATGATGATGAATAAATTTGCTATTAAGACGTAGTATCTACATTAATATATAAAGCGGAAGAGTTTGTTTGTTTGAACGCACTAATCTCTGGAATTACTGGTCCGATTTGGAAAATATTTTCAGTGTTAGATAGGTCTTTTATCGAGGAAAGCTATAGGCTATATATCATCACGCTAAGACCAATAGCAGCGAAACACCAATGAAATATGTTTCAAAATCGGTTAACGGTTAAAGTTTCGCAAAAATCATGTAACAGAATTGTATTATTTAAAAATATTTTACCTTCTACGTAAACAAAGTCGCGGGTTAAAGTTAGCCCAAAGTAACTATTCCACGCGGACGAAGTCGCGGGCAGAAGCTAGTAATGATGTAAAATAACGTAATACTCGACTCCCTTGCCTAAAATAAACACATAAATGTCCGATGTTTGATATTGTTTTGGTCAGTCACACTACCTACCTACCTACCTACACACCTACCTACACACTCGAATAAATAACTTGTGTAGTTATGCATACCTAAAAATAGGGTTGTTTACATGTAATACTACAAGTTGGTGAATATATTAGTAACGTAAAATTTAAACGTCTCTGCATAATGTCAAATAATAATTGATTTTAAATATTAATTAATGTGATGACGGAGTAAACAAAACAAATAATCAGTTATATTGGTTAAAATGTACATACATTTATTAACATCAATTCTAATGCTATTCGTCTTAGTAAAATAAAACAATTGTAGTTTTAACAAGAATGAAAAATAGCAATTGAAAGAATATGCAAGATAAAATTAAAGGATTTTATATTTACTACTATTACTCTTCATGAATGACATTAAGTTTTGACTCTCGAGAATCGCCGCTATATATTTTGTGGCAAGAGACATCCTCACTTACGTATTTGGGAGTAAAATCTTGTATTTATAGTTAAGCATTACTGCTTAGGGTTATGGCCTTCCTTCTCTTGCTTAACTGTACATATTGTTTTATTCTCTCGCAAGGGGGGAATCAAGAAGTGATGACAAAAATTATTCTCACTCTTTCACCACACGAAAGCCCGACATGCCGAGATTTATTAAAGCGGTCTGTTAACATTCTACGAAATAGAGACTTCGTATGTGTACGAAGATAGAATATTATGTATGTAATCCTATTTTACCCGCCGGATGCGATTGTCGGTAAATACTTGTACAACACTGCCAGGCACGTGATCTAAGTTAATTAAATAATTATTGTATTCCTAATAACTGAATGCTCGTTATTTAGTTTTATTTAATCAAAAACGCTTAATTTACCTCTAAATTTTCAATATATAGACGTGTGTTATTGAACATCAACCTCTCCATGAAGGAAGGATAATGTGATAATCGCCACGCTTGGCAGACAGGTTGGCGATTGCAGTTATGAGTTTCCCAGAAGAGCGCTATGACTCATTCCCTGGTGCTCCCTTAGTACTAAATTTATTTTCCGGCCGGTGCTGATGCAGTGGTTAGAGCAGCGGCACGGGTGCGAATACCTGCGCCTGATGCCGCCCTAGCCGACTAAGCCGCGGGTGACTGGACCGGGGAATTAGTCCGTCAACCGCCGAGAGTACGACCGCACGAGGAAAGACCAACGTCCTCCCCGAGGGGAGGACATCGGTCGAGGAGAGGGTACTCCTCAGGCGGTATTCCGTCTGGCCACTGACACAAGTCACCCTGGTCCGGAGGTCGGCCCAACCAATAAGGCGACGTGTCACGTGTGGGTTACGGGTGTGCATGCTTACAGCCCTCTGTCGCCCCGGACGGAGCAGAGCGAGAAGTACGCCGACCGCAACCCACCCCTCAAAAAAAGTATTAAATTTATTATTTTGTAAATCAACATTAATTTATGGTATTATGGACATATTTTGTAATGTGTTCCATGCATACATTATGGCATCCACGGCCACCTTTGGACTAAGGACTCCCAAGGTGGATATGATACCATAGTCGCCACACGTTACAGACAGGTTGGCGATCAAAATTTCATATTGTCAATTTTCCATTAGAGTCATTCCTCTGGTAATCGCTCAGCTAATTTTTGCAACTTCTATCGTAAAGGGATTGCGAAACTATAGTATGAAAAATTTACTGTATGATGACGTGTCTGTTAACACGTGCGTGTTAAGAGACACGTCATCATACAGTAAATTTTTCCGGCAAATTATATGCTTTAAAAATATAATTTGCCGCATATTGAAGTACAGCTTAGCTTGACCAGCCATAGATATATGTATGTAAATATATTTAGGTTTAGATTTTAACAATGTATTTCTTTTTAATCTCATTTTGTATTTATATAAAATAACTAAGGCATAAAAATGTTAATTAACCCAAGAACGAATTTGAAGATATTGATCAATTTAAGTTCGAATTCACAACAATTCATACGTTAATGATTCTGAACTGTATCTAGGACGCTTGGCCGATGTCAAAAATATAAATTTAGTTACAATAGTAGGTTTACGAACTTCGCAAAAATCTTATATCTTTAAACGAGCAATTCTTGTATATATATATATATATATCTATACCAATAAATAAAATTGGAGTGTCTGTTTGTAATGTCAAAATAATAGGCTTTTTTCATGCTCACACGGTTATTTGCACGACAACTATGCCTAAAATAGCAATTAAAAATTTTTTGTCTGTCTGTCTGTTTGTTCCGGGTAATCTTCAAAACGGCTGGACCGATTTCAAAAATTCTTTCACCAATGGAAAGCTATAATATCAGGGCGTAAACTAGGCTGTATTTATCCCGGTATTCCCACGGGAACGGGAACTACGCGGGTAAATATTATTATATTAGTATTAGTATTATATTACATTTTATTAAACTATTTAAGTGGAACTGTAGGAGAACATCTGTCATGGAGGTCGTCATATTTTTTTACAAATGGCATCTATGTAAAAAAGCAAGTTAAAATCGTATATGACACGTTTGTAGGTTTGACATAGCAGCGCCATTAATTACTCAATCCAGTCAACATATATCGCCATCTGTTAAAATCGTTTGGAGTTAACAGATAATTGTGAATGTCAAATAATAGACAAATAATTTACAATAAAATAATATTGCATTAATAAAATAATAAAAGTGTATTCTAATCTAAAAATAAAATTTGTTTCACTTAAACCAATTCATTATTAGATATATAAATATTTTATTATTTAACAATCACAAAAAAACAAATTTGCGGATTTTACAGTTGGGGTATAGCAAACCCCACCTAGTACAGCATGGTGAGATTAGTCACCTCGTATACGGAGGGTTAAAGAATTACAGCTACGATCATATTTATTTCATTATACGTACATGGTTTTCTCACAAGTTCGTATGTTCAAAAAAATATCTTTGTCATCATCATCATCTTGCTCTTATCCCAATTACTTGGGGTCGACGCAATATGTCATCTGTTTTGACATATTGCAAAAAGTTTCCGCAATGACTTTTATGACCAGCCGCCTGCCTGACGTCAACCCTCCTTGGGAATGTAATTGTTGACCCAAATGGTACCAGATGGAGTTGGTCCGGGTCAATTTAAGGCTCTTAGTCGTCTTTTACGACACCCACGAGCAAAGCAAGGGTTGGTAGTATTCGAAGCCGCTACCACAGAGCACTCAAAAAAATATCTTTATATTCAAAATATATCTTATGAAAAAAAAAGGGCTAATTATTTTTACACCACAATGGCAGTAAATTGTAAAGTTCAAAAATGCCATGAAATATATTGCCTTGATTAAAAATTATGTATTACTTAGTTCCACTTTGCGTTATTGACTATTAATGGTGTATAGTGTTTGCGAGGGACTTCCAATATTAAAATAATGGTTTATTACGCAACAATTAGGTAATATCATCATCACCTTGCTCTTATCCCAATTACATGGTGTCGACTCAATATGTACTCAGTCAAGTTTTATGCTTGACGTCAACCCTCCTTGGGAATGCCATTGTTGACCAGACGGTATCAAATGGAGAGTTCGCCCAGGTCTATATAAAGTTCTTAGTCGCACGAGCTATCTCTATCGGTTTGAGAGCCTTCAGCGCTCACCCATAGTCCGGGCAAAGTTGTGAAAGCCATCTGCTGCTAACAGCTATACACACACAAAAAAAAAACGAGCTTTCTAAGGGTTGGTAATATTTGTAGCCGCTGCCACGCAGCATACAAGATTCCTTAATACGTAGGAATTTATAGAAACTTCAAATTATAAAGATTGCAAAGCTTAATTACTAGATACAGAGCAATAGTAGCAAATCTATATAAACCAAAATATTAAGCTATTTTTTAAAATAATAAACCATTTCCGTGTGGTGACGGAGTAAGAATACAATTCACTCACCATCCTCTCTTATACTCGTGGGTGTCGTAAAAGACGACTAAGCGATATATTACGCATATGATATCTATGCAAGAGATGGAAAACTTGAAACAAAACCCTATACCAACCTCTGACCAGCATGGTAAAGTAAATTGACCTCAATTGCCCTCCTATTATGGAGGAGGTTCGAGCCCAGCAGTGGGACGTATGTGAGCCGAATTGATGTTTAAATCATTGGCAAAACACAGTCGAACAATCTCGACTAATTAATTCATAAATAATTACTTTGTACTTCATTAATATCTCACTAATCTGAAGTAGCGATAGCTTATCGATAGGAATAGGGAGTGGTCTACATGGCTATCGTTATCGATTGGGAGTCTAAATGGAGTTATAAACTGCTATGCAGAGGTCTCGACGACGAAGCTTTATGTCTGGCTATTCTATAAAATGCTTTCGAAGACGTTGAGTCATTCCTCCCGATGGTTAAGAATATCTACTACTGTCCATAAGAGCGATAGTCCAACACTATTCTGTTATTAGACTTAATAAATTCAAATCATTTATCTATACTAACATTATAAAGAGGAAAGATTTGTATGTATGTTTGTAACGATTAACGAATTGGCTCAAAAAGTACTGCACCTATTTTAAAAATTCTTACACCATTAGAATGTTACATTATTCTGAGTAACATAGGCAATATTTTATCCCGGTATTCCCACGGGAACGGGAACTCCGCGGGTAAGGCGACTGAAACCGAAGCGAAGCAAGGGCGTGTTTCTAGTTATGTATAAATGCGGAGATGGCACATTGTCAATTTTAACAGATTAAAATTAATCCAATAAACTACTACCGGATCGGATCGCTACCGCTACTGAGAAGAGCCGGAAAAAAACTTAAAGAGCTTGTCTATTATTTTTTATTATTTTTCTTTGTTGAACATAAAATTGTGTAAAACATGTCTTGTAAGTACTTGCTCCAGTATGATGCCCTACGAACCACAAGATACGTAATATAATTCACATCATCATCATCATCGCAGCCCACATACGTCCCACTGTTAGGCTCCTCCACAGTGGGAGGGAATTTTACCTACTATACCACATTGGTCAGACATGACACAGATCTTATGTGCATATTATATCCTTTAGTGGTCTTTTACGACATCCACGGGCAAGATAGAGAGTGGTGAATTGTATTCTTACTCTGTCACCACATGGAAAATATCAATAATAATAATTCACATATATCATTTTAAGTAACATACCAAGTCTGCTTAACCTATATAGTCGCCGCCAATGTGTAGCCAATCCACAAAAATGTAGTTTTATTGAAAGCGGTCAAAACTTTTTTTTTGTGTGTGACTTAGTTGTTAGCCTCAGATGGCTGTGACAACTTTACCCGGATTGGTGGGTGAGCGCTGAGGGCTCTTAACCCGTAAACGGTTAAAAACCTTTACATAACGATTTAAGTACAGCCATAAATTATGTTGCATCAGGTGCATGCACAAGAAGAAACTTTCTGCACTAATTATTTTAGGCACAAGCGTATAAATTATTTCGTTATTTTTAATTTTATGCCTAGGGAGCTATTAAAATTGTTTAACTTAAAAATCATCATTAAAACAAACAATTTGTTTAGCAGTATCTTGATAAAAAGAAAGAAATTTCTTGAATAGAGATTTACATACTAATATTTACATATATGTATGTGCATATGTGTAGTAAATAATAACGTATAAATCTCTAATAAATGTAGATTACGAAAAAGTTCTCGCTTTTTATTGTAAAAAGTAATTAATTAGCTAAGTGAATAATTAAATAAGAAATCTTATTTCTAGAAATGTCTACGTAAAGGGCTGTCTGTCAACAAATTGCTAAATGGTTAGGGACTTATAAAATATGTGATGTAGTTATTATTACTTATTATACATTTATTTTTCTCATCATTTTAGCTCATATACGTTCCACTGTTAGGCTCGAGCCTGCTCCACAATAGGAGCGAAATTAACCTACTATACCACGCTGATGCGACAGGTTGGTAAGGGGTTTCATTTCGAGATTTCCTTGTCTTATATACATATTATATGCATATTACTGTATAATTTTTTTTACATATATTTGTTTTGCATATATTGTTGCTTCCGCGACTTGATTGTACGGGCCCATCAGAATATCAGCGGTGTAGTATCATGTTTAATGTATCATAAATCATAAGCTGAAATGGGCACCTTATTTTGGCCTCACATATTCGACTCCTTGTTTTTAGTTGGTAGTTGTTATTTCTTTCGTTGGTATCTATATTGTGTAAGGTTTACAAAATACAATTTCTTTCTTTCTATTCATCCTTTAGCCGTTCTTTACGAGACCCACTGGTAAATCCATCTTCATACGAAAAATGCGTAAATTAAAATTTGTGAAATACTACAGATAACCATTTGAATATCAGAACAGCGTGGTGAATCCACCCAACCATTGGCACATCAACGTTATCTGTTGGCATTTTAGCTGCAGTTTTTAACTCAGAAACTGTCGTCTTTCACATAGGTACTTGTGTCAGTAAACCTGGCAATCTATTTCATAGAGCTCGCCCGGGACCATGGATGTTGTAAAGTGTTCGAAGCATTGGTAAAACAAAAATCAGATACCTACAAACGCGATAAAATCCGTAAAACAGATTTATTTACAACTAGCAACTTGTCCTCGCTTCGCTTCGGTTTCAGTCGCCTTACCCGCATAGTTCACTTGCCCGTGGAAATACCGGAATAAAATATAGCCTATATTACTCCGTGACATTATAGCTTTCCATTGTTAAAAGAATTTTGAAATCGGTTCAGTAGCTTCGGAGACTATTCAATACAAACAAACAAATCTTTCCTCTTTATAATATGAGTATAGGTATTTCATAGAATTTAATTTTCTTTTGCATCAGGTACTCATTACCCAGTTGCTCTCATCTCAATTGCTTGCGGTCAACTCAATTATGTACTCTTCTTTCCTCGTGCATATTGCGAAAGTTTTAACAACAGTTTATGATCGGCCGCCTGCCTGAGATCAATCCTCCTTGGAAATGTAATTATTGAACCGAAGTTATCAGATAGAGTTGGCCCAAGTCTATATATAGCTCTTAGTCGTCCTTTACAACAGCCATGAGCAATTTAATGGTCGGTAGTATTCCTACCCGTTATCATACGTAACATGTTTTAGATCAGCTACTCTAGACTATAAAATCATATTCTATATTAAATGTTGTTTTTTTTTTGTTTTAGGTCATGGAGACGAAAAACATGATCTATATAGTATCTGAATATGCAAGTAAAGGAGAAATATTTGGTAAGTTTTCGTTTTATTTGCTTATCTTACTATTCATGCCAACTTCATACTCAATACTACTAGGAACCATAATATGCAATCAAAGAACAACAACTTATAAACTTTTTATTGCATATGTATCTATCCCAAAAATCGCTATTTACCCGTATAGTGACGGGTTAAGAAGACAAAATTTCACCACTGCTCACTTTTCCATAGGAGTCATGAATGGTCTTAGTATACTGTAGTTGTAGTATATGGCCTTCAATATCGTAATGTCTTGTCATACCACGCTGTGTTGAAGATATGGCATAGCGTTTTGCTAAAAGTTTGCGTATCTTGCTGTGATCTTGTTTGTTTATTAGCCATCTGACACGACACTCACAGGAATGGTAGAAATACAGATGAATGCTATTCTTAGTTCGAGAGAAAATTTCATAAAATATAAATGTGAATGTAAGCTAGTTTATTACGCATTCACGTTCAAACCACTAAACTCGATTTTAAAATTCTTTCACCAATGAAAAGCTATATTATCGGCAAGTAACATAGGCTATATGTTATCCTTGTATTCCCGGCGGCAGTACAGAATTTGCTAGTTCTTTTTAATAATGGACCTATACTGGTTTATAAATTAAATCATACTTTTTATGACCTAGTCAACGATTTTTATAGGCATCCATAAACTTAGTCTAAATAAACATATAGATATATTCGTTGTTATTAAAAACTACATAAAAATTTACTTTCTTAACGCACATAAAATATAACGTAATAACCTTTAAATCGATAAAGGCTTTCGTAAGTTCGTAGCTGCTTTGTGTATGACGTAAGCAGGCTTGTTGTGACGTCATGGGCAGGGTGTCGCTGACGGCAGTAGGGGTAACGGGTGGGGAAGCGAAGTAATTTCGCGCACAGCTGACTACGTTCCCCCGAAATCCAACTGTGATCATTGTGTCTTCAATCCACCTATTTTTTTATAAAAGAATCATAAATTTTTATATCAAAGTTGATATAGAAAATTATTATTAAATTACAAGAAACTTGAATATAAATTTAACATCAAACGCCTAGACTAAATTAAACACATAAGTCATTTCATACGTTTCATCCATCTATTCCTTCAGCCTATTGATATATGTACCTCCTTGGACATAGCCTAGGCCGCTCGAAGGGAGATCGTGTCACAACTATTTCACTTGTCCAGTGCGTTAGCGCTTCAAGTTATCTTTTGATCATTCTTCTAGTGTTTCTTCAGCAGGTTAAAACAATTCTCACAGGAAAATAAGGGTCAGCGAAATAATTTCTTAAACCAACAGACGTTCATAAAGTATGATGGACTACATATTTAATGAAGAAAATTTCCTTTTTCCTTCGGTCTTGGATATATTTGGTAAAAAGGTATTATTAATAATAATTACCCTTCCACCCTCTATAAACAAAAATAATGTGGCTGTTTTTATATTAACCATCTTCTTCAGTTCATGTGCACTCGGCTCCAACGGGCCTCTTCCACATTGGAAGCTAATTGATTATAATACGCTAGTCAGAGTGCCTGCTATATAGCAGGTACTCTTACTAGCATAGTATGGTAGACCATATGGTATTACGGTTAGATTCATTTCTTTTGTCGTCATACGTGTGGTGGACGGGGTAAGAATGCAATGCACCACCCCCTATTTTATCCGTGAGGAGACTGAGGTATATAATATGCATATAATATCTGTGCAAGAGAAGGAAAACTTGAAACGAAATCCTATGTCAACACGTCTCACTAGTGCGCAATAGTAGTCAATATCCCTCCTAGTACGGAGCCCGAGCCCAGCAATGGGACGTATACCTATGAGCCGAGGCGATGATAGTGATTATGAATTTATGTTTTATCTATAACGTATATAGAAAAGGTGGTACATTATATTCTTTCTCTTTTATACTGCTCTTATTCTACTTTATATTACATACCGAAAAATAAACTAAATCTACACTAATAATATTATAAAGAGGAAAGATTTGTATTTTTGTATGTAACGAATAAACTCGAAAAGTACTGGACCGATTTTAAAAATTCTTTCACCATTGGAAAGCTATAATATCAGGGAGTAACATAGGCTATATTTTATCCCGGTATTCCCACGGGAACGGGAACTACGCGCGTAAGGCGACTGAATCCGAAGCCAAGCGAGGGCGGATTGCTAGTAATAAATATAAACAATGGAATTCGTAACAATTTGCTAATTAACACTATTTAACAAGAATTCTTGAGTTAATAATAACTAAGTTAATAATATGTACATAATATTCACATTGTTATTTATATATTTAAACTACGGTCATTAAGTCGTTAATTAATAAGTATGATCAAGAGTTTCATAATTAAACACGCCAAAATGGTAACAATTAATAACTTTGTCGTAGATCCGTAGTGTTTAGACATTTACATTTTCAAAGCATAAACGTCATGAGATCTAAATATAGGGTGCGTGTTAATTTACCAGCCATAAACCTAATAATAGTGGCAATTTTTCCCTTTAACATCATGGTGGTTAAAACGACGTAACATCAATATAGTCCAATTTTAATGTTTCATTCGAAGAATGGAAATTGAATGTTATTGTTATGAAGTTTGAGTTTATTTCTTAGGAAACTACATTAAATATTTAAAAATAAATATCCTCTACATATTACCCTTTAAAATAGCCGCTAGAAGTAGGTTACACAGCTATTATACTTGAAGAAATGGTATTCATCATCATTTCAGCTCATATGCGTCCCAATGCTGGGTTCGAGCCTTCGCCACAGTAGAAAAGAAATTGACCTTACTGTAGCGTGCTGGTCAGACAGGTTGATATAGGGATTTACTTCGAGTTTTCTTTCTTTTGCATAGATGTTATATGCGTATTTACCCCTTAGTCGTCTGTTACGATATCCACGGGCAAGATAGGGAGTGGTGAATTGTGTTCTTACTCCGTCACCGCACAGAAAATTGTATTCAGTTACATTACAAATGTATCATCCTTTAACTATCTTCATTAGTCATCCTCTCATCTATTGGGGTACGTTTCCAATTTAATCAAATTTAGGTGAATATTTTCCACTTAGCGATGGTTATTGAACTCTACGATCTAAAGAGATAACGATATTCTAAGATTAGATATTTCGGTACTAACTTTCCATATCGACTGTTATAAATCTGTAGGCTTAACGTTAATATTTGCGTCAAAGTATTCGTAACATTATGGAGACCTACTTGTATGTTGTATGGGTTTGAAGCAATGCATCTATTGTCCGATAGAGGCCACGAGCCCATACGTCCATTCGCAACGGTCCTGTGCAACTTGCATCCAACGGTTCCCTGCGACTTTCAAAATGTCGTCAGTCTATCTAGTAGGAGACAGACTCCGATAGAGGCGCTGCTCCAAATCCCGTACAAATTAGTCCCTTAACTCCACGAAGATGCAAGTTTGCATATACTTAAAGTGTGAAAAGAGGGTTCAAATTATGATAGCGTTTGTATTCCAAGAGGTGCCTTTTAAGATTTCATTGATTACTGTAGTCTTTCAATATTTAATTATTGACATCTTCACAAATATCCAACTTGCAACCCAGTAATTATTCTGCGCGAGGAGCGCAGCCCCGATGAGGCGATCCACCGCCGGTGACTGGGGCGGCGTAGGCGCGAGTACCTGCGCCTCATGCCGCCCTAGCCGAGGCCGCGAGTGACGTGACCGGGGAATTAGTCCGTCACCCGCCGAGAGGCCGACCGCGTGAGGAAAGACCGACGTCCTCCCCGAGGGGGGGACGTCGGTCGATGGGAGGGTACCCCAGATAGGGGGTATTCCGTCGGGCTGACCACTGACGCCAAGTCACCCTGCTCCGGTGGTCGGCCCAACGACGAAGGCGACGTGCATCGTGGGTGGGTTTTGGGTGTGCGTGCTTACGCCTCTCTGTCGCCCCGGACGGAGTGGTGTGAGGAGTGCGCCGACTGCAACCCACCCCAAAAAAAAAAAGTAATTATTAGTACCACTTTACAGGAGCCTTGTTGCTATCTACCGGGCACAGTTTTTAACTTTGTGATAACACTTAAAAAGTGACACACAATATGTTGTTCAAATTACTATATGAATCAAATAAAATTACTTAAAACATTACAGCACTGTGAATGTCGTACGGTATTCCACACCTGCGTCAGGTGTTATCATTCCAAAGTGGATGAATTCATTTTTGTTCCTGTTCACATGTAGCTTTTAATGTAATCAAGATCTAACAAGAATAGCCACCTGGTCTACAGATAATTCTTTAATGCTAAATCCAGCTAAAACTAAATTCCTTATTTTTGGCAGTAAGTATCAACTTATTAGGGTCAACCCATCGGTAGTAGTCACACTGTTGGACGAACCCATTGAGCGTGTATTAATTTAGGTCTACACATGGATAGTGAACTGCGTTACGAAAAGCATGTGACTAATTGTATAAAGAACTGCTTCTACAAGCTCAAGTTACTCTATAGGATGAGGCCCTATTTAACAGAAAGTTTACGAATTCAGTTAACTGAAACATTGGTATTGTCTAGGCTTAATTATATGGACACTATATTCGGTTCTAGGCTATTAGCAAAAACGCGGAAATTGGTACAACGTGTTCAAAATGCTTGTGCCAGATTTTGCTTTAATATTCCTTTAAGATCACATGTAACTTCATTTCTTAATAAGAATGGCCGGTCGCAAGCTGCACTTGGCATGTTTACTTTTTGGAGTCATAAAGAATCAGACTCCTTTTTATCTTTATGGCAAACTCTCATGGTTATCTAGTCGTAAGTCACGGAATTCCCGACAATGTTCGTTGCAACTGGCCACTGAGCGACACTGCTCAGCTGCTTTCCGAGGTAGTTTTCGTTATGCTGCATCTAAGTGTTGGAACAACATCCCTCCACCAATAAGGAACCTGCCTAATTTGCACGTTTTCAAAAAAAAATTAAAACATTTTATTTATGCACATCAAAAAAACGAGGAACTACTCATACATGACACCAGTGCTTTTTAGTTGTTTTTAGAATTTTTCTATTGTTTTTTTTTTTAGTTTTTATGATTTTTAATTTTTAGGCACCCTTAAATTTTTATTGGTCTGTTATAAATTTATAAGTATGTTATTTTTAAAAGTATAATTATATTTTGTAATATAGGATAAGGTGTATTTATGAGTTACCAATGTACTGCAGCATTTCGTGGCCTATTAAGTTTGTATAGTTGAGCAGATCTGTATTCTGTATTTATAAATAGATTTATATAACTATGTACATTTTACTGATTAATGTTGTCATTAGATTTTTAAATTGAGCGCATGTGCGTGATGTCTCCTCCCGGTAACAACGGAAGATCAGCGCTGGCCATTTTGCGGCCAACATTATGCTGAGTTGAGACCGGTTTGTGACAAACACTACTTTTAAATTATGTTTATACTTTTGTTTTTCATATGTTGTGTCTGTCATAAATAAATAAATCATTAAATCATTAAATATACAAGGTTAGACAAATGGATTGTGTTGTAAACTGTGACCTTATTATAATAATAAAATCTATCAGGTAGATTTCTGTATACAATAAAAGAATATAAAACGGTGGCACGTGATACTGTCGAAGAAATATCCTTATCTTTATGACGTAAATATTTCGTCTATAGATATCAGTAGGCTTAGAGATAGGTATATATGTATAGGTAGGTATATAGATAACATTGGTAGGTCAAGAAATTTTCAGTAGCGCGCAATTATGAATTCTTTGGGGTTGTAGAGTCGCTAATAAATATGTTCGTATTCCAGAGTCTTCTTGTTTTCCTTTTTTTTTGGCGACGCGCGGCCGGGCCCCACAAGAATATTAATAGTTCCTTAATCTTAATAATTTTTCTGTGGCGACCTTACCTGCCGTATCATCACCCCATTGCCATTGTGCCGACCACTGGTACTGATTTCTGGACATCTGTGTAGTCAGCCCGACGGAACACATCTGCATTATACCGTTGAAGCGTGATACTACTAATAATATGTTGTGAAATAAATATCCTCATCATCATTATTTCAGCTCATATACGTAATACGTCCCTGTTGGGCTCGAACCTCCTCCACAACAGGAGGGAAACTGACCTTACTATTCCATGCTAGTCAGACAGGTTGGTATAGGGTTTTATTTCGAGTTTTCCTTGTCTTGCATAGAAGTTATATGCGTATTATATCCATTAGTCGTCTTTTACGACATCCACGGGCAAGATAGGGAGTGGTGAATTGTATTCTTAGTCTGTCACCACACGGATAGATATGCAGAGAATAATAAAATATGCGAGAACAATTTTTGAACAAATCCGAGTGCATGTACCTGTGATAATTCGAAGGGTTTTATATTGAACTAGCAACCCGCCCTCGCTTCGCTTCGGTTATAACCTATAGGTTATAGTCGTTTTACCCGCGTGGTTCCCGTGGGAATACCGGGATAAAATATAGCCTAGTTTACGCCCTGATATTATAGCTTTCCATTGGTGAAAGAATTTTTGAAATCGGTCCAGCCGTTTTGAAGATTACCCGGAACAGACAGACAGACAGACAGACAAAAAATTTTTAATTTCTATTTTAGGCATAGGTGTCGTGCAAATAATCATGTGAGCATGAAAAAAGCCTATTATTTTGACATTACAAACAGACACTCCAATTTTATTTATTGGTATAGACTAGCAACCCGCCCTCGCTTCGCTTCGGTTATAGGTTATAGTCGTTTTACCCGCGTAGTGCCCGTTCCCGTGGGAATACCGGGATAAAATATTGCCTAGTTTACGCCCTGATATTATAGCTTTCCATTGGTGAAAGAATTTTTGAAATGGGTCCAGCCGTTTTGAAGATTACCCGGAACAAACAGACAGACAGACAGACAAAAAATTTTTAATTGCTATTTTAGGCATAGGTGTCGTGCAAATAACCGCGTGAGCATGAAAAAAGCCTATTATTTTGACATTACAAACAGACACTCCAATTTTATTTATTGGTATAGACTAGCAACCCGCCCTCGCTTCGTTTTTAGTCGTTTTACCAGCGTAGTGCCAGTTCCCGTGGGCATACCTGGATAAAATATAGCCTAGTTTACTCCCTGATATTATAGATTTCCATTGGTGAAAGAATTTTTGAAATCGGTTCAGCCGTTTTGAAGATTACTCGGAACAAACAGACAGACAGACAAAAAATTTTTAATCTGTATTTTAGGCATAGGTGTCGTGAAAATAACCGTGTGAGCATGAAAAAAGCCTATTATTTTGACATTACAAACAGACACTCCAATTTTATTTATTGGTATAGATGAATGCTATCTATAGTAGACAACTTGATTACGTGATAATAAAATAACGCGCAATTGCCGAAATAAACAAGTTATATGTAAACTATTGTTCGCTAATATTATTAAGGCCAACTATCTTGGAAATGGTTTGTTTTGTACCTACACATTTTGAGATAAAAATGTAATAAACGTAAGCGAGTTGTGAATTTATAAACATTATCGCCTTGGTATATAAACAATAATTTATATTGCACATTTTGCTTTATGTAGCACAGACCGTCGCTCAGAAATTAAACACGGAAGTTCTATGTTCTTGGAAAATAGTAGCTATTTCACGTAAAAATAATATACCTTTTTTTTTTTTTTGTGGATGGGTCGCGGTCAGCGCGCCTCCGCACCGCTCCATCCGGGGCGACAGAGGGGCTTAAGCACGCAACTCCCGCGACCCACCCAAAAACCACGTCGCCTTCGTCGTTGGGCCAACCACTGGAGCAGCGTTAACTTGTCGTCAGTGGTCGGCCCGACGGAATACTCCTACTATTGGGGTACCCTCACATCGACCGACGTCCCCCCCTCGGGGAAAAAAAAATAATATACCTTAACATATGTTCGAATTCTCTCTAAAATATCGGTCATTGTACCCAATTTTGGTCAAGTACAAGCTGGTGAACTTCACACACTTAAAGATAGTTCACACTCTTGTAAACTTGGAAGGTATCTTGTCATTCTTTTGAATATTAGTACGTATTTTGTTACCTAGTCCTTACAGTTCGTAACGTCCAGATATTGAGACTGAACACTAATCAAGATGAAAGAATGATAATATATTGGAATATTTTTTTTAAATTTATTTATTGACCTATCGCATACGCCTCCGATTACTTGCACGAGTTCAAATAAATGTTAAGTCCTTAATGAGATGTGACCATATAATTTTTTTTATTAGCGAATCTGAAGCGAAGCGAGGGCGGGTTGCTAGTCTATTATATGTTATACGGACATCTCTTATGGCTTAGACAGTTGCATTAAAATTAAACTGGCAATCCAATTTTCTCATTGGCTTATCATAGCTTATTCATAACCGAGTACAGATTGCACTTTTTTTATGTAGCATAAATAACATTGGCAGACAATTTAATTAATATCTGTTTGCGTAGTAGTCTCAGTAGCAAACTTTCGTGGCAGGGAGTTTTGTGAGATCGATTTCCACGCGGAACAATTAATTATTTACAGGATATTTTGTGATCGTTGACTGTATGTGTATGTATGTATACTGTATGTATTATCACTCAGCGTGCTATGGAGCGGGCTCTGCTCGGGATTTCTCTGCGAGATAGAATCCGGAATACGGAAATCCACAGAAGAACGGGTGTAACCGACATAGCACGAAGAATTAGCACGCTGAAGTGGCAATGGGCAGGCCACATCGCTCGACGAACCGACAACCGGTGGGGAAGAAAGGTTCTCGAGTGGCGACCACGTATCGGACGACGCAATGTAGGACGCCCCCCCACTAGGTGGACCGATGACCTAGTGAAAGTTGCTGGGCGTCGTTGGATGCAGGCGGCACAGGACCGCACATTGTGGCGCAACATGAGGGAGGCCTACGTCCAGCAGTGGACGGCAATAGGCTGAAATGATGATGATGATGACTGTATGTTAGCGAAGACCCCTGTAATACAGATTTATTTATAATTAAGGTGTTTGTTGTTTTTAAAAAATAACAAAGTTCTTTAACTTATTTAAGATAAACAAGTTTCCTTTGACCGATTATGCTCTGACCATACCCTGCCTAAATGTTCGAAGGATGGATGGCGTGGGCACTATAACTACATAGTTGTGTTTTCCCTCGCGGAGAGGGATTATTGACCGGGCAATCATGGTCGAATTGCGCCGGCGAAATGTAGTTTTCTTTCACCAATTATTTATTTGGATGTCAGTTGCATTACATCTATACCAATAAATAAAATTGGAGTGTCTGTTTGTAATGTCAAAATAATAGGCTTTTTTTCATGCTCATACGGTTATTTGCACGACACCTATGCCTAAAATAGCAATTAAAAAATTTTTGTCTGTGTCTGTTTGTTCCGGGTAATCTTCAAAACGGCTGGACTGATTGCAAAAATTCTTTCACCAATGGAAAGCTATAATATCAGGGCGTAAACTAGGCTGTATTTTATCCCGGTATTCTCACGGGAACGGGAACTACGCGGGTAAAACGACTATAACCTATAACCGAAGCGAAGCGAGGGCGGGTTGCTAGTTCAACATACAAATAGTGTATAACAATAGTATGTAATACTTTCATGTATCCGATATAATATGAACCTTATATTTCTTTTCTTACAGATTATATAGCACGTTATGGCCGCATGGCTGAGCAAGCAGCACGTCGCAAATTCTGGCAGATCCTCTCCGCCGTGGAGTATTGTCATGAAAGGCGCATCGTTCACAGAGATCTCAAGGTATATAAAACACTCTGATAATTCTTTCATGAAAAATAACTATTTATGGGTTAAATTAATTGTTGCTTTAACTGATGATACTCGTACATATGTACATGAACGTATATTTCTCAGTGGGCTTGCCGTAGTTATGCGAGCTTTCGTTATTGGACATTTTGCATATCTGGCAAATAGTATGAGTACAAATATATACCTACTTAAGTACCCGAAACTACCAACAATAAAATTAACACATTTATAGAGTGACTAGCAATCCGCCCTCGCTTCGCTTCAGTTATAGTCGTTTTACCCGCGTAGTTTTCGTTCCCGTGGCAATACCGGGATAAAATATAGCCTAGTTTACGCCTTGATATTATAGCTTTCCATTGGTGAAAGAATTTTTGAAATCGGTCCAGCCGTTTTGAAGATTACCCGAAACAAACAGACAGACAAAAATTTTTAATCGCTATTTTAGGCATAGGTGTCGTGCAAATAACCATGTGAGCATGAAAAAAAAAAGCCTATTATTATTTTGACATTACAAACAGACACTCCAATTTTATTTATTGGTATAGATAGATATATATATATTTTGTATATCTCATCATCATCTCAGCACATATGTAGACGTCTCACGCTCAAGCCTCCTCCACTATGGGAAGGCAATTGATCTAACCACGCGGATCAAACGTGTTGGTACAGAGTTTTGTTTCGAATTTTCCTTTTTTTTTGCATTGATATTTCATGCATATCCCTTAGTCATCTTTTACGACACCCACGGGCAAGAGAGGTGGTTGTTAATTGTATTCTTACTCCATCACCACACGAATATAATTATTGTAAAAACTGTGATCAGACAGTTTTACGAATTGCTTATTTTTTTTAACTCATAATTATTTACTTACATAAATGGACCGTCTAATGCCCTTTGTGTTGTTATATAGCGAACTACACTACACTTAAAGTTTCGTAATATGAAAATAAGAATACATAGATAAACTTTTGTTTTTAAAATACATATATGATGATTCATAAGAGAACGCAGGCAGCGCCGGCCATATTTAGTTTGATTTAAAAAGTTTTTTACGATAACTTTCCACTATATTTACTTTAAGAACTAAATATGTATTATTATTAATATCGAAGAATATATGAATATGTATACGGGCTATATATATTTTAAATTAAATTTGTCTACTTCATCATCATCACAGCTCACGCTGGGCTCGAGCCTCCTCCATATCGGGAGAGAAATTGACCTACTATGCCACGCTAGTCAGGCGGGTTGGTATAGGGTTTTATTTCGAGTGTTCCTTCTTTTGCATAGCTGTTATATGCACAAGATCTCTCTTAGTCGCCTTTTAGGACACCCACGGGCAAAAGAGGGGGTGGTGAATTGTATTCTTACTCCGTCACAACACGGAAACGAACGGAACGGAATTTTATGTACTTTAAAAAAAACTTTACCTTTAACAGTAAAATCTTTACGGTTATAATTTCTGAAGTCTAAAATTCTAAATGCTTTTTTCAGTTCCTTCCTTCGTCATTAGCAAGTCTGATTAAATCAAATAATAAGTGTTTGAATTAAAATATTGCGGAACAAACAAAGCAATTTTAGCCTTCTGTTTTGAATATTTATTCATTTGTATGTTTGTAACTACATAATTTATTTAATTACCTTCTTTAATTTAAAGGAAATATCTACATAATAGAAGTAACGGTTCTATGTACCTATGTGTAATGTATTAATTTGGAACTCCGTATAAGTTCGGCTATATCCATTTTACCTAAATTTCATAACAAAAATTTTAACAAATAAAAACTGTCTTTAAAACTTTAATCTTGTTACACCAAATACGTCAGAACCAAATATTGAGGATAACTCAAAAATTATTGCCTAGATCTTGATCAAATTTATATGGAACCTCTGAAGTACGAGTTACTGAAAAAAAGAATCATCAAAATTGATTCATTATTGGCGGAATAATACGTAAGCACGTGATAGAAATACAAATAAAATATACAGTCGAATTGAGAATCTCTTCCTTTTTGGAAGTCGGTTAACAATAATTTTCAAAACAATTACTATAAATGAATAATTTAAAATAATATTAAATATTTTTGATATAAATCAATGTTTAAAGTAACAAAAAAAAAAATTAATTTAGTTTTCATTGTTATTCGTATTAATTTGTTTCTTAATTTGTATATAATAATAAATTAAACGTATCTTATATTCTTTGCAAATTAATTAATCATGGATATTTAAATGGCATCATTAAATTATTTCAACGTTATAAAATAATAAGATTTTGAGTAATTTCAATCCCTTTTTTGGTTTATTTTCTATGTATAGTCCCTTTCGGCCATATTTGATTGCATGTGCCCTTTGTTGTCATCTCAAATTTCGATGGATGCCGATCGTATAGGTTTAGAGCCAAATCTAAGATAGGGCTCATAGTTTTACTTTACCAAGCACATAGCTGTACAGCTGGACTTCTACCCGGTCATTCATTCTAGTATATAAAATGACTGTGCTACGTATTTAGCGTTTCAATTTGATAGCGTACTTAATCATGATGCTCAATACTGCTTTTTTACCTATGCTTATGTACCACACAGCGATAACGTACGCCTAAACACACAATCATGTTTTAATTTCCTCTTCCTTGAATGATGTCATATTCCATATATTAAATCTACACATCAATGAAATAGCAACAGGCTTATGTAGTTAATGAAAAATATAACGATTATTTTTAATAACGGCAAAAATGTGATGCGTGCCGTTGGTTTTGAGTCCGACAGGATAAAGATGTACAGCTATTTGCTCCAAGTCCAATTAAACATTGTGTCGTTCATGCTTATTATTACAGAAGGTTTAAAGGTGATTTAAATTTATATTACTATTTATGTTACATAAAGAGTTTGCAAGTATTATGCCCATTTTCAGCAACAAGTCCTAAATTTTAGACAACACCTAAGGCAATGGAAATGATACATAAAATTGAGTTTAATTAGATTTTATGATATTAACTAGCAATCCGCCCTCGCTTCGCTTCGGTTATAGGTTATAGTCGTTTATAGTCGTTATATTACCCGCGTAGTTCCAGTTCCCGTGGGAATACCGGGATAAAATATAGCTTAGTTTACGCCCTGATATTATAGCTTTCCATTGGTGAAAGAATTTTTGAAATCGGTCCAGCCGTTTTGAAGATTACCCGGAACAAACAGACAGACAGACAGACAAAAATTTTTTAATTGCTATTTTAGGCATAGGTGTCGTGCAAATAACCGTGTGAGCATGAAAAAAGCCTATTATTTTGACATTACAAACAGACACTCCAATTTTATTTATTGGTATAGATTGTTAAAGTTAAATACAATTAAATTGTATGAAACATTTAAGTCGATAGAATAATACAATACAGTATAATACAATAACTCCTGATTGCATATCATTAGTACACGCACTAAAAAAATATACTAAATGTCAATGTTAAATTTTACTTATTACTTAAACTTTAATTTTACTTCACGGTAAATTTCATTAATCTCAGAGGTTCTAAAATAACACATCCTCATGTAAACAACGCACTCCTTTGTGTTAAATGACTTTTTTATTATGAGATATTGTAGCATATTGTGGCCATATGAATATTTTAAATAATTCGATAAAATAAATAAGTGTGGAACCTAGCACAAAGGTGCATCCCGACGTTCTATCCTTGCCTTGTATGATAGGGCGTAGTAAAGCGCATGTTTAAACTGCCAAAAAACGCTTCAAATTATGAAGAACAGAAATACCACTATCAAGTCCACATAAAATAACCCTTAAATTATTAAGTCAATAATTATATCATCAAATGCGCGCGTCTTATATGCATTCTAGCAACCGCCCTCGCTTCGCTTCGGTTTCAGTCGCCTTACCCGCGGCGTAGTTCCCGTTCCCATGGGGATACCGGGATAAAATATAGCTTATGTTACTCCCTGATATTATAGCTTTCCATTGGTGAAAGAATTTTTGAAATCGGTTCTGTGGTTTAAACGTGGAAGCGTAACAAACAAACAAACATCCTTACTTTCGCATTTATAATATTAGTAAGGATACATATGTACTATTCTTCTGTAGGCGGAAAATTTGTTACTGGACGCAAATATGAATATCAAGATAGCGGATTTTGGGTTCAGCAACTATTATGCAGCTGGGGAACTGTTAGCGACTTGGTGTGGATCTCCGCCGTATGCTGCTCCTGAAGTCTTCGAAGGGAAGAGATATACGGGACCTGAAATAGATATATGGGTAAGTCACAAAACATTCAAATATTATATGTATGCCTGTGATTATGTACTAAGGATATAATATGTTACATTCATCAGCTTAACGACGTCCATTGTTGCACTTACGCCTCTTCATATTTTGGAGTGAACGTCACCAGCTCGCCATATTTGATATAAGTATTATAATCGTGCGAGTACCACACTGCTAAACTCGCACTGTTAACTGATATTGTTACTATTTTTACACATCTAGTGGTCTTCGACGACCACTGTTTTGAACAGGTCTCACCAGGTGGATTGTATAAGGCCTAAATTGATATGCTTGGTAGGTGGTTTAACCATCGCAGTTGGCGTTATAGTACTTATACCAGAAAAACATTGTTATCCGCTTTCAACCATTTTCTTGGTTTTTTAAAAACTAGAGTGCCGGTTTTTGCGACAAACTCTCTCGGGGTTACAATTTATTACTAACTTATGATCCCACGGGATAACTTTATTACTTAGCGATAGTTACTAATAACTAGAATGTTGGCGCTCCTAAATTCATTTTATTCTAATTTTACACCAAGTTGAGATAAAGACGGTTTCCTTATATTTTATGTGAGAAATATGCTTTGAAGTGTAAAGTATCTCACCCTACAATTATATCGTCTATAAATTGCCTGAAGACGTCATACCGACAATTTACAGTTTTAATATTTACGATATGGTAAAACTGTCACACAATTTTATTTAACTCGAATCTAAATAATCTTAAATTTGTTTGTTATGATTTCGCGAAATATTTTGAATTTTAGTTTATTTATGCTCTTTTCACCATCCATTAACTTATGAATATCTACTGTTGAGTTAAGAGGCCGAATGAAACAAGGTTTTATAAATTAACCGCGAAAGTGCCGGTGGACACGGTGGCCACCTTCCTATTGGTTACTTATCCGGTTTTATACGACTCCGACGGCAAGGTAATGTGTGGAGACTAAAACAGACAGACATGCAATTTTTTTACAGCCTGTAAACTTCCGACTGTTAGTCATTTTTAACGTGCGGGAAACTGGTCTATTACAGCCACATGAGTCTGCATAGGCCAAAAGGCCAAGTATTTTTTTTCTTACAGTAATGTTGCTCCTTGCATACATTAGACGATTCTTACATCTATGGCTGACATATTTCGTAGTCCATATAATATACTTAACACAAATACGTATAATGTATGTGCATACGTTGTTATAAGGAACGTCGTACCTAGTCTACATGTTTTGATAAAAATACATATTCTTTTATAACATCCAGGATACCAAGAACGTAAGAGCCGAATTAGGTTTTACGAGATTAATGTTGATGTGTTTTATTCACAGAGCCTCGGCGTAGTGTTATATGTGCTCGTGTGTGGGGCATTACCTTTCGACGGCTCTACTCTGCAGTCATTAAGGGACAGAGTGCTCTCCGGCAGATTTAGGATACCATATTTTATGAGCGAAGGTAAGCGACAAAAACCTCATTATGTATTCTAAACTTATCTAGTATAGTGTTGTTAAGAGGCGTCGTTAAAATCCAATTTAATTTAAATATATTACATTAATACTATACTAGTTATAGCTGCGGTTTTCCCTTCCATCTTTATAGTCTATGTTAGTGTCATTATAGAGCAGCAGCTCTTTTTCTTAAAGGAAAAATGGTAATCAATAGTTTGTGGTAAAGCCACTATGTTCATAGTTTTCTTCCTGCAGTCATAAATGGGTCGGCACGTCCGGAACAGTTCCATTCTCTCGAATAAAAAAGGACTTCTTAGTAATAGCAATTGACTACTTAAACTTTTTGGCATTGAGTTTCTTTAATCACAAAAATTTCTTTTCTTGCAGGGACGTTATTTGCCACCTTATATAACAGCCGGTAGTAGAAAATAGTAGAAATGACGATGATATATGCATTTCTATTTCATGACTACACTTATGCTATCACATCTGTTAATACTTCCTTAACTAATATATTCCCATAATGCTCCCTTGCCAACACATATTGTACTTGTACGTAGTCGCTAGTCTGTATTTTAATGGATTTACTGTACTTATCACTATTATGGTTCGTAATACTATCTATATTTAAGTATTCTTCGATAAACAAGTGAGTTGAAAAATATTTGTTCATATACGAATGGTTATCCCCATGATGAGTACATCTTAATAAACAAATAGATTTATCAGACTTAATAATATTAATATCGATTAATCGACATCACACTAGCACGTTTAAATAACTGATACCAAGTTCAAGTGATGAATTAACAGGCGATTTCATACCAGAGTTTAATAAAAGGCGTGTTAAGGAAAAATAATTTCATCTCCGATTGTGTAAAGCCTTCTTCTTAATGAGGGGCAAAACTGGCCGACTATGTCATACACACACAAACACAATTATACATAACACACAACTATATCAAACTCGTTATAAGGTTTGGCAAAGAATGTAGTTTGTCTTCTTTTAGAGTTTATTTGTTTATTTTTACTAAGACCCTGCACCTAAGGAAATGATCGTTCTATTGCCCATTACAGAACAATAAGTTGTGGATCGCACAATGTTGTACTTACTTAAACTACTACGCCATCTGTGCAGTCAAGACTAATTTTTTTTATTGCCAACGGTGGCAAACGAGCAAACAGTAAACCTGATGGTAAGTGTTGCTGCCGCTCTTGGACCTTTGCAAGACTGATGCCTACCGCAAAGATAGTAAAGGGAGTGTGAATGCGTGCAATGAAGTTCGGTGATACTAAAGGCATCACTAAAACCCACCACACGCAAACACCCCTTTGAGCGGCAGCAACACTTACCATCAGGTGTACTGTTTGCTCGTTTGCCACCGTTTGCAATAAAAAAAAAAGCTGGGCATCCGGCTCTCTCGCTCACCGGACGAAGTGCAGTAACAAATTTCTACTACTCGGACATCGATTTTCTGCGAGAGTGTAGTACTATCTTAGATGGACCGGCCCGTGGCTGTAGACAGACAACTGTCAATAGTGTGGTCCTATTATCCATATGACATCACTCGTTTCATATGACAGCCATAGAAAAGAATAGGTTTACAAGACGTAAAAAAATTATTTAATAATTTTCTTACCACAATACTGCCATTCTGAACAAGTGCTTACTCCACAATGAGAGACTACAATAGTTATATATTATTCTATAATACTAAAAGCAGAATATAAAGCTACGCATATTCTTTTACTCCATTAATAAGTATTCAGCCTCGACATTGCTTTCTCTAAAGCAGAGCGCTCAAGGTTAAACAGATTACGTCAGGGTATTGTCGGACCATCGTTCCTAAACTATATTACCCTTGACGCTCTACAAATGAATGACGTATTTGCTTAGCGTCGTAACTCGTACCTTCGAAACGTTACGACCTACCTAATCATTTGTTTACGACGGCTCGCGTACATTTTAAGTTTTTAAAGAAAATCTTTTGGCAAGAAATACGCTTGTTTTTTTTACCGGCATAGAATTCGTTTGCTTAAAAAGCTATATATTCACACGTAGAGTTTCGAAGAAAATTTTAATATAGTTCAGAAAAGAAGATGCTTTATAAAAACGTCGCGTTCTATTGCCCTCGGTGGATTTATAAAACTTCCATAAACGATTAAAACCAGTATTGTATTTATACGGCGCAGCTAAATGTAGTATTGTGTTTGCAGCCTGTGTATGTAATGCATTTGTGAGCGAGATATTCATCGAGTAGAATTACTCTACATAGTCATTTTAGGAAGAAAAGTGAATTCCTTTATTTTTTTAATTCTACTGTCGATATAACAGCAAAGGTTTCAGACGCTTTACCCGTGTAGTTCTCGTTCCCGTGGGAATATCGGGATAAAATATAGCCTATGCTACTTCCTGATATTATAGCTTTCCACTGGTGAAAGAATTTCTGAAATCGGTTCAGTGATTTAATTGCGAAAGCGTAACAAACAAACAAACTTACTTTTGCATTTATAATATTAGTAAGGATATTTATTTTTAATCATCCTAACATGTATATCATCTACATTATAAAATTAAGCAAACCAAGAGAAGAAAAATTCGAAATAAAATCATATACAATCTGACCAGCGTCGTGTAGTAGGTTTCCCTCCTACTGCGGAGGAGGCTCGATCCCAGCACGTATGAGCTGAAATGATAATGAGTGATTTAAAGCAGAACTGTTTTTTTCTTGTTTAGACGCTCTAATCTTAGAAAATACTTACTAGTAAAACTTATTCTTTTTATGATAGATTACTTATTTTTTGAAAATAGATGTATAGCCTAAAATGGCATAGTGGCTTATTTATTAATAAAAGCGTATCATGGTTTTTTTACGGACGCATATCTTTAGCTCCTATGAGAATAGTAGCTGTGTAATTTAACATTGTAGTTAATATTAGCGCACTTTTATTGGAGATAACTTTGTAAAATAAAAATGATTTGCAGATTCAACACAGATGCTATACATAATAATAGATTCCGATAAAAATGTTTTAATGGCTGACTCATTGTTGTAACTCACGTTTCACACATTTTATCGTAGAATACTTTTTAACCTAGTGAAAGAAAGTTTTTGAGCCTGTTGCGGTAACAACTTTATACTTCCTGATAAACACAGAAATAGAATCGGATTGTCGTCACAAGCATTTTCGCGCTAAATTTAGGAAAAATGTGACTTTCTAAATATGGAACTGGAAAAGAAAACTTTATATTAATTTTTAGATTAATTTATATTTTGCCTTTGTAAATAACTTCATCATCATCATCACCAGCACAGCTCATATACGTTCCACTGAGCCTGCTCCACAATGGGAGGGAAATTTACCTACTACACCATGCTGGTCAGACATGTTGGTATAGAGTTTTATTTCCAATTTCCCTTTTGTATATATGTTATATGCATATAATATCCATATTATATCCCTCGGTCGTCTTTGATGACACCCACGGATAAGGTTGGTAAATTATATTCTTATTCGGTCACCATACGGATTCAAGATAATTTATTGCCATAAATATTTTCTTCTATTATTCTATTAACAATTAAATTAACACTTTTAAAAGACGCGATCCCAAGTCAATTGTGTAATCAGCATCTGACAATAAGTCAGTTATATAATTCTTTAATAATAAGTCATTGTTAATAAATCATTGATACTACTAGCCTGAAAACTATTGTGCACATTAAAGATAAAAAATAATGAAATCGATAAGCGGTCGAGCGCTTGCGTCATTGCCGTATTCAATCATGCATCCCGACCGACTACGAAAACTGACCAATAAATAATAACTGCCTAATACATAATTATATTCTTTGCGAATAAGATATTATTGATTTGTTTTCAATTTACTTAAAACAATACTCGTTGGCCTACTTATCAAGTGGTTTTCAAATTGAAATTGTTATATTTAGTAAATTTGAAGTAGGACGAATAAATTAAAGAACGTCGACAAAGATGTTGCTCTTAACCAATTTCGATTCTAAGTGTTATTTTATTGAATAGCACAAATTTATTGTACTGCTCTGTAAAATATAGCTATTAACTTAATCTCAGTATTTAATATTATCTATAATTAATATAATAAGCTGTAGAGTTTTTTTATTTGTTTCAACCTTACGTCCACCAGTTTGATTCTTAAAATCTTATTGTATCAGTTGACATCCACGGACAAATAGGGAGTGGTGAATTGTATTCTTACTCCGTCATCACACAGAAAGATAGGATATCGTGCATCAAGAATTCTGTGCAGTCGCCGTAGTCATGGTAACTGCAGAGATAACAAAAAAATATTGATGTATTATAGGATATTATTATCAATGTCTCAGGGCGCAACCCACGTATAGTGCTAGCTTTAACATGTCACGCGACTATGTCGATGACGACTTACATGAATTTACTCCCTATCCAAACTTGCCTATAGAGACTTTTACTTTATTAAAAATATAGCCTCACGAAAGTCAATGAAAGGTTGCAGACATCTTTGTATTCTTAGTAGCATAAGCATACAAATGTTGATCGTTGAGATTGTCACATAGAGTAAATAGTGTTAGTAGATAATGATTGCTGATGTTTGCACGAGTTTTATGTAAATGAAATAAAATCATTTTTACGGATTTTATAGCGTTCGTATTTGTTTTTCGTCGATGTTTTGTACACTTTTCAGCATTCGTATTTCAGCCAATGATATACACATAATATATCCAATTATACTTCTGTTTTGTCTCAATACTGTGTTTACACAATCATAATAAGCATTATATTCTGAAAGTTTAAAATACTTGAGAAAACACTTGAGAAGTTCGTCAAAATCTAATTAATAGTATACATACATATTTTATTATATCTCTTATTAAAGCTCTAGGCAAGGATATGAAAAAAAAAATTCGACCCTACTGCAGAAAAGTACAAGAACTTCAATTTGGTGTTATGGCTTCACCGTAGGGTTGCCACCAATTTGCCATTTATGTGTAGAATTGTGAGACAATTGAACAGTAAAATAGGGAGTAGAGTGCGAGACATACATTGTTCGGTATTCGAAGATGAATGGAAGAATGTATTAGATAACTAATATATCACTTTCTTTTTCTAAAAGCATTTTTCTATAAACTATAACAAATAAATTGATTAAAATTTGTACTTAAATATTTAAAGACCATTTTAGTCCATTATTGGAGGGATTTGGAACTATATTATAAAGAATGCTCTTTGTTAGTATAGTGTCACAACAAAGGCAATTCTTTAGTATTGGTGGGACGCTCAAAATCAACAAAAAGGTCACATGGCGATTTATGGTATCCAATACCCTGCTGTCGCCACCGATTGCTGGATGGGATAAAATCAGATCACAGCCTGCCAAGAAGAAAGATAGTTATACCCACTTCGTATATGGGACTGTTAATAAATATAAGCATGCGGACGTCGAAACTTATAGTTTAGCATATTTTATCAGACTAAACATACATACATAGACCGCAGTACGAAAAAGTTTACAACTGTTATCTTTAACAACAGCCTCTGACGTAAATTAGATTAGATAATTCAATTATAGATACATAAATAATCTCTTTTACCTACCCGTGAGGTAGCACGTTTAAGTATACAATGTGTCATCAACGCTTATTTTCCCATGGTAATCTTGCAGGAAAATAAAGGCCCATTGAGTTACCAGTAGCAGAATATGCAGCAGCACTTTTCTGGAAATTTTATAACACCAACTGCGATCTCCAACTCGTCTGGTAGTCGTGGCGATCATAGCTTTATCTATTCTGAAGAAGACTTATCTACAATAGTTGACTTCGATAGACTTCTGGAGAGCAGTAAATAATCCTTTTCAGTATTGCAATTTCACCAGAATAGCGATTGTTCTTGTAAATGTAGACAATAAAAATCCTAGTTAATGTTTTTGTAACTTTAAATACGTCTAGATGACGAACCAATGTCATGCCCCAAAAGTTCTTGTATAAAGGGCAATGTCTCGTTAAAAATTTGCGTAATTTTTAGTTGGCTCAATAAACGCCTTGATTCTGACGACGGCCATGCTCCAGAAATAGTGACGGCTGACGTTAGGCTATGGTACGTCGATACATTTCTCATTTGTATGACGCAAGAAATGTTAATGACTGGTATAAACACACGATATAAATAATTATACACGAATTCCTGGGCAACTTGCTTTTATTTATCCTTTGTCATACCCTCGTAAATGTAGAGTTATTTTTATGGGGTTCCAATCCGAGCAACAATTTTCAATTCACGATACTTACGTATTGTACCGTCTTATTACCATACCCGTTTAGTAACGGGTCATGAATATAATTGTCACCATATTTTCTTGTGAAAGTAGTAAAAATTGTTTCATAGATATCAACTTATTTTAGTAGATATTAAACTACGTTGCGATTTTTATGTAACTAACGACTCCTTCTAGTTTAACACAATCCCTAATAAATTATTATTATTGCTAGGATTTTTTTTTTTTTTTTGTGGGTGGGCCGCGGTTGGCGCGCCTCCGCACCACTCCGTCCGGGGCGACAGAGGGGCTTAAGCACGCAACTCCCGCGACCCACCCGAAAACCACGTCGCCTTCGTCGTTGGGCCGACCACTGGAGCAGCGTTAACTTGTCGTCAGTGGTCGGCCCGACGGAATACCCCCTATTGGGGTACCCTCCCATCGACCGACGTCCCCCCCTCGGGTAGGACGTCGGTCTTTCCTCACGCGGTCGGCCTCTCGGCGGGTGACGGACTAATCCCCGGTCACGTCACCCGCGGCCTCGGCTAGGGCGGCATGAGGCGCAGATAGTTGCGCCTGCGCCGCCCCAGTCGCCGGCGGCGGATCTCCTCATCGAGGCTGCGCTCCTCACGCAGGCGATCCGCCGCCTCCTTCCGCGAGATCACCGTCTCGCAGAAGGCTGCGACCGCGTCCCAATTCCCGACGCTGTCGACCATCGCCCTAGCGATAGCCGGCAGCGTCAGGTCCGTACCGATGATTGCGACGAGTTCACAGCGCTGCACTGCCCAAGCCCCGCAGGCCTCGAGCGTATGGCGCGCCGTGTCCTCGTCGCAATCGCAGTGGTGGCAGGACGGTGTACTCTCCCTCCTAACGACCTTGTGCAGGTATTTGGCGAAGCACCCATGCCCCGTTAAAACCTGCACCAGTCGGAAGGAGAGCACCCCGTGCCGCCTCTCCAACCACTGCATCAGCACCGGCCGGAAGGCCTCCACGGTTCGCACCCCGAACCGAGGCCTCTCCAGCCGGACTGCCCAACGGGCGATGACGTCTCGGCGGGCGTCGACGCGCCAGGCGGTGAGATCCCTTAACGAGACCACACCGCCCTCCGCTCGCACCCCCGTCACCCGCCGATATAGTCCGGCGAGCATCTCCGCCTCCAGGTCCCACGGGGGAGTCCCGGCCAACAGGCACGCTGCCTCCGTCGCCACCGTGCGGTATCCGCGGATGGCCCTGACCGCCATGACCCTCTGTGGTCGCCACAGAAGGGCCCTAAGTCGGGCGGTCATGGACCCCGCCCACACCGGTGCGCCGTACAGGGCCATCGACCGGATGACCCCCGCGTACAGCCGTCGGCACGCAGCGCTCGGTCCGCCCACGTTCGGCATAAGCCACGATAGGGCGGACGCCGTGCCGACGAGCCGCGGAGCGAGCCTACGGAAATGCTCCCGGAACCACCATCGCCCGTCGAGCACCAGGCCCAAGTACCTCATATGGGCCCGGATGCTGATGTCGACCGAGTGGACGGTGATCGAGACGCCGATGGGAGGGCTCATAGTGCGCCCATGGAACAAGAGGGCCTCCGTCTTGTTCAGGGCGACCCTCAACCCCAGCGCCTCGATCCGTCTGACGACCTCCTCGGTACCCGAGGTCGCCAGGCTTACCGCCTCTTCTAGCGTCCCACCGCGGGCTGTGACGAGCGTGTCGTCGGCGTAACAAATCACGCCCAGCCCGGGCGGGAGGCTCCCCCTCAACGCCCAGTCGTAGCCGATGTTCCACAGGGTGGGTCCGAGGACCGACCCCTGTGGGACACCGCACGTCATGGGCGTCCGCACAACGTCCCCTGCTCGGTCGGTGCAGAGGACGCTGCGCCCCTCCAAATAGTCTGCCACTAGCCGCCTCAGGTAAACTGGCACCCCGTGATACCGGAGCGCCTCCCTGATGCAGCTGAATGGCAGACTATTGAATGCGTTGGCGATGTCTAGGGACACCACCAACAGCACTCCCCCGCCGGTGACGGCCTCAGGCGCCACGGCCCTCAGGCGCAACAGAGCCGCGATCGTCGAACGACCCCTCCTAAACCCAAACTGGGCGTCCGACAGATCGGGCCCCGTGCCGACGAGATGCCGCTCGATGCGGGCAGCTACCACCCTCTCCAGTAGCTTGCCCGTGTCATCGAGCAGCACGATAGGCCTGTAGGCCGAAGGCGACTCCGGAGACCGTCCCGGCTTCGGCAGGAGCACCAGCCTTCCCTCCTTCCAGCACCCAGGGAACCGTCCGGACGCTAAACACGCGTCGAACAGCTCCCTGAGGCGGGGATTATTGCTAGGATAAAAAAGAATATATGAATTTGATCAAGCAATGCAAAATTTTATTGAAATTGGTTTAATGCTTTCAGAAATACGCTACTAGTTAGGTTGAGCTTAGTTTTATTCATATCATATTAAGCAGCGCTTACTAAGTTGTAATTTTGAATTAAAAAGTATCTTGCGTTTTTTTGACTTCATACATTTGAGAGTATAACTTATATATAGGTTAATAAGGTATTAAGTTAGCCTACTGTTTTATCAATAACTAAAATTGTGGCAATTCTTTTCATGTCACAGTCTGAAATACATGAATGAATTCTTTTTTAGCAAATTTTCACCAAATATGTTATTGTGTGTAATTATACATATATGAATATCATGGACTTATATATATATATATAGATATACTAGCAACCCGCCCTCGCTACGCTTCGGTTATAGGTTATAGTCGTTTTACCCGCGTAGTTCACGTTCCCGTGGGAATACCGGGATAAAATATAGCCTAGTTTACGCCCTGATATTATAGCTTTCCATTGGTGAAAGAATTTTTGAAATCGGTTCAGGCGTTTTGAAGATTACCCGGCACAAACAGACAGACAAAAATGTTTTAATTGCTATTTTAGGCATAGGTGTCGTGCAAATAACCGTGTGAGCATGAAAAAAGCCTATTATTTTGACATTACAAACACTCCAATTTTATTTATTGGTATAGATATTAATTTCTTTATAAATATTGTCGCCTTAAGGAACAAATCACAAAGGGAATATATATCATAAGGAATATAAATTATTAGAAATTTATCAAGGAAAATTTCGTTTCGTAATATTGTGTTACAAAAAAAGATATTACTTTTCTTTGTAGATTGGCACGTTTCGCTAGTTACTATATTTCATGAGATTGTTATCGACCTCCAAGGTAGTCTTGTTCAGGTGGCAAGGGATGCTACGTGGCGTGCCTACAAATTGTTAATATGCATAAGTATTGGACAACATTTACTAAAGAGCTAAGGGTGAAAAAGTTTACATTAAAAAAACATTCAAGTACTCCAATTTAGAATGAGAAATTGTACAATTGTATTTATTTTATATTTTTCATCGATTGAATGCTCGTGTCGAAAAAATCTGTGTTGAAGGTGCACTGCACTGTTGGAAAGTTTTTGATCACTCTAATTAGGAAGAAATTTTGCCTGTACGCGCTATACATATAATTTTTTTCTTTCCATGTGACACGAAAAAAAGGGATAATTATGCTATAAACGTATCATCGTTACTGCTCATTTACGTTCTACTGCTGGGTTCGAGCCTTCTCCACGAGGGACATTGGCTTGCTATGCCACGCTGGTCAGATGGGTTGATGTAGGGTATTTTTTGGAGTAGCAGTCGTTTTTTGTAATTAAGTGTAAAAAAGGCAACGTATCCAAATAGCGCTGTTGGCATAATGCTCAAGTTCGCAAAACGAGCTAGTTGGTATACGACTGCTACTCCTTTATTTCGAGTTTGTCTTGTATTAATAATATCTGGCGTTATCCCTTATTCGTCTTTTACGACACCACCAGGAAGACAGGGGTGGTGAATTGTATTCCTACACTGTCGCCACACGATACTCTTATATTGTTTAATAATTTGGAACAATTATTTCAGCCTTTTACAATACCAAAAAAATAGGATAGTTAATAATTATTAATTCGTTTATTAAATTTTTAATTTCTTTTGTGTAAATCGTAACAAGTTCTAAGTACAAGTTTATAATTAATGGGTTTATTTATATATGTGTATCTATTCGTATGATTCAGCAAAATTACAACGCGTTAACGTCACTTCCTTTCTTGCGGCCATCGCAAGAGACGATTAGGGGGAAAATTCATTCACTTTTCATAACCTGTAATTACTAAAATAAATCTAACATACATAACTAATCCAACCATAAATTTATAATGAGGCGGGTTTGTGTACTGATTGTTATAAATACCCTTCAAACTGTTGTCAGTAGACCGTGGCCTATGTAACATTGTAGTGTTTATGCCCCTTACCCACAAAGCACATTGTTTGCGTTTTCATCCTCTTCATGAGAATTGTACTGCTTCAACTTCGCTGTTACAGACAAATGTGAGCATATTAACACATATAAGCTGCTTGCTACTTTCCACAACTCTGATGTAGGATATACTCTTGAATGGCCTCTTAATGATTTTAGTTGGTGTAAAGTAGTTTATTTTCCATCAATTTAAATTATATATATACATCCATACATGCATATACACCGTTCTAATTCATACTCCTGCTGGATACGCCGCGTCTTTCCGTGTGGTAACGAAGTAACAATACAATTCCTCTCTTGCTCGTGGTTGTCGTCGTAAAAGACGATTATGGCATACAATAACTGTACCACTAGGTGAGGTAAAGCTTAATTCCTGCCATTATTTAATGGCGAGGAGGATGATAGAGGTATTCGTTAATTAAATGTCTTAGATCACGGTTACACATAAAATTTAGTGTGCCAATCGAGTAAGGTTCGCAAAAGTTGATGCAAAAATAGCAACATGAACATCGTCTACATTAACAAATCCGCGAAACTACTAGAAAAATATATACAATGGTATAACGAAAATAATTTTGAACACCAAATATTAATGGCAAATACATTTTTATTTATTGATGAACAGAAATTTGTCGAAACCTGACTCATGACTCACGTTTCAAATCTAACCAGATGTCTATCACACGTGAACATTTTGAATTTGGTCCGCAACTACTATAATATATTACATACGATTTTGTTACGAAGTTATAAATGATCATCGATTCTTGCCGAATGATTTATATTTTAGGTCCTTTATCAAATTATGAAAATGGCTAGTTTAACATTTTTTTATCCTTACCCAATTTAGCGATAGTCTATTGGCTATTATATTAGCAATTACATCGACGTCAGAGGCCTTTTCCAGTTCAAAATCAATACAATCAACTCTGATTTTTTTAAGTTATGTCTGTGCTGTGTGAATAATAAATTTAATGTAAATGTTCCTCAAGATTTAGTGTAGTTCAAGGATCTTGTTATAATAAAGTCTAATAAATATCTAATAAAGTATAATACAAACCGATATTCTTTGTAGAGTTACTTATTTTCATTTAATCATTTCAGCTCATATACATACGTACCCTTTGCTAGGCTCAAGCCTCCTCCACAATGGGAGGGAAATTGGCCTACTATACCACGCTACTCAGACGTGTTGGTATAGGGTTTTGTTTTGAGTTTTCCTTCTCTTGCACAGATGTTACCTGCATATTATATCCCTTGGTCGCCTTTTACGACACCTATAAGCAAGAAAGAGGGTGATGAATTATATTATTTTTACTCCTTCATCACACGACAATTAATCATTTGTTTTTATATTATTACATCATCGTGTAAATACCCAAATAAAGTGATAATTCGTTTCAGGGATTGAAAATGTGAGACTATATTTTGTTGGAATGTTCACATTCTATTTCCCAGCAATAATATCTCAGTTTTTAATACTTCATATATAGAGTACGTTGCGTGTTAGAATTAGTACCTGAAGTAGTGTTGTTTGTGATGTATATACATAATTTAGTTTTCTCCTTCACGGACATGTACCTACGTACATGTATACGTCAACGGTTTGCTTAGCGTTGCGATGTTGATCAACACGGTTGCATGTTTAGAATTGTTCATATTAACCAACTGTGAGCACATAAAGATTGTAAGATTATAGAAACTATTATAATTTATTTTTATGTTATTGATATTATAATTTACTGTTAGTGTAAGTATGATTGAATGATTGATGATGGTATAACCTTATTTCGAGTATAGTGTCCAACTATGACGTCGGCGTCGAGAAGGACGGTACCTTAAAGGACATACCGCCGGGTTAGCCTCAGACAACAAGGAGCTCGGTATCAGTGGTTGGTCCAATGGCGAAGGGGTGGGAATACGGTGGGTTAAGGGGCAGCGCGCCGCTCATGCGCCCGTCCACAAAAAAAAAATAGTGTGCGAACTTTTATTTATCAGACATAGCTATAGGCGTAGGGCGTGGGGTATATATGTAGTAATTATAATACTAGCGCTTTGGGCGTGCTTTCGTTCGTTTTATAATTCAGTTATGTGTCGTTCTATCTGTTTTTACAATACATACGAACCAAAGTCGATTTCATTAAAACATTTAATACGAATAGTATTTCGTTCGCTATTTGAATTAGAATTGATCATAATTTCGTGGGTTTTAATTTTTGCATGGTACTTTAATTTGATTTGGAAATAAAAAGTTGTCTAGATTATTTTCTTATCACATCGACAATCTCACAGTGAAGACAACAACAAAATTGGTCCAACCGTTCAAAAATATCACAGAGAGGCAAAGATTAAAGAATTGTTATTTTATTATAACTATAATGACATGAATTGCGGTTAAAATTATTTTATGTTACAAGCAGACGCTTAAATTTTATTTATTTGTATAGATAGTCTAATAATGTGGCCACAGATGCTTTATCTATATTTCGTAATTTTTGTGTGCTCTCGGCTTAAGGTAAGGTAGACTGATAACATCGGAAAGATATGATCAGCCCGTGCCAACCCCTAAGTCACTGATAAAAACTATCACTTGTATAATTGTTATACAATGTAATGACATTAAAAAATATATCATTCCTTAAAACTACTTCCGATTTCATCCTGATCAAACAGAAATGTGTTCTGGGCGTTCTACGCTAATTATCTATTTACAAAAATATGTACTTTAAGGATGCTTAGTCTTAGAAATGACTTGAATTTTTAATACGACAAAAGTTAACAAAGAATACAGGAATTTCTATATACGGGCTTAAAATTAAAAGATCTTAAATATGTACATTAAGAAGGCTTTTATGAGTTTCAGACGTTTTAAAATATTAAAATCAAAATAGCACAAAGTGTGCGGCCATCTAAAAGGCATCGTCTGCACATGATTACGACGGACTGTCGTCACGTGGCTCATAACTGCGGATATTATGAAAAATGTATTTTCTTTCAGAGACGATAGCCTCGCCTTTGACGTTACTATGCGCTCCATCGAAATATTAACGTTTTATGTAAATGTGATACATACTTTAACTACATATGTACTTGTATTTTCCTTTCTCTTGCAAAACATTGGTGAAATACAGCATATAATTTGGACAGCTATTCGCTACGCTCTGATAGTTTTTCGTTGTTTATACGGAAAAAAATGTAGCAATTCTCATGTATAAATGCTATTTTTAATAATGCAATGTCAGATGGTCCAATATAAACTATAACTGGATCCCTTTCATTGTGCGTGGAGGCCATATTCTGTGTCGACTCTATCGAGACAGCTTATATAACAAAACAAATAACATATTGTAATGTAATATAATAAAATTTACATTATTATAACAGTTATTTGGTAAATAATGTATTTATTCTGTTGGTAACATTGTAATGTTAGTTGAATATCCATTTCATGATATGCGAAATTTTGCAAAAACAATCTTAATATTATTTTTCTTTTTATTATGAAAAAGTTTGAAGTTGTGTAAAAATTAATATTTAGTTCGGTTGCAGGGGCTGAAATCGACTATGATATAAGTACTTGCTATACCTGTGGCGTCACTTGCTTCAAATTTTAGTGATATTTGTTTTCAGACCACTGTATGTGCTTGTGTTCGATGACCCGTCCGGCGGATTACAATTTCCGGTGTTATCCCCTGTCGACTCCTCGGCAGTGCATCCCAATGTAGAGAAGGCTTCTTAAGCCATACAGTGGACAGTTTATATAAAAAAAAGAAACTGTAATTTTAAACTGCAAAATTAAAATACTATTGTTATTGCAGCTTACATCCGTAACTTAAGCGATGTCATTGTTAAATAAACAAATAATGGAAAATCCATCTTTGTTATTTAACATACTTGTAAAATTATATATTCATAAGAGTTCCTTTACATTCTAATATGTAGATGTACTTCGTAAGAAACAAATTAGTTTATAAATGTACCTGTTTTACCAAAACTAATTCATCATTTCAGCTTATATGCCATCCACTACTGGGCTCGAGTCTCCTCCACAATAGGAGAGAAATTGACTTACTATACCACGCTGAGTTTTCTTTCCCTTGTATAGATGTTTTATGCATATTTAATCCCTTAGTCGTCTTTTACGACGTCACAAATAAGAGAGGGAGTGGTGAACTGTATTCTTACTCCGTCACCGTCACCGTCACCACACAGGAAAACGCGTATTCACAAAAACGAAACTAATTACGTATTCAGAAAAAAAAAAGAAAATATTGGCATGAAAGTATCTTAATATTTCATCACGTTAAATGAGCTGCCTTTATGATGAATATAAATACGGCTTATGGTTTTTTTTACATGCGGTTTATGAGTAACTTGTAATTATCCGTGTGGTGACGGAGTAAGAATACAATTCATTACTCCCTGTCTTACCCGTGGATGTTGTAAAAGACTAAGAGATACAATATTCATACATCTATGCAAAGAAAATGGCAATTCGAAATATATCCATATGCCGACACTTCTGACCAGCGTGATATAGTAGGCCAATTTCCCTCTCATTTGGAGGAGGCTCGAGCCCAGCAGTGGGACATGTATGAGTTGAGATGAAATTGTAATTGCCAACATTAGTAGCAAAGTGGCAGTAGCCGTGCAACGCGCTGTGACGCGAGTGACGGTAGAGCTCTCTTAATAACGTACAAGTTCATGGAGAACAAATACATCTGCAGGCACGTAAAATTAGAGCGAATTAATTCTTCGATATGTCGTTTCTTTCACCTCATCTTATCTCTTTCTCATAAAGTAACAAACAACATACTCGAGATATGTAAATCCATGCTGCTAAGTTATATGATGTACAATATGAAACTAGGATAAGATTGATAGCGTCTTGCGCTTAACAAAAGTAGCTCCAACGATATCTGCATCCTCCTAATACTTTAATAATCTATACCTCTAACCGTGCGCTACACGTTCGAGCATAAGTTTATTTGTCAGCATTCTGTATCCTTAGTATGTACTAAGGATACAGAATGCTGACAAATAAACTTTAATATTTGTAGCTGTAATTTATACAAAATTATATTTCTATTGCTTCTCTAATAATCATCTTGTCTCAGCTCATATATGTACCACTGCTGGAGTTAAGCCTCCTCCATAGTAGGTGAGAAATTGACTCACTATATCATTGTAAATAAAACTACTTTTACCGATTATATCGCGTTTGTATTTGATTTATGATTGCCCGACGTTTCGAACACTTTGCAGCATTCATGGTCAAGGGCGGACTAAGGTGTCTCACGTCCAACAAGTCATTGCTATTACAGACATTTATAATTATCTACCCGATACAGAAAATTAGTTATTAAATTTATTAATTTTTTTTTTTGGGGTGGGCCGCGGTCTGTGCACTCCTCGCACCACTCCGTCGAGGCGACAGAGGGGCGTAAGCACGCACACCCGCAGCCCACCCGCGATGCACGTCGCCTTCGTCGTTGGGCCGACCACCGGAGCAGGGTGACTTGACGTCAGTGGTCGACCCGACGGAATACACCCTAGTGGGGTACCCTCCCATCGACCGACGTTTCCCTCTCGGGGAGGACGTCGGTCTTTCCTCACGCGGTCAACCTCTCGGCGGGTGACGGACTAATTCCCGGGTCACGTCACCCGCGGCCTCGGCTAGGGAAATTTATTAAATTTTTACCCATATTTTAGTACAAATTTATTGCCAGTATAAGAAGAAAATAATTCTACTTGAAAAAATTATATTGTTTATGGTTAGTAATTATTAATTATTAAAGTAGCAATTATTATTACAATTTGTTAATTTAAACCTAACAAAACTAATATACTACCATCGGATTGGAACACGGCCACACTGAGAAAGATCCGACAAGAAAACTCAGAGGACATAATGCTAGAGAATCGTGCAAAGTCCAAGCACATTTCCAATAATAAAGAAATGAAACAAAGTTAAAAAAACTGAAGATGCTATTCAGAAAGTGTTTTTACGTATTTGAAAAGCGTCTGTACATATTTAGGTGCTTATGAAATAAAACTGTTTTATCGTCTTTTAATTTTTTTCTTATTATACCAACGCTTCAAACACTTTCAGCATTAATGATCGTAGCAGGACTTAAAGATTTTTATATCTTACACTATTAGTTATCAATTGACTTTATGACGGGCTTGGTCATGCTTGACTGTCTTTTTTTTTGTAGTTTCAGTACAGAAGCAACGGAAATAATATAATTTATAACAACTATGTCTGTATATTCGATATTAAAATATAGACTTTAAATATGATGATATGTATGTCCAGGCAGCGTTTTGATTTGGGAATTCCCATATTATATATACAGTACTGTCAACCTTGCTACCGATTTTCCACCGATTCATTAAATAACCCTACATATTTTTCAGCGAATTGCGTCAATGATTAAGAAAAGCACGCGATATTTGCGTCTGAGCGATTATTAATAGAATCGCCTGGCAAAAAGTCGACCACTCATCGACTTTATTTTAGAAAGCCGTGAAGGAAGGTAAATAAAATAGTATCTTCAGAATTACTCTTTAGTTAATGCGTGGTATGTTTTGTTTGCACAGTTTTGGACGCGAGCGATCTATTTAAGTCCCACAAGTGCGGTTAAACGAATATTTATAATCGTATTCGTCACTCGAATCGCAACAGCTCGTATATTTAGATTAACTAAGTAAAGAGCGAATACTGCGAATGATATATTTACATAAGATTATTTTCAGTATTGGATTTATTTATTTCTCAACGAGCGTCATTCTCTTTCAGCATATGAAAGCAATTATTCGTATTTTCGATTGAATGACGCATGACCTGAATGTTTTTGATATACGACAATAACATTACTAAGTACCTCTCATAAGATCCCTATTAATTTTTTATACGATTTTGCGTTTCCTTCCCATTCACTCCCTGTGACGGGAATGCAATGTGTCATAACTACTTTGAGCGTGCTTAAAATCGACTAAAGGATCGCTAAGAGAACGAACAACATTCTACAGGGAAACAAACATTAACTGTGCTCGTCAACCCGCTTTCCAATCGTGCCAAAAAGGTGTAATAGGCTTTCGGTCGAAGTTTGTTTAGATATCGTCATAGATCGCTCAGCGAAGCCTCAAAGTGACACACTTCACAAAAATGTACCGTAGTATTTCCGACAAGACTTCCTGATTGGTTAGAAAGATTAATGGTTTGCATTAAAGGCAAAGGCGGTCAATTGTAGTAATATTGGTTTTATATTTATCGTATTCTCCTCATCTCTTTAATTTAGATATCACATAAATTTTGTTCTCATTACTTATCGTCCTGGCTACATGTCAACGACCATTCTGGGATATCGATTTCCCCACGGAAGGGGATAGTGCTGTAATCGCCACGCTGGAGAGGCGGATTGGCGAACTCTACTCATGTTATAAGTTTTGCAAGAGTGTGCTGCTGCCTATTCTTCTAGTGATCCCTCAGCCGATGTTTACAAATCAGGAAATACGGGACGATAAGTGGGTGACGACATACTGTATTCCTAACCCCACACATCATGTAATGACTCTACAGACAATAAATCTATATAAATAATAATCTGATTTCCTACCTGAACGTATAACTCAAATTATTTTTGCAATTCCTTTCTTATAACACAAGAGCCCGCGAACCCCAGACCTTCGTTATTTCATTAAAGCTGAAAGTTTGTCAGCGCATGCTTCCAACACAGGTAAGAACGGTGGCCCATTATGAAGTAGGGGTCACAGTGGCTTTGGCAGATAAAAGGTACTAAAGGTGTGTAAAATAACGATCTATTTTCGTCAAATTATTTATTAAGATAAGATAATAGAGATTTACCTTCAGAACGTTATTAATAATCACGTTATTCATTGCCAGACACTTAACATAGTGGCATCCCCTTGCCAGACACCCTTAACGTTCATGAAATTATAATTCTACTTACGTTATAGTATAAAAATTGATTTTTATATATAATACTTGGGTCATTACCCATGGAATCTTCTTTTCGTCGAGTAGAGGTCCACTAAGAACGGATTTTCCGAAATGCCACCTACGAGGGGTGTTGCGGAGGCATTAACAATAATATTCATATAAGGGAACAGGGTGAGCCGAAGCTACTGAAGCTAGAAAAATGAAATTTGGACCGTAGTTTCATTTCATGACGTAGGCACCCACTAAGAAAAGTTTTTTTGAAATTCCACCCTTAAGGGGGTGAAACGCAACGTCAAAGTCTGTATGGAAAGAAGAAAAAAATGTTTAGCTACTGTCTTCAAATTAAGCACAAATACTCTTCAATAAAAATAAATATGTGTTTCAGCGTTTTTCCATTTTCATCCTCTAAGAGTGTAGAATAGGTACAAAGATGTTACTTTACTGACTCATCACGGAGCCGAAACTATTGAAGTCAGAAACATGGAATTTTGACAGTAGTTTCTTTTCGTGGCGTAGAAACTCACTAAGAAAGGATTTTTGAAATTTAACCCCTAAAGAGGTAAACCGTAGTAGCAAAGTTTGTAAAACAAGAAAAAATCTTCATCGATTTTCATTAAATTGTAAACAAATACTCTGTAATAAAAATTAATAAACACGTTGAAACACGTTTTTTTAATTTTCAACCTCTAAGGGTGTAATCTACACTAATATTATAAAGAGAAAACGTTGTATGTGTGTTACGAATAAACTCAAAAACTATTGGACGGATTTCGATAATTCTTTCATCATTAGAATGTTACAGTATCCCTGAGTAACATAGGCTATATTTTATCCCATTATGATAACGGGACCTACGCGGGTAAGGCGACTGAAACCGAAGCGAAGCGAGGGTGAGTTGCTAGTATTATATATAAAATCAGCTATTATATTATAACGTAAGTAATAGTATTAATAACATTGTTCTTATAATTAATAATTAATATTAAATTAATAATATTTGAAGATAGCATATAATATTATTTTAGCTGCTATAAGCATGTACTAAATACTAAAAAATATGTGTATCCACCCATGTATATGTGTACTGTCTCGCGCTCGTTCCTACATCTTTGTCTGGCAAGGGGTTGGAAGTAAGAAAAATGTCTCTCTACTGAGGAAACATCTACTCATTACCCAAGTATTATATATAAAAATCAGTTTTTATACTATAACGTAAGTAGAATTATAATTTCATGAACGTTAAGGTTGCCTGGCAAGGGGTTGCCACTATGTTAAGTGTCTGGCAATGAATAACGTGATTTTTAATAACCTTCTGAAGGTAATATCAAAAAATCACGCTTAATAATTTGACGAAAATAGATCGGTATTTTACACACTTTTAGTACCTTTTATCTGCCAAAGCCACTGTAACCCAAACTTCATAATGGGCCACCGTTCTTACCTGTGTTGGAAGCATGTGCTGACAAACTTTCAGCTTTAATAAAATAACGAAGGTCTGGGGTCCACAGGCTCTTAGTCTATTATTTTAATAACCCTGAAGTGTTGGTTGGCTTAGGCAGAAGTTCGTATTGTTTAGATAGACTTTAGTAGTTGTTTGATACTTTGGTTGTTAGTACATATTTAATTAAGATTGCTCGGGATAGATAGTTAGGTTAGGCTACTACTTAACAAATTTAGTTAATAAGAAGCACCTATAGGTACAAGCAGAAAATCATATTACATATTATTATAGGTACCTTAGTATCTTTTAAGGTGATTTTTAGTTTTACTTATTTTTTTTGTGGCTATGATTTACTAATTACTACATAATTATTTTTAATTACTTTTAAAATAGCTATTAACTGTTATATATAATCCGACTTAGTGAATGAACAATCAACCCCTTGTTTTACTACCCTTAGTTGCTGGGCTGGATTTTTTCTACATTTATATGGGTCCAACTTCGGGTATAATATTTTGAATAAAAAACGATTATTACAATCGAACTACTCTGTAAAAAGTTATGCATGGTCATACATAAAAAAAATATATGCGTCGACTTGAGAACCTCCTCATTTTTTCGTTAGTTAAAATTATTTTTCATATGCGTCCACTATTTTTCTCTTTATTTATAAACCATTCGTATGATCGCGATATAAATTTGTAAAGTTATTATACGCATGAAGAAAAATAAATGGCAGTGCAAGGCATGCCGCATACAGCAAATGCGTAATAATTACATCATTATTATGATCTAATGAAAATATGATTCACAGTATAAATTTGCAATTGTTTTGGTTTTTGGTATGTATTTAATTTAGAACATTACCGCAAGAGTACAAGATTTTAAATCGAATTTAGAGATGAAGAATGAGTTTTCGTTTTATCGTCATTGTCTCGGCTCATATACGTCCTATTGCTGGGTTCGAGTCTCCTCTAAAATAAAAGAGATATTGACCTACCTGGTCAGACGGATTGGTATAGGATTTTATTATGAGTTTTCCTTCTCTTGCATAGATGTTATATGCATATTGTATCCCTTAGCCGTCTTTTACGATATACAAAAACGAGATAGATGTATTTTCATCTCGTCACCACACGGTTTTTTCTTTTAATTTTTGGAAACTCCTTATATCTAATTTATATTAAGTAAAAAATAATATTTTTCTTTTGCAAAACTTTCAATAGTTTGAATGAAAATTTCTTAAGAATTCTTATTGGAAGCAGAAATGGGTTTCTTGAGAAACGTAAATTTGAAATTATTAGAAGAATATATTGTATTCTTAGGTACTAAATGTACTAAACACGGTTTTCATTTTTATTATACTGCGTAAATGTTGGAGTTTCTAAATTCCAACAATCGAACTATTTATATAGAGCAAATAATTTATGATTAACATTTGATTTAACTAATTTTTAGATAGTAGTCATTTTATATTTAGCTAGTCATCTTCTTTATATTATAGGCAAGTTATTGTTTTTATATTCGAAGATTCTTCTAAATTGCTGGTAAAAAGTTTCCAAAGTCCATCGTACGAATCGACAGGGTTTATCCATATCATCTGAATACGTATTAACCACAACAGCACGTTTAGATTTCTCCTGTAACGTAGGTTGAGGTTACGTAACGAACTGTCTACCTACTGTATTATATTTTTATAAAAAAAAAGGTTTAAAATAGCTCTATTTATTAGGCAGTGTCTTGTATCCCTGATATTGATAGCAATAGTTAAAACTTGGTACTGAGTGATTTGCTTACTCGTCACCTTAGGTAGTAACACTAATATAGGATTGTGAAACAGAAACAGTATCAAATATGAAAGAGTGAAATTAAACAAATCAGCTTATATCGCGTTTGATTTTATTGTTGCTTTAAAGTTTCTTTTTGGATGTTTCGAATACTTTGAAATACATATATTAAGATGGGAGAATAGAGGGCATACCATCATCTCATTTCATTCATAATCATCATTCCAGCTCATATATGTACGTCCCACTGTTGGGCTCGAGCCTCCACCACAATCGAAGGTAAATTGACCTACCATACCACGCTAGTCAGATGTGTTGGTACAGGGTTTTTATTTTGGATTTTACTTCACACCACTGGAAGTCTATCACCACACGGATTTCCAATAATGTGTTCTAATGACGCAGTTGCGAACTAAACTTAATAAATGAAAATGCATAACAGTTCAATAGTTATAACTATCACATACCTTTTATCATTGAATTTTCTCATTGTAATGTGACCTGTCACAGTCTAGAAATAATCCGGCTTAGAGCCTATAGTCGAGTTGATGTCATTACTCCCGAGTGACGCACGAAGCAGGCCAAAGCCTTTGTAAGTCAATTAGGGTTATGTTGAGTATAAAAAATATGAAAGAACCTACGTCATACAGCAATTAATGGTAGACAACACAATGCTGTCTAGATGAATATTATTGAATGGCATTGATGTGATCTTATTCTCAAATATATAAAGTTTTTGGACTACAAATCATCACACAATTCCTTGTTAAAATTAGTATATATTAATAGGGTTTTTAAAGGTTTTCATCTATCATTCGAATACTACCGACCCTTTTATCGCTCGTGGGTGTCGTAAAAGACGACTAAGAGCTTTACATAGGCCTGGGCCGACTTAATCTGATGCCGTCTTGGTCAACAATTACATTCCCAAGGAGGGTTGATGTCAGAGAGGTGGTCGCTTTTAAAATCATTGCCAATTACCTTTGCAGTATATACTATGAAAGAAGAGTATAAATAGCGCCGAACCTAAATAATTGGGATAAAAGCAGGATTAAGGTGATGATAATGATGTTATAATTTCGCAATCACAAAAGGTTATTTATTGGTATAACATAAAACTTTTATTCTACTGAAATCGATTGTTTCTATGCTACGAAAATAGGTATGATAGCGTTGTACGTAGAGCTACGATTTCTTAAAACTATTTAGATATGTAATTAGATAGTGCATAGGTTCGGTGTATTCGGTACATTCGGTGTACATGATACACACCTAATATAGAATTTGATCTATACAGCCATAATGTCAAACAGACTTACTTTTAACCCTAATAATTTTATTTTTCTCACCCTAATTGATACCTGATTGATACAGGTAAAAATACATGCACATTGTGTAAAAAATAAAATGCATATGATTCGATACTGATGCCTAGACTGGAGCCTGTATTTCAGTACACGAGGTCTCCGCCCGCGAACTGTGCAATTTAATTTCTATTTTATACATTACTCGTATCTACTAGTAAAAAAAAAAATTAAACTATGACTTTTTATAATGATTTCTGATGCTTACGCGAGTTTTACACATTTTAGATAAAACTAACTTTACGGATTTTATCGCGTTTGTATTTGACTTTTGAGTGCCCGACCTTTCGAACACTTTACAGTGTTCATGGGCGAACTAAGATGTGTCACGTCCATCAAGCGGGTAGATAATTAAAAAATATTATAAACTGCGTAGTTTTATTTAACTTTTTAGTTACGGGCGCAGGTTTTAATAATAGGTAGGTAAATTAGAAACAGGATAAGGTTGTACATGTTTCTTCTCTTGGGGCAGTTGATCTATGGCCCGTTGTTATTAAAGATTGTATAGAGTACAACGGTGTTGGCTCAAACATTTTGTTACGGATGTGACCGTCATTTAGCACAACGACCGTATTTGCTCGGCTCGACACCTATGACGTCACTCATGTTGCCAAGTCACCCGGCCCGAGTCTTGTGACCTTTCTGTACACCGACTACCTTGCCATGTTATTTATAAATATATAAAACTAACTAATGCTGTTTAGGTAATAGATCGAAAAGCATAAGATATTGTATTTTATAGTTGATAGTAATTATGATCTCCTGACCCTATTCTTTCCGTGTGGTGACAGAGTAAGAATACAATTCACCACTCCTATTTTACCCGTGAGTGTCGTAAAAGACGACTAAGGGATTAAATATGCATGTAACATTTATGCAAGAGAAGGAAAACTCGAAAGAAAACCCTATAACAACCTGTCTGACCAGCATTGGAATCGGCAAAGTCAATTTCCCTCCCATTGCGGAGGAGGCTCGAGCCTAGCAGTAGGGCGTATATGAGCCAGCGATAATGACCCTATTTTCGCTATTCTCGAGAGGACCTGGGCGCTACCTAAATAATTATAATAGTGTATAATAGTGTATATGTATGCACAAGTGCTCTTTCTATTCTTATATTGTTTCTAGTCCAATGCTAGAACAATATAAAGGTTAACATACCCTTTGTATCTCAGCAAAATAATGTATTGATTGGAATTTCAGATTGGGAATTGTAATCTGATTTGAAGTTATCGGTTTTATCAGTCGGCCATCGTAATACTGGTCTAATTTGTAAATAAGTTAATGTTCATTGAAATTAAAATTACTAGGTGTGATCTCATACGACTCTTCCATAGATATTACTGCCGCATGAAATAGGTATAATAAATAAGTGTGAATTGCAGTGCTATCCACGAGTTGACGCTGCACGTGTAGAGTAAAAAGAAAGTATGGCGAAAATCAGGCCATTATTGCTTTATACAATAAACTCTCAACTGTCTGAAGAGTTATAATTTATTATAAATTAATTTTCCATCCATCCCTCCATCAATCTATAGCGCTCCATTGTTGTGCATAGACCTCTCCACGAGAATGGTGTTCAGAACTATCCTGTGCCACCTGGGTCCAATGATTTCTTATTTCCAAATTAATTTTATTATTGCACTATTGAACTATGTTTTCCAGCAAGTCTGTTAAAAACTTCGATGCATTCATTCAATTGTGCACCGTCATTTTTTTTGTTCGGTTTGACATTTAAAGGAACGTAATTCCTCTTAAATCATTATATGTCAAAGCATAGCAACTTCTCCACAATGGGAAGGAAACTAACCTACGCTGGGCAGACGATTTGTTACAGTGTTTTAAATCGAGTTTTCCTTCTCTTGCATAGTTATCTGCATATTATATCCCTTAGTTAACTTTTACGATACCCAAAAAATGAGGATGGTGAACTATATTCTTACTCAATCAGCTCACGAAAGGAAGCACGCTTACATTTCTGTGTAATTATATTCTCGCGAATTAGAGGTCGAGGCTGTGCACGCTTCGATTTTGTTAATGATCATAAGAATCTTTTAGGTAACAGAGATATTATTTTTTTTTGTACGAAGTGAAATACGAATTCGTTTTCTCAAGTCTAAAAGTTGAAAGCTTATGCCACTAGACCAAAACAAGATAATTCTAATCAAAAAGCAGAAATCTAAATGATAAAAATTGATAATATCTATTTATTAAATTGAAAATTCAACAAACACGTTAATCTTAGAGGTATTTACATATAATTACATATCCCATTACTTACAATATTCCGATTGTGTGTTATTCAGGTTAATGACCGTTGCAGATAAAAATTTGAACTCAAACGTTAATTGAGACAGCCAAACGTTTGGTTTTATCAAGTGTTTTTATTTTAAAAAGGCTCTTCTTTTTAAAGAAATTCTCTTCTTGTGCGTATTAAATCAGTGTCAGTGTAATCTATGTCTGAGTATTGACATAAATATAATATCCTTCTTTATAATCTACTAGCAACCCGCCCTCGCTTCGCTTCGGTTTCAGTCGCCTTACACGCGGCATAGTTCCCGGTCCCGTGGGAATACCGGGATAAAATATAGCCTATGTTACTCCCTGATATTATAGCTTTCCAATGGTGAAAGAATTTTTGAAATCGGTTCGATGGTTTTAGCGTGAAAGCGTAACAAACAAACAAACATCCTTACTTTCGCATTTATAATATTAGTAAGGATACAAATAAATAAAATTGAAGTGTCTGTTCGTAATGTCAAAATAGCATGTTTTTCATGTTCACACAGCTATTTGCACGATATCTATGCTTAAAAACCAGCTTAAATATTTTTTGATTGTCTATTTGTTCTGGGCATTAATAATTCAAAACGCCTGGAACAATTTTGATAATATTTTATTACCAGGCAGAATATAAGAAGCTATATAAGAAGTAACTAAGGCTATTTCCCTCTCAAAAAACTATAAAATTTGACCAGTTCCGGAATTTGAACCCGAGGCCTTGAATATCTTAGGAGGTGTTGGACATTCAAAATGCGAGGACAAAGCGGAGCGAGGACGGGTCGTTAGTTTATAACATATAGTAAATTATGCGTTGATCACCATAGATGGTTGTCGATTCTATAAAATATTAATTACGTTAGTTTTATAAATCGATATGTTTTTAAGAACTATATATAAAAACCGATGACGTGAATCGAGTCGGAGAGGCCACAAAAATTATCTACGTCATGCAAAAGTCAATAAATTAACAGTTTTATTTTCCTACACGACTTTATTTGAAACGACTATTAGTGGTTTGCCTCTTATATTAGGTAATAAAATCCAACGTATTAAAGGGTTAAATAATCAAATATTACTTAGTTGGAATAGTTTTATACAATAAAAACTTTGGAATAGATATGGGGTATCTCGGTACCAAGCTATGGCGGATCGAACTCATATGTACGACTACTTATAACAATGGCGCCGCCGTAGCTTATCAAGTAATAAAACTTATTAGTTCTAGGTATTGGGTACTATGAAAGTGAGATATCCGTCCATTAATTAAAAAATCATATTTATATCAAAGGTTTAGATTATTATTATATGTATTCATCATTATCATCATCATCATATACAAAACAACCCTCCCCTATGGCAAGACAATTGACCTACTTACTGGTGAGACGAGTTAACATAGGCGTTTATTTCGAGTTTTCCTTCTCTTGCATAGATATTGTCTACATATTATAATCCTTTAGTTGTCTATTACTACACCCATGGGCAAGAAAAGGCGGTGAATTGTATTTCTACTCCGTTCCTCACCGCTCACATACGTCGCACTACTGGGCTCGAGCCTCCTCCACAAAGGGAGGGAATTTAACATTATTATACCATGCTAGTCAGACATGTTGGTATTGGATTTTATTTCGAGCTTTCTATCTCTTGCATTGATGTTACTTGCGTATTATATCCCTTAGCCGTCTTTTACGACATCCACGGACAAGATAGGGAGTAGTGAATTGTATTCTTACTCCGTCACCACACGGAAATTCCGTTATCACACGGCAATTATACTTATTTGGTGACATGTTAAGGGTTGGTGACACAATTGTATAATGTGCCACCAACACTTTCCCGTGGGAGTCGGAAAAACTCGAATGGACAAACTCCTCCCCTAAGAAATTTAAAACACAAATCACGATAGCCAACTCGTCTGCCAAGCGTAGCGATTACAGCATTTTCTCTGACTGGATTTGCCTATGACCGACGTCGGGAGGCTGGTAATCCAATCCTTCCACTATAAACAGTATAAAAACCTTAATAATTTGCCGTAAATTTCGCGAAATGAAATAAAATATATTTGTAAAATTCCACGTAAAAGAAGTCGTGGGTAGCAGTTAATATATAATACGCAGAACAAGGATACAGCACAAATTGCCAGCGTTAATGATTCTTTCTTTCTGAGAAGTTAACCATCTTCACTGCTACTAACAAGATTTTTACAAAGCGAACTAGAACATTTTAATATCGAAGATTACATTGCAACTTTTTATCAGACGGGATATTGCCAAGCTATTCAACGAAAAAGCGTATATATATTTAAAAAACAATCATGAGGGATGCCGTCAGAAGTGAAAACTTAAATCATGAACAAATAGTTGTTATTTTTAGATATTCAATTTAATTGTTTGATAAAATTAAAGTTTTAAATAATTTTTTTATCTAGTTTTGACATCTATCGGTACAGATGTAGTGACATTGACACAGCATATATAGTGTTAGCGTTAACACGTCGCGTGACCATATCGATGACAATTTACATGAATTTATTTGCTCATTCAACCTGCCTATAGAATTTTCACATCAAAAATAAAAAAAAATATCGTCACGGAAATTTTTATTGTGCTAGGAAATTACATTTATGCTAAGAAATAGACACAACACGAGCAAAATCTCAAAAATATAACATTTTCGTTACAGATTGCGAGTCACTTATTCGGAAGATGTTAGTCCTTGAGCCAATGAAGAGATATACTATAGAACAAATAAAGAAACATAGATGGATGGCCTCAGAACCGTACTCAGTAACGACCATCACTGCTGATACTGCGAGGAGTCCAGCACATGCTTCTTCTCACCAGGAGCCTAATGAACAAGTATTAAGACTCATGCAGAGTTTGGGGATAGATCCTATTAAAACTAAAGAGGTAAATAATAACCTAAGAATACAATTCACCACAGACTCTTCCCCGTGGATGTCGTAAAAGACGACTAAGGGATACGGGGCACTTCGATGCAAAAGAAGGAAGAATCGACATAAAAGCTATGCCTCGTCTGACCGGCGTGGTATAGTAGTTCAAATATCCCTTCGATTGTAGAGAAGGGCTGAGTCCAATAGTGGAACTTATGTGGGTTGAGATGATCATCAGATCACCTAATGTTCTTCGTCGTAGACCATTTCAATGCCACTATAAGTGTCCGCCATAATGAAAGTGCAATACCACACCATGTTATCCAAACAGTATGCCAAAGAGTTTTATATTGAGTTTTCCTCTTACAGATTCTCTTAAGTGTTACTGCAGTCTTGCTGCAGTGGTTAATGCTTGCTTTGTTAGTCCATGACCACAGATAATAAGTACATGGTCAATTAACGAATTTATTATTATGTAGGAAGCATTTTTAAGGTACTAAAGACCTCTACAATTTGTCGAGGACTATATTGGCGTTTAGTAGTACTAAATGATACTTTTTAAATCATGGCACTCTATTCTAAGGCGATAGGTAATGTTTTAAAATGTCTGTTCTTTAGATTGTGTTCACCAAGCAGCACGTTTCACCATGTAATTTTGAGTCTCGCATAATAAAGGTTGCACGCCTATTGCCGTCTATCATTTTTGTGCCGGCTTTCATTATATTTGTTTTTAAGAATTTCTTGCACAAGAACTCATATGACATTTATTATCTGAACCAGGATCTGCGGAAACATTCATGATCTCATCAGTATCAATCATATATTATATATAGTTATGTCATGACATAATTTACTTCATAAGCGATGCATTATTTTTTTATTATATTAATATACTAGTTGGTAGGTAAGCAAGTTGTACGTTATGTTTCTTTTTTTGGCGGCAGGACGGTATTAAACAAATTATAAGCTAGGGTAATAAACTGCATTGTCATACAACGTGGCTACTGGCAGTATAGCGTTTATCAGGTATTTTTATGGTTAGCATAAATAACAACAACTGGGATGTAAAACATTGAATTTTAATTTGCTTGTAAGTAATAAGCTGAACTGAATATAACTAATCGAATACACAACTGTAAATTCTTATTATGATACTATCCACTTAATTATTATTATTTTATGTATGTATGTATATGTATATATATATTATAGTATATACGTATTGTGTGTTACAAAGTATATATTCTTGTTTATCTCTCTATATATTGGATAATTGTTACATTGCTCGATATGATTAACCTCTCTGTATTGCACCTGCCTTGCATTATTTCTGCTCCACCCTAGGTCGACTGGTAGAGAATGCCTAAGACATTAAGTCCGCCTTGTACCTTTGTTTGTGCAAAAGTTATAAATAAATAAATTAGGTAACGAAACCTATGTTTACAGTTTCATTTCTAGCATTTATGGTAATTGTTAAATGTACCCATGCTTTACAATGCAGGAGCCGGAATGTAATATGCCACGAGGAAGACTTAGTGCTATAAAATTTTTAACGCCTTCAATAAAATTAATTTATTATTTATTCAAATGCATTTATTTTTTGTTACAGAGCCTGAGATCCAATAGCTATGACCATCATGCAGCGATATATCTTCTGCTACTAGAGCGGCTACGTGCTCGAGCAGCAGGTGGTACTAATGTATCGACCGTGGAAGCTCGCAACAGACCTTCACGACGTCCTTCGTCCGTCGCCGATCAAGCGTTAGCTAAAGAAGCCCATGATGCAAGACGGGAACATCATAACAGGTACATTTTTTTTGTAATTACAATAACAAGCCGATAATATAGTTCATTAAAATCCTACCATGTCGTCCACCCAAGCTAACATGCAATTTATCTTTCGAACATTTAAATCACTTTTAGTGTGGCTTTGACGCAATTGTGACGTCAATCAGAAACAAACAAGCGTTATCCGTTCACGTTCCTTACAGTATTATTTATATCTCTGTTACAGATTACTTCAGGCTGGTGATTCTCAGTCTCGAGAGTATAGCAGAGTTACCCCTACAGTAGCGACAGCCTCAGGAGACGCGTCGTCTGCCGAGACGCAGCGACTGTTGTCACTAGCAGGAGTCAACATGACTGAACAGCGACTGCTCCAGCGAAACTCCGATCCTTCGGATACGCACCGGAGCTTTTTAGTCAGCAACCTTGACGTCATCTCAAATAGAAGCCATGAAGCCGAATCCACTAGACTACTTTCCATGAGAAATATTGATGTCTCTCAATCTAATCAAAGGCTAGGTACTAAGGCTAACGAGCCTTCTGTACCTACTCACAGGCTCGTCACCTCAACTTATGAGCAGCAACAGAATATTTTAAAACAATCAAGTGAAGACTGTAGACGCCTGTTACAACAATCAACAACTGTTGGACCTGAATCTAACAAGAATACAATAGATGGTACTAGATTACTAACGTCTTCAAGTTTCGATTCTAAATGTGCGATTGACGGTGGACGTAGTTCGTCAGCGACTGATCATAATGCTATAGCGAATTTTCTTCAGAATTCAGCTTCGGCTACTAATTTCAATGTTGAAAATATGAAATTGCCTAACTCTACGACGTTCACCATGTGTTCTGAAGCAGCTAAACTTATGAATACTTTACAGCAGTCTCCGCTACCTTTGAAAGGCACTGTAAACTTGAGCACTAGTCCTATACCTCAGCAACTTGGTGAAACAAAACTTCTTACAGTTCTAGAACAACCAAAACCTTTAGAATCTACTAGACTTGTATCACAAGTACAACAACAAGATCTCAATCGTCTTCAAACTAGCACTCCGCCTTTTAAAGACTACTTGAACCATCATATTCCAGTATATTCTTATTTACAAAACTCGACTATACAACCAATATCAAATGCAGGCGACTCAAATTTTTCAACTTCTGCAGCAAGCGATTTATTTCCAAGCACATTATATAGACCAGATAGTAAATTTTCCCTCAATAGATATACTACGAATCAGACATACATACAAAATCTTCAAAGTGGTAACGCAACGGAAGCGACAAAATTTCAGCAACAGTATTCTTCGTCGACAGACGAAGGGTGCGAAACAGATATGGAGGATGTCGCCAGCGTACCAAGCGGTGTCCAAAACAGATTAAGTTCATATGCAAGTTCAAGTTCTAGCAGCGGTGTTGTTACTTTCTTTAATAATAAAAGTCTTAGTCAAAATCTTAGTTGCGATTCATCACAAAGTAATTTTTCTACTTTCGAAAGCTTAGACTATCAATTATCCGACTGTTCCAGTGAATTAGCTAGTAGCCTCCCGAGTTGTACCTCTAATGAGGACAAGTTGGCATATGAGAACAGTTCGCTTGTCAACACGAGCCCTATGCACCCATGTGTCTACATATCTTCCTATAATAATAAAACTCCTGGTGGAGGACTAATCGCCAGGCACAATCCCTTAAACTACCAATCGGGCAACAAAAATTGCGCTCGAGCAATAACACGAAGTCCAGTTGATTTTCGAGAAGGCCGTCGAGCAAGTGATGGTCTGGTAGCGCAACAAGCTGCCCAATGCAATGACTCGCAAAAGAGCAGTTTAGCTTTTAATAGTCAACGCTTAAATGAGAATTGTAAGGCTAAGGGTGTATTAGAACTGCATTTAGTGCAAAAAGAAGCTCAAAAACTAAAAACTCAATACCAATCTAGTATACCAGCTGAAGAAATGACACAAAGGCAGATTCAGCATAACCAATTCGCCGCTAGTTTCAGTCCACATTACTTGGATGCAAAGAATTCTACTCCAAAACGCATTAGTCTTCCAGAAACATTTAACTATTCTAGTACTTCACCTCCAATGCCCGCTAGTCCTAGATTGGTGGCGCAAGTACAGGAACAGGTAGAGTTAGCACATGGTGCCACGGTGTCTCAAGGCAGCAAACCTCCACTACAACAGCAGCTAATGCAACATAGGCTTTTTCAACAAAAGCGACAGTTATTACAAAAGCAAATGACACCGCCGAATATTCCCGCACATGAAATGAGTATGCATACTTTACAAGTGGGACTCAGCAGGCGCCAGATGTTACGACAACAGAGTTACAAGATAGCTCAACAACAACAAATATTACCTCCTTTGCCGTTGACAGAAACGGAGAACCGTGACTTACTTGCTTTCCAGGCGATTGTAGAAGGTCCTAACAGAACACCAAAGCACAAAGCAGATGAGACACACGATGATGTTGCGAAGTTTGCATATCAAGGCTCGATGGAGATTAGTATAATGAATAAGGATAGATTAGGTAGTGAGAACTGGTCGAATTTACCATCGAGCTTGCAGAACGCTTGCCAGATATCTGAGTTGGCGGGGCGACGCGAGACGAGGGAAATGCGTGATGCAGAAGGCGAAGGAAACCACTCGACTGTAGACGCGCCATTATGGCCTGGGCAGTGGAATGCTAGCCTCTTCCAGCCGCAATCCTGCTTCCAGGTATTCCAACAGATCAATTAAAGTAGAACCACGTTAAGCGTAGAATTGTAGATTTGTTAGTATGAACGCGTATATAGTAGACGCTAAGCCATCCGTCATGTCATAGAGCAAATGAAAGAATGATCCTAATATATTCTATATAAACAATGTAATGTGTTTATTACTGTACGTATGTACAATTTTACATAATATAAAATTCACGTACTTATATTTAGAGTGCATGACAATAATTAGTGCTTTATACATACATATATTACACGGATAATTATGTCAGCAATTCATTATAATCCAAACTGCCGATAAGTACCTTAAAATATGTAGCTATATAATAAATAAAACATTACGTTAGGATTTGTATTCTTAGGATAATAACAATTTTATTGATATAGAAATAAAAGTGTGCGCACTCGACATTATCAATTTTACTTAAAATTGCAATGTCTTGTTACAAAGAATTCATTCCTATGATTCACTGTAGACGTAATGTTAAGATATATTGACATCACTATAGCAATGCGTTAAGTACTATGTAGTAGTTATTCCATTTTAGATCACTATAGCAATGCAGCAATGCTACAGTGACATCACTATAGCAATACATTGACGTCATTATAGCAATGTATTAAGTGACATCACTATAGCAGTGCTACAGTGACGTCACTATAGTAGTGCTCAGTGACGTCACTATAGTAATGCATTAAGTGACGTCACTGTAGCAATGCGTTAAGTACTATGTAGTAGTTATTCCATTTTAGATCACTATAGCAATGCAGCAATGCTACAGTAACATCACTATAGCAATACATTGACGTCATTACTATAGCAGTGCTACAGTGACGTCACTATAGTAGTGCTTAGTGACGTCACTATAGTAATGCATTAAGTGACGTCACTGTAGCAATGCATTAAGTACTATGTAGTAGTTATTCCATTTTAGATCACTATAGCAATGCAGCAATGCTACAGTGACATCACTATAGCAATGCATTGACGTCATTATAGCAATGTATTCAAGTGACATCACTATAGCAGTGCTACAGTGACGTCACTATAGTAATGCATTAAGTACTATGTAGTAGTTATTCCATTTTAAATTTTACTTGCCAAGTACCTATTGTATTAATATTTAATGAAGTATGATAATATGCCCACAAATTGCAATGTCACATAAAATGTTCCTATATATTTATTTATTCGTTAGTTTTCTACATAGTTCATTATTTTTTATTAGTTATAAGTATCTATTTATTATAAGTTAAAAAGATGAGTCTGTATTTTTCTTTGTGAGTCTGTATAGTTTTCTTTGTTATTATTTGCTAATAATAAATTAATTATTTATGTAAGATGTGATAGCTTTACCTAGAGGCAAGTTTTATTTAAAATACAAGTTATAGTACATTTATAATGATAGTTTTATTTTATCACCTTATTATTTATTATTATTTGTGCAAATAGTATTTTACGTAGATGACACAGTTTTATTGCAAGTGCACGTGTGCAATAGAGAAATTAGTACTATTATTTTAAATGCTTGATACGTAGGTGATGTACGAAAAAGCTAGTGTGTACGCAAATATGCTTAGTTTGGATATTACGTTAATAATACATTTATAAAAAAAAAATATTTCGCTTTAAATATAATATATTTCCCTTAGAGTTTCTTGTAAGAATCTGTGACAGTATTTAATTGATTATGAAAAAGTGTAAAATAAAATAATCTGATAGCGGTACAGCCGCCTAAGCTAATAATAACCTTCTATACAGAAGCGATCCGATAAAAAATTCACTGACTGTACAGAGGGCGTGTTGGTTAAGATACCGACCTACCGTGCCAGTGTGGGTTCGAATCCCACGCAGGACAACATTGGTGCGATCAACAAATTGTTGCTTTGAGTCTGCACGTAATTTGTGTTCGTTAGTTATATGTTTATAAAGTCTCCCGCAACACAAGAATTATTTTTTAATATAAAAGAACTTCGTCACCATATCGATTTTAAAATTGTCTTTTTATATCAGCACTTACGTCTTATGATTCACTGTGTTCACTTTCTACTCCACTGATTATGAAATCTTTCGACAGACATAGATTGCCCATTCTATGAGTTATATCGATGACTGTAGTTCTTTGTCGGAGGTAATAGTTTTTTTGTTATTAGAGAAATCTCAAGCATAACTCGATTCATTGTTTGCTGAATTAAACCAATAAACAGTCACGCTTGGGTTTATCTCAATTGCATATCTTCATTTTTTTATTGCCTTAACAGTTAACTTCGGAGTACCTTTTATATTGTTCGAAGAAAGTGGACTTCATTTCCTTCTATTTATTTTTTTCAATTTCCTTTATTGTGGTTCCTAATTTGCGGAATTACCTATCTTTGGTAGGGTCCATGCCTCGGAATCGATGATGATAACCGGTAAGCTTACGTTTACAGGATAAAGAAGATTTTCTTCAATTAATAGATATTTACTATGTAGGTGTTGTCCTTTGAGAGGTGAAAGTAAATTTAAATTATTTATATACGTAAATTAAATAAAAAATATACGTAATTATTTCCGTGCGGTGACGGAATAAGAATACAATTTAGCACTCCCTATCCTTACCTGTGGATGTCATAAAACACGACTAAGGAATATAATACGCATATAGCATCTATGCAAGAGAAGGAGAACTCGAAATAAAACCCTATACCAACCTATCTATCCAGCATGGTCAAGGTCAATTTCGAGGAGCCTCGAGCCCAGCACGTATGAGCCAGCAGTGGGACGTTTATAAGTTGAGATGATGATGATGATCTACATATGATAATAACATCGTTAAATTAACGAGGTAGCAAAGTGTATGTTTAAGTTCACGCATATAACCATCAGCTTATCGACATTCACTGTTATAGATGTCGTCTGAACGTAGACCTGGCCAGTAGTGATAGAGCATAATCTAATCTAATAAAGTTATAACCTCCTTTAGGATACTCTTATTCTAAAGGAGCAGGGCTAGGGCAAGCATCGCATTTAGACTGGTTTTTAGATTGTTCGTTTTTATGGCAAGAACTGTATTCTTACTAACATCACCACACGAACAAACATATACCTACTAGTAATTTGGTCATTGTAGTGGTTTTCACCTATCTAGTGAGCTTAGAACGTAGGCTTTCCGTAGAGCTGCCTGTGTCGGCTTGAAGCTGAAATCGGCTTAAATAATAGTGTCAATATACCAATTCTAAATACTCAATCTATGTGGTGATTGAAGATTAAGGATACAATGTGTCAACAACCCTTAATTTTCAGTAAAAGTCGTAAAAGCAGACTAACTGATCGCCAGGAGAATGGACTCTCCTAAAAAATTTATGAGAATTGTTAATATTTTATCCATCAGCTCGTAAATTTCCACTGTTGGACATAGACCATGAAAATGTCACTCAGAACGGTTCTGTGCCACCTACATCCAACCAGCGATGAGACGAATTGCTTTTTTTTCAATTCGAATCAATCGAATTAAAATTACTATTGATTCGAATCGCAATTCGAATTGATTCGAATCGTCACATTCGTCACGTCAGCATTATAGTCAAATTCGTACTCGTATGTCAAGTCATCCGCCTGTAAAGCCGAGTTGGCGAGTTATAATTCGTTTACATTATTATTCCAGCGAGTTTTTTTGCGGATCGGTTTTTTCATTACGAATGAGTCGAAATTTTGAGTTACAGCAGTGTGCTCGGTATTTGGTTACGGAAAGGTGACTTATAGGTATATAATATTGACTTTTAACCACGTAGGTAATGACAATACTCTTTTATTGTTATGATTAAAATCAGCATACTAAATAACAAAAAGTAATAATAAAATCATATACAAAAAAAATACTTCTTTTTAAATAAAGTCTGATTCTAATTAGTAATTACCCGATAAATCAACTTTAAAAAAAAATACGTTTTTATACGTCTCAGGTATACTCATAATAAACCTATTATTTTTAATTACGTAAACGAGCAGTCAACAAAAGCAAGAAAACATTAAATCGCGCGAGGGACAGAAAACGAATCAACGAATAGAAAACAAATCAACGAATGTCCTATCAAACCGAGTCGACTGATCGCCGCGCCGCCGCACAGTGGGTCGAAAGCAAGATTTTAGTGACTTAGGGATCAACTTTGGTTTTTTATTTTTTTTTTAGTGCGGATGGATAGAGCTCGTTAACGTCAATAATAATTGCCCTTAGAAGATTTTTCCTGAAATTGATAGTTTGGGCAGAAAAAAATATTTTGTTTTTTTTTGTATGGAGCTGATCAGATAAAGTTAAATTTCTGCTAAGTATCGTTAGATCCCGCTTTTAAACCTTTTGTTCCTTAAACCTTGTCTAGTCTACTATCATTTGATGCTATGAACATGTGCATAAAGTTGCAATTCTCCGAAATAATTGGATCAAAAAAATGAAAAATATATTAATATAAAAAGCTTTATTTTTATTTTCTTAAGTTATTTTAAGTTAAATTTAATATGGATTAGTAAGTGCAAGCACACAATAATACGCATAATTACTTAACAACTAATAACAATACATTTAAAAGGTTCCTAATTAGCTTTTAAAAATGTGTGAATATTTATCTGAAAATTTCTAATTGTCCGTTTAATGACTGTAATTAGTTTAACCATTCATATTAAAAAAAAAATGTGTTGTCACTTTTAGCCATTACTATAATTTTAATGCGGATGATTAGTTAATGAGGGTAGTAGAAAAACAATCTATTACTGGAAGTATAAAATTACCATATTTATTACATATTAGCTAGCTTAGCATACTCTTCTCCGGGTTGAGAGCCCTCAGCGCTCACCCATAGTCCGCGTCAAGCTGTCAAGGCCATCTGCGGCCAACAGCTGTACACACAAAAAAAAAAAAAAAAAAAACATATTAGCTAGTATTCGTTTATTCGTACTACTACTAACATCTCGTGATTGTAATCGTCCCTTTTACGCTATAATGGAGAGTGTAGTGAACAATTTAGATTTATTTATGATTTTAAAAGATCAGCTAAAATCATTGTCGGATAGTAAAAAACTTTTCCAATTCCTACAACATAAAATCAATGTGGCAGAAGAGAACAGTGCAGAGCTCCAAAAAATTTGTACGCGATATTGTTCAAATATAAGTGCAAGATGGGAACGAAGTAGTCGCACATTATCACAGTTTATAAGAAAAAATGGTGATTGGTTAGAACGTGCAATAATCTGGCCCGAAGGAGTTATACCTCAAGCTGTGAACACTGAACAGGAAGGGGTCGAGATTTGTGATACTGATAATGTTGAAAATTTACCACCATCTACAACAGAAGCTTCGACATCTACATTTACACCTCGAAAACCTTTCGAAGAATTGGGCTCCAGGCAAAAACGAAGACGCGTAGAAGAAATTAAAAAATCGCTTTCGTTATCCTCCGATGAAGTGAAAGCTGCTACAATTTCTAGTTTAAGAAACACCGGAAATGAGGATGTAGGAAAAATAATTAACCATTTGCTAAAGCACCCAGAAGATCTGGAAAAAGTTAAGGAGTGTTTAAGTACAAGTAAAGCGAAAAATAGTACATATTTACCCGATAAGGCCCTGTCTTTATTAGTTTCACTTAAATTAAGTAGGTGGCAGTATATAAACCTAAGAGAGGCAGCAAATGAAAATGGGTCTGACTTATATCCTTCTTATTATAAAATTAAACAAGCGAAGTCAAGATGTTATCCAGGGAAAGAAGATATAATTATAACTGAAGAAGGAGCTGCTATTAAACTACAAGCTTTACTCAACTTAACAGTCTCAAGACTTTTAGATGTAATTGCTTTGGATTTAAACTCGGCAACAAATTTTCTGCTTATAAGCAAATGGGGCTTTGATGGAGCCTCGGGTCAAAGTAATTACAAACAAAAGACTGAAACAGAGTTTGACGATTCATCTATTTTTATGGCCAGTTTAGTTCCTATTAGGCTTCAACACTGTGATGGAACAATTGTTTGGGAAAACGACCGACCTTCATTGACTTTCTATTACCGTCCGATTATGTTTAAATTTACCAAAGGAACGCAGACAACAGTGGCAACTATAAAAGCTGGCATAACAGAAAAAATAGAAAGCCTTCAGCCATCAAGAATCAGTCAAGTTGAAGTTAAGCATCAATTGCTCATGACAATGATAGACGGCAAAATAACCTCGTATTTGTCTGACACATCCTCAGCTGTCTGTGATATTTGCAAAGCAAAACCGACAGAGATGAACAATCTGGAATCACTTGCTCATAGAGAAAGGAACGAAGAAATGTTCCAGTACGGAAATTCATTTTTACATGCCTGGATAAGATGCATGGAATGCTTACTTCACATCGGTAAATATTTCTTACTTCATACTTTATTATCTTGTTATTTTATGCATCCTGATTCCTGTGACATTGTTTTTCTAAGTGACATTTTTTTAAATTGCATCTTATCATTTGGAGTTTAAAAATGGAGTTGCAGGGGGGATGATAAAGAAAAAATGTCGCTCAGAAAGAGCGCTATACAGCAGGCATTTAAGAAGGACTGCGGCTTACTTATTGATATAGTTAAGCAAGGAGTAGGCACAACCAATGATGGCAATACTGCCAGAAGATTTTTTAGAGATGCAGAAACAACAGCCCGTATAACAGGAATTAGTAAAGATTTAATTGAAAGGTTTCACGTGATTCTTCAGACTATTGGATCTGGAGAGAACGTAGACCTAAGTATGTTTTCTGATTTTTGTAAAGATACTGCAAAATTGTATGTACAGTTATATCCCTGGTATTATATGCCTTCCAGTGTACATGAATTGTTAGTACATGGGACGGATATAATTAAGGAGTTTGGTGCCACAGCTATAGGTAAACTGTAGGAAGAGGCAGCGGAAGCTCGCAATAAAGATTTCCGGAAATATAGAGAGAGCCATTCTAGAAAGGTAAGTAGAACGGCGACAAATGAGGATATTTTAAACAATCTTCTTTTGTCGTCTGATCCAAAGATCACAAGTCTAAGACCTCGAATGGTAAAACAACATAGAATGGTTTTCTCTCCAAAAGTCAAAGAGCTTCTGCTGAGTTTGCCCACAGAAGCCGATCTAGATTTTATTAATGTAGATAATTTACAAGATAATAATAGCGATAATGAATAAGGATTCTAAGTTTTTTTTTATTTTAGTTTGTGTTGTACCGGTATATTGTTAGTTTTAAGTTTACTTTTGTTAGTAATAAGTTACGTTTCCCTTTATTAATTTGTTAATTATATATTTGTATTATTATTATGTACCTGTACTTACTATTCAGTATTAAATCTAATGTAAAAGAACATTTTATAATCAAATTACAGTCATTAAATGGACAATTAGACATTTATAGATAAATATTTACACATTTTTAAAAGCTAATTAGGTACCTTTTAAATGTATTGTTATTAGTTGTTAAGTAATTTGCGTATTATTGTGTGCTTGCACTTACTAATCCATATTAAATTTAACCTAAAATAACTTAAGAAAATAAAAATAAAGCTTTTTATATTAATATATTTTTTCATTTTTTTGATCCAATTATTTCGGAGAATTGCAACTTTATGCACATGTTCATAGCATCAAATGATAGTAGACTAGACAAGGTTTAAGGAACAAAAGGGTTAAAAGCGGGATCTAACGATACTTAGCAGAAATTTAACTTTATCTGATCAGCTCCATACAAAAAAAATCACAATATTTTTTTCTGCCCAAACTATCAATTTTAGGAAAAATCTTCTAAGGACAATTATTATTGACGTTAATGAGGTCTATCCATCCGCACAAAGAAAAAAATAAAAAACCAAAGTTGGTCCCTAAGTCACTAAAATCTTGCTTTCGACCCACTGTGCGCCGTGCCGCCGCGGCCGCCTGCGCTACGAGTGCCTACCTACGAGTTAACGAATTGATTTGGTTTCGGTCAACGCCGATTCGAATGAACGAGTCAATAGTCTTATTGGAGTTATTCGAATTAAATGATTCGAATCACGCAACGCTACAACGAATGTCCTATCAAACTGAGTCGACTGACCGCCGCCGCGTCGCGCCGCCGCGGCCGCCCGCGCTATGAGTACCTACCTGCCTAAGTACGACACGAGTTAACGAATTGATTCGGTTTCGGTCAACGGCGATTCGAATGAACGAGTCAATAGTCTTATTCGAGTTATTCGAATTAGACGATTCGAATTACGCAACACTACATCCAACGGTTCTACGCGACTTTTGAAATGTCATCTATCCACCTAGTGGGGACTTGTCCTATGTTGCGTCGTACGATTTGTGGTCGCCACTGGAGAACCTTTTTCCCCCAATGTTTATTGGTCCAATGAGCGATGTAGCCTGCCCATGCTAATTATTCGAGCGATATAGCTATTATGCTATACAGATTTTCGTATTCCGGATTTTAACGCGTATAGGAATATCGAACTCTCCATAGCACGCTAAGCGACTTTGAGTCTTTTTATGAGGCCACTGACAAAGACCACTGTCAATATTGTGATCGCCAACATGTTTGCTAAGGGTGGCGGTTATGGCTTTATCACTCCTTCCCGCTTTGTCCGTGAATAGCAATGGGCGTCAATAGACTATTTGATGGGTGGAAGTAAAAGTTAATTTTGCATAATTATTTTATCCTGCTCTTATTCTAATTGCTTGGGGTCGACTCAATATGTACTCTTTTCTCATAGTACATATAAAAAATACTAATTATCCGTGTGGTGACGGAGTAAACATACAAATCACAACTTCTCTTGCCTGTGGACGACAACGACTAAAGGATATGATAAGCAAGAAATCAAGCAAAAAAAAAGGAATACTCGATATAAAACTCTACGCCAATACGTCTGATAAGCGCGGTATAGTAATGTCAATTTCCCTCCCATTGTAGTGGAGGCTCGAGCGCAACAATGGTACTCATATGGGCAGAGATGCAGGGCCGGATTATCCATAAGGCGGACTAGGCAACTGCCTAGGGGCCTCGAGCACGCACCAAGAGAAAACATTTCATCGAACGATTTTTTGTTAAAAAAATATTTTTTTTGATAATTTGATAATCTATTTGCAGAATATGGGTTAACAATAAAGATAATAAAGTCAATAATACAATAAGTTTAATTCCATATCTAACCGTCATCGGTGTGCAAATTATATATAATAGTCCATAAGACATGTTAAAATAATATGAATAAAATTTAATGAAGTGATTATTAATTTCTATTGATTAAAAATATAAATGTCAGTGAAATTAGAATTCATTATGTCAAGAATTAAATTATTTTTATGAAAAAAAAATTGCATACTCCTTCGATATTATTCATTTTTATTATTGCTGTTGGTGGCAAAAGAGAAAACAGCACACCTGATGGTACTTTATACTGCTACTTATAGATCTTTGATCATGAATCCGAGAATTGCATTGCCTAGGAGCCCTGGTGGGCTTAATCCGGCCCTGCTGAGATAATGCGTATGGTGATAATGCAAACGTTTTTGCACTAGTTTTATGACCGAGCACCGGCCTAACATCAAACCTATGTAAAGCTCTCAGACGTCTTTTACAAGACTCAGAAACAATGTAACTATTGATAATATTCGTAGTCGCCACCGCACAACAAGTATAGTTAATAATACCTAGGTATATGTTTTGATATTATAAGAATATTTTGTTGTAATTTTATATAATTATATATTTATATTTAATTATATATTTATATAATTATAGTTATAAGCATATTTTTTCGTGGCAACTCCAGTGGAATATGTTTATACATATATTTTATTGCATAGATTAGGATTTTTATCCGGTAAGCAGATGGGTGACGGTCACTCTTACGGGGAATATTTATAATTACAACGAGAATCGAATATATAAATAACCTTCTACAAACAGATGCCATATAGATATATGGCATCTGTTTCAAAAGCAGTGTCAAAAGCAAATACTTTAGTAATCTACAGATGTAGATTACTAAAGTATTTGCTTTTTATAGCATGCGCTAACTATCTTACTAATTTGTTTTCAGTCTAACTGGCAAGGACACAGCCTACCACCACCCGCAAGTATGCTGCCTCTGAGTGAGAGTCCTATATTGGAACTTACAGAACAAATGGAGTCCATCTAGAGAAGACTTCCGTTTAAAAGTATTAATAGTAATATTATGTCAACGATTAGGCATAGTTATTATATTTATTTTGCTTTTTTTTCAATGCGAGTTAAACTGTCTTGACTGAGTAATGCGATACTATATTCTATGTGCTGTTGTGAATCTGCTTACGAATTGACACAACTCATCGTAGTTCAAAGTCGATGAAGACAATCTTTATGTACCTATCAATTTTTTTTTACTCATAAATGTGCTATCTGTACTAATTTTGGCATTTAATTGTCATTTTTATAGCCGCCAATATGCATCTTTGGAAATTTGTGCATCACAACTAAACAGAGATTAAAATAATTGTCAGTCATTCGCTCTTCATAAAACTCAACAATAACTTCTACGTTATAAATAGTTTAATAATGGATCTTGCTCCAATATATTCCATTCCATTGTATTCCATGTAATTCTATTCCATTCCATTATATTCCAAACCTATTATTTATTGATGACGATATTTATTTTCTCCTAAAAATTTATATATTTGTGACAGGTTTAACCGTTTTATGGTGTAATTGTATTAAAACATTTAGTTTCTTTTTTTTTGTAATATCAAATACATTTGGATATGAATTTCGGAAAAATAGAGATCTTACCAGGGCCGGATTATCCATAAGGCAGACTAGGCAATTGCCTAGGGGCCACGCATTGTCTAGGGGCCCTGAGCATGCACCAAAAAACATTTCATCGAACGATTTTGTTTTGAAAATTTGCATATCTACTACCTCAATATTACCTATTCCTTTTTTATTACTGCTGGTGGCAAAAGAGAAAACAACACACCTGTAATTGATACTCTAGCTAATAGACCTTGGACCAGGGATCCGAGAATTGCATTGCCTAGGGACCCTGATATGGGTATCCGGCCCTGGATCTTACTGCCTACTTTATTTGGCTATCTTCATTGGGTTACTATTATTTAGTCTCTAAAACAAATTATGTCTTCAGCTAGGATATCATACGTTTAACTGATTGTTCGAGTACTAAAACAGAATAATACCAAAACCTTAGAATAATAACGTATAGAAGGATATTGTCCATACGTTAGCCATCAAAAATATGAGGCAAAGAATACTACATGCGTGCAGGCGATCACACACGTACACACGCACACAGTTATACAAATTATGAAATCAAATTTTGTTTTTATTAACGTAAATCGACGGAGTACTTTTAAAAGTAATGTTAATATACTTTTTATGTTTTTGAAATGTGTTGTGACACCATTTGAATATACAAGCAGTCATAATTTACCTATTTATTTTTTAGAAGTTTTGGAACGGCTCCAATTGAAATGCTTCACTTTTTATGCGCGTACTTACCTTCTATATGTTATTATTCTAAGACCAAAACATATTAATATTGGCAGAATGATAATACGAAAATACAGTTTCCGGTACATTCATTCGGTTTTGAGAACTGAGAACGTTAGATATAATAGTTTATAATAATCGTACCTATATACGTATAAACAAGTATTAGTAGAATGCTTGTATTACATACTAGCTGACTGGCGCAACTTCGTTTGCGTCACATAAAAGAGAGAGAGAGAAGGCATCGTACAACTCTCAGCGCACGTAATTGAAGCTTTCAAAATGAATTAAGTTTTCCATTATTGCGAAATATTATAATTTTATCGAAATAAAATCCTGAATATTAGAATTGAAAATATTAAAGCTTTAAAAATAGTTATTTAGCTACATTTACCATTGTAGTGTTTACCAACGTTTGAATGCCAATGGTTACAATATTAAATGTTACTATGGCAACGGTTATAATGGCAAAGGCCAAGGAAACATTTCTTATGATAGCTAATAAAATATTTTGCATAGGATTTTCGTAAAATCTGTTTTTAATACACGTCTACGTCGCAAAACAATTACTTATGCAAAATTTTAAGTAAAGTGGACCTAAGTTTTGGAAGAATATTTTAAATCTCTGTTTTAATAATAAAAAACGGTAGGCACCATTTAGAAGACATGTTGCCTAGCATTGACGTAATCCCAATCGAATTTTCTAATAAAATGTACCTATATTAAATACGAAAACGAAATTAATGTATATATATAAATACTATGTTCCTAGATATGTATGACGCCATATAATTATGCAAAACTATTATTAATGATATTTTATTTACATAAATCTGTGAAAATCTCGATCATTTTCTAAAGAAATCACAATCCTCAGAAAAAGATATAAATAAAATTATTTAGGTTGTAGCATTTTTAGACGATAATGTTGCTTGTTATGTGTAAATCAAGTTTTCTGTTCAAATTTAAACAGCAAATTATTTAATTACGAACAATTTCCCAATTTTCTTCGTTATTTCAACGAAACGGACAGTTTTATCATTAAAATAGCTCGGACCAAAGTTGTAGATTATACAATTCTAAACGAAAATTGCAATTATACCTTTTATCCTAAATTTATACATGGTACCGACATCATTATACAATTTTAGATTATATCCACCCATCAGTTTAGCAACTCCCCCTGCTGAATGTAAGCCTCCCAATGTGGAATAATAACATAACCGTCACGTTTAACAGGCGGTTTGACAATTGCAGGTGTTTAATTTTCTCAGGAGAGTTCTGCTACCCATCCTGGTGGAAAGTAAGGAATGTTAACACAAAGTAATCTTATCTTGTCACCGCACATGTCAGTTATTATATTTTATACCACGATGTTAATATCACCAAAAAGATATTTACCTACTTTTTTTCTATTTTCTTAGTATAAAATGCAGTTATATTAAAGTATTTTAAACTTAGTTTCATATGCGGTTGCAGTGTGCAAGTGATTAGGCATTAGATTTTAATAACTACATATAATTAAGTTTAGTGATAAATAATGCGACAATATTTAAATAGAGGATAATTCCTTTTAATTTTTAAAGCAATATCTTCATTGTGAATGTAACTTCTCGTTTTTCTACCATTATTTAAATTCTGTATTCCTAAAGTAACTATCAATCTATTTTAATAGTGAATTATTATCTCGTTCTCTAAGGCAAAGGTACTTTAGGTATATCTATGTAATTGAAACAAGACTCTTTCCAAGACAAGAAAGGTTACTATAATCTACATTATTAACCATTAAATTTGTCTGTAAATTTAATTTAACAAAATTATTCTTTTTCAACTATTTTTCTATATGATGACACACGTATAATCTGGTTTCATTGGTATTTCAACGTTAGATTTCGTATATAGATAGATAAATAATGTGCAATAAGGATTAACGCCATTTTAAAGTAGTAACGCATTAAGATGTCAATAAATTAGAAATTAAAAGATTATTGAAATATTTCACCACTTGCATTTAACTTTATCCTATATTTGACCTACATGAATTTGTTTTGATGTTAATAATTAGATAACAATATTCCTTGTAAATATACTATTTCTAATTATCTTCGAATACAAGACTGAATTCAGTGTCAATTCAAACCAATGATTGTCACACGATACCATCCGCGAGTCGAAGGATTTTTAATTGATTTAAAAACATTAGCACTATCGTTGAAATACGACGAGTTTTTTGTCACTAAATATGTGCTTGAAACAGGTTTTGAAGTTAGGACATATCATAGTGTGGTTTTTAGATGTATACTTACGTCACAGCACGTGGTTAACTTATTAGGTATTTGCCCATAGTTAGGTCTACTAGCCGACTTAAATAACGTTGCTAATGGTGGTTGTATTGTGATTCCATATAGCGTCGTAATTTGTATTGTTATAGTCATTTAAAATTGGTGTAGAAAATGGTAAAATAATTTATGTGTCCAATTTATGTTCATTGGTTGAAAAGCTTAATTCAAAGGGATTAACAGAGATGCCAGTCGAACGTGAGTTGCTTAGTAACTATATATGTAATAATAATTGGTCTTTTTTCAACTTTACCTCTATTTATCAATATAGTAGATATTTAACATTGAATATTAGCAGCTATTCTTATTGAAAATAAAACTATACATGTCAATATAAAATTATATCTTTTTAATAACATTAAATAGATATGTAGAATTGATTGCAAATACTGGTTGCTAAGATTTTTTTTGTGACAGCACATCGTAGCATTTTTAAAAACAAACATATTGTCTCTAACTCTTTTATTCATCAATCCAATGCTCGGTGTGTCAGATTAAAAAAAAAAGAGTGTGTGTACTAAGTACGCATGGCAGAAGTGAAACTTCTTTATCCTTTAACATCCTTTATCTCACTCTCTCGCCGGCTGAATCCTATACATTTACGTGTTTTTGTCTCTATGGACTCGTTTTTACGTTTCATCGAGTCTGAAATCACAACGATTCTAAAGAAGTTTCACTTCAAAAAACATTTTAAGTTACCCAGCTGTCTGTTGCTTCAAAAATACTCATCATATATACGCTGATTAAATGGAATATATTTTACGAATTTTCCTCTTGTGAAAAACATTCTCTAAACTATAACACACCTATAACGCTTTGATAATCTTCATTAATATCATTGTCCATTTATTATCTACTAAGTAGATAAAACGAAAACATGTCATCAGTATCATTTAACTATTGGTGTTACACTGATTACTATGAAGCTTTACCGAACCGTAACAATAACTTACATACGTAAGAAGTATTTAATTACCTATTATATATTAAAACTAGTTTCAATAAGTTATTATTGTAGAAAATTGTAGAATAGGTGTTTGGAAGCTTTTACACAGTTAGAAAATATTGCCACTGTATTTTAATGGGACATTATCGAGCAGATTTCATGTTACTCGCTAAGAATAAGTAATTAGGTTATTAGTTAAGTAGACAATTTTATAAAAAAAAAAAGATGACGATGTAGTGTAGATAACAAGTATAATATCTAACACAAAATATTATGGCTTAACAGCTTAATCTGAAAGTGTTTTGTAGTGAATTAATCATTAATCAGGTTTTTAGTTAATTATACCTTTTTGGGTTGTGATAATATACAGACCTAAACGGCTAATTGTTATTCAATGTATAGAGCAGTCAATACAATTATTAATTGAAATGTGTTTTATTTTGATAGAAAGAACAAAAATAGAGTAATGCACAACCCCTTTCGTGTCAGTATCGTAAATAATGATTAAAAGTCATCATCATCATCATCACAGCTCATATACGTCGCACTGTTGGGCTCGAGCCTCCTCCATAATGGAAGGGACATTGACTTAATATACCATGCTAATCAGACGTGTTGGTGTAGAGATTTATTTCGAGTTTTCCTTCTCTTGCATAAATGTTATATGCATATTTCATCCCTTAGTCGTTTTTCACGACACCCACAGGCTAGAAAAGGAGTGGTGAATTATATTCATACTCCGTTATCACACGGCCAAAAGTTGTAAGTAAACAGTTAAAATGACTGCAAGAAAAGGAAATCTTCAAACAAAACCTTTTGCAGCTAGTCTCACCAGTGGTTGATATTAATACGAAGCAACTCTTATGTTGATAGAACTCAGTTTTCCTGGCTTTAAACAATAACTAGTAAACGATTTCACCTGGAAGCCTTATGGTCTTCAACTGTACGTTTCCAGCGATCATTTCTCCCACGTACGTGCAAACTCTGGAATGAACTACCTGCTGCTGTGTTTCCCGAACGCTATGACATGTCCTTCTTTAAACGAGGTTTAAGAAGAGTATTTTCTTCACGGTAGGTAAGCTACGGCCTGGCTGTGCCCCTGGTATTGCAAATGTCCATGTGCGGCAGCGTCACTTACCATCAGGTGTGCTGCTTGCTCGTTTGCCACCGTTGGCAATAAAAAAAACGATAACCCATTCCCTTCAGAAATTATTTATGCATATCTGATTTTTTTCCTGTTTTATTGTTTGGACACACCCCGCCCAATCTGTCCGGAGCGACGGATTGGCGGCGTGCGGCCCCATAACCTGCCGTATTTCCTCCACATCGCCATTGGGTCTACGGCTGCGGGCAAGAAACTTGCGATGGCGGCAGCGAGGCGACGCGACGCGGGGCGATCAGGCAGCGATATCTTGCGCGGGCACGAAACAAGCTGGCGGGCAGTCGTGCTCGAGCAGTGTTGTGAGAAACGTGAGTTTACGTCGAAGAGAACTATTAGAGCCTAGTCTCCTAATGAGGGCACCTAGAGATGGTGTTCATCCAATAAATCAACGAAGACGCAATTTGGGAGAATTTTCTGCGTTTTATTACGAGTTTTTATGGTGTACGTTTTTACTGTCCCATAGAGCAGGTTTTGATAAAATACAAGATATAAATTCCTCATTATCAGTTTCCATTACTAAAATACTAATATAATTCAATACAACACTGTACCCGCGCAAGCGACGAAACCAAACTAGTTTGTTTTCGTCGCTTCCGCGTCGCCGTGGCTCCACCGCCGCCCGTGCATCGCTCGATCGCACCGCTCCGCCGTCGCCCGTTTCGTGCCCGTCGCTATACTGTGCAATGCTTTTCTATACGTTGCCGTCGCGACGCCCCGCTATCGCTCGGCCGTCGCAAGTTTCGTGCCCGCAGACTACCACTAGTACCGATTCCTTGACATCCGTGGCAGTATCGGTGGATAACCCTTTTGGGTACTGTCTCCTCCGACACTGCAACAACAAAGCAGTGTTGCTGGAGTGTCGCCTTCAGGTGATCAGCTTCTCTACGGGTGGCGGACTAATTTATCCGCGACCTTGGTTAGGGCGGCTTCAGGTGCCGGTTACTAGCGTCGGAGCGTGTCGTGCTAAAGGAATCCCTACTAAAACCGCTTCGCCGCTTTCCTTCTGCGAAACGGCTGCCTCACAGAAGGCGGCGACGACGTCCCAGTTCTTGCGCTGTCGAGTATCGTCCTAGCGATGGTCGGCACCGATGTTTGAGACGAGTTTATGGCGCTGCTCTCTTCAGGCCACGCAAATCTCGACTATGTCATACGCTGTCCTCGTCGCAATCGGGGTGGTGTCAGGACGATGCCCCTGTTCGTGACCTGCAGGTGTTTGCCCAAGCAAACATGTTTCCCCAAGACCTACACCAGTAAAAAGCCACCTACCACTCGATCAGCTCCGACCGGAATGCTTTGACGGTGTGAACACTAATATAACTAACATTAATTCAAGGTTGAAAATATTAAACAGTAAGTAAACTAATTTGTAAAGCAGAAACAGTTTATTAGAATCTCTTAGATAAGATTATAACCTAATAATAATCTTTACGCCACATATTAATCTGCTGAACTCGTCTAAAATCATACTTTACAATGATGAGATCGAATTGAATTCATCGCAGCCCACATACGTCTCACTGTTGAATTGACCTACTATACCATGCTGGTCAGACATGTTGGTATAGGGTTTCATATCGAGTTTTCCTTCTCTTGCACAGATGTTATGTGCATATGAAATCCCATAGTCGTCTTTTACGACATCCACGGGCAAGATGGATGGGAGTGGTGAATTGTATTCTTACTCCGTCACACGGAAAATTTGAATTGACTAAATGATAATTAACTAAAAAGAAATTTAGATTCATGTTAGAAAATTAATCTAAACTAGATTACATCTTACTAAGGTACTACTATATTACATCTTTAGAAAGAGTATCTTAAAGATAAGAATCATATTTTTTTTACTTACTAAACAAAGGTCACGTGTCAGCCGTAAAACGTTTATCTAGATATCTAGTGAGCACGTGGTGACGGCGTAGTATTTTATTTAAGCCGTGTTATTTATCAGAGTTAGTAGTGTTTTAATATCTTTAAATTAAGTGCATTTGTCTTCAGTAACACAATTCAGAATGGCTTTATTACGTATACCAGAATTAATAAAGAATAGAGGTCAGTTTAGTTATTCGCTTGAAATCACTCCCAGTGTGACAGAAGAAGAGATAGATAAGCTTGAGATGGAGCCTGTATTTTTTTCTATAACTTGGCATTCTAAGTCTCACCAATGTAGCAACATGAATATAGAACCTCTGAGGATAGCTAAAGTGCTGACGAGTAAACATAAACACATCTTATTTCATATATCTTGTGATCTGTTGAGAGAGGAATATTTAAAAGACCTATTAGTCACTTTGCAAGAAATGAATATCTGCAATCTGTTTCTAATTTTAGGAGGTAAGGAAAGTTTTACAATCATATTTTTTTTGCATTTCCACATCATCATATTAAACACACAAATTATAATTGAACAGACGTATAACTATGATTTATAGACTAGAATATTTATATTTTATTATTTACAGAAAATCACGATCCATCGACGTCGGATTTCAAAAATACGTCTCAGTTAATCAAATTTATCAGAATACAGACTGCAAATTATTTCTGTATAGGCGTAGCTGGATTTCCTGATTGCTCTGATCAAATGTTACTATATATGAAAGAAAAAATCGAAATGGGAGCTGAATTTATAATTACACAAGCATTTTTCGACGTGAAGATATTTAAAAGTTATACAGAGCGATGTAAAACGTTCAATATTAACGTACCTATAATACCTGGAATATTTCCATTTGAATCTCATACGCAGTTAATTAGTTTTACAAATTTTTGTAAAATTTTAGTAACAGACAAGGTATTGAACGTGACAAAAACCATGGAAGATTTAAATCAATCCTGCTTAGAACTGATAAAATTACTACTGCAAGAGTTACAAAATGAATGTATTATTACTCATTATCATTTATTTAGTTTAAATAAACTGCAGAGAATAAATAGTTTCATACATGATTATAATTTGAATAATTGTCTCACTGAACATAACTGACGAGTAGATATTGTGAATTATCAATAAAATGATTAAGGCAAATTAAATAGGTGATTCTGTTAGTCTTAGTCAGACCCACAAAAAATTTTACGCATGTTTAGCATAATATCTAGATTAGATCCGGTTGCAAAATGACTACGTTCATGATGTACTTTATTAAAATTAAATTTTATAAACAATTATAAAAGGGGTGATGTATTTTTCGCCGGGCTTCCACTAAATTTTTATCCCTTAGTTTTAATTAAAATAATATTAATTAAATTTTCCAAAAGATTTTCACCTGTTATTGAAATTAATTATATTCTATTCTTAAAATAATAACGTATAGAAGGATAGTGTCCATACGTAAGCCATAAAAAAATGAAGCAAACAATACTACATGCGTGCAAGCGATTACACACGTACGCACGCACACCACTATACAATTTATGAAGTCAAATTTTATTTTTATTAACATAAATAATCGAAATACTTTTAAAAGTAATGTTAAAAACCTTTTTATGTTTTTAAATGTGTTGTTTCCTTTTTTTTTTTTGGGGTGGTTTGCGGTCAGCGCGCTCCTCGCACCACTCCGACCGGGGCGACAGAGGGGCGTATGCACCCACACCCACAACCCACCCACGCTGCACGTCGCCTTCGCCGTTGGGCCGACCACTGGAGCAAGGTTAACTTGTCATCAGTGGTCGGCCTGACGGAATACCCCCTATTTGGGGTACCCTCCCATTGGCCAACGTCCCCCAATTGGGGAGGACGTCGATCTTTCCTCACGCGGTCAGCCTAGGGCGGCATGAGGCACAGGTACTCGCGCCTACGCCGCCCCAGACGCCGGCGGCGGATCGCCCCGTTGAGACTGCGCTCCTCGCGCAGACGATCCGCCGCCTCCTTCCGCGAGATTACTGCCTTGCAGAAGGCTGCGACCTCGTCGGGGTGCTCTCCTTCCGACTGGTGCAGGTCTTGACGGCGCGGCGGCGCGGCGCACGGTTGCTTCGGCAAGTACCTGCACAAGATTGTCAGGAGGGAGAGCACACAGGCCTGCCACCACTGCGATTGCGACGAAGACATGGCGCATGTGTGCCGCGTGGGCTGAGCAGCGCCGTGATTTCGTCGCAATCATCGGTGCCGACCTGACGCTGCTGACCATCGCTAGCGAGATTCTCGGCAGCATCAGGAAGTGGGACGCGGTCGCCACCTTCTGCAAGGCAGTCGTCTCGCGGAAGGAGGCGGCGGAGCGCGTGTGGAGGGAACACCGCCACGACGACACAATCCGCCGCCGGCAACTCGGGTGGCGCAGGCGTGAGTATCTACGCCTAATGCCGCCCTAGCCGAGGCCGTGGCTGACTGGACTGGGGATTTAGTCCGTCACTCGCAGAGAGGCTCACCGCGCGACGGCGACCGTCCCCGAGGGGAACATCAAGAGGAGAGGGTACCCCGCGACCGGGTATTACCTTCGGGCTGACCACTAACGACAAGTCACCCTGCTCCGGTGGTCGGCCCAATGAAGAAGATGACGTGGCTACGGGTGGGTCCTGGCGTCGCGCGCCGCCCCTTTGTTGCGCGGCTTTGTTGGCGGGTGCGCTGACCATGGCCCATCCCTAAAAAAAAGCCCAAATAAATGCGACATTTAACCACCTCGAATTTACAAAATTTTCAAATGTTCAATAAAATATATGTAATAATAATATTTTGTTTAGGAGATTAGTAGAACGCTCAGCCAGGTGGCTGGACGGCTTGGTAAAAGTTGTTGGGAGTCGTTGGATGTAGGCGGCAAAATTAATATTTTGAATTATGGTGAATATTTTGTTTAGAATTATTAATAATACTGCAGTTAGTTGCACTATACGTTTAACCCAACCCCCTATTTTGTTGTTTAAATATAAAATAATTGCATTGAAATTTGTGGCAATAATTATTTTTATAGTTTTTTTTATGTCGATAATTTAGGAGACGAGTAAAGAGTGTAAGTAGATCACTGTATCATGCATGCTCTACTGCAACACGTCTGTATGTCAAAATAAGAATACAACGATAAGAGAATAAGAAGAAAGAACAAAACCACATGTTACAATATACACTCATTTGCAAAAAAAACGGGCACCTAAGCAATGAACCATTTCAAATGTTAATATTTCTTTGTTTGATAATTATAGGTAGTTTTATCCACACAATTTGCTAAATTAATAAGAAAATAATCGTTTTCATCAGTATTTCATAAAATTTAGATACAATTTATGGGAAATAATGCTAAACCTCGCTAGTAGTGTATATTCGCTAGTAGTGCATATGCTCATGAAGTAAAAATAAAAAGTTTTTTTGTTTGTTTTTCTTTAATAAAGTAAAAGCAGATAAATGTTTAGTATCGAGTGTGACCCCCTCTAGCTAAAATCACAGCTTGAATTCGTCTGGGCATGCTAGCGAGTATATCCCGGATACTTGCTTGCGGAATACGTTCCCACTCCGCAGTAATCACATTCTTCAGCTCTCTGATGGTCTGCGGAGCCGGGTGTACTGATCTCACACGCCGTTTCAGAACGTCCCAGACATGCTCTATGGGATTGAGGTCGGGACTTCGAGCTGGCCAATCCAAACGACGAATGCCGACCTCTTGCACATACGCATTAACATCGCGGGATCGGTGGGCGCGAGCATTGTCGTCCATAAAAATCGAGTCTTCACCTAGAGCGGCCAATGCGGGTTGTGCATGAGAAATTAGAACTTCCGTTATGTATCGATGCCCAGTCAGTGAGCCGTTTTCAATGAAGACTAACTCTGTACGATCCATTGAATTTATTCCTGCCCAAAACATAACAGAGCCCCCACCATAAGGTGTGATTTCTTCGAAACATGCCTCTGCAAAGCGTTCTCCTTGTCTTCTTAGCACTCGCCGACGTCGATCTTCACCGAACAGAAATATCCTGGCTTCATCAGAGAACAAAACCCTATTCCAATCGTCTTGAGTCCATGATTCACAATTTCTAGCGAACCTAAGCCTGTGAACTCTGTGCTCACGGAGTAATTTGGGGCCGCGGGCCGGGCGGTGACTGCGTATATTGGCAGCGAGAAGCCTCCTCCTGACCGTCCATAGACTAATATGCACATTTCTTACTTCTTGGAGGTTGTTCTTAAGATCCACATACGAAGATTTGCGATTTCTCAATGCGCGACTCACAAGAAAACGATCATCCCGTGGTTGGGTACATGGTTTTCTTCCAGAACCAGGCCTTCTCTCGACGGAACCAGTCTCCTGATATCGCTGCCAGGTCCTTTGGACTGTCGAGCGACTAACATTTAGCCTCCTAGCCACGAAACATTGGCTGCAACCCTCTTCAAGCAGCGCGATAATTTTGGTAGCTTTTACCACTTTATCTACCATTTTTGATACAGCCAAACAGCATTAAATAAAGCTTTGACAGTCAAGGATATGAAATTAATCGATAAAAATTGAATAAAAGTTATGAAAGTCGATGTTAACTTCTGGAACTTCGCGCCAAAAATGTAGGATAAAAAGGGGTTTTCTGTAAAAATGAACATCAAATGAAAAATTGAATTTAGAACGTACTTTTTTAAATACCACAGCATTTTTAAAACCGGCCAGTAACGTGTACAAACGATTGAAACCTTTTTGGTATTGTATCTTTTTAAATATGAATGAAAATCAAAACCGCCCGTTTTTTTTGCAAATGAGTTTATATATAAGTTAATATATAAAAATATCTACCATTTTATTTTTAATTTAAAATAATGTTTGGCTACATAAATAATAGCCCATATTTCCTTTGTCTGACGAAGTAGACGAAATAACCCGAAAAATTATATTTGACATACACAGGGGTGTTTCGGCGGGCACATGGAAGTGTCACGCACTTGAATTATATAAATTTTTTAATGTTTTATAAAATAATTTTGTTGATATTTTATGTAATATAATAAAGTTAAGGTGTTGAAGTATGGTAAATATAGTATAATAGTGGTTTACGTGTAATTTCATATTCTACCAAAATACCTAGAGAACTCACTACTTTGGTTTTCAGCACTCAATTAATGGTAAAGACTTGACGATGCCCGATGACTAAGTATGCGTCCGATATATCAAAACGAATCTGAAATCGGATTTCAGTCAGAAATCTTATTGTATCTATATTCAACAGTATACAAACTGATTTTAGAAACTAAATCAACACGACATATCAAAACAAAACGACGAAAACACAAACAAATATAAATCTCGTCGACGAAACGGAAACACAATCGCGCAATCGTTTTCTATTGCTAGTTTTGCAAACCAAACCAATAATTGAAAACTTACTAACTCTTTCACTCTGCCAATCGATCGCTTAGTTAGAATGAGAGAAAGCGAATCTCATTAGGATTCGCCTCCTTTTATTTTAACTAAGCGATCGTTTAGCGCAGTGAAAGAGATGAAGCGAATTGTTATCAATTTTGGATTTTGGCGGTTTCTAAGAAACTAAGTGGCAGATTAAAACGAAACAGAATCACAACGAACAGGGAATAAGATCTATATTAGAATGCAACTACTTCGATGATAATATTACGCAATACTTAATGATAGTTCACAATGCCAGAAGAAAAAAAAAATGATAGTTTAAGTTTTGTTTTTGTTAAATAGATTTTTTAAATTATTGGAGAGTTTTGATGCACACTCAAGTGTGCATCAAAACTCAAAGGTCAACCTTGGTGACACGTGCGGTGTGCGCGTAATGTTATTTTTGTGTTCTCGTGAACTATGTAATTATAATTTTAGGATTTCTTAAAAGTGTTTGGTGGTGAGGGATTACTGTTTTTAATTTTTTATTATTGTTATTTTAAAAGTTTTATCGTTTAGACTGTAAATACAAGTGTAAATTTAGTTTAATTTAAACAGTAAACCTTAGAATAATAACATATAGAAGGTAAGTTCGCGCACAAAAAGTGAAGTATTTCAATTGGAGCCTAATGGATATTACGCCGGAACCGTTCCGTAATGTACAAGTCATTGTACTGCACGTACGTACGCAACTCTTAAAAAGTAAATAGGTAATTATGACGGTTTGTGCATTCAAATGGTGTCATAACACATTTGTAAAACTAAAAAAGGTTTTTAACGTCACTTTTAAAAGTATTTCGACTATTTATGTTTATAAAAACAAAATTTGATTTCATAATTTGAATAGTGGTGTGCGTGTGTGTGTACGTGTGTAATCGTCTGCGTGCCATTAGTGTTTTTAGATTCAAATTTCGAACCTTCGAAGTATTGACACTATTCTTCTATACGTTATTATTCTAAGCAGTAAACATTATTTTTGTTTTTAAAAATGTTGCGCAAACCAAGTGAGATTTGGAATCATTTCGAAAAGAAAAGACAATTCTAATGTGCTTGCGGTGTGTATACAATGTAACCAAAATATTTCATATAAGAATACTATGGGTAACTTAGGTGCTCATTTGAAAAGATCACATGCAACACCTAAATCCACAATACATCAACAAAGAAATGGGGTTGGCAACTGTCAAAGTGGCGCTAGCATAGCTTGACCCAATATTAATCATTTTTGTAGGAGATATTTGAAATAAAATCTTGTATATTAAATACTGACGTGCCTAAAAAGCTTGAAGTCGCCTTTTGTAACGAACAAGGCGCACATCGATTGCCTAAGGCCAAAGACATGATGAAAAAGTGGCTATAAGCTATAAGATTTAACTTTGAACCAGAAAGATTATGTCGTCTTAATTTTCTCTACTCAGATTATCAAAAAACATGTTTTTATACGGGTGTATTAGCTAATTTTACTTCTGTATTTTATTAATTAAATTAAGACAGTATAGACCAGATTTTAAAATAGCAAAAATTCTTAATGTAAGCAAAACAGCTGTGTCTAATATTAAATTTACATCGATTCACTTTGCATATGATTTATGATTGATATTTGGCCCAGTAGTGATTTGATGAATTATTATATGCCTCAGGTTTTTATAAAGCAGCGTAGTAAGACCAGAGTTATTATAGATGAAACAGAAATTCCCATAGTTAAAGTAGTTTAATTTCTTATAGTTTGAATGCTAATTGTGGGGCAACTAGTGATAGATGATTGGATTGAGCTTTTTATTACAAAATTGCAAAGAAGGAGACAGCATTATGGCAGATAGAGTGTTTAATGTACAGGACTTGTCTGCTCCTAAAAGCTATTGCTGTTCTAAGCTTTCTGAAAGGTCGGTCACAATTTCCAGTATTTATATTAAAGTATGATCAGCAACTTGCTAGTCAGAAAGTACATATAGAAAGACTCATTGAATTAACAAAAACATATATGATACTTCAAATACCGTTAATTTCATATTATGTTCCCTTTGTTTCACCACACAGCACAAATATTTTACATATGTATTATGTTATGTAACTTTAGGGAAGGTATTGTGAATAAAAACCAGTGACGCCGGCTTATTTTGTAAGGACGGGGAAAAAGTTTCTTTGCATTCTATATGAAAATACAAGACATTTTTTTTTTCAAATTTTACTTACATTTAATTACAATATGTAGTTTTGGCAGTCCTCTCTTGAGGTAAACCTGATATTGTCTAAAGAATTGTCAAAAGACGGAAGCAGGTGGAAATCTAAAAGTTCAAGATCAGGGCTATATGGTGGATCCATTTGTTGAGGTACAACCTTTTTATAGGTTGATGTAATACCTAGTATTGCTGTTGATGTCCTAATAGCTATTAAAATCTGGCACTTTCATAGCAGGTTCGTTAGTATCAACACTAGTGCCCCCGAAATTAACATTGTATAATTCTAATCTGTAAACAAAATGAATTAATCATAGTCCAAGAATCTATTTTTATGACATATATTTCTGAGGATTATTTTCTTTTTATGCTATGTGTATTTATTTACAATTGAAGGAATATTAAAGACATAATAATTATATTAAAAAACTAAATATTTTAGGAATGGGAAGATGATAAACTAAATTTAAGGTTATACATTTAAATAAGGCCGGCCTGCCTTTCTTTCTTGTAAGGAAAGACCACATTTTCTTAGCCCGCCTTCAGCTCGTTTATTTTCTATGCCGAATACATATTTTTCGTAAATTCCATTCTCGTAACACGCCAAAATTGTATAATTTTATAATCACAACAAAAACAAACAGGCTTTGACAGGTTCAAGCTATACTAGCGACATCTGCGAAAAGTTTCCAGTGGCCAAACCCATTAAAGAAAAATATTTTGGATGCGTTCCGTTCGTTTGCGTTTTTCATCTGCTACGCTAACATAACTAAAACCATCGAATATTAATCGAAACTAAGGTAAATCCGCTCCGCCATCCGCTCCAGAAATCGATTTCAATATCAGAAATTGAATTTGTATCGGTTTGCGTAAAAATCTGAAAACTCTCATCTCTACCGATAACTCCTAATAAGCGATTTAATATGAAGAAGTGATAAATAAGAGAATATATGAAGAAAATTCTTTGAAGCTATGTACGTAAGACAAGGCAGTATAGTCGACTGACTATAGCCTGCCCATATGGGCGCTAAAATTAAAAAAAAAATCGTTATAGATGACAGTCTTTGTTTTGACATTTCCGTCATATGAAATTATGAAAGTGTATGGGTTGGAATAGACCTTATTATTAGTTATTGTGATTTAATAGCGGTAAATATAAATCAATTATTTAAGATATCGTTATAAGTAATCATTTCTGGAGTGATCAAGCGTGCTCATCGCTCCTGTGTGCCTAAAAATCGTTAACAGATATTATTTATATTTTAGGTTATAAGATGTCTTTTCCGGATAGAAAACAGCGAAAAACATGTTGGGACTCCAGAGATCGTTACTGGGAATGCCTAGATAAGGAAAACATTAAAGATAGTTCGGTCATACCTAAAACATGTTCAGATTTAAGAAAAGTATTTGAAAATTCATGCCCTACCCAGTGGGTCACGCATTTTGATAGAAAGAGAGATTATAATGTTTTTAAGGACAAAATGCAGAATGAAGGATATGAACCTATTAAAGACGAATAGATATAAATTTATAATATTACTAATGCTGTAATTAGATTATTATTGTAAATATTTATTAGTAAATTAGGTGTTACATTTACTTACATTTGTTTGATTTCTTTTATACATATGTCTATTTACAATATCACCCTTTTCGAATTATGCTTTGGCTTCTGAAATTATACTGACTTTAATTTCTTTTACATCAAATTTGCTTATATTGGAAATATATGTAAGAAATTATCAATTTTTATATTTAATTAGATGCCAATAAAGAAAAGACTAGAACTCTTATGATGCAATTGTATTGAATTATTACTAAAACAATATCCACACAGATTGTAGATGGATTAAAAAAAAATTAATTGAAACAATATTAATGCTATACAGTGGACCTGTGGTAATCTGGTGACCCTTGTAATCCAACACATCTATTATTATTAAAAAAAAATTCGTCAATCTTTGTTTATGTAAGTAATGTATGATTGAACAGGTTACAACTTGTAAGCGCCATCATTATTGTTCTTTTGTTTTGAATCTCATTGTTTAGTTAGAATTTGACTACATGTAACAGCGGTATGATCTAGCCTAGGTATGTTGATAGTTTAGTTTATTAATTGTATATTACATATACACACCTGTCGGATTACAAGGTACTCTTCTGTAAAAGAGCTGGACTATAAGAGGTTCTTAGGCAGTACTCTATAATCCGACAAATTCGATAGTCTGACACTGCCATGCAAAATGTTTGTCGGACTACCGAGGGTCCTCTGTATTAATAAAAGCTAGTTATACAGATTTGTTTGTTTAAATTTTACAGCTCTCAATATGGAACAATCAAGAAAAATATTGAACAATATTAATGTTCCTACAGCCCAATTAAACATGGATGTAATACAGGTACTTTGATATTATTTATTTGCCTTTATAATACCTTTAATTTATAGTTTGGTGCGGATAAGTGTGCGTTCATCATAAATGTAGGCCTTATAACCAAGCTCAAGGTCGCTCAGTGTGCTATGGAGCGGGATATGCTCGAGATTTCTCTGCGAGATAGAATCCGAAATACGGAAATCCGCAGAAGAATGGGTGTAATTTGATACTTATTACAGATATTTTTTAAAAGCTTTTATTTTTTGGACGATATATCGATAGTTCGATACTAAAAGGTAAGTATCGAGGGTCGATATTTATTTGAATAAATTTGTTTTATCGTTTTGTGTAAAGTATGTATTCTACAAAATCACTGTAACCTTAATCTACTACTGTAAAAATGCCGGCATGAAATTGATGAAGAGTCATCACTTACGCCTAGAATTTAGCTAATAAAAAAAGCTCGTCACGGAAACCCCACAAAGAACAAAAGTGGTCATGCGGAAAAAGATCAATATGTCGAACTCCGATACTGATATAATATCTAAAAATATCGATATATCGAAAAACGATATTTTTAAAACTATCAACAGCCCTGCTAGGTGGACCGACGACCTGGTGAAAGTTGCTAGGCGTCGTTGGATGCAGGCGGCACAGGACCGCACTCTGTGGTGTAACATGAGGTAGGTCTACGTCCAGCAGTTGATGGCGATAAGCTGAAATGATGATGATGCAGTAAATATGTACATCATTTATCGTAAATATTGCAAAAGTTTAGGTAATAGTTTAATAACCGGCCACCTGCAAGACATCAATAAAGTCGACCAGATTGCATCAGATGGATTTAAGCCCAGGTCGATTACAAGCTCTTAGTAATCTAGTACTTAGTATTCATAGCCAGGGTCGGATTAACCCTACCAGATCCCCTAGGCAATTCGATTCTCGGGTCCATGGTCCAAGGACTATGAGCAATAGAATCACTTACCATCAGGTGTGCCATTTTCTTTTTTGCCACCAACAGTAAAAAAATAAAGGAATAATATTGACGAGGTATATAAATTTTCAAAAAAAAAAAATTTTTTTCTCAGGCCTGAAGACTCAGGCCTGAACATTTTTTCCCGGGAGATAGAATGTTGATGTTTGAAATCATTCAAAAATATTGTGCTACCAATGCAATTTGAATTTATTTTAGCTTCTATCAGCCTATTGACATCTGTTTTTATACAGCCTAAGTTTTCTATAAAGCTTAGGTATGCTATCATTGCCACACATTTAACAGACAGTATGGCTATCGCTTATATATTGTAGAAGACACTGTTGCACACACTCGCTGAAAATCGACATCTAAGTATTAGCAACTTGTTACTGTACTTCGTTCGGTGAGCAAGAGATGTCTGCGTGTGGTCTGTTTTGGTGCTGCCTTAGTAATATCGAACTTCAATGCACGCATTCATATTCCCAACCTCACAACAGCAATAAAACAAAGCTGGGGATGTATTAGTTCTTTACCTATGAAATTGCCGTTATGTATGAAAAAAATTAAACAATTTTTTTCATGTATTTTTTATTTGTATTAAGTAATCGAAGTAATCACCCTTGCAATCAATGCATCTTTGCCAACGCAGCGGCAGTTTATTGATGCCTTTCTTAAAGAAATCACCTGGACGGGAGGCAACAAATTCTTCAAAGGCATTTTGTACTACCTCTCGGGTATTGAATTTCTTTCCCGCCAAGAAATTATCCAAATTCTGGAAAAAGAAGTAGTCTGTAGGCGCAAGATCTGGTGAGTATGGCGGATGACGGAGAGCTTCCAACCCCAGTTCTTGCAACTTGGAGACCGTCTGCTGTGCAGTATGAGGTTGCGCATTGTCGTACAGGAGCAGCGGAGACGAGCGATTGATCAATGCTGGTTGGAGATGTGTCAGCTTCTCCATCATTGTGCTCAGTTCTTCCCAGTACACATCTGCAGTAATGCTCACCCCGTTTGGTAAGAAGCTGTGATGAATCACACCGGCGCTAGACCACCAAACAGTGACCATCACTTTTCTAGGGTTTAGGGATAAGTTTTCGTTTAGGGCATTGTTTAGGTGCTGAACCAGGATCCAACCAACTTGCTGAGCGCTTGCGGTTATCAAACAGCCATAACAAACATCCATTTTTCATCGCAAGTAACAATGCGTTTCAAAATTCCTTCATTTGTGTGTCTGTTGAGCAATGCAAGACGTGTCTCGACGCGTACTTCGCGCTGGCGATCATTGAGTTCGTGGAGCACCCATTTCTCAAGCTTCCTTACCTTGCCAATTTGACGCAAATGGACTAATATTGTTTTGACGCTAACGTCGAAAGCTGCTGCTAATTCAGCCGTAGATTGTGTATCATCGGCTTCCACAATCGCATTTAATTCGTCATTGTCGACCAAAGTTTTCGGACGACCGCGAGGTTCATTTTTCAGGTCGAAATTTCCAGAACGGAAGCGAGCAAATCAATAACAGGCGGTGTGTTGGTTTGTAGTGTTAGCTCCGTAAACGTCGTTGATGTTGCGTGCCGCTTGTGCCGCCACGACGATACTCATATTCCATAATTACACGAATTTTTAACGTATTCATGATGACGAAAAAGATTGAAATGCGATGAAAACGTAACACTAATCAATAAACAAATGACTATTTTTGGAAAATGAATTCCATGTTTTAAAATAAAATTAATTTGAAATTAGAATTCTTAGCCAAACAAAAATTATTTTGATTTGAAATGGCCAGTACTGCAGAATGGCAATTACATAGGTAAAGACCTATTATTTAATCTGATATACCAGGGGAGTGCTGTTGCCCATTCTCCTGGTGATAGGCTTAGTTTTTACTATTCTCGAGGCAAGTAAGAAGTGGTGACACGCATTCTTCACCCGTCACCACAGGGTGGTTTTTAACTTCATGCAACATCTTTGTTACCTAAAAGCTCTGAATATGAAATGTTGCACCCCTCATTTTAGAATCGAGCAAGAATAAGAAAAAGTATGAAGATTTTGTTTTTACAGACAATGGTCGGGTAAATGGAAGGGCAGTGTATAGGCCCCATAAATTCACATAAGTATTAATTACCTCCTACTCGCCAATTAAATGGGCAACAATTTGTGGACCAGTAGTCTAGTTCGGCGGGTTTCCCTTTCGGGTACCTATTTCAGAAGTTTGAGGCTATAGAAAAAATCTAATGAAATATTATTTAAATTCCAGGAATTACTGCTGTTATCAAAACGAGATTATAAGTTTAATAAAGAGTTTTGGAATGAAGTATCAGACAAATTATGGGCACACTTAATGCAATGCCTTGAAAAGTTAGATGATCAGTTGTTATGTGCTACCTGTTTTTATTCAATGATAACATTAACAGATAAACAAGATTGCTATCTGGATAAGGTTCTTTATGTTGTAGGAACAGAACCAAATTCACCTTCTCAACATATACGAAGACATGTACCGAGTTCTCAAAAACATTATGAGGATATACCAACTTTCAATATATTAGAGAGAAATAATTCTGTACACACATTACAAGTAGTATCTTTGATATATGGAATGTTTCAATCCTCTTTCCTAACACAAAAATCATATGAAAATATTGAAAAAATTGTGAGCATTATAAAAGAAATGTTTAACATATTATTATTGATGGGATATCAGTATTCACAATATACATTCTTAGTATTTAAAACACTTAAATCATTCAAAAAAGTCTGTGGAGGACCTTTGGAGATGTATATTTTTAACACGGCAAATCAGATTAAAGTGCTTGGTTTAATCAATAATAATTGGGAAAACCCGGTGACTGGAGTGAGGGATTTTAACAGATCTATTTTTCAGACGTTATTATCTACTCTAGATGAAGAAACATATAAAATAATTTTTGATGATATAAATAAGTTTTATTGGAATAAAGCAAAGTATTTAATGTTTACAGAAATAGTTGAGAGTTACAAAGGCAATTTGACAATATTGGTCCAAACGAAGTGGATAGAGGGTCTATTTTACAGTTTACATAGATCAGGTTTAGTATCAGCTGGTGCTGATATGTACTATGCTGTACTTAAAATGATAAACACGCAAGATGTTTGGTGTGAACTATTTCTCCCTAAAGTTATCAATCTTCTTGTTGGTACTGACACTAAAGCCATTGACAATTTTAATAACTATTGGTGTTCAACTACACTTAAAAAGTTTGGGAGTATTGCATATTTATTGATTGAAGAATTAGACAAACAAGAAGATACTGAGGAATGTTTGTATAGTAGATTGTGTATAATAAAGCAAGCTAAAAAGATTGGTATTGTTCATAACAATTTAAATACAGTTGATGTGTCTAATAAACAGATAGTGCTGTCTGGAATTAATAATTGCAATAATAATATAAGGGCATGTGCATTTGAAATTGTGTGTGCATCACAAGGGAAAACAATTCCTAGTCCAATGGAATATAGTTTAATATTGGATTATTTGTACAATAATATAAATGGGGATAGTACGGTATTGAGATTAAACATGTTGAAGAGTTTTAATATATTTTTATCGCAGCTGCATATTACATTTATCAACCTTGTCAATAAATTAGAAGACGGCGAAGACATATTAAATTTAATAGATTTTTGTAAAAGACTTCAATATTTTGTAGTTATTAATTTTAATATTGAAGGGAATTATCAAAGAAAAATAACGAGTGTGAAACTGTGTGACTGTTTATTAACTAATTTTAGTGAAATTCCAAGAAAGAAAAAAGATCAAACAAGACAATGCAATATAATGTTAAAAGAATATCTTATTAACAAGTCACTCTGGTTATTAAGAACGGAAGATTTTATAAAGAAACTTATTAATCTGTTAAGTGATCCTAGTGAGGATGTGAGAGAAAATGCTATAAAAATACTTTTACATCATTATATAGACGAGTTAAGGAATGCAAATTTATTGAAAATCATAATTAATAATGCTAACATGCATATCAGAAGTAAATTTTTCTTCGAAATCAGTTGTGGTCACAGTATGTTTAAATTATTAACGAATTTAATACTAAAAGAAAATAATTCAATTCAGGCCGAATTCAGAACTGTGGAGGATATTTTCGATTTTGCTTACAATGAAATTTTGAATTATAATAAAACACCCATAAATATTATGGATTCTATTAAATTCGGCAAACAGATACATGCATTTGTGAACATTTTGCTTATTGTTTTAGAAGTGTGTATTAATAACAAATATGAAATAGATATTGAATCTAAAATGCCAGAATTATTACCAGTTTTAGAAAGTATATCTAATCAATTTGCATGGGAGGAAGAAGGTAGTTCAGATTTTTCTAAAATGAATAGTATGGTACAGAAGATTATTGATGAATCTGAATATATTGGTCATAATGACGATGACAGTACTAAAATATCGGGATTGCAACACATTGTATTGAACTGCCTCTGGTTGAATACTAAGGTAGGTATTTATAAAGGGTTATAACGTATTGTATATATGTATTGAAAAAAGACAACACAACGCCACTCCCTGTCTTGCCCGTGTCGTGAAAGACGGCTAAGGGATATGATATGTACCTATATAACAATTATGCAAGAGAAGGAACACCGGGTTGAGAGCCTTCGGCGCTCACCCATAGTCCGCGTCAAGCTGTCAAGGCCATCTGCGGCCAACAGCTGTATACACACAAAAAAGGGGAAGGAATGAAAGATCCAACGATATTTAGTGTAGTTATATAGCCCATGTGCTCTCACTGCAATTAAATTACGACGGTTAAGAAATAATACATTAATTTAATGTACGTCGCTTCCGTCCGAAAAAAGATCCGAGCTATTCCTAAGTCTTACAACTTGGGCCGCGCGCCGCCCCTCTGTTGTACCGGAGTCAGCCGGGCAGCGGGCGCGCTGACCATAGCCCACCCCGAAAAAAAAGTCTTACAATTCAGTTCAAAACATCACACTTCTAATCTACCTTATGTATATAAGATCGACATCATATACGATTTTATTTATTTATTTAATCTTCATGCACAAAAATAAAAGTACATAGGCGGACTTAATGCCATAGGCATTTTCTTCCAGTCAACCTTAGGGTGATGGTGAAATAATATAGTAGGTGCAAGTATTGAAACCTGTTTTGAGAACTATTTATGTTAATAACTAAATAATAATAAGATGAAAATAATAAACCCATTACACATGCACGTACACATATATATACATATAGATACATACACATATATACATAAACATATACCTACACATATATACTATCGAAAATTTATGAAGAAATATACCATTTTCTCTAAATGCAAGTAAAAATGCGGCTAATTTAATTAAGTACTTTAAGACGAGCTCCTTTTTTACAGGCATCGTGTGATTTAGCGTCAATATTAATACAATATAACGTACACAACGTTGACATCTGTGGGCAATGCTTAAATTTAATCACACATGTTTTGGAGACTTCACGACACAAAGGCGTTATTGAAGCTGCTGGAACTGCTCTAGGTAGATATTAATATCAGCACGTAGTACCTAATACATGCGTTAATGCTTTCAGTTTAAGTTAAAGCTTAATCCTTATGTCAATGATGTTATGTCATCGACGTGGTCCACATTGGATTTAGATTAATAATTGGACCCGGTATGTGGCGCTGCTATCCATTTCAAGGAGAATTCCTTTTATTTTATTTGAGCAGAACAACGTCTGTTCGGTCAGTCTTTCGTCTGTTGCTACTGTTGGACGTAGGCCCACGTCATGCTTTTACGCTCATATGAGGGGATAATGTCGTAATCTCCGCCCTCAACATGTTGGCAATCGCAGTAATGTGCAGCTGCCCGCTTACCTAAGGTATTTTTATGGCTCCCACGGTCATGAAGGGGTGGGGACAATTTTATTTCTATTCCTTTGTCATATCGGAAGCGCTTTTTTGATGCGATAAAAGTTTAAGAGGGCACCGAGGAAATTACAAAAAAAAATGCGTTCGTTTGATCTCTTATTGTATCCTTATTTCCAACGCTTTAGTTGTGTAATTTTTATATAAGATATTTAAGGATTGACTCTATACCTACATTATACACTTTAAAACATGATCACTTGTAATTTCCTCGATAGAAAAAAAATCCAAAGTTACCTCTAAATGAAAAAATAAACCTATAATACGGCGTAAATACTTCACAAAAGTTTATAAAATTTTGAAAATTAATAAAACTTCATGTTTCCTATAACTTATTCATTTTTTAAATGTATATTTGTTTTAATAATATGAAGGAAATGTCTAAATTCATCCGCGCTTTTTCCACCTTAGTTAAAGCCGTTACGCTTCGCCCCTCGGGGAGGAAGTCGGTCTTTCCTCACGCGGTCGGCCTCTCGGCAAGTAACGGACTAACTCCCCGGTCACGTCACCCGCGGCCTCGGCTAGGGCGGTATGACGCGCAGGTAGTCGTGCCAGTCGCCGGCGGCGGGTCGCTTCGTCGAGGCTGAGCTCCTCGCGCGCGCGACCCGCCGCCTCCTTCTGCAAGATCACTGCCTCGCAGAAGGCTGCGACCGCGTCCCAGTTCCTGACGCTGTCGAGCATCGCCCTAGCGATGGTCGGCAGCGTCAGGTCGGCACCGATGATTGCGACGAGTTTACGACGCTGCTCTGCCCAGGCTTCACAAACCTCGAGCGTATGCTGCGCCGTGTCCTCGTCGCAATCGCAGTGGTGGCAGGACGGTGTGCTCTCACTCCTAGCGACCGTGTACAGGTACTTGCCAAAGCATCCATGCCCCGTCAAGACCTGCACCAGTCGGAAGGAAAGCACCCCGTGCCGCCGTTTTAGCCACTGCATCAGCACCGGCCGGAAGGCCTCCACGGTCCAGACACCGTATCGAAGCCTCTCCAGCCGGACTGCCCAACGGGGCAATGACGTATCGGCGGCCAATGCTTCCCCCCCTGGCTCCTATCCGCTTTAATACTGTTTTGGCTATCGGACGGGGAGGTTGTATCCCTTACGCATACGCACAATTTTATGAAAGTATCAAGAAAATACGAAAATATAAAAGAAAAACTGTAAATAGCTTCGACAACAGTACTTGAAATCGCTTGTGTTATTACATTTTGTAAATATCAGCAGCATCTCGCTAGTTGATCGGCGTACGACTCCAGTAGCCCGCTCTTGTCGGTGCTCCTCACGCACACATACATAAAACGCATAAAATACTTAAAATCGATTACCGACAAAAGCTCCCGTAAAATTAAGTTATGTAATCATAAGCAGAATATTATTGAATTTGGAAATTAGCTACTTTTCAAAATAATATTGCTCTGTATTTTTTTTATAAGTGACAACACTAAGGAAATATATTTTTGCTTACCTACTTATTTTACCTTACTTTTTTACATTTTTATAAATTTGTAAATTCAACTGGTTTACCTTAGTTTGAAAAGTCCTAAAGGTACCTTAGTTTGAAAAGTCCTGAAAGTACCTCAGTTTTTATATATTTCTTTGCTTTGCGTATTTCAGGACGAAGTATACAATACTTAACAGCACTACCGGAATTAAAAAATATTTCTCATGAAAATGTTTTGATGAAAAAGTATGATGCTTCCCATTTACCATATCTTTTACTCGAATGTAAGTTACGTGAATTGATTACTGAAATGAACAAAATGTCTTCTATTACACGACGAGGAGCAGGCCTTTCTATAATGGTGCATAGGATAGTCTCAAGTGACATGCAGAAAAATAAAGTAAGTAATATTAATTAAATTATACCTATTTAATACGACTCTGTGACTTTTAGTAACTGTATTATTTGGAGTCTGAAATAACTGTTATTGGCAAAGTATTTGTGTCATTAGCAAATTTCGTCATCCGTAGGTATAATAAGATAATTCCAATCGGTATCAGGAAGGCAAGTCTTCATATGAACAGTGGACTTAGCACAAATATTTGCGTCAAAGTATTCGTATCGTTATCGAGACCAATTTGTATGGGATTTGAAGCAGCGCCCCTATCGGGCGATGTGGGCCCTATTCCTCGCGAAAGCTGTTTTTTCGACAAAGGACCAATCCCGTTTCTGAAAAGTTTGAATTCTAGTTTTATCTAGATTTTGTGATCTATTTCTATGAAGAGAAGTTCTCCTATATGTTAATCCAATGGCGATAGAGAGGGGATACGGTTATTCGCCCCGGATGGATTGGGCGAGGTGTAAGTAGACCATAGCCTGCCAGGAAAAGTATATTTTTTTTTATGGGTGGGCTATGGTAAACGCACGCGCGGTCCAGTTCGTCCGGGGCGATGAAAGGACGGCGCGCGGGCCCATAACCCACCTCACCTCGTGTTGGGCCGACCACCGGAGCAGATGTGACTTGTCGTCAGTGGTCAGGAAAAGTATAATACGATAATTTTTCTGTTTGTCTTTTCAGCCCTTATTCCATTATTTTATGAAGACTTTATTACATATATGCAAGACAAAAGATTGTACAATAGATAATCACCCAATTGAAAACATGGATGATGATAATATGGAAAATCAAGTGGACTTACCCAAAGCACTTTACATTCATTTTATGACGAGGATAGTCACTGATAGCAGTTTGGCAACAGACACATTGTATTATTCAGTAGATTTAGCGGAACTTGCATTTGGGAATCTTACTAGCCAACATTGGCAAATTAGGTAGGTAATATGTTATCCAAAATTAATTTCCACAATAATAAAATGCTTAGATAACTTATACAACATGTAACATAATTAACGCACACCCTGAAAGTAATTTGTTCAGAATCGGTATCTGGATCGATTTTGAGTGTTTTTATGTAGCTAATTTTTTTTCTCAAATTTAGTTAGAACTAAGTAAATTACAGTCATCCTAAACAGCTTGCTAAACAGTTCATAGAAACGAAAATGGAACGTAAATCAGTGTATTAAGACTTTTTAAAATGAAATTTTAAATTAGTAAGCAAATTTCATCATTCAATTAAAGAAATCTGATACTTATTTCAAGCCTAATAGTCTTTTACAAATACCTACAGTGACAGCCGGCCCACAGCAACACTACAGTACCTACATAAAAGAAAGCCACGTACCTAATACAAAAATAATTACTTTCTCTTTCTTTCGGTGGTTATTACCTTACAATAGAGCGAGACGACTGCGCCAGCGCCGATCAAAAAAGCCTAAACAACGAAATCAACAAAATATGTTTGGGTCAAGTTATCAGTCACGCCGTGTGCACCTTATCGATAAGAGGTTAATTGTAAAGTGCAAATAAAATATCTTAATCCCGCATTTCGCTATGTCTTTTCGGTATACCAACGTTCAATACACGGAAATGGTGAGAACTTTGGCACGGTGTGATGATAATGTGGCACTACCGTGTAGAACATTTAACGCGAGATACGGTGCTAGTGTAGACCGCCGGACTATGTTATCAGCAACACAACGGCTTCGAGACCACGGAACTTTTCGTCCAAACACGGCTATCGACAGGGGAGACAATATGCGTACACACACTCGTCTTCAAAACGAAATTCTCGATTATTTCGACGAAAATCCGCATAGTAGTACCCGGGAAGTAGCGCCACGCTTTGGGTGTAGTCATATGCACATATGGCGCACGCTTCGTGGTGATGGCGAGCATCCATTCCACCGCAGGCGATGCCAGGAGTTGACGCCAAGTGACTTCTTACCACGCTTAGAGTTCTGCCGCTGGTTATTACAAAATTGGCAGCGAAACATTATTTGGACTGACGAAAGTACATTCACTCGTGTGGGAATGTATAATCAACATAACACGCATTTATGGATGCATGAAAATCCACACGCATGCAGAGTAGACTCCTTCCAACATCGATTTTCAATCAATGTCTGGGCGGGTATGATCGGTACACACATACTGGGACCCGTATTTTTACAACGTCTAACAGGAGAATCATATTTACTGTTTTTGCGAGAAACTTTACCTTCTCTATTAGAGGACATACCTCTTGTTAATTTACAAGAGTTATTTTACCAACACGATGGTGCCCCCGCGCATTTCACCTGGAGTGTTCGCCAGCATCTTCATGCCGAGTACGGAGAACGCTGGATCGGTCGCGGGGGGCCTGTCCAGTGGCCTCCTAGATCAGCTGATTGGACGCCACTCGACTTTTTTTGTGGGGGCCAATTAAATCGCTAGTTTATAACACAGAGACAACAAGTGCCGAGGAACTAAAAAATAAGATAATAACCGCCTTTGAAAAAGTGAAAAGTGACACTGCAGTATTATCTAAAATAAAACAACAATTACGAAAACGGTCATTAAAGTGCATTGAACAAGGCGGTGGACAATTTGAAAATGTTTTAAAACGACAACGCCGTGTGAGTGCAAATTAAACTGTAAGTTTGTTTATGATCTTTAAATTATTGTAAATATTTTGATTCACACCTTTTACGCCGACTTTGTTTAACTTTGTCGTAGGTATTTTGGCGTCTAATAAAATCACACTTTATCAGCAGTTTAATCATTCTTATTTACAAATTTTTTAGTTGAACAAATCAGTAATTACGAAATATTGGCTTCACATTGAACAAAATTATTCAATGTCGACAATCCAAAGCCTGAAAAGTGTGATGGAAAGAAGAATCGTAAATATTTACTATCATAAAGCATAATGTAGTTATTTCGTGTACCTATTATTACCAAGTAGGTAATTATTGTCGGGCGGCACTCTGAGTTGGTCAGTGGGTGACCATTTTATTTCCACGAAATGGGAATAACTAATTTCACAAATAAACAATGTTAACGTGCATATAAATAATATTTGGTGTATGCATTGCGTTTATATCATTATATTCTAATTGGGGTGTTTGAGGGTGTGCGTTAATTATGGTACATGTTGTATTTGCTATATATGTTTCATGTCGTCATGCAGATTTTTCAAAAATATATAAATAGTTCAGAGCTAAATACATTCAATTACCATCATAGATCTATGATCTATACCTACGCCCCACTGTTGGGCTCGAGCCTCCTTCAGTATGAGAAGGAATTTTAACTACTATACCACGCTGGTCAGACGGGTTGGTACAGGGTTTAATTTCGTGTTCACCTTCTCTTGCATAGATGTTGTATGCATATTATAGTAGCCTTAGTCATCTTTTACGACATCCACGGGCAAGAAAGGGGGTGGTGAATTGTATTCTTACTCTGTCACCACACGGAAATCACCACACCACACCGAAACCTAAACTTTTAGTGGAAGTAAAAAATAAAAATGCGATTAAGTTCGTAAAATTGTTTTGAAAGTCGCACATAATAATCAGAATTAATTATTCTTACACATTATCATGTGAATGATTATTCAGAAATGTAATATGTAACACACGAACATACATAAAAATACACTTTTAATAAAGAACATTACTAATTACAGAAATGCAGCACTTCAACTCTACGGAGCTCTTATTCCCAGAATTATAGGTCAAAGAAAAGCTTCAGGAGAAAATGAAGAAACTATTGCAACTGTTGCATGTGATGAAATACGAACTCATCTCCCGCAATTATGGGAATATATAACAAATCAGTTGAATCAACATTGCGGTAAGGTTGATATAGAGGCTCATTCAAATTTGATACCTATATTGAATATGTTAGCTAATAGCGCTAAACGTTACAATTTTTCATTGGTTACAACAGAGCAAGAATCATCCTTTGATCAATTGTTTGATTATCTAATTTCTTTACTAAATAGTCCAATATATACAGTAAGACGTTTAACAGCTCGAACTATATTCAATTTATACAAATTAGAGCACATTGTCGAAGGTATGCTAAAGCAAAATAATGTCACGGAAAATCTACTTCATGGGCTTTTAATTTTATTAAATTTATGTCACAATTATTATCGCTCTAATACAAATCATGACAACATATTTAAAAAACTTGAAGCCAAGTTCTGTTGTATATTTAATACTGGCACACATTCATATTTAAATAGAAAGTTATTTGAAGATATATATACTAATGATATAGATTTACAATGTGTAGAAAATACTTTATTAGAAATGAAAAATAATAATAGTCCTGGAGTTTATGTCTGGGTAGAGGCCCGATTAAATAAATATATCAATAAATGTTCTTGGAATCTTATATCATGCTTATTACCAAAACTATTGCAACAAACTCACTATGAAAAATATTGCGAATACATTTTCATTAAGATGAAAACTCAAGATGATATACCAAAAGACACGCTTGTGAAATTAGCAGATATTTTAACTACATTTGATAAACGATTCCATAGCTGTATCGTTTGGAAAATCATATATGAAATATCACTTAAAACAGATTATTGTATAAAAACAGAAAGCCTATTAAAAATCTTAAACGGAAAATTCTCATATAATCTTAGATACATGATACCACTTATGGCACGAAGTTTAGCTGATGTAAGTAAAGAGGGTAAAAATGATCTATTAGCAATCGTAAATGATTTAAGCGATTTTGAAAATTCTGATGTTGACCATAGATATATATCAGCACTTGCTAATAATGAGCTTGCAAATAATTTTGATAAATTGCCAGATTATTTGAAAGTGATTTCACTTAAATGTGCTCTTTTACTTCTCCAAGATGAAGACGAAGATATAAGAAACGTAAGTGTAAAGTACTATTCTATTTTATCAAAAGAAACGAAACTATTTCAACCTTACATTTGTTTGAATAAAATTCTAGATAAAGAATTTTTATGTACAATATTCGATAAACCGCAAAGTTCACTACAAGATCTGTATAAAAAAATATATAATATTACATTACATTCAAATCATAATAAGGATGACTATAATCCTTTTGCTAATGATTGTAAAAATATATATTTCGAACCTGATGTTCTGAAACAACTTGTTGATCGTTTAAAAGATTTTTAATTTATCTAAGGCATAATGTATTTTTAGTGGTAGGACCACACTGTTGACAGTTATCCGTCTACAGCCGTGGGCTGGTCCGTCCGGGGTAATAAGTACCATATCCTCGCAGAAAATCAACGCCTGAATAGTAGCAATTTGTTACGGCGCTTCGTTCGGTGAGCGAGAGAGCCGGAATCCCAACTTTCTGAGGCTGTTTGCGTGTGGTGTGTTTTGGTGATTTTAGTTTCACCGAACACTCCCTTTATGGTAGGCAGCGGCCTAGCAAAGGTCCATGAGCAACAATAACACTTACCATCAGGTGTACTGTTTGCTCGTTTGACACCGTATGCTATAAAAAATAATATTGTATGTATTTGGGTAACGGAGAATCCGAAAACATCATAATAGTTTTAGCTTCTTCATTATTGGAAAAAAGATGAACACCTACGCGATAAATTAGGCACATTTTTTTTTTGGTGGTCAGCGCACCCACTGCCCAGCTCCGTCCGGGGCAGCGCGCGGCCCCGTAACCCACAAATGTAACACGTTGCCTTCGTCGTTGGGCCGACCACCGGTGCAGATTTCCTTGACTTCAGTGGTCGGCCCGCCGGAGTACCCCGAGGGAGTACCCTCTCCCATCGACGTATCTTACCCGGGACGCCGATCGCCGTCGCGAGGCTAACCGCTCCGCGGGTGCCGGACTAAATCCCCGGTCTGGGCACCCGCAGCCTCTGCTAGGGTGGCATCAGGTGCAATAAATTAGGCACGTAAAGGATCATCCAAACAAATAATGAATGAGTATGTAACCACGTCTTAATATAGGTTTAAAGAAAACTATAAAATATGCTATTATAAGAATATATTCATTAGTAAAAATTTAATGACTTTTATTAATTTTATATTTTGACTAATTAGGTATCTTATTTTATTTTATGAAATAATAAACAATTTGAAATTTTTACACGCAAAAAATCCATAACGTAAATGATACTCTTTAGAAATGGATATTTTTTCAAACACGTTTTATAACATTATTGCCAGCGACGTATAGAAGAAATAAAGGAATTCATATGAGTTTTCTTCAATTTACTTAAGATTAGTGCACAAACTAAAAAAGCAATTTATGCACTTATAAAGAATTTTTTAGTAGGTATTGCATATCGGAGTAGTACTTCTATGAATGGAGACAATATGTCGGCCCGGTACAACTACAAGATTTATCATCGTAGGCTCTTCAGATTGCATGTGTTTATCACTGAGATATTCTGCACAACTACCTGGAAAAAAGAATAGGTACCTAACCAACTTTATTTTCAAAGAAAATTACTATTAACCTACCTACGTAATACTTGGGTAATTTTCTTAGTTAGCCTGCAGAATTAGCATGTTGAAACGGCAATTGGCAGGCCACATCGCTCACCAACAACCGTTGGAGAAGAAAGGTACTCTACTAGTGGCGACCACGAATCGAACGACGCAGCGTAGGACAGCCCCCTACTAGTTGGACTGACGACATCTTGAAAGTAGCAGGGCGCCGTTGGATGCAAGTCGCACAGGACCGTTTCGAGCGGCATTCTCGTAGGGAGCCCTATATCCAACAGAGGACGTCTATAGGCTGATAAAAGGATGGTTGGCAGTTTCTTAGATCTCATTGAAGCACGAAAGAAATGTCCATGTTGGACATCTTTATCCCTCTCAGTCTACATAGGTGTTACTGTTACCTTACAATGGGAATGCCTAGAGATATTATCTATGTTTTTTTAATTGTCTTACTATGAGAGAGGAAGAGATGTAGGTAATACATTGCATTCTTCGAAATAATTATTATGTCATCACCACGCAAATATGATCATGCTTTAGATATGTGTCTACATATTTTTCATAAAGTACCAATGTGCCTAATTAAAATCCCCTTAAGTTTCCCAAACGCTGCCCAGCCGAGTTGGATTCGTCGGCTAATTATTTTCTCGAAATGGAACCTACCTAAATGGACTGTTTGTCCACGCTGAAGGTAATGATCGGCAACTTCGAGAAATCGCATTGCCAAAAAGCCTGAGCGCTACTTATTAACCTTCCTTTTCCAACAATTATCTGTTCGACAAGCGATGTGGCTTATCCAATGCCAATTCATTGCAATTATTCTTCAGTCTGTATCGGTTACGTTTGTTCTTTAATGGATTGTCGTCGGTAAATTAAAAGTTCCCAATAATTATTAAAAGGAAGCGATTATTCAGAATAAATTCTTTTTAGCATCTCGGCGCATATACGTTCATTATTGGGCTCGTACCTCCTCCGTTATGGGAGAGAAATTGAAACCACGCTGGTTGGACAGTTGGCATAGGGTTTGTTTCTTGTTTTCTTCTCTTGCATAGATGTTCTATGCATATTATATCCCTTAGTCGTCTTTTACGACACCCACGGGCAAGAGAGGGTGTGGTGAATTGTATTCTTATTCGGACACCACACAGAAAATTCCTTCAATAATACTTTTCAACTATTCTTTTAAATATCTCTCTAGTTAAGATACACAAGGAAATACAGATTCCATTTTTATCATTTATTTTATTCGAGTTATTTTTTATTTATATTAATGCTATAAAATAATAAAGTCTTGCTATTTTATTACAAACCATATTCAATACATACAAATCAATGTAAATTTAACTTATAAACCCGCGCCAATAAAGAAACGAATCATATGGCGGCGCTAATTATTCGCTCTCCCTCGCACGTTATGTTGTCTTTACTCACACACGCCGGCACCGGACTAAATCTCCGATCCAGTCACCCGCGGATTCGGCTAGGGCGGCATCAGGCGCAGGTATTGGCGCCGCATGACTCCCCGGCGGCGGACCGCGTCGTCGTGGAGGCGTTGTTCCAGCGCGCGCTCCGCCGCCTCCTTCCGCGAGACGACAGCCTCGCAGAAGGCGGCGACCGCATCCCAGTTCCTGATGCTGACGAGCATTTCCCTAGCGATGGTCGGCAGCGACAAGTCGGCATCGATGATTGTGACGAGTTCATGGCGCTACTCAGCTCACGCGGCACACAACTCGAGTGTGTGCTGCGCCGTGTGCGCGTTGCAATCGCAGTGGTGTCAGGATGGTGTGCTCATTTTAGATTCGTTTCTTTATAGATACGGATTATATCAATAATTAACACTAAAAGCTGGCCCAAAAGCTGATACTCGTAAATCTGCATTTGAGTATAAAATCTCTGTAATAATGATGATTTCTTGGATCACAAATATTTACAGGAGATACATTACTCCATCTCTGACCATGAATACTAGTCAGGTATACCAAACTATAGAAAAATTTAATGGGTAATTTAAAAAACAAAATCACGCTAAATACCTAATCGAATTAAAAAAGTGGTGCAAAAAAATGAGGGCTAGCGACATCTATCGAGTCACGCCAAATCTTTTTCTATGGACAGAAAAAATTTTTGTTTATTCTGTAAGGATAATGAGACAAACTAATTCACTTTGCTTTGTCATTGATTCTTACTAATTGTGCTGTTTCGATTTAATCTGACATTAAGAATGTGGTGAATATGATGTTAAAAGGTATGACAGAGACATAAGAGTGTTAATAATATATAATGCAATAAAATTTGTTTCACCTCGTACAAACTACTACATAAACATTTAACAAGCACATAAAATAAAAATATGAATCACTCTTCATAGTAGTATTTCTGTGTAGGTGTAGTGTCATCTATTTGTATGGAAACTATGTGACGGCCTGGTACCATTACTAGACCGAGCACTCTTGGCTCTTCGGACTCCATCTCACTGCCTTTAAGATATTCTGAACATGCACCTAAGAGATAATATAATATGAGATTGATACATTTATGCACCTACAGTTACTATCTAATATATCATCTAAAATTAATCCAACAATCTTTTATTATTCCCAACTCGTAGGCTAGAAATAACATAGTTGAAAATAACCTATTTTTGGAGGAATATAATTTTTCCAAAAGCAGCTATTACATATTTATAGAAATTTGTCCAAATTTAAGAATCATTGCACAGTCCAAATTATTGAATTTATGAGATTTCAAATTTAGACTAACTCCATTTTATGAAGTTTTATGCAAAGGAAAGAATTTTTGTAAATTCCCATTTGGGTTTTTCAAGGTAATGTGGCCTTTTTTTCCTAACATAATGATTATTGCAGAAAGAAAAATATTATATTTATTTCTAAATATATTACCTTTCTTGAAACTAAAACTGAAAGTATTTTTAAATAGAAAGGCAAGAGCAATTTTTGCTGAGCTGTACATATCCACTACATTCAACTTTTTCATTTTTAAGTTATAGTGAACAACATTTGTTACTTAATGTTAAATTGACAGGTTGTGAGACCTCTGTGCTCACCCATCAATTCGGGTAAAGTTGTCAACTATAACAACTATAGTCAAGCAAAAGTTAAATTTCTTAAATATAGACAACCATTATTGCAATAAATAAGAACACAGTTGTGAATTGATTCTATGAATATCAAATTTTCAAAATCCATCATTAATGGATTGTATAATCTAATAAATTAAATGCAATTCTTCAAGTATGTCTGTATAAGAATATAATGTGTGATGCATTATATTCTTATACAGACATACTTGAAGAATTGGTGAATTGGAATTGGAAGGATGGTGACCATCCCTTTACTCAACAGTAGTAGTCACAAAATTCAAAGAGATGTTTAGGTGAATAAGCAGCAGCATTTTGGTCAACTTATAACACCAACTGCTTCCATATTACTGATATCTTAAGATCAACTGTGATTGGGGCATTGGAGCATATTTGACTAAACTTCTACATACTGGTTAGATTGAATTAAGATGTATATATATATATACTCTGTGTTGACAGAGTCAGAATTCAATTCACTACTCCCTATCTTGCCCCTGGATGTCGTAAATGACGACTGAGGGATATAATATGCATATAACATCTATGCAAGAGAAGGAAAACTCAAAATAAATCCCTATATCTAATTGTCTGACTAGCATGGTATAGTAAGGTTAATTTCTCTCCTATTGTGGAGGAGGCTTAAGCCCAACAATGGGACATTTGTGAGCTGAAATGATGATGATATGTTTGAGTAGCTATATAGTCCACATTATGACTGTAAACACTTTCACTATGCTACTCAAATACTGCACCAGTTGTGCACACACTCGCATGACTCGCACAATGCAATAAATTAAAAAAAAAATATCCAACACAGTTTATATTGAAGCATGTTGAGTTAGACAGTGTTGGTAGATATTGAAATGCATGCATGTCTTAATAACTGTTGATGATATTTAATTAGTTCTAATATTTTTGGATCACACATGTGTAGTTATTTTTTTTTTGTTCTAGAATAATACATACAAGAATCACTTTTATCTACAGATTCAATTATCAGAAATTAGGATTATCATTATGCTTCATGACTACATTTATTGTAGTTATAATAGGCAATAAAAAGTTTCAATATAGTTACAGAGTAAGAATATAATTCACAATCTCTCTTTTAGCCCATAGGTGTCGTAATATGGCACCTTTATTCCAATACCGTCACTATCCTAAATAAGCAAATTATACAGGAGAGCTATTTAAATATTTATGACAAATATTAACTAATATAAATAAGAGTATATTAGCCTTTCAAGAATAATTGTCTTTTATTTTTATTTTATTAACAACTATTATTTCTATTAAAACACATTGTTTTTTCATTTTAATTATTATTAATTAGTGGATATAAATACTTTAAAATATTAGTGAAGTCCACATTTTCGAAAAAGTTTGAAAAGTTAAGTGAAATTAAAATATATAAATTGAAGCAACATGTAAACTCAGTGCACAACAATTAGATGGCATTAAAAAGTTTTTCGAAAAATTTCGTTTAGTGACGGTATTGGATTAAAGGTGCGATATGTAGATAATATCTATGAAAACTCAAAATAAAACCCGATATTAGCCTATTCGATCATCATGGTATAGTATGTCATTTTCATCCCTGTTATGGAGGTGACTCAAGCCTAGTATTGGTGCATATATCAGCTGCAACAATGATAATGAGGTAATAAAAAATGTGTATGTTTTACCTAAAATAACATTAGCATCACGATCAGTACACAGGAATACTCCTATTAGAACTCGCCCATCTGTCATTTCTATTCTAAAGTTGGTGTTTAGCCATTTGCTTAATTGTGTCTTCCCATCTTCAACATTCTAAAAAAGGAAGTATTTTAAAATCTCGAAACTTTGCAAAGAAAACTATTTTACAGATTTAACCGTTCATAGTCAGTTGTCATGCAGCCCATGACCACCAATGCTGAAAAGTGTGCGAAACGTCGGGCAATCGAAAATCAAACTCAAACGCTATAAAATCCGTAAAATAGTTTTTATTTACAATGCATTATTCAAAAACTTGTTATGAAGGTTTTGTTATGATTATAAGAATGGTGAAGAAAAGGTAGAGTTGGACAGAATAAGTATAGAAAATTTATATTTACCGTAGTATCTATAACATGGTCTGACACTGTGGTAGTATTCATATTATTCAAATATTTTTTGTGCTGATATTGCCCGATATATTGTTATTATAAGTTTAGGTTAGACTGACAGTAAAGGATCTATTAACATAATCTGTTAATATAATAGCAAAGCTATACTGAACGTCAGTTTGCCGATTTGTTTAGTTAAATAGCTTTATTCAACAGCTAAAACTGAATATAATCATCCAATCCAATATTACAAAATTATTAGATACGGTGACAACTGACAGATTGACAGAACCTGGAGTATAGCTCTTTTTTGTATTGGCAATCAGTTGCTAGTACAAGTTCATTTTTGCCGGGGGCTTCGGCGGGAATATGGAAGTGTCATGTCACGTTCTTGAATTATATTTTTTTAGTGTTTTAATTATTGTTGTGTTATATTTATTATTGTTAACGGCATACTGACAAACTATGGCTATAATATGTAAAGAAAATTGTACAAGACTTGGCTGTGTGGGCTTTGTTTCCTTTATCAGTCGGAATGGACGCAAGCAAAAAAAATGTTGGTGATAAATGATAACACCTGTGCATGGAAGTAGGTAATAAGTACTACGTACGTAGTACTTATTACTTTATCTCTGTGATGTTATCATAGTTTGGGAGTTTCGGCGCGAATATGGAAATGTCATGTTAAGCTCTTGTATTATATTCATTTTTTTAGTGTTTTATAGTGTTATATTGTATAATTTTGCTGATGTTTTAAGTAATATAATATAATTAAGGTGCTGAAGTGTGGTGAATGTGATATAAGAGTGGTTTACGTGTATTTTCATCATCATCATCTTGCTCTTATCCCAATTACTTGGGGTCGACGCAATATGTCATCTGTTTTGACATATTGCAAAAAGTTTCGGCTTTGACTTTTATGACCGGCCGCCTGCCTGACGTCAACCCTCCTTGGGAATGTAATCGTTGACCCAAATGGTACCAGATGGAGTTGGTTCGGGTCAATCTAGGGCTCTTAGTCGTCTTTTACGACACCCACGAGCAAAGCAAGGGTTGGTAGTATTCGAAGCCGCTACCACACAGCACGTTTACGTGTATTTTCATATTCAACCGAAATTCCCAGAGAAATCATCTAATTAGGTTCTCAGCGCCTAATTAATGATAACGACTTGACTTACTGACGGACAATGACTGTTAATAAGTTATACAATATGAAGAAATAAATAATATGTAAAGAAATAAACTATAGTCTAACTTTTTATTAGCTGCAGTAAAATGACGTTTTGTGGGTTGCCGGTTTTTGAAGAAAAATAAATAGGGATGTAGCTAAATGAGTGAATCATAAATGAATAATCAGTTAGGTTTTTTTTTTTGAGATTTAATATTAAGTTGTAATGTATTTTTTTAACCTATTATTATTACTATACTAGAGGATTGATCTTTTTTAGTGGAAGTATAGGGAGATACATTCAAAATGAAATAAAAACGTCATAATAATGTTATTTAATTAATCTTTTTCGAAATCACTGTCGCTGTCGCTTTCGGTCACACTAATAACAAATCTATCTGTCACTTCATCTATAATATGATCGAGGTGGCACATTTTATCTTCTTCTTTAATAGTGTGAGACACACAGTCACTCCACTTAGCCGGTGTCACTTTCTTGATACCTTCTTGGAATAAAGTTTTCACTTCTTGCATTTTATACGTCTTATTATTGTTTGCGACGTGACTCTTTACCTGCGCCCATACCAACTCAATGGGGTTCAATTCACAGTGATAAGGGGGCAGTCTTAAAAGTGTGATACCTTTTTGTGCAGCCATCTCGTCTACGGCATATTTCTCAGTATGATTTTGTTGTTTCACAATATCTATGAGAGTGGCCTTGACCATATTTGGTTCAAACGCAATATTTTTAGTAGTCAGCCACTCTTGAATTCGTGCTTTCGTCCACGACATCTTCGGGATTGTTTCGATCTTCCGAGAGTGATAGAGCGCATTGTCCATCATACGACTACTGCATTCGGCTTGAGTTTAGTTAGAATACCGCCGAACCAATCCTCGAAACACTCCGCGTTCATTTCATCATGGTAGTCTTCTGTACCTTTCTTTGCTTCAAACATAAGAAGTCCGTCGACCAGGAAGCCTTCTTCTCCGCCTATGTGACTAATTATGAGTCGTTTGCCCTTTCCTGTGGGATTTTTTAATCCCGTAGTCAGGCCGTCTAAAAATGCCTGTCGAGAAGATTTAATACTTCCGTCAATCCAGGTTTTTTTTGTAGTATGACCTGAAAAGAACAAAAAAGAATCATAAAGTTTCGACATCAAAACAAAAAGGGAACAAATAGAAGAAACTAAGAGTTGACACGTACCAGCGTTGACCCAGGTCTCGTCTTGATAATATATGTATATTCCCTCCCTACGATATTGTTTAATTAAACGCAGGTAGCGCTGGCGCCATGATATGATATCTTGTCTATCAATAAGCACACTCTTGCGTGATCGAGTAGCGAATTCGAAATTAAGATGCTTCATAATTTTTCTCAATGTCTCTTTCGAGAAGTTGGGCAATCCTGGGTCATCATTTACAACTTGCAGCACCTAAAAATGAATAAAGTTATTACCTAATTGGTTAAGATTACACATGGGATGGGAGAAAACATACATAACGTATAATAAAAAGATGAGTGACGACATGTGTAAACTAACTTTTGCGATGGTGGGTATTTCAGTTCTATGAAAGAACTGATGTACAATTCGTCTAACAGCAGTGAATGTGAAATCATCAAGTTTATCTTTAAATGTAAGTTTTGGGCCCGTTATTTCGGGAGGTTTTGGTGATTCGCTGTCGTTCTCCTTGTGCTCCTTTAAAACGGAATAAACTGTGCGGACGGATATTCCCAAGACTTCAGCCACCTTGTTAACGCATTCACTTGTTTTTGGAACTTCAATGTTTGATTCTGAAGATTTCACTTCAAACACATATTTGTAAACGTTTTGGACCCAAAGTTTTTCAGTTGCACTTAGAGCTACACGTAGCCTTTTTTTCTTAGGCGATAAAAATGTGTCTCCATCTTGCGATTTGCTCGGCAGAGCATCCACGTCTTCAATGTATCAAACAAAAAAAACTAACACGATTAACGAAAACAGGTAATGAAAAACAAACACAACGTAACATAAGTTTAACAATAATGATAACAAAAACAACGCGCAGTGGGCAAATCAAAGTTATTCATGCACTCAAAACAGAAGTATGAAGCCGAATGAGCGAATGACAACCGAAACAAAATGGCGGTCAAGCGTCATCGTAGCACCGTAACCAAAAACCAGTACTACCAACTTGAGAGAGCGTTTTCTTGAGTGTTACCTTTTATTTACATTAATATTAAATAGAAACTAAATTCTATGATCAGTATGAGTCAGCTATGGAACGATTAGATATTCTGTAAACTTTTGTGAACTGAATCACATCCCTATTGAGATTAGGCTGTCAACATTATTTTACGGAATGACATTTAGAAACGTCATTTTACTGCAGCTAATAAAAAGTTAGACTTTAGGCGATAAATATTATATTTGCTGAAATGTATTTATGCTGATATATCTTACTGTTTGTTAAATATGCAATGGAAAAGTATAAAAAAATAACAGAGGAAACGGACGAATTTATGAAGCAGTTTAAGTACTACAAATCTAACAAACTGAAACCATCATTACATGATGTTATTGTAATTGAAGATAATTGTAGTGATGTGGTATCTATAAATAATATTGTAATTTATGTATATCTCACGTTGTATCGTATATCGTAATTTATTAATGTAATATTTATATTTTGCAGGTTAGCAGTAGTCTTCCTAATGAACTAATAGACGATCCAAGAGCAGAAGTATTGGGTTTAAATAACTTAAAAGAATGGCAATTATATTCTTTCAAAATGAATCCTGGTTTACTATTTATTAAGAACCCCTTTACTGGTTCAGGTCAAAGATATTGGATCAGAAAATGTCTTGAAGAGTATCCACATAAACCAAACAGATTAAACATAGATACAGAATATAATCTACAAGATTGGTGGACAGAATGTTTCAAGGATAATTGTTGCAATAAGCAGTTGCAGAAAAAGCTTAGGTGGACTACACTAGGATATCACCATAATTGGGATACAAAAGTAAAATGTTAATGTTATTTTTCTATCTTAGGTAATTCTGTATCTAGGTAATTTTAAATTATTATAAAAAGTATGTAATATACTAAACAGATCTGAAATTATAACCTCGTAAGTCCCCGTGAACTTGTACAAGTACTTCAAAAATTGCCTAAAATCCACATATCTTTTGTCTCAGTCTGATGTATTATTCTTAGTTTGTACTTGGTATAGTACAACCGGCAGATATGACTGCTGATGTTAATAAAACACAGGACTTATGAGGATAATTATGTTTACTATATTTATTTAATAATTGCTGAGGCATTCTAGCAATTTTTAAATTGCTGAGATTGCAGCATTATGGGATTGCATTATTTTACGATTTTTATGAAAATGAACCCATAGATCCATGAACAGCATTGGCAATTTTCAGTTAATAATGATTTATGATTACAGAAAAAGATTATCCTAATGGGAATAACCTAGACTTTAATATTTATGATGTATTCTTTTCAGATCTATAGTGAACATAATAGGACCAAATTTCCCGATGACCTAGCAGAACTGTCAGATGTATTTGCCAAATACCTAGGCTACAGAAACTTTCGTGCTGAAGCAGCCATAGTCAATTACTATCACATGAATTCAACTTTGTCGGCACATACAGATCATTCTGAAGTTAATTTGGAAGCACCACTTTTTTCTTTTAGGTAATTATTACTTATATCTTTTAAATCCACACTAGCATACTAATATGATTTGTTTTATTGTTAATGATGGCAAAAAGCAAACAGCACACTTGATAGTAAGCAATACATCTTGGCAGTACCAAGGTCTGTGATCTAGAGTGCTGTCTACCGTGAGGAATCTTGGAAACAAGTAGTTTATTCCAGATGCATAAATTTAGGTGCATCTACCCCGATTTGTGTTCAGAACTCCACAAAGGGATATACTTGTTTCTTGCATAGCACAAAACAATGTTTCAGTGTAAAGTACTGCCTAGGTCTGTCCAAGGTGCTCAGCTTTCTGCTTGCCTATTTGGTTTTGTCCTTTAAATGTCCCTCAAACTATACTTTGCTCGATAGTGCCACACCAAGGAACCCAATATTCTCGGAAAATTGGAGAGTTATTCCTTGGAATTGAAATACTATGACAAACAGATCCTTCTTTACAGTGTATGTGCAAACTTGTATTTTTATGGGACTAAACTGGACTAAATTCTGTTCACTCCTTTCTGAGAGTTTTCCCAGAGAACTCTTCACTTCAGACACAAGTTGAACCCTTCTTTCCTGTAACATACTCTGAGGGATATTCTGATGATCTATCATCTGGGGTACTGCCCACAATTTCTCATTTTCTTTCTTGCAAATGATATAATACACAAGTAGGGAAAGAAGTGTGTTTTACTTCTAATGAAGTCATTAAACAAATTGCTTTATTCTATTTCAGTTTTGGGCAGTCAGCAATATTTCTAATTGGCGGGCAAGATAAATGTATCAAACCTTTAGCAATTCTTATTAATAGCGGTGATGTCATTGTAATGTCCAAAGAAGCTAGACTATGTTATCATGCTGTTCCAAAAATATTGCCAACGAAAGAATCTGCTTGGGACAATGCTATAAAATCTGATTTGCCAGAGAACACTAATGATAAACATAATTTTAAATATATATCAGAACCAAAAGGTATTATAGGATTAATGGAAGAGAATTTAGATAATCAAAAATGGAACAACTTTAGGAGTTATGTGCAAGAGTCAAGAATAAATATGAATGTAAGACAGGTATTATATGATAAACAAATATGTTTATAAGAAAAATTTATGTGTTAAATTTTTATTTGTTTTATTGGTTGTATACTTTGAAAAATTATAGAGGGCTATACCCGGTATTTCTTTATGTGATAATCTGGAATACAGAAATCAGTACAAGAATAGGTGTATGTAACCGATATAGCCTGCAGAATTAGCAAGTTGAAATGCAATTGGCAGGCCACATTGCTTGTTGAACCTATTGAAGAAAAGTTCTCGAGTGGCGATTACGAATTGGCCGCGCAGGAGAACTCGCTACCCTAGGTGGACTGACGACATCTTGAAAGTTATAGGAACTGTTGTATACAAAAGGCACAGGACCGTACCGAGTGGCATTCTCGTGGGAAGGCCTATGTCTAACAGTGGACATTTACGGGCTGATGGGTAGATGGATACTTTGAGAATTTTAGGGAAAGATGTTTATCACCTGACATACTATTAACTTTTGTTTCATACTCATTGTTGCTGCTTTTGCTGAAAGATATCGCCATTTCAAAGAGTCCACGGTCCAATAAAAAAAAAATATTCGAAATATTCTAAAATTGTCACCATACTATTTTTATTTTAGTCCTATTACTTCTAAATGTACTAAATTTGAAATTGAATTTATAGTCGAGTCTTGCACTTAATTTTTGAAGGTGTCATTCTAAAGCATGTTGGTGTTCTTAAATGGATGCTTTCCTGCTGTTGGTTGTTCTGTTACTACTGAAAGAAAATATAACATTTTACTGTTATTTTACAAGTACAGTTTTATAAAGATAGTGTCATCATGATCATCTTCATCTCAGCTCATACACTGTTCGGCTCAAGCCTTTTCCCCAGTAGGAGCAAAATTGCCCTACTATGCCATGCTGATATAGGGTTTTATTTCGAGTTTTCCTTTTCTTGCATAGATGTTATCTATGTGCTTATATCCTTTAGTTGTCTTTTACGACATCCACGAGCATAGGGAGTAGTGAATTGTGTTCTTATTCCGTCACCACACGGAAAAGAATCTTAGGATAGTAATAGTAGTGGGAGGCACTCCTTTACGGCGACACGGTCCGCCGCCGGCGACTTAGGCGGCGCAGTACCTGCGTCTGATGCCGCCCTAGCCGAGGCCGTGTGTGTCTAGACCGGAGAATAGTTCGTTACCCACGGTGAGACTGACCGCGCGAGGGCGGCCGACGTCCCCAAAGGAGCGTTGGAGATAGGGAGGGTACCCGAAAGGATATCCCGCCGGGCCGGCCGTGAACGAAAAGGAAATCGGTACCAGTGGTCGGCCCAATGACGAAGGTGAGGAATTACGATGGCTTATAGAGTCGCGGGCCGTCCTTCCGTAAGTCCGGCTTCGTCTGGGGCGACAGAGGGGCGACGCGCGGACCCGTAGCCCACCCGATAGCACGTTGCCTTCGTCGTTGGGCCGATCACCGGCGCAGAGTTCCTCGTCTTCAGTGGTAAGAACTAGCATGCTGAAGTGGCAATGGGCACGCCACATCGCTCGAAGAACCGACAAAAGGAAAGATAGGTTTTCGAGTGGAAACCATGTATCGAACGACGCAGTGTAGGATGCCCTCCACTATATGGACTGACGATCTGGTGAAAGTTGCGGGGCGTTGTTAGATGCAGGCGGCATAGGACTGTACTTTGTGGCGAAACCTGAGGGCCTACATCCAGCAGTATATTTCTTGTATACGTCTGTGTCACTGAACTGCTCAAAAACGGCTGGACCGATGTTGATGAAATTTTTTGTGTGTTCAAAGGGATTCGAGAATGGTTTAGATTCACAATTGGACCCGGTAGGTGGTGCTGCTGTCGATTTTAAGACGAATTCCCTTTATTTGAACAGAACAACATCCGTTAGGTCAGCTAGTTTTATATAATTTTTGTGTGGTGATGGAGTAAGAATACAATTCACCATCCCCTCTTGCCCGTGGGTGTCGTATATGTCGACGACTAACCGACTAAATATGCATATAACATCTATGCAAAAGAAGGAAAACTTAAATCCCTATATCGACACGTCTGACCAACGTGGTCCAGTGGGTTAATTTCTCCTATTGCAGAGGAGGCTCGAGCCCAACAGTGATGAAATGATGATGATGAATTAATTCAGATCCTTTAGAATAAGTAGTAGTTATTTTACCTTGATTAATTGAATTGGGAATTAAATTATCAAGACTTTTATGGACATCACAAAGTCCCCAAAAACATTTGATGTAACTTTCGGCGTAACATTCGTACTCATCAGTTACTTTAAAGAGAGCTAGGCGCCGAGCTACAGGTTTAATACAGCCTTCGCATGTAAGACGAGGTTTGACAATCATGATTTATAATAATATCAGTTAAATATAAATAGAATAGATATATACTTGAAAATTTTCTCTACCATTTGCACCAAAATATATCACGTCTAGGGATGATCGATGAACATCGATATTCGATGATCATCGATGTTGAAAGGGAAAACATCGATGTTTTAACATCGATGTTGCTATAGGCAAAACATCGTAACATCAATGTTAACGGAATTCATCATTGATGTTGAAGGGAAAACATCGATGTTGCAAAATATCGTAACATCGATGTTGAAAGCAAAACATCGATGTTGAAAGCAGTGGCGGCTGGTGGGTCATCAAAGTGGTGGTTCACTTTACTTCCTCACTAAGTGAATCTTAATACTTATTAAGATCAGAAATTGCAATGGAACAACAATTTACGTAAATTTTTTTTAAATTATTTTTGAACACATTACATTTTGTAGGTGTACTTGCGAAAAAAAATAGGTATTTTGTTTATTTTTCACACTTCAAAAAATATTTATAAAAGAGGGCCGTGGCGGTCCCGCCAATTTATATCAACTTTATTATAAAAAGTTTTGTTATTGTCTTTAATGTTATATTAAAATGTTATTGTCTTTAATTTTTATGATCATTTTCACCCACCGTAGGTATACGCAGTATAAAATAGAACTAAGACCAAAATAAAAAAAAAAAACAATGTAAACAAACCATATTTAACTCGTCACAGATACACCGAAACTATACCTACTTACTGTACTTAACGAGACATCATCAGCGAATTTCGTCGTAAGTCGAGTTCTCTCGGCAATGTTCGGTTCGCCCGTGCGCCGTACGGGAACAGACTCATTTTTCAGCATATTTCTATGAACTATCTTCTGTCTCACGCGCCAGGCATTTTAACTCATTTCTAATACAAGTTGTATAGGCAGTCCCCGTGCGCTCGCCTCAGCGCACGAGATTTTTTTTACAAGGAATATAAGTTTTAATAGTTTAGTAAAGCGCTTATATTGTTTCGTCATAATTTGAAATTTTATTTGTTATATGTTTTTTTATGTTCAAAGAATAAACATTAATGGTAATTTAAAAATAAATATGAAGTTAAATTTTGTAGTTTTAAATATTTTGATTTGGTGGTTCAGCGCACGAGCGCACTTAAGGTGCAGCCGCCACTGGTTGAAAGGAAAACATCGATGTTGCAAAATATCGTAACATCGATGTTAACGGAACTGATCATCGATGATATGATAATTCAATATCGTAACATCAATGTTAACGGAATCGACCATCGATGTATTGACATTCCTAAAAAAAAAAAACTGCTCTGAGAAAAATACTTAGTAGTATTGGTATTGCATTCTATATTATAACGACTCCAGATTTTCCTAAAAAAAAACAGGTCATCAAAATTCTCGCCGGAGAATATTAGCAAATTTATCCGAACGAGATTTCCGAAAAAAATTTGCCCGGAGGATTTTATTTCTTCGTCAAATATTAAAACGTAACATCGATGTCATAAGTCCAGCTATACATTAAAACATCGGACTGAGATTTCCTAAAAAAAAAAAGCTCATCAAAATTTGCCCGGAGAATGTTATTTCTTAGTAACATCGATGTTTTCCTAACAACATCGGTGTTCGGTTTTCGATAAATATCGAACATCGATGTTGGGCTTTCGATTATGACATCGATGTTTTTCTAACATTGATCAACCCTAATGACGTCACGAAATGTTACGTCATGTAATATTTTACGTAGTTATAACTAAAAAGGTTTAAATCTTTTTCTCGTTTGTTGATTTTTGACGTTTAAGTGAACATTACACATCTAAAATTGGTTTTAGTTTTTGACGAAATTCTGTAAAAGCTGTTGAAAAAAATAGTTTTACGGATTTAGTGGCGCATTTATTTTTTCAATTTTTACTTATTTGACATTATCATAATGTAAGACACAAGACTTCCGTGTGGTGACGGAGTAAGAATACAAATCGGCATGTAGCAAGTCGAGCATATAGTAAGTTAAATTCCTTCCCATTGTGGAGGCTAGCTGGAGGCACGTATATGGGCTGTGATGATGTTGAAGATATTAGAGAGAGAGTGCTAATTTAATGACGAATTGAATATCTACTCTGTGCATAAATGGCAACATTCTTTTTATGAAGTCGACATTTAGCTCACTACATTACGCGTTATGGTAGGTAAGTTCAAAAGTTAGGCTTAGAGGATAATTTATTTTACCTATTTTTCGCCTTTAAGCTCAAAAGCAATAAGAAAAAGTAAATTTGGCTGCCCTGGAATGCTGTATGTTCACCATCGGCAATCCCAAGCATATTGTGTTCGCGAGACTTCTCTTTTATGCTGGGCTGTTGTCAGCGCATCCGCCGCCGGGCTCCGTCCGGGCCGATAGAGGGGCGGCGCGCGGCTCCAGGCCATAACCCACCCGCTGAGAGACTGCAGATAGACCACGAGGTTCCCGGCGGCGGGAGAACGCCGGTCAAGGGATATTCCGTAGCGCCGACCACTGACGAGTCTGACGACAAGTCACCCTGCACCGGTGGTCGGCCCAACGACGAAGGCGACGTGTCACGGGTGGGTTACGGGGCCGCGCGCGCCGCCCCCTGTGGCCCCGGACGAAGCCGGGTGGCGGGTGCGCTGACCGTAGCCCACCGCCAAAAAATAAAAGGCCATAACCCACCCGCAGCACGTTGCCTTCGTCGTTGGGCCGACCACCGGTGCCGAGTTCCTTGTCCTCAGTGGTCATTGATAATAGTATTATGACCGAGCGCCTGCCTAACCTCAAACCTATTTGGAAATGCAATTGACCAGACGGCGTCAGATGGAATAGGCACAGGGCAATATAAGGCTCTTAGTTGTTTTATATGACACCTACGAGCAGTGATTGGTAGTATTCGTAGCCGCTAACACACACACAATGCATACAAATATGTCTTTGTATTATTATCGTCAAATGTGATTGCAAACAGATTCTTTCCCACAATGAGCAAAAGTAAATGAGCAAAACGCAATAGTAAGCTTGACGTGAGTTGCCGGTTAAGAAATTTTCTCAGACAATTGAGATATTCACGCTATTTTCCTGCGTCTTCCCAGCGCTATTTTTTAAAATAACAACATGCTTTGTGGAATTTATCCTTGTATTGTAATAGATTTACAAAAAGATAATTAAATAATAAAAAATACACCTCGATTCAGAATAATGATTGTGTATCGCATATAGTCTTGCCATAAATACTGTAACAAAGAAAAAAAAATCTATTGCAAATAACATTTATTATTTTTACAGTGTGTTAGTTTCTAAATAAGTACATAAATATAAAACAACTTCAAATATAAAAAGCTTATTCGAAGTGGTCTCAATTGGCTGCAATACAGTCCTTTAAACGTTGAGGCTAGTTGTCAATAGAAGCACTCTTTTCATGCGAAAATTCTTTACTGCCAATCGTATGGATTGTTTTAGGGACTCCAAATTATTATGGCGTTTTGTGCGAGCCGCACTCTCTAAAACTGACTATAAATAATAATCCAGCGGATAAGAGCGGATAGACGACGGTCTAGTCCCGATCTTTAGCTCTGATGAAGTCCGAAACGTTCCTTTCCAACCAAAACTGGCGTAGACCGAGATTCATGACCCGGCGCCGTCTTGCTGGAAGGATCATTCTTGGTTATTGAACATGGTGTTGTTAAGGAGCTTCACTACCTTCTCAAGAATGGTATCTTGATGCACTTGTGGCGATGTTTTGATACCTTTTTCACAAAAGTATGGCTTAGTCACTTCTTCATAGCTAATACCCCACCAAACCATCACTGAAGTCGGATAATGCGCACGTTGCACTCTGTCGACTAATTGGGAAGCTTCCTTAGAGCTTTGGGCATATGCCGGTGCATACCGGTGTGTGGGCGGGGCCCTGACCGTCCGTCTCAGGGCTCTTCTGTGACGTCCACAGAGAGCCATGGCGGTCAGGGCCATACGCGGCTACCGCACGGTGGCAACGGAGGCAGCGTGCCTCCTGGCACCGGCCACGGGTCGGTTCCACGGAGGTGTACCGACATCCCTGTGGAACCTGGAGGCGGAGATGCTCCCCGGAATTTACCGGCGGGTGTAGGAGACGCGCGCCCGCGGCGGCATGGTCTCAGTCAAGGTGATTGCCGCCTGGCGGTTCGACGCCCGCCGAGTCGTCATTGCCCGTTGGGTAGTCCGGCTGGAGAGGCTGCACACGGTCATAAGGAAGTAGAGCACACCGGCCTGCCATTACTGCGATTGCGACGAGGACACGGCGCAGCACATACTCGAGGAATGCTGCGCCGTGGGAGCAACGCCTCCACGATGATGCAATCCGTCGACGCCGGCGACTCGGGCGGTGCAGGCGCGAGTATCTGCGCCTAATGGCGCCCTAGCTGAGGCCGCGGGTGACTGGACCGGGGATTTAGTCCGTCACCCGCAGAGAGGCTGACGGCGCGACGGCGACCGACGTCCCCGAGGGGGAACGTCGAGAGGAGAGGGTACCCCGCGACCGGGATGTTCCATCGGGCCGACCACTGAAGACAAGTTACCCTGCACCGGTGGTCGGCCGAACGACGAAGGCGACGTGCCACGGGTGGGTCAATGTATTGGCGCCAAAATGAGAAAACACACACAACAATGAACAATCATATAAAAATGACAGATTCCAAATTCAAATTAATATTTTGTTTATTTTTAATTGTAACAGTATTTATGGCCAGATTAAGTAGAATTGGTCTGCGTGGATTGACGCCATGACTTATCACTTGGCGTTACTTTTTTAGCCGGGCGCAAATGACGCCAATCGTGCACCAAATCACAAAGCGAATGACAAAACAGTTAACGCAACAAAAGTCGAAAACGTTTAACTATAAAAAGTCGTCCAAAACTTAATAAAACCGCCAAATAATATGGAATGCCACTAAATTTCTTACTACCATAAGGGAATTCATTTAGGGCTATATCAGGCCATATGCTCTATTCAGAGAATATTAATAACATTTGAATAGTAATAATAATAGTAGTAGTAATAATAAAATAACATTAGCCCGGCCCGGCTAACGGAAAAGTACCCACATGACATCATGAATATCGATTTAGTTTACACAATTTTGTACTTACTGCTTGACTGACGTGGGTTCGATTCTCAGATCTATGCGAAACAGTTGGTCTGCTCACTGCGCCATTACTGCTGCAGTGTATTATACAATCAATAAATAAAGGTTGACTGCCCAGATTGCATAGTGGTTAAGATACTGACCTACCGTGCCCAATGTCTCTAGTTCGAATCCCACGCAGAACAACACTTTGTGCGATGCACAAATTGTTGTTCTGATGGATGACTGGATGTAATTTGTGTCCGTTAATTATGTCTGTAAAGTCCCCCGCAATACAATAACTATATCTTTAGTGCAGGACGCTGTATTAAAAAAGAAAAAAGAATCGTTAACGACAGACTTACCTCGAACTCGGCCCCAGATTAATTAATTAATATTGATAAATAACTATCATTAAATTTAACTACGGCGCTAAAGATAATTTATTTATAGAGACTTCGCCTTATTTTCTTTTACGATAGTACAAAAATAAATACTCTTTGCATAATGACAATGTAGCATAAATATGCTACAATTTAAATGGATCAAATTGTTGCCAACACTTTCCAACATGTAGTTGCAAAAATGCTTTAGTATAACTGAGAATTCGTATTTTGTACCGACACTATTGACTCAATACTCGAGTAAGCTTCAATATTACGATCAGTTCTTTGTATAGGGTGTAGGTATTCATTCGTTGCTGCGATCGGCAGTTAGCTGTTCCATACGATATCGAATCCAGTCCTTTCAATTCGTAGCAAATAGCTGACGACAAAGCGGCACGGTTCTACCATTTGGCTCAATTGAAATGCCATTTGTCGTTTCGATTCAAAAAAGCTGATTATTTCCAAGATATTCGCATGAATGTGATTAGTATAAAAGGGTATAGAATGTTATTGTACAAACGTTACTTCTTTAGGTAAAGGTTGAATTTCTTGAACTGGTCTTATTGTGTCCACTGTTTTCATTCAGCGAGGAAACTGCTACAAGGAATGGATCTGCTATTAGGGCGTGTGAGATACGTTTTCTTGTTAATTGATTACATAACCTTACATTGAGGAAGAAACTGTAAGAACATGTAGGTTGCGAAGAAGCTCACCGCTGCGACGGAACCAGAAACTATGATTGGGATAGTTAATGAATTTATTTTGAAAAAGAGACATGTAGTTTAGTGTTTCAAGACACCAGCAGCGAGAGGCTCCTATTAAGAGATGACGCGGCACATTTCATTCAAAACATCAATAGAGTCACAGTATAAGCACAGTATAAGCAAGTACAGTCACAGCAATGACCCACTCAAGAGGAAAAAATGGTGGGAGTAGGAAGGGTGCTGTTAGTAGAAAGTAGCCAGTGAAGAAGACTATTTTCTGGACAAAGTTGATTAAACGGACGATGGCTTCTCGCGATTTACATGTCATTGGAATATTTGACCTTAGAGATACCACTATATTTTTCTATTAAAAGCTACACCACAATTCTAATTTTGTATGGGTCCAATTGTCCCGCATTCAATATCAACATGGTTAATACATAAGATTAACAGTACTGCTTCAAACACTCTGTAATAATACAAATGCGAACTGCATGTACTATCAAGCACCCTCTATTTAAGCGATTAAATAGGTGGTGTTCCCTACAATAGGCAAATTGAGTTAGACAGGTACAGTGTCGTAAACAAACGATGCAATTTGCGATCGTCTCGACATGTCTCTCGTCAACCGATTAGACTTGAACAAGTATAACGTCATAGACAACCGGAGACCTCTGAATGTCTAGATCTAGAATGGTCTAATGGAAAGCTGAGTGACATCTTATCTATATACTAGGTATATAGGTACGACTGTTTGAATACGAGTTTATGTGCATAGAGGTAATTAAATGAGGAAGCTAGAGAGATATGTGTACGCGTGTATGTACCTAGATATAATAATTTGATCTCCTTTATATATAGGTATGTAAATATTGATGTGTTGTATTACAAGTGTAGGGATGTAAGTTTTCGTAAAAATTGATTTTAATATAGTATTCGGTAATTAAATTAATCTGTGTGTTGGCGAGTATGAATACTACCGAACCTTAGATCAGGGGTTCCTAAACTTTAAAGATAACGGAATCCCAACCGAATACTTTTTATTCTATGGAACCCCATATCAAATAATGAACGGTACTGTGCTATAGTTCAGGTCTAATTCTTGCCATGTGTTTACTTACATAATAGTACCTAATGAGTTCTTTCCATCACTAAGCGCAAAGAGCTATTTTAAAATAATATCTTTAACATGGTATTAATTCATGGCCAAATTACTAAAATTAAAAGCTATTTAATTCTGGCGGAACCCTGATGACTATTCTACGGAACCCCTAGGTTCCGCGGAACACACTTTGGGAATTCCTGCCTTAGATTGTTCGTGAGTGTCGTAAAAGACAACTAATAGCTTTACATCGACCTAGGGCATCTATTTGATACCGTCTGGTCAACAACTGCTCAAACTAAAATAATAAAAAAGTATTACGTTCTCTTCAACAGGAATTATCAATTAATTGTCATTTAACGATTATACTGGCGCACGTGAAGCACTTAATCGAGTAATTATACGCCATTACATCATTTTGGAAAAGAGCTGATACTCTTACACTGCTAGACCGATATTAACCAAACATACCTAAGAACCACCACAAGGAAACTGGCTTGCAAATGAAAAAACCGCATCGTAATCGGTCTATCCGTTTGAGAGCTACAATACCACAGACAGACTTCGACGTCAAACTTATAAAAATAATTAACGGCAAACGCCCAGTGCCAAAATTTTAGCAATATGTATAATGGAATAAGCGTACATATTGCACTGACCTAAGTATTAAGCGGGAGGGATAGGGGCAGGGTGATGGTGATGAAGAGGTACTTAAAATGATTACTGGCAGTTCAATGCCAGTAAGCTGATTAAGGAATTTATTGAGTTAACTGCTATACTCATTGCCACATCACCTTTGTATGTAAAATGAGCTTGGTGACGTTTTAACGGGGCGTGCAAAAAGCACTGGTGTCTTTTCTTTTATTGACGTTAAATGGCTGATATAAATTCCGTTGGCGAATTACGAAATTTATTGGCTTCAAAATTAAAAGAGACCGATTTCAATGGCGACGGCTGACAGTGTTCGTTTATGGGTTGACGAAGTGGATTAAAAGAAGCTTTTGTTTGAATGTCAAGCTAAAAAAATATCTTTTTACTGAACATTTTGTAGACTGGAACCAATCTTATATATATTATTGTAGCCTGCTCTAGTACAGAGACATTGATATAGTCGTCATAAGTTATTAATGAGTTTTGACGGTTAGAGTATAAGAAGTGCATTAAAATTTATAAAATCTTCTCTTTGTACATTACATTAATGAGTAAACGTGACTTGTGAACATAACAACTGGTTATAAATACGAAACATATCTTTATTTAATATTTGTAAATGTTATAACTTCTTTCGAAGTTTACCAACTGCATATCTAATAATTTATTTTATGTGCAACGCGTATGCAGAGAGAATTCCTTGTGTTGACCGATTGAGAATATAATGTGTTAATACTCTCTTCCTACCCATGGAAGTAGTAAATCGACTAATGAATCACCATGAGAATTAGCAAAAGCACCGCTGCGCTGTTATCGGCAATGAGTCCGCATGCCAAGTGGTGCAATTATGGCATTATCCTCGGTCGGAAACGAAATAATGTCAGCTAGGGAATACGTCTATCAAAAAATTCTTCTTCTTCTTATTTAATGGCAATGAGCTACAATTATATGAGCTATTGGTGCCAATGTCAAGTTATTATATTTATTATATATTCACGTCTTTAGTTTTAGTCTTTCAGTCAGTCATTAGCATGACTTGGTGCTGATATCCAAGTCAAACCTTTTTTGGGAATTTTGGCAGAATGTCAAAATGCTCGCAATTCACTATTATATCATATTCACTACATTTCAGAATTTTATCTGCATTATATGACATAAAATATCAGCAAAATATTCAATTTAACACTTCAAAACACTAAAATAATGAAAAAAATATAAAAGCGCTACGTGACATTTTGACATTCGCGTCAAAAGTCCAAAAAAATTCTTTAAAAAGACTCGTGTGTTCGTTAGTGTCATTTGTTGTTGTTTTACCAATTGTTAAATCGATCTCCGACTATTTCTGCTAAAGAAAAAACAATCTTAAAAGGCCAAGAAATATGAACAATATATATGTATATTGTATCAAACGTCCTCTGCGTAAGAAGTTGTTAGTCATGTAATTGAGCTCAAGAGATCTGTAAATAAAATAATTTCAAGTTTTTGTTCAATGAATGATATTGAAAGGCACCGTCAGTAAAAATTGACTTGGCATGAAAGCAGATTTTTTTGTTAAAGGGCTACAAAATAAAAGTACAGTGATCTGTCTTAATAAGGCCAACCTTGGTGTGAGCTACGTCATTAAGGTCAGGAATAAAGAGAATGGCTTGAAGGAATGGGAGAGAGATGGCGACAAACATGGGTTTGTTAGAAAAACTCTTGACATTGATTCCCACCATCCATCTTTTAATACGGCCAACATAATTAATTCGACCTTATTTTATTGCCAAGAGGTTTGCTCGTAACTGGATTAGTAGAATTAAAAGTCGTTCGGTCAGTTTTACGATGTCATGGTTTTAAAATAATAATAAGTTCCGAGTAGAAATAATGAAATAGCTTTTAAACACATTTATATGAGGAACATTATTAGATAATTCACATCAGTAAATATTGATACGACCGCTCTAAAATAATTTAATTTCATTAAGTACTTTGTGTGAGTTGCACGCACTATAATAACTTAATTAAAAAAGTTTCCGCGGGCCGGTATTTCATAGTCGTCTCATTCAATCTATTCAAACAGCATTTTACGTTGGTATATAACCACTAACTGCTTTTCTTTTTTTTCCAATCCTTATATGTATTATTGTTGCTCTGGAGCTTCCTTAAATAGTATATTTTATCTAGCGTAATCTGTATGGGCAATTAATTTCATTTAATTATTTTTTGCAATGATTGGTATATGATATGCAAGGCTGTGTAGGAATTAATTTGAGACAGTTTATGACAAGGGCCAAGTTAGATTGATGATCTATTGTTTACTTACGAAACCCTAACGATGATCACCGTCATCATCTTGCTCTCACCCCAGTCAGTTAAGATCGATGCAAAGTGTTCTTTCTTTCATCGTACATGTTGCAAAAATCATTAGCTATAGTTTTGTGACCGGCCATCTGTTTAAATGTTGACTAGATGGCATCAGATGGCATTGACCCAGGTCGACTTTTAGGACAACTACGAATAATGTAAGAGTTGATATTATTGGTAGCCTACACCACACAGCCACTTAAGAAACCCTTGACATACCAATTATCTGCTTATTTAAATTTTAAACGAAACAGTATAATGCCGTATCATCTCAGTTCACATGAGACTACTATTGGGCTCGGGTCTTCTCCACAATGGGCAGGGTTGCCAGGTCGTCAAACCTAATAGCCGGACAGACCAGCCAGTTTGGCCGGACATTTGGGAAGAAAGGCCGGACACCCTACATTATTGAGAATTTTGTGTTTTAGTATTATTAGGTACGACAAAAATGTATGTAAAATTAAGCTTTTTGGATTATTATGACAACAGTCGACTCGCTTGCGCTCGGCCACGCTCGGCGCTAGCTCGTTTGCGCAATGTAAAAGCCTAATAAAAGCCGGACAAGCCGGACACCGATTATTTTGGCCGGACACGCAATTAAAAAGCCTACCAATGTCCGGCTTTATCCGGATGCCTGGCAACACTAACAATGGGAAGAAAATTGACGTACTAACGCAGTAGGTCAGACCTGTTAGGGACTTGACCCTGTATAGGGTTTAAAGTCAAGTTTTCCTTTCCTTGCATTGACATTATCTGCATATCATATCCCTTAGTCCATCTGTAGTAATATCTTTTACAGTTTCCCCAAGATTAATTTACATGTAGCAAGAATGACAAATGATTAATAATAATAAATAATTATACCAACATAACAGATATTTCATAATAAAGGACGTACTTTACATGAATATTATCTGCCGAAGCGAGCCGCAGTTGGGAGGCTATATTAATTGCAAAATTTCCAGACAGTGGATGGTACACAATGGTGCAATAATGGGACACAAGCTTGTTTGCCAACCAACCACAAAGTACAAAGCGTGTTTGTAAACAGCCTTATTGGTCTCAAAGCGATATTAATGTACGTATGCAGGTGCCTATATAGGCTGACTACAGGCTTCTACCGCTTGCAATAGATTGAGACCTATCCTTGACTGTAAGTGTATGAATATTTCAGGGCTTAATTAATGCAATTAAGGATACTCGAATAAATATTGGGTAACTGTTTGATTAAATATTTGTTTTCTGTGTTCAATTTTGTATTCATTATAAATTAGTAAAAGTAAGACTGGGGAATGGTATAAATACTCATTTTATTTGAGTTGTTACTGAGCAAATTCTTTCTTCTAGAATTTCATGCAAATCAAATAATCTAGACAATAATTTTGATGGGATGGGATGGAGAGGGATGGTTTAGAGAAATTAGCGGAAACATGCCTCAATGATATATTCGATTGGGGTACACGAAACCGGCTTGCCTTCGCACCACAAAAAACACATCATCTTTTATTAAAAGGACATTTACAATCGGCGCCGCGTATAAGGCTGGTTTTAGAGTCACGCTGACGGTTCGCAGACCGTCGGCGCTGATAGCCAAAATGTATGAACGTTTTTTTTTTTTTTTTGGGTGGGCTATGGTAAGCGCACGCGCGGTCCAGTCCGTCCGGGGCGATGAAAAGACAGCGCGCAGGCCCATAACCCACCCGTACCCACGTCACCTCGTTGTTGGGCCGACCACCGGAGCAGATGTGACTTGTCGTCAGTGGTCGACCCAACGGAATACCCTTTCGGGTAACCTCACCTCTCGACGTCCTGGGACGTCGGTCGCCGTCGCGCGGTCAGCCTCTCTGCGGGTGACGGACAATTCCCCGGTCCGATCACCCGCGGCCTCGGCTAGGGCGGCATTAGGCGCAGATACTCGCGCCTGCGCCGCCCGAGTCGCCGGCGGCGGAACGTGTCGCCGAATAGGAGCTCTACTCGCACACGATCCGCCGCCTCCTTCCGTGAGATTACGGCCTCACAGAAGGCGGCGACCGGGTCCCAATTCCTGACGCTGATGAGCATCTCCCTGGCGATGGTCGGCAGCGCCAGGTCGGCATCGATAATTGCGAAGAGTTCAAGGCGATCCCCCTCCCATGCAGCACACTCCTCGAGCGTGTGCTGCGCCGTGTCCTCGTCGCAATTGCAGTGGTGGCAGGACGGAGTGCTCTCCCTCCTGACAATCTTGTGCAGGTACTTCCCGAAGCAACCGTGCCCCGTCAGCACCTGCACCAGTCGGAAGGAAAGCATCCCGTGCGTCCGCTCCAACCAGTCCATCAGCACTGGCCGGAGGGCCTCGACGGTCCTGACACCGTACCGAGGACTCTCCAGCCGGACTGCCCAACGGGCAATGACTCCACGGCGGGCGTCGACCGCCAGGCGGTGATCTCTTTGATGGAGACCATGCCGCCGCGGGCGCGCGTCTCCGACACCCGCCGATAAATTTCGGCGAGCATCTCCGCCTTCAGGTCCCACGGGGGAGTTCCGGCCAGGAGGCACGCTGCCTCCGTCGCCACCGTGCGGTAACCCCGTATGGCCCTGATCACCATGACCCTCTGTGGTCGCCACAGGAGGGCCCTAAGACGGACGGTCAGGGACCCCGCCCACACCGGTGCGCCGTACAGGGCCATCGACCGGATCACCCCCACGTACAGCTGTCGGCACGTAGCGCTGCGTCCGCGCACATTCGGCATCAGCCGCAAAAGGGCGGACGCCGCGCCGACAAGCCGGGGAACAAGTCGATGGAGATGCTCCCGGAACCAAAAATGCCCGTCGAGCACCAGGCCCAAGTACTTCATGTGGGCCTGGATGCTGATGGTGACCGACTTTACGGTGATCGAAGCGCCGGCGGGAGGCCCGGCGGTACGGAGGCCATGTAACAAAAGGGCCTCCGTCTTTTCCAGGGCTACCCTCAACCCCAGTGCTTCGATCCGCCTGACAATCTCTTCGGTGCCGAAAGTTGCCAGGCGTGCCGCCTCCTCTAGCGTCCCACCCCGGGCTGTGACGAGTGTATCGTCGGCGTAGCAAATTACGCCCAGTCCGGGTGGGAGGCTTCCTCTCAACGCCCAGTCGTAGCCGATGCTCCACAGGGTCGGACCCAGAACCGACCCCTGTGGCACACCGCATGTCATGGGCGTTCGCACAACGTCCCCTACTCGGTCAACGTAGAGGACGCTGCGCCCCTGCAAGTAGTCTGCCACCAGCCGTCTGAGGTACACGGGCACCCCGTGATATCTCAGCCCCTCCCTGATGCAGCTGAATGGCAGACTGTTGAAGGCGTTGGCGATGTCCAGGGACACCGCCAACAGGACTCCTCCGCCGGTGACGGCCTCCGCTACCACGGCCTTCAGGCGCAGCAGGGCCGCAATCGTCGAACGCCCTCTCCGAAAACCAAACTGGGCGTCCGACAAATCGGGCCCGACCCCGACGAGGTGCCGCTCGATGCGGGCAGCCAACACCCTCTCCAGCAGCTTGCCCGCATCATCGAGCAACACGATGGGCCTGTAGGCCGAGGCCGACTCGGGAGACCGTCCCGGCTTCGGCAGGAGAACCAGCCTCCCTCTTTCCAGCATCCAGGGAACTGCCCGGACGTCAAACAGGCGTCGAACAGTTCCCTGAGGCGTGGTGTTGGCGTCCCCAGGTGCTCGAGGACCAGGGCCAGCGCACGGCTCAGAATACCGTCGGGCCCGGGGGCGGTGGATTTCACTCGCATACGCGCCACTGCAGCCCCCATTTCCGGCTCCGTGATGCGCGGCGCACTTTCATCTTCGGCCTCCCGGTCGCTGTCCGGCGAAGCCATGACCGGGGGCGTGTGCTCCGCCCGCCGTGGAAAGAGGTCCTCGACAACTCTGGTGAGGAGGCTGGGCTGGAGAGTCTCGGTGAGGGGGGGGCCCCGCCCGCGGAGCTTGTTCAGCGCCGCGAGGTAGGGGCGACCCCAGGGGTCACGCTCGAGACTGTCCAGCATCTCCCGCCGACTAACGTCCTTGGCGGTACGGACGGCCAGCCTGAAGGCAGACCGCGCACTGCGGTAAGCCTCGTACAGCTGGCCCTCCCGCTCAGCGTCGCGGTGGCGCGCTCGGCTGCGGGTGTAAGCCCTCCGGGCACGTATGCACGCGGCCCGAAGGTCCGCCAATTCTCGGGACCACCAGGGGACCGCACTCTTCGGGGGCAGACGCCACACACGGGGCATGGCCGCATCGCAGATTTGCGTTAACGCACAGCGGATGCGGCCAGCCTCGGCATCCACCCCGTCCGCCTGGGGCGGTGAGGACAGCCACGACTGAACGATGGCTGCCTCCACCAACAGGTCCCGATCCAATCGACCCACAGCCCACCGCGGAAACGCGGGAGCTCCGTCCGCCGTGTGACCCCTGCTGGGCTGCAGGAGGGTCCGGAAGACCTCTATCCGGATGTATCGGTTGTCGGATAGGGTCTCAACCTCCTCCTGGACGCACCAGCTCCTCACACGTGCTGCGACATTAGGGTTAGCGAACGACAAGTCCACTATCGACCCGCCCTGCTGCCGCACGCACGTTTGCACCGAGCCCCTGTTCAGCAAACAGAGGCCCAGTGCCGCCGCCCACTCTTCGACCGCTCGCCCGCGGTCATTCGTCCTGGGGGACCCCCACGCCGTGGACTTGGCGTTGTAGTCCCCCAGAACGAAGACTTGGCGCGGTGCCAGTCGCCGTATCGAGGCCCCCAGGATGGTGAGGAAGGCCCCGAAATCCGTCCCATTTCGCCGCGACATACCCATCGCCTCTGTCCTTGAGCAACAAAGGCGGAGAATGCCACGACGTGGAGGCGACGATTGCCACAGAGCCGTCACTGCTGCCCAGCCAATTGGGCCGGTCAGGCACCACGTACGGTTCCGCAGCTACGGCTGCACCGATCAACCACTCCGCCATGGCTTGCAGGAAAACGTCCTGTGCCTCAGCGGTTGGCCTGCAGGAGGTGGTAAGATTCGGCCGCCATTAGTGGGCCGTATCCATTACCTCCTCCACGCTGGCGGGCGATCGGGTCGCGCTAGGGGCGGGAGCGGCCGGGGTCGTCGGGCCGCTCCGCCCCTTTGGGGCCGAAGCTGGGGGTCTGCAGTCCTTGCCCCCCATGCGGTGCTTGGCGGGCCTGTTGCCTGCCGCACACGCGGGGCATAACCCTCCTCCTCCTCACGGTCCTTCCTACCATTCTGGTATACGGACCGAAATCGTGGAGACACTACCGGGTACTTGCTCTATCGCTCTTTCCCCGATAGCGTTTCTTGACTCCTACATTTCCATAACCATCCCTTTTCTTTATACACTTCTCCCCATTCTGGGGCGTGTGACATCACTAAACAGTACTTCGCGTTCGAGCATTTCCTTACAACTCCAGTTCTTTACACTTTCTGTGCCACTTATGGGCGAAAGCTCTGAGCCGCTCAAAGCCGTCCTTACTGGATACCATCTCGTGATGGAATACTGGGCCGATCTCTTTCCTGCTCCAATCTTGCAGCATCTCCTCGCGTTCCTCCGCGTATAACTCGCATTCCCACAGGACATGATTTCGGGTTTCTCTCGCTCTTTCGCAATAGCATATCGGCGTGTCGTTCAATGACATCGCATGCAGACGACTTCGAAAGTTCCCATGTCCCGTGAGAATCTGTGACACGACGTAGTCCGGTTCAACCCAAACGTACTGCAGACGGGCTTTCACGTCCAAGAAAAAGCTATAGAGTTCCCTACCGTTCGTGCTGGATCTCCAGTGTTCCTGCCATCTTGCAACGACCTCCGCCCTCACCTTTCTTTTGAGTTCGTTGCGTTCCTTCCTAACCAATGCAGAACCATCCTCTTCGATTCGTCCTGCTCGCGCCACCTCCAAGTCGGCGGGTAGTACTCCTGCAAGCACAGGTAACGCTGCGGTACTAACTGACCGGTAGGCTTTTGTAAGCAGCACCAAAGCCGTCGCTGGGCGGTACGGAGCAGAACGCTTCGCACGGCATAATGGGACGAGCGTCGCCACCACACGGCCGCCGCGTACGTAAGAACAGCCACATAGGTCCCTGAAAACAGGACCCGTAGGGCACCGTACTTCATACCCCAGGTAGATGCCGAGACTCTCGACATCTTACCGAAGCAGTTCACAGCCTTTTGGCTGGCCAAAGTAGCATGCGGCACGTAGGAGCTAGCCTCGTCAATGCACAAGCCCAATAATCTGGCATGCGCCTCGTGCGCGACCGGATCGCACACGCGGGGCAGTGGGGATTGGCAGCGCACGATGCCGCCCTATGCCCGGGTTGACCGCAGCGGAAACAAAGGTCGCTGCAGTCAAAGCAGTTAGTGCATGTCGGCCGAGTGTGTCCGACCGCCATGCACTTGTAGCACCTCGCAGGCCGGGACTCCAGCACGGTCACCCGCGCCGAGCTCCGGCCCACGAGGAGCCTGCCTGAGGCGGCCAATTGCTTGGCCGACTCCACCGGGCACTGCACCCAGGCGGCACCGACGCCCGCCCGGACCAGGGCGGATGGCGCCAATACGGACGGTGTCCACGGGACATCCGGTTTTCGAGGCGATTGGCCTCCCGGATGTTATCCACCGTCACAGAGTCGTCCAGACCCGTGACCCGCAGTTCCGCACACTTGACGGGTCTGGCGATCTTGACGCCATCCTCCGCAGTAAACAGACCCCTCAGCTTGGCGGCCATGCTATCGGCCGTCTTGGCGCCCTCGGCCCCAGGGAACTCTAAAATTCGAGCCCCTGTCCGGGCCTTGCGGGTCCTGGCTTCGACGCCTCCTAAATCGGAGACGTCAAGTTCCCGCCGGGCGCGACGTAAGACGGCCTCATAGCTGAGGCCGTTTTCGGCCGCCTCAGGCAGCACGGTGATCACCACCGCGGCTGACTTCGGCGACCGGAGCCTCCTGCGCGACCTCTTGTTACCGGCTCCTGCCTTGGGAGCGGAGGCTTTGGCGGCGCTTTTGGCCTTCGCTCTCCTCTTTTGACCGCGACACTTCCGGCTGCGCTCAGCCGTCTGCCAGCCCTCTTCGGGCGCAACAGTCGCGTCGCTAGGCGCAGCAGTCGCCGTCGCGGCTGCGTTGGCCGCCGCCGACGGTGCAGTTGCCGGTTGCGGCTTGGGTCCAGTCTTGGCAGGAGCCGGTGCCACCTTCTTCTTGGCGGCGGGCCCCTTCGGCTTCAGTCCAGCAATGACCGTGGCGTAGCTCCCTGCGCGCCCGCCTTGGAAGGGTAGCGCGGCAGGAGCTGACGCCACGACCTTCGGCCTGTCCGCAGCAAGCGGAGGCCGGAGATGGGGCTCCGGAGGTAGAGGTAATCTCTCCTCCAGAGCCGCCATGCGCGCGTCGGGCATTTTGCCCACCACCTCCACTATGGCGCGCATGGTTAGGTCCGGCACGCCTTCCACTGCGGGCAGCGGGACCACTTCGGCCGGCTGGGCCCTCTTGGGGCTCGGCGCCGCGCGAGTTGGCATAACGGGGACGGCAGGGGTGGCGGCAGGGCCGGCGGCAGGGCCGGCGGCAGGGCCGGCGCTTACCGGCGGCGCAGTCTTCGTCAGCTGCGCGACCTGGCGCCGCAAATCGGCCATTTGCTTGGCCAACTCGCGGTTCGCCTTCTGCACCGCCGACAGTTCCTTCGCCAAGGCCTTGTTCTCCTCCTGCAGACCTGAAACTTCGCCACCAAGGCGGGCGTTTTCGGCCTGCAGGGTGGCCACATTAGGGGCGACGCTTGTCGCAGCGGGCTCGACAGCCGCCGCGCCAGAGGGAGGGATGTCTTTCGACACCCTCATCATTCTCGCGGCTGCCGCCTCGTTGGCTCGCTTGCAAGCCTCAGCCTCTCGCTCCTGCATTACAGGCGAAGGAGTCACAGTTCTCACCGCTGCCGCAGCCTCACGCCCTCTTCGTGAGGTCGCCACCTTGGGAGGGGGCATTAGGTCTCCGCTCCCCTCCGAATCGGATGAGGAGCTGCCACTCTTGTGCAGAGGGCGCTTCTGCACCTGTGGGGGGAGGGCCTCCTCCCTCATTGTTTCGGCCGCCGACAGGATTGATGGCGCAGGCCCCCCGGCGGCCTGAGCGGCCGGGCTCTCCTTTGTCTTGGACGGCCCTGCGGCACTGCCGCCCTCGTCCATCGACTGCTCCGCAGTCGCATCTGACTCCATGGCCGCGGAGCTGTCCACCTCAGAGGCGCCAACATCACTGGGCGGAACGTCGGCAGCCTCCAGTAATTTCTGCGCCGCCTGTCGCAGCTTTGCAGCGCGCAGTCTTGCGCGCGCCGTTTCAGGGGCGATTCTGCCGCTTTTCTTCTTACGGGCCCCTATTTTCGCCGGGCCCTTGGCTGATTTTGGAGCCTCCAGTACCGGACTAGCAGCCGAGCTGCAGTCGGACGAGGCCCCTCTTTCTTCTGTGCCAGTTTTACCGTAGCTTGGCAAGACTTTTAGGTGGGAACAATGTGGGTCATCGTTCTCCGTGTTTTTGGGCGTCTCACCCCTCCTATCTACGTCAGGTGTGCGTGAACAATTGTCCATGTAGTTCCCACGAGTATGGAAGAAGTAAACGGTCGACCCGGGCAGAGATCCCGATACCCGGGCAAGCGTAAATTTGTATCCCAACACAGGGGGTCCGCAGGTACCCTGGCTGGGGGCGCGCTAACGACTGAACAACCCATCAGCCATGCATCCTCTCGCCGCGCGCCAGAACTTAGGATTCTGGGTGATTGTTTTATAGAGGTTTTCTTCCTCGCGGTCCAGGCGGTTAAGCCAAGACCCTCGCTCCTGAATCTAGGCCTCAAGACAAATGTCCCGAAGCAAGAATCAGGTCTACGATTTGTCGCGGTTGGCCCAGTCCTGAAACGAATGAGTGACTGGGCCCGTCGAATTTTCGCGTCCAGTACCCTCTACAATTAGAGGGCATGGAGCGAATTTGGGGCATCCCACAAACTGGGCCCCCCCTCGGGCCAGATATTTGCCACGAGCGACAGTTCCAGAGAGCAGTCCAAGGAATTGTCGCTCGTGCCCAGGGTACACCACGCGGAGGTTTCTGGAGTAGCACCCCAAAAAAAAAATGTATGAACGTCTAGGAAGCGTTTTAGAATAACGCGTATGTATCAGCGCGTACGGTGGTCTGCGCTGACAGGTCAGCGGCAGTACGAGTCGCGCGTCGGCGCCGCGTAGCTATCGGTGCTGACCGCCGCCGCACACGCGCCTCTGCCTTCAGTGAGCGTTTTTGCGATAATGGAACGTCATGCGCTGAACTTTAAGGCTGGTTTTAGAGTCACTCTGACCGTTCGCTGACCGTCGGCGCTGACAGCCAAAATGTATGAACATCTAGGAAGCGTTTTAGAATAACGCGTAGGTATCAGCGCGTGCGGTTCTCCGCGCTGACGGGTCAGCGGCAGTACGCGTCGCGCGTCGGCGCCGCGTTGCCATCGGCGCTGACTGCCGCACGCGCGCCTCTGCCTTCGGTGAGCATTTTAGTGTCGAACCGAGTGGATGTTATCAGCGTGTACAATCATGTCGACTCGCGATGTGGACACAAGTCGAGTGATCGGCGAAGTACGCCTGAGAAAGCAATTGTGGGATGCATCCGATCCACTATATAAAAATAAAGATGCTAGAAACAAATCCTGGAAGGATATTGTTTTTACACTATACAAATCTTTTTTTTTAGGTAATCCAAAGCACCAATAATTAATATTTAATATTCCATAGGTGGAAAGATTACCTCTACCCAACGGCTCAATTCCCACAGATCAAGATGTTCGACCAACCCATCCCCTGGATAAGGGAGGTCAAATATCTGGGTGTGACCTTGGGCAGACGATTGACCTTTCAGACCTGACACAGGGCGAGTCCGCGCGCGCAGCCTTAGTGTTAGGATGGTTACACAGCTTGGTACACGCCAAGTCCAAGCTATCCCTTCGTAATAAAGTTAGATTATACACCGCTTGTATACGTCCAATCATGACGTATGCTAGTGTAGTGTTTACACAAGCGAAGCCATACAGGCTACATCGGCTACAGGCATTACAGAATAGGTTCATGCGCCGAGCGACGGGAGCACCATGATTCATGCGCAATGTGGATCTTCACATAGATCTAGGCTTGCCGACCATCAGGCAGTACACGAAACAGTGCTCCCGCCGCTACTTCGACTCTGTCGTGACACACCCTAACCCACTAGTGGTAAGGGCGGCTTCTTACATCCCCACTAAAATCTCCGCGATAAAACAACCGAGGCTAATCCTCGACGTACCCGACGACAGTATTACTCTCGCCCAGACTGAGGCATATACAGCCCGCGAGGCCTTGACAAATAAATATCCACAATTCCGCCCCCGCCGCCGGGGACGGAAATCGTGCCGCGGTAAAGTCATAAACGTGGGAAGACCCACTTTGCCAGCGACCCCCCGCGGAGGTCCGTACCCCACAGGGAGTGCCCTCGGAATCAGCCGCTTAACTTTAATCGGGTTGAGAGCCCTCAGCGCTCAACCATCAGTCCTAATAAAGTTGTCATAGCCATCTGAGGCTAACAGCTAAGTCACACAAAAAAAACGCAATAATTAACGCATTTCGCATTTTTGTGCGTCTGTACTCCGCAGTGGTCAGCGATGGGTCAGCGCGATACTGGAACGTCTCGCGTTGAACGTCAGCGCTGACAAGCGACGCGCTGAGCTGCCGGCGCCGATAGTCAGCGTGATTCTAAAACCAGTCTAACGCTGACAAGCGACGCGCTGAGTTGTCGGCGCCGACGGTCAGCGTGATTCTAAAACCAGCCTAAAATTCAATAATATGACTGTCAAAAAGAAAGAATCAGTTTGATATCTCGGCCTAGTCTTAGAAAAAAAATTTTCATTTATTGAGCATATTAAAACTGTAGGCGAAAAAGCGAAACGAAATTTCTACGCGCTTACTAGAATATCCACATCTACTTGGGGCCTTCGTTTTAATACACTTAAAACCATATACATGGCTACATATTTGTGGTGTATTTGTTACGCTGCACCTATATGGGCCGATAGGGCCACCATAGGGGCGGCTCGCCTTAAATTACTACAGAGCCAACGATTGGCCCTAATATTCTTATGTAAAGCCTATAGAACGGTTTGTACCGAGGCCTTGCCAGTACTTGCGGGTGTACTTCCGGTTGATTTGGAGATTCAGAGACGAGCGTCAATGTATTACACCACAAAGGAAACTATGAATACAGATTTCCTTCTACCGCACGACCGAAATAAAATTGCTAGATTGTTTGCACCACAATCCATTGCCTATGAGGAACTTTTAACTGAATGGCAAGAAAGATGGGATTCATCATCGACAATCAGCACATCACATTCTCTGGGAGTGCGATCTTTGGCGAAACGAGCGTAACCTTATGTTAAACAGTTTGCAAGTCACCTGTGGGGTAGTATACTATACGGACCTTGTAGCAACTCGAGAAAATTTCCGTGCGTTCATGCGTTTCTGCCATACCTACTGTAGCAATCAATCTTAACGCTCACATATAGGCCCCGTTAAGCTCTTCCGTATCCGTGGTGCCGTACTGCTGTGCTATCGTAGCTGTACACCTTTTTACTTATTGGCTGACTAGTTATTTTGTTTTCCCGCTTTGCCTAGGAGGGAAGTGGAATCTCTCTTTCCAACTCCTCCTCTTTAATCTTTTCTAATTAAATTTGTTGCGGGTCCCAAGACAATTAAAATGATATCCCGGGACTGCCTGAGGGTCAAACCTCGGTGTCATTTATGGAGACCATTGTGGATCCTGGCTTACAGGAGTTACAATGGTGGGAATATGTGGTGGGATCAGTCCAAAAAAAAAACTTGATGTTTCCCTTGAATGTTAGGTTGGTTCCCTTGAATGTTAGGTTGCTAATAATCCCGGGTTGGCCATGGAGGACAAGGAAATCGGTGCCGGTGGTCGCCGCCCTTTCGTCAGCCCGGACGGAGCGGACGGCATGTGCCCTGATCATACATCCAAAAAATAAATAAGGTTGTTAATAACTGTGATCTTGATAATTATTGTAATTAAAGTTGTACTTTGAATCAAAGGTATATAAGATATATGTATATTAGCCGTGTGCCAATAAAATTATAATGATTTCAATATAGAGTGGTAGGACCACACTGTCGACAGTTATCTGTCTACAGCCGCGGGCCGGTCCGTCCGGGATAGTACCACACTCTCGCAGAAAATCGACGTCTGAGTAGTAGCAATTTGTTACTGGGCTTCGTTCGGTGAGCGAGAGAGCAGGAAGCCCAACTTTCTGAGGGTGTTTGTGTGTGGAGGGTTTTCGTGGTGCACTTGGTATCACCGAGCCTCAATGCACGCATTCACACTCCCTTCACTTTTTTCGCAGTAGGCAGCGACCCTGTAAAGGTCCATGAGCGGCAGCAACACTTACCATCAGGTGTACTGTTTGCTCGTTTGCCACCGTTTGCAACAAAATAAAACTAAATTATTATTCTTTTACATCCTATTTCGATTCTCATAGTGTAGGAGTGACGATTCCCATTTGAATGAGAGAAGTAGAATGTGTGTATTTAACACACATTCTACTTCTCTATTCAGCTAAAGTACATACATTAAATTCTACATTATCATGATGTGCGATCTACAAATAGTTGTTCTGAGTCTGCATGTAATTTGCGTCCGTTAATTATATGTTTGTATAAAGTCCCCCGCAGCACAAGGAACATTTCCTAGTGCTGGGTGTTTCTTTTATATAAAAAAAGATAATCTAAAATTATCTCAATAAAACCAGAAACTAATGCTTGGAAAACTCGAAATAAATTGATTAACAAACCATTTTTTTTATTAAGCTATTTGAACCGTGTTACTGTTAATGAGTAAGAATTAAAAGGCTTTTTTGTATTATTTTACATACATTCTGCTTGATATAATTATGTGGTACGTTTGAAATATTTTTTTAAACTTTACCTATATTTTATAGTAAATACTTATAGTATATGGTTCATCCGAATAATAAATCCATCGATTGGGCCAGGGAGTCAAAGAATAGGTTTCGGGGGGCCGCTCAATATATGGAGATGGGGAATACAAGGATTCGCGGCCCATATCTTAGCCTTGCTTGATTCGAAGGGTTGTATCGGATGTGGCCAGCAAAAACATTAGGCTTCTATGCATTTGGTATTTTCAGTCTTTCTTTCTATACAGCTTATATATACAGTAACTATTTGATTGTATCGTTTCTATACTAGAAAGGAATTGACCTACTGTACACGATCAACCGTTTTAGCATAGGTTTTTATTCTAAGAATAACTTTTCTTGCAGATACTAATTTATTTACGCCCTTACATCTTTGCTTGAGACTCGCACGTGAAAGGAAGCGGTGATGACGCACATATTCTTTATCTGACGTAACGTGGAAAATACAGCATTCACGCCTTATTTATTGTTGGTACCCATAATACGACCAAATTACGCAATGGTTCCTTTATTCGTAAATTTAAGCCTTCACAGAAGCCATTTCCACCGGCCCTTAATAGCTTCTCATCTAAAATGTTTCCGCCGATTCAGATTAAGTTGGGATGTTCGGATGGATGACCTCATCCACCGGCCGTCCATTTTGTTACTCTCCAAGGAGCACGTCGAGTGGCGTCTACTGTCTAATTAGAACGCGATTTCATTAATCATTATAATGATGTCGATTTGAATAGTGATGTTTAAAAAAATATGTAAAATCTTTAAACTATTCTTGTATATTTCTATAGGTATACTTATTCAATATCTCAGAAACGATTCCAAGGAATGCATAAAATTTAGTATGCAACAGGTTTCGTGTGATAAATCGATCTAGTTACGTTTGATTTATAGACAATCTTTTTTTATCAGAATTTCAGGCATATAATTAGAATATGAAGGTAAATTTGGCCACTGACATTGACAGTAGCAATGCCTTAGTTGGGTCAATCAATCAATTCAGCAGTACTTTAATCCAGATAAACTCATTTAATTTTTATTGTGAGAAAAAGATTTTCCTTTTGTGAAAAAAACTATAGTTATCTACTATAAATAAAACTACTTTTACGGATTTTATCGCGTTTGTATTTGATTTATGATTGCCCGACGTTTCGAACAATTTACAGCATTCATGGTTACGGGCGGATTAAGATGTCTGTTATAATTATCTACCCGCTACGGAAAATTTGCTATTAAGTTTTGATCCACATTTTTGGTACAAATTTATTGCCAGTAGGTACAAGAAGAAAATGATTCTAAATGAAAAAATTATATTGTTACAGTTGATTAGTAATTATTCGACATTAAATTTGGAGTAATTATTATTATTTGTTAATTTAAAGCTAACAAATCTAATATACGTATTACCACCGGATCGGAACGCGGTCACACTGAGAAAAAGCCGGCAAGAGGACATAATGCTAAAATTAAGCTCCCCCTTCAAAAGCAGATAAAATATTTTAAGAATTGTGGTTCAAAAAATGAAAAAAAGTATACTGAATTTTCTTATGTGGTAACAGGTTAAGGACACGTTGTGCTTGGTATGGCCCCTTACTCTCCGGTGGGCATTATAAAAACCGACTTAGAGCTCACCCGAAGAATCGGTACCAGGTCTTATCTAGAACTGTCATCGCCAACGTGTATGCCAAGCATGGTGACTATAACTTTACTTGCCAAAGGAAGATGTATGCCCAACAGTGGACGTCGATAGGCTAATAAATGCACGAGTCGTTATTACCTTAAAACATACTTAGGTAGTGTTTTTAATACCAGTTACAATTTGTTCATTCATTTATTGTAGCTCATATATTACTGTTATATACATTACTGTTACGTTCGGGCCTCCTCCACAATGGGAGGGAAATTCATCTACTATAGCTACGCTAGTCAGACGTGTTAGTATACGGGATGTTAATTATATCCTTACTTGATCATCATTGTAGTGGTAGGACCACACTGTCGACAGTTATCTGTCTACAGCCGCGGGCCGGTCCGTCCGGGGTAGTACCACGCTCTCGCAGAAAATCGACGTCTGAGTAGTAGCAATTTGTTACTGCGCTTCGTTCGGTGAGCGAGAGAGCCGGAAGCCCAACTTTCTGAGGGTGTTTGCGTGTGGAGGGTTTTGGTATCACCGAGCCACAATGCACTCATTCACACTCCTTTCACTTTCTTCGGCGGTAGGCAGTGGCCTTGTAAGGGTTCATGAGCGGCAGCAACACTTACCATCAGGTGTACTGTTTGCTCGTTTGCCCCCGTTTGCAATAAAAAAAAAAATCACTTGGAAAGCAAAAACTTATATTGTGTGTAATTCCTGTTTCCCAGCTTATATGAAGTAGGAGTGGTTAAAAACCGACCTGCTATACTGACTGTCAAGAATTCAATGCCCACGTAGTACAAATAATTGCTTTGTGCTACACACTAATTGCATGTATTTCTGTGTGGTGACGGAGTAAGAATTCAATTCACCACTCCCTATCTTGCCCATGGATGTCGTAAAAGATGATTAAGGGATATAATGTGTACATAAGATCTGTGTAAAAGAGGGTAAACTCGAAATGAAACCCTATATCAAAATGTTTGACCAGCACGGTATAGTACCTAGGTCAAATTCCCTCCCATTGTGGAGGAGGCCCGAGTCCGACAGTGGGACGTATATGGGCTGCGATGATGACGATGATGAATTGCATGTCTGTAAAGTCCTTTGCAATACAAGGATTATTTCCTTAATGACTAATATTGTCTTTGAAAAAAATCTGGGCCCGTGTGAAAGTCTACTTGTAACCCTTTAATTATTTGTTATTAGTTAGGATTTGACATCTCAAAAATGGCTTTGACGTTTGTATTTAGATTAGATATCGCTATTTGAGATATCTATATTACTTAAGTCTTTCTAGAAAAGAAAACAAATTCACATAAAAATGGTTTATGTAACGATATTATATAAACACAAAAATATCAACAATTCCAGTGCATCAAGTGATGGCATTGTTGATATTTGTAGTCGTTTAATAAAATTTATCATCTAAATAAACTTGAAAAGTGTGGTCTCCATAAAAACCCAATTTTATTTATATGGCTTATAAAGAAAGAAAGAAGGCGGAAGGTAAGTAAAAATAAGAAATAATATTTAAGACGGTATGTGTGAAAAGATATTTCATATTTTGTTTATCATGTGTCTATATGAATTTTTATGATAGCAATGGTAGTAAGAACACAATATATTTCCGAACATAATATTGTTGTTTGTCAGATTATTGTATTTTCTTATGTTCTCGGAAACCTTTGAAGCTAAGATATTACATCGACTTTGTAACAAAACAAATAAGAGTAAATTAAAGAATGTCTTTCATTTTTATTATTTGTTTAAATTGGTTTTAATGAAATTTTTTTTTTATTTGACAAGCACCCGATCGTAAGTAGTGACTGTCGTCATGGGCCTCGGCAACATCAAGTCTCTACCTGCCATGTTATCAGTCGACGAATGAAACTTGGCTGAGAGGTGTTCGGGAAACTTAAGAGAAATTCCATCCAACCCCTAATGTCAGCGTCTGACAAATGAGGTATCAGTGTCTGAGGTCTTCGATCAGTGTTCGCATCAGTTAAGGCATGGAAACGTGGTCCCTAAATCTCGGCTTCATAATTAAGCTCAGAGTTATGCAGCGTGCTAGCGAGCAGGCTATTTCTCTGTGCTATAGAACCCGAAATACGGAAATCAGTAGAAGAACGGGTGTAAAGAATTAGCGCGCTGAAGCGGCAATGGGTAGGCCACATCGCTCCATGAACCCATAATTGTTGCGGACGAAAGGTTCTCGAGTGGCGACCATGTATCGGACGATGTAGTGAAGGACGACTTCCAGCAGATGGACCGATGACTTGGTAAAGGTTGATAGGGGTCATTGGATGTGAGCAGTACAGGATTGCTCTTTGTGGCGTTCTATGAAGGTGTAAAATTTGAGTGTTGAAGATTAAGTATGATAATAATCGCAATAGCTTTTATATACCCTAACCTAACCTAACCTAACATTTTCGCCAAGCGCCGTCAAGTCATTCCTAGGTTATATAAAAAGACTAGCAACCCGCCCTCGCTTCGCTTCGATTTTAGTCGTTTTACCCGCGTAGTGCCCGTTCCCGTGGGAATACCAGGATAAAATATAGCCTAGTTTACGCGCTGATATTATAGCTTTCCATTGGTGAAAGAATTTTTAAAATCGGTCGAGCCGTTTTGAAGATTATCCGGAACAAACAGACAGACAGACAGACAAAAATAATATAAAATGATTTTTAGGCATGTGTATAGTGCAAATAACCGTGTGAGCATGAAAAAAGTTTATTATTTTGACAATACAAACAGACACTCCAATTTTATTTATTGGTATAGATAAAAATGCTGGAATTTGGAACAGTGAATCAGAAGACGGAAATTTGTTAAAAAATCTGACTAAAATGTTAAATGGACTGTCTAGCTTAGATTTGAGCAATCCCTGTTAAATCCATCCTATCGTTTAAGAAACAGCCTAATAATATGTTGGACACTGTTGGACATAGAAATCCTTAAAGTATAATAAAGCCTACCGGGCTGGCTAACGAGGTCAACGAAAACTGGCACTTATACGCCAGTTCAATGACGATGAGGAGAGATACGGTAGGTTATGAGGCCACACGCCGTCATGGACGGATTGGGCGGGGTGTGTCTAGACCATAGCCTATCCAAACAAAAACGGGTGAGATAATGCCACCAGCGAAGACAAGAACCTAGTACCAGTAGCTCGCTCACAAGGCGATAGAGAGGTATGTGTACGGCAGCATGTAGGGTTGTACGTCGTTTCTTATGTCAATTCGGATGGATCAGGCGAGGTATCACCAGCTTGTCCCAAAAACGCGTAAGATAAATTCATAATCGCTACGTTTAAAAAGCGGATTGGTAATTGCTGTTACTGTAAAAAAAGAATTTGTTGAAACCGAGAGCAGCGTCATCTACTGGTTCATAATGCACGGTTATGCATTATGACCCTGTAGTGGCAGTGACCTAAAATTATCGTGGACTTATTGCTTTTTTAATAATTTTGAATGGTTTCAGAGTCTATATCAGATATACTTAGAATAATTTTTGTGTTTTATGTAGTTCCAGAACCCGTCTTTCTTAGCGATTAGAATACATGGCCTTTTTTAATTATTCTGTTTTCTGTGTAGTTTCAGCTGTATTCGTAGTTGATAGTTATATCCGGTGTAGACGCTTCAAATATCACGAAGAGGTTTGCTAATGGGCATGGGAGCACTACTACTCAAATAGTAGCTACGAATTTTAATTGGATCGAATTTTTAAGCGCAGTTTAGGTTTTGGGAAAATTAAAACGTATATAATATATTTGAATATTATGAAATACTAACGGACTCAGTGGACGCTGTCCTGTACAAATAAAAAAAAGAAAGTTTTATGGACTTAAGGGCTACAATGTCTAAACTACTACCACACCGGGCTTACACCTACATTAGGTAACGTTTTTGTGGTCTAAAACCATCTTCACATTATTGTTTTAATAAAACCATTTGGAGCACATTGATTACTTGGGTTCAAATTCTATAATATCAAAAATATATATGTGTTTTATATATACCCATATTGTTCGAGACCAACACTAACAATGTCCGTTGTTGAACATATTATGTCCTGCTTCCTATAGGCTTATTAAGCCTCCCCAATCGTGGATAATAGCCAAATATCCACGTTTGATGTTCGCGATTGCAATTGACGTTATAAATTTTGTTAATGGAGTGCTGCTACTCATTTTCCTAATGATCGCTCAGTTGTCTTTGAGGATGCCAATGGTTTTCCAGGTATAGTAATGATTAGTTGGTACGGGAGAGTAATAAATATTCTACTGGTAGGACCACACTAGTGACAGTTGTCTGTCTACAGCCGTGGGCCGGTCCGTCCGGGGTAGTACCACACTCTCGCAGAAAATCAGCGTCGGAGTAGTAGCAATTTGCTACTGCGCTTCGTTCGGTAAGAGACAGAGAGAGCCGGCAGCTCAACTTTTTAAGGGTATTTGCGTGTGGTGGGTTTTGGTCATGCCTTTAGTTTCAATGAAGCTCATTGCACGCATTCACGCTCTCTTTATTTTCTTCACAGTCTTCGCAGCGGCCAAGCAAAGGTCCATGAGCGGCAGCAACACTTACCATTAGATGTACTATTTGCTCGTATGAAAAAAAAAACACCTGAAATTGTATTTCTTGAACATGAATATGGAGAACCCTAGTTGTTATTGCAACAGTAACAACTTAAATATGCATGAAATGTTAACTTAGTTAATTACGTTACTACGTAGCTACAAATATGGTGATTAGTATAGTGTTCAATTGGATAACAATTGCGACAGATAAATTTGAGTGTATGGCGCGAATATATACAAAATTCAAGTAGTAAATACCTCATAAGGTACTTACTACTCATGGCCAGCTTTACCTTTAATTATTAAATATTATTTTATAATATTCATTATTATTCTAAGTACCTAATTGTATTGATATTTTAATTATAATACAGTAAAATTCAATAATGCAATGCCGCTATTCTTAACCCTTCGTCTGCATATCTCGACTTTTTCATTTACATATACATATTTATAGATAGATAAAATATGTATATCACGATACAGTAAACGAGTTGCTCTCATCTAAATCATCGTCATCATCATCTTCCTTTTATGTCTCTTAATTAGGATCGATGCAATTTTTTACTGCTTTTCAATTGTACATAGAAAACATTGCAAAAGTTATTGGTAATAGTTTTATCATCATCATCATCATTTCAACCTATAGCCGACCACTGCTGGACGTAGGCCTCCCTCATATTACACCACAGAGTGCGGTCCTGTGCCGCCTGCATCCAACGACGCCCAGCAACTTTCACCAGGTCATCGGTCCACCTAGTATCGTCCTACACTGCGTCCTCCGATACGTGATCGCCACTCGAGAACCTTTCTTCCGCAGCAGTTGTCGATTCGTCGAGCTATGTGGCCTGCCCATTGCCACTTCAGCGTGCTAATTCTTTTATCTAATAGCTTTATACCTGACGTCAATCCGTCTTGGGAATGTAATTGTTGACCAAAAAAAATCAGATAGGGTTGGTCTAGGTGGATGTAAAGCACTTAGTCATCTTTTACGACACCCATGAGTAATGTAATGGTTGATAATATTCGTAGTCATCACCACGCAGCACGATCATCTCTGTGTGTTCTAATTATATGAATTAAATATTTGGCAAGCAAAGGGACTGCTTATAATTTATTTTCACCTTGCCTTCAATGCAGATTCCGTATATTTTAATATAATTGTATCTTGTAATATTATAACTTTAACCTTATTTTGTTCAGAAGATTTATTTTACAAGGGTAAAGTCTTACATTTACAGCAAAGAAGAGGGTAAGCCATTCCGGATGGGCCATTTCTAGTTTTGCAAATTTAAGGGACCTTTTGTCGTAAAATTGTAGAGCTGATAGCCGAAACTAAAATTACATGCAAAACAAGTAAATAGTGAAAGGAATTTAGTGCAAAATTTAGAGATATTGCTACTAATATATATTTGCTATAGTGAACATGTTTTACTAAATGAAATTAATTTTGATGAATATATTTTTTATCTATCTGTGTTATGGAGTAGAAATATAAATAGCCACCACTTCTCTTGCCCGTGGGCGTCGTAAAAGACGATTAAGCGATATAAGCAGGTAAACCCAATACAAGAGAAGGATAACTTGATATAAAACCTTGTACCAACTCGTAATAGTAGGTCAGTTCCCATTCCATTGTGAGGGAGGCCCGAGTCCAACAGTAGTGCCAATATAGGCAGAGATGATAATGATGATATTTTTACTCTTTACTTTTATCTACATACTCAAGCCTCCTGGCAATAGGAGACAAATTTATCTGCTATACCACGCTGGTCAGGCGAGTTGGTATAAGGTTTGAAGTTTTTCTTTTTATATTAGATATTGCTGTGTGGTAGCGGCTTCGAATACTACCAACCCTTGCTTTGCTCGTGGGTGTCGTAAAAGACGACTAAGAGCCCTAGATTGACCCGGACCAACTCCATCTGGTACCATTTGGGTCAATGATTACATTCCCAAGGAGGGTTGACGTCAGGCAGGCGGCCGGTTATAAAAGTCATTGCCGAAACTTTTTGCAATATGTCAAAACAGATGACATATTGCGTCGACCCCAAGTAATTGGGATAAGAGCAAGATGATGATGATTAGATATAGAGAAAGCCGGCAGCCCAACTTTCTGAGGGTGTTTGCGTGTGGTAAGTTTTAGTGATGCCATTAGTATCACCGAACCACGGCACGTATTCACACTTCCTACACTTTCATCGCGGTAGGCAGTGGCTTACCCGTGCCCTTGGTTTTGCTAAGGTCCATGAACGGCAGCAACACTTAACATCAGGTATACTGTTAGCTCGTTTGCTACCGTTTGCAATACAAAAAATATGCATATTATGTCCATTAATACACTCATTGGCAAGACAGGGATAATGAATTGTCTTAAGAATACAACACGTGTTGCTGCAACACGGATAACTCTAAAACTATTAACGATACAAAATGTTTTCAACGATTTCAAAAGCATATCTCCTCTTGCTGTTCTTCCAATTTTGATCGGGACAGTAGAGCAGATCTTCTGCAGTCAGAAGTGAAATGAAATCAATCATGAGATCAATCTTTTAGTATATCATCATCATCATCTTGCTCTTATCCCAATTACTTGGGGTCGACGCAATATGTCATCTGTTTTGACATATTGCAAAAAGTTTCGGCAATGACTTTTATGACCGGCCGCCTGCCTGACGTCAACCCTCCTTGGGAATGTAATCGTTGACCCAACCCAATCTTTTAGTATATACTGATTGATAAATACATGATCGCCGGCATTACTCATTCTAAATTTCCCGCTCAATTGAGTGTTGGAAGACATATACAAATACGATAAATAAAAAATAAATAACTAGACAGTGCAAAGACACTATAGAAGTGAAACACCTATTCATCAATTACTTAATGTTTATCATTTATTTATTTACATAAAGTTATGAAAGAGTGAAAAGCGTATGTCTTATTCTTCTCCGATACTAGAAGTTGAGCAAAACACTTTTCCCATTTTATCCCACACAGTGTTCATCGCTATTACTTTTCGTCACAGAAAAAAATTACGTGTCAGAATTGCAAAGTCCCTCATAAAAAGTTTTACTTCAAAAAAATGTAATTTTAAGCATGAAAGATTCAACTACAAACGTTTTATAAGTAATGAATAGAATATCCGTATGAGATAAAGCCGACTAACGTATCCCAGACGAACTATGATAATATTTTGTAAGAAGTTGTTAACAATAGCAGAAAGAGCTGTCAGCGTTGGGTGCTGTCACGAAGTTTAAATGAAATCTCGGGGCTATGTCTGTGTAATTACAAACAACTCAGCGTCGTAAGGTTGGCGTCTACCCCGTCAGCCGTGTAATGGACTTTTCAAGTATTTCTAACGTGAAAACTTTCACTTCACTCGAATTAAACGCCTCCGACAATGTGCTTAACGATGTTTTTAACTACTTCGCTCCATTCTTTGACTATTTCAGGTTAAATTAATTATACTTCTATCACTCTATTGCGTTCATAGCGTGACATGGAACGAATTATTGTGAAACACGCTCTTAAGATGTTTGTCTTTAAGAACGTTGAAGTGAATTAACATTATAATTATATGATAATCGTTAAGATGAATTAATATGAATTATTTGTGATGTGGTTAATGATTAACTAAATAATTATCGAGATCGATGATTTGGCTGATCTATGATGTCAAAGACAAACGATTATTAGTATAATATATCAAAGAAATCCAAAAGCCTCGTGAACGAAGGTTTGTGTCATAAATAAAAAAAATATAAAAAGATTAGTAAGTTTTTAAATCATAACATGTTTTTTTTTTATAATGTACGTATATCAAAAATTATCTTCAATATTCATCATACTTACAGGTTATATACATAGATATGCCCAGGGCAGGACTCTACAATGTCAGAAAAAAATTGCCACGTTCAATTGATGATGATCACACTGGTGTTCCACGACACTCAGGACAGAAAGAAATAGATAATATTGATGAAATTTATTTACCGTAATGCAGAGAAAATGTTAAAATGTAGTGAATATGATGTAACAGTGCTTTACGAGGGTTTTCATGTTCTTCTAAAAGGCCTACAATAAGTTACCATTGCTTCACTAAAGCCTTGACTACTTGACTTACTAACACAGAGTGACGTAGTCATTATATGTCAGTACTAAGTATAAAATCAAATCTATACCAATAAATAAAATTGGAGTGTCTGTTTGTAATGTCAAAATAATAGACTTTTTTCATGCTCACACGGTTATTTGCACGACACCTATGCCTAAAATACAGATTAAAAAATTATGGCTGTCTGTCTGTTTGTTCCGGGTAATCTTCAAAACGGCTGAACTGATTTCAAAAATTCTTTCACCAATGGAAAGCTATAATATCAGGGCGTAAACTAGGCTATATTCTATCCCGGTATTCCCACGGGAACGGGAACTACGCGGGTAAAACGACTATAACCGAAGTGAAGCGAGGGCGGGTTGCTAGTTGTTAAATAAATTCACTTTACACCTCTAAGAATGGCCCATATTAGTAGTTAATTCCTAAAAATAAAAAATCAACATTGCTTAGTGCATGTTTATGTTTTCTATTAGATAAACAAAATATTTGGTCTGTATCAAACTATACACGTGGTAATGTATGGGTTGCTATAATGTAAAGAACTTTTTACATAGGTACCTATAGTACTTTCTATTAATTCTATAATGACTTATTGTATTTTGTACTAGCAACCCGCCCTCGCTTCGCTTCGGTTATAGTCGTTTTACCCGCGTAGTCCCCGTTCCCGTGGGAATACCGAGATAAAATATAGCCTAGTTTACGCCCTGATATTATAGCTTTCCATTGGTGAAAGAATTTTTGAAATCGGTCCAACCGTTTTGTAGATTACCCGGAACAAACAGACAGACAGACAGACAGAGAGACAAAAATTTTTTAATTGCTATTTTAGGCATAGGTGTCGTGCAAATAACCGTGTGAGCATGAAAAAAGCCTATTATTTTGACATTACAAACAGACACTCCAATTTTATTTATTGGTATAGATGAAAGCGTATAATCAATATTGTCGGCGTACATCGTAGTTGAATAAAACACCCTGATTGCACAAAGTTCTTCCCAACTCCCTTTCATTCATTATCGTTGCAATTGTCCTCAACTGTGTACACTTAATAACAGAGCACTGAAAATAATCAAACCTCAAATGCAATCTTGAGTATTTTCCATAAGATGATGCATAACTAACCATATATTAACCAGTCTGCCCAGAATAGTATTCTAGGTTAATTTCGCTCTCGTTATCGAGGATTATATAGGAATGTCTAATTGTGGCAAACGTGTGAATAAGATTCTCGGGTGTTCAATGTGCTATAAATACAATAGCAGCCATAAAACCTAACTAATTAGTAAGCGAATACCTCATATCGGTGTTCAAAATTTTTAAAATATATAGGGAAATTTGTTAGGCGTATACCTTGTACCTATTATGTTCAGGTAGCCAACGCCGTTCTTATTGAAAGAAGTAATTATATCTCCTAATTTAATTATCTATGAAGAGTTTGTGCTTCGTAGAATTAATTAAAAACATGTATCTAAATATGTGTGAAAGTATTTATTTTAAAGATCTTGTATTAAATTAATTAATTTAGTAAAATTGGTTTCACGAATATCATTATCATCTCTGCCCAAATATGTCCCACATTTGAGCTCGAGTTTCCACCACAATGCGAGGGATATTAACCTGCTTCACCACTCTGGTCAGATGTGTTGAAATAGGGTTTTATTTCGAGTTTCCTTCTCTTGCATCGTTGTTATTGGCATGTATCCCTTAATCGTCTTTTACAAAACATACGGGCAAGATAGGGGGTGGGGAATTGTATTCTCATTCTGTCACCATATGCATAAGTATATGTGTAAATATATGTATAACAAAACTCGAAGTATTTAAATGAAGAAGATGAAGAGTTACTTTTCCTCTTAAATAGTTTTCAATAAGCATTTGAAGTGAGTTAATGTACTTATTTTTTCAGTTGTTAAGCATCCCACTGGGAGGATAAGTTTCCACCCTAATGGAAGGATTCTCATACTGTACCACGTAATCGGCGGGTTGGTTTTATGCTAATTGCGATTGAACTAACGAGATTAGGATGTGTGACAGATATGTTATCGCTTCTTTTTTGTAAACAACTAGCTGACCCAACAGACGTTGTTCTGCTCAAATAAGCGCCACGTAGCGGATCCAATTGTGAATCTAAACCATTCTCGATTCCTCTTGAATATGCACAAAAAAATTCATCAACATCGGCCCAGCCGTTTAGGAGTTCAGTGGCATACACACGTACATAAGAAATTTATATATAGAGATGTGAATGCAAAAACACATTTAAAAAAGTTAATTAGTGACCTCATATGTGGAAGATTTGCAGCTCTTGTTGTCTATATGCAATCCACAAATATTTTTTTAGCGTCTGGATATTATTTGTGTTCATTAATTATATGTTTTTAAAGAACCAGAAGACAAATTAAAACAATTAAAGGAAATTGTCACAGTAATTTATAAGTAGAATTGCAATCTATGGAGTATTGTGGAGCACACGTCAGACTATCTAAACGAAGTGTGGGACGTGATGATAATTCACCCCCTCGAGACGCCTTTGTGCAATCAGTGCGGCTTCTTGGACAACTAAAAATAACAATTTTTAGGTATCGTGGAAAAAGACTTAGATAAATGAAGATACTTTGATTACTGAGTCACAAAAAGATATTTTACAAATATATTATTAGACTTATACGATATAGTAACAAAAGAAATCAAAATCAATTCCACGTATTTAATTAGAATTTTATTCTGTTTTGTTTCTATAACTTTTTACTTTATAAATATTTTCATAATTAAAATACGTGTAAGTTTATATATTGTATACACCGTATATGTAGAATTATTGTTATAACTAATACTTACATGACATTTCTTAGTAAATGCATCAATATTTCTTATTTTAATTAAAAAAAATGTGTTTGTACAAACTACGCATATCATAAGTGAAACTCCTTCATCCTTTATCTCACTCTCTCGCCTGTTAAATTCTATACATTTACGTGTTTGTGTCTCTATGGACACGGTTTTTTCGTTTCATCGAGTTTGAAATCACAACGATTCTAAAGAAGTTTCACTTCAATGATTAAAAAGGAACAATCTGTATTAGGGAAATAATTCTTGTATTACGGCGAACTTTACAAACATAATTTCATCATCATCATTTCAGCCTATCGCCGTCCACTGCTGGACGTAGGCCTCCCTCATGTTGCGCCTCAATGAGCGGTACTGTGCCACCTGCATCCAACGACGCCCAGCTACTTTCACTAGGTCATCGGTCCACCTAGTGGAGGGGCGTCCTACACCGCGTCGTCCGATACTTGGTCGCCACTCGAGAACCTTTCTTCCCCAGCGGTTGTCGGTTCGTCGAGCGATGTGGCCTGCCCATTGCCACTTCAGCGTGCTAATTCTTCGTGCTATGTCGGTTACACCCGTTCTTCTGCGGATTTCCGTATTCCGGATTCTATCTCGCAGAGAAATCCCGAGCATAGCCCGCTCCATAGCACGCTGAGCGACTTTGAGCCTTGATATGAGGCCTACATTTAGGGACCACGTTTCCGTGCCGTAAGTCATCACTGGTAACACACACTGGTCAAAGACCTGTGTTTTCAGATACTGAGGTATGTTGGACGAGAAGATCCTCTTAAGTTTCCCGAACGCTGCCCAACCGAGTTGGATTCGTCGGCTGATCTCTTTCTCGAAATTGGATCTACCTAACTGGACTGTTTGTCCTAGGTAAACATAGTGATCAACAATTTCAAGAATCGCATTGCCAACTAGGACCGGTACAGGAATGACATGGGCATTTGACATGACTTTCGTCTTGTCCATGTTCATTCGTAAACCCACTAGTTGGGATACTCTGCTGAGATCATTGAGCATTGTGCCAAGGTCCTCCATGGATTCTGCCATAACGACTATGACATAACGACTATGCCATAACATAATTTAATAGACGCAAATTACACCCAGACTCGGAACAATAAATTGTGGATTGCACAAAGTATTGCTTTGCATGGGAATCGAGCCCACGATACTGGCATGGTTGGTCGTTCTTTTAATCACTATGCCATATCTGTGCAATTAAGAATTATATTTCATTAGTCATACATCATCATTGTCCGTGTGGTGACGGAGTAAGAATACAATTTACCACCCCCGCCCTTGCTCGTGGGTTTCGTAAAAAAGGACTAAGAGATACAATATGCATATAACATCTACGAAAGAGAAGGAAAAACTCGAAATGAAACCCTATACCAACACGCCTAACCAGTGTGGTATAGTAGGTCAATTTCCCTCCTATAGTGGAGGAGGCTCGAGCCCAGCAGTGGGACGTATATGAGCTGATATCATGAATCATGCTTACTAGAAATTGAAGACTAAACTTTGCACTTAATGAGAACAAAGCGTACGTACAATATAGATAGGTGCTCTAATAGTCTAGTAGGCTTACCAAATTCTTGCTACTTTTAAGTTCTATTTAACGATCATGAAACTATGTTACAGAAGTTTGTGGGTAATTTATACGTATATGCACAATTATAGGAGTAATCAAAGTTAATGAAACTATAAGAATAAACGTAAATTTAGTTTCAGGGCATCCACTAAAGAGAACCGACCATCGCAAGCAAGCAATTATGTAAAAATAAAGATTTCCAATAAAGCTCTGTGAAATTATTATAACCATTTCATAGTATCAATTGATTTTAAACACATTTAATTACAATAATCATCATTACGCAGCCCATATAAATCCCACTGTTGGGTTCGGGCCTCCTCCACAATGGGAGGGCAATTGACTTACTATACCGCGCTGGTCAGACGTCATGACATAAGGTTTGCATAAGTGTGATCTGCGTATCGTATCTCTTAGTCGGCTTTTACTATACCCACGGGTAAGAGAGGAGGAGGTGAACTGCGTTCTTACTTACGTCACCAAACGGATTATTTTATTATAAATACTGTTAATTAATAATGAGCCTAAATAGTTTTTGTGTGTATAAATATAATATTAACAATTAACATTAGAATTACTCTATAATTCCCTTCCCTTAGACACCCACGGGCAAGAGAATAACAATTATGTATTCTTATTTCTCATCATATGGAGATAATATAATTCATTTCTTTTTTTATTGTGTTGAAAGAAACATGCAATAATATTAGGTCTTTACCTATGAAATTGCCGTTATGTATGAAAAAAATTAAACAATTTTTTGCATGTATTTTTTATTTGTATTAATTAATTAAGTAATCACCTATACAATCAATGCATCTTTGCCAAAGCAGCGGCAGTTTATTGATGCCCTTCTTAAAGAAATCAGCTGGACGGGAGGCAACAAATTCTTCAAAGGCATTTTGTACTGCCTCTCGGGTATTGAATTTCTTTCCCGCCAAAAAGTTATCCAAATTCTGGAAAAAGAAGTAGTCTGTAGGCGCAAGGTCTGGTGAGTATGGCGGATGACGGAGAGCTTCCAACCCCAGTTCTTGCAACTTGGAGACCGTCTGCTGTGCAGTATGAGATCGCGCATTGTCCTGCAGGAGCAGCGGAGACGAGCGATTGACCAATGCTGGTTGGAGATGTGCCAGCTTCTCCATCATTGTGTTCAGTTCTTCACAGTACACATCTGCAGTAATGCTCACCCGTTTGCTAAGAAGCTGTGATGAATCACACCAGCGCTAGACCATCAAACAGTGACCATCACTTTCCTAGGCGTAAGTTTTCGTTTAGGGTATTGTTTGAGTGCTGAACCAGGATCCAACCAACTTGCTGAGCGCTTGCGGTTATCAAACAGAATCCATTTTTCATCGCAAGTAACAATGCGTTTCAGAATTCCTTCATTTGTGTGTCTGTTGAGCAATGCAAGGCATGTTTCGACGCGTACTTCGCGCTGGCGATCATTGAGTTCGTGCGGCACCCATTTGTCAAGCTTTCTTACCTTGCCAATTTGACGCAAATGGAGCAATATTGTTTTGACGCTAACGTCGAAAGCTGCTGCTAATTCAGCCGTAGATTGTGTATCATCGGCTTCCACAATCGCCTTTAATTCGTCATTGTCGACTAAAGTCTTCGGACGATCGCGAGGTTTATTTTTCAGGTCGAAATTTCCAGAACGGAAGCGAGCGAACCAATAACAGGCGGTGCGTTGGTTTGTAGTGTTAGCTCCGTAAACGTCGTTGATGTTGCGTGCCGCTTGTGCCGCGTTACTGCCACGACGATACTCATATTCCATAATTACTCGAATTTTTAACGTATCCATGATGTCGAAAAAGATTGAATTGCGATGAAAACGTAACACTAATCAATAAACAAATGACTACTTTTGGAAAACTAATTCCATGTTTTAAAATAAAATTAATTTGAAATTAGAATTCTTAGCCAAACAAAAATTATTTTGATTTGAAATGGCCAGTACTGCAGAACAGCAATTACATAGGTAAAGACCTATTATAAGTTAATTTACAAGAAAAATAAATTAATGAAAATTGTATGTATATAATTTATGAACATATTATGTATGTAAATTTATGAAGATATGGTTTTCATTAGAATATAATTGTAATGCTAGCTCAAGTAATCACTAAACAAACTAGACAAAGACTTGATTTACGTTTGTCGTAGAATTGGTTCTCGAGCTAATATTTCTACAGAACCGTATTGTCCTGCCACAGTCTTCGTCACATATTGACTTTCTGAGCCTTTTTCGAAATAATAAGGCGTATAATTGGAATTTATATCCCTTTTAGGATGATTAAATGCCGTTTATTTTCATTAAAGCTTCCACGATAGAGAAATATTTCTGATAAGTTTATAATTAAGTATTAATTGCATGTACAATTGTCAATTTAATTTTAACTGAATATAAAAATGAAGTATGCTAATACTGCAAGCATTTTATTTTAATAGTTCTTGCTAGATCATCAACACGGAGTGGATAGTAATACAATTAGGTAAAGTTGTTTTCCACAATATTTCTTGGCGACGACGCACTAAATAAGAGCCATCTCATTAGCTTGCGTGGTGATTTAGGCAACAAGGTTAAGTCTGGCGAATGTAGAAATAAATAACTTTCTTAGTGAGGATTTTTAGGAGTAGGCACATAAAGTAAGGTCGGATTATTTAATGCGATTTTACGCAAGAGTTTCTGCGTGTACATGTATTTTTGTGAAGAAATTTTTTAATTTTTATATTGCAAAGTAGGAAATATATCTGTCATCTCATCTCAGCCTATATATAGGGCTCAGCCTTCATAATGGGAGACTTGATCTACTATTCCATGCTGATAAGACTTGTTAGAATAGGGTTTTGTTTCGAGTTTTCCTTCTCTTGCACAGATGTTATATGCCCATTATGTCCCTTAGTTGTCTTTTACGACATCCACGGGTAAGATAGGGTGTGATGAATTGTATTCTTACTCCGTCACCACAGGGATATGTCTGTACGGTGAGTTAGCCCCGTCTTCAAGGGGTTTTCAGAACACATGAAGACGCCTATCTCTGATATTCTTTTAGGACTAAGGGGCGTGGCCCCTGTTACTAATTACAATTAAATGGCTTACCGATTTATACCTAGTCTTAGTAAACAAGTGTAATTGTTCTTTATCCACAGCCAGGATCCATATTGGTCTCCATAAATGACACCGAGGTTTGACCCCCTGAACGTTGGTGAATGGAATACAAATCAATTTTTAAAGAAGTTCTTACTACATTTATTTTAAAAATATGCTTAACTTTAACGTAACTTAATACTCTCTTTCTTAGCAGGGCTTCATTTATCAGTGAAACATTCACAGTGACCTTGATAGAACAAAGAACGTTACATTACTCACAACGTTTTTCCAAATGTGATAAGTGAATCAGATCTCAACAGTATAACTCGGAACGGCCGGCCGGTGTTTCGTAGCCGTCAGTTAGACACGTGAAGGATTTATGTGGCTATCTATCTTGTTCCTTGTATAGCAAACCGGGAAACAAACGGGCTAAGGGAATATGGGACAGGCGATACTTGTCCAGAAAAGCATGTTTTAAGAGATACTTTATCAGTTTTGTCAACAATAAAATAAACAACGCTTTATTTTAAATCAAAGAAATGCTATTTACTTTTCTTTGATTGATGTTTTTTTGATCGATAGTCAAGTGCGTATGCATTTGACTATCGATCGTAATGTTCTGAGTTTGAATCCTGCGCCGGCAAGAAATTGTCAAATTTTTCGCTTACAAATAGACTACAAGCCCATGGAAAAAATTAACCATTTTTTTTTGTGGGTGGGTCACGGTCGGCGCGCCGCCGCACCACTCCGTCCGGGGCGACAGAGGGGCTTAAGCACGCAACTCCCACGACCCATCCAAAAACTACGTCGCCTTCGTCTTTGGGCCGACCACTGGAGCAGCGTTAACTTGTCGTCAGTGGTCGGCCCGACGGAATACCCCTAATCGGGGTACCCTCCTATCGACCGACGTCCCCCCCTCGGGGAGGACGTCAGTCTTTCCTCACGCGGTCGGCCTCTCAGCGGGTGACGGACTAATCCCCGGTCACGTCACCCGCATGGAAAAAATTAACCTGTGAAATGAACCAATGTGAATAACGCTTAGAAGGCTGTTCCTATATCATAAAATAACTCTGAGCGCTATCCCGTCATTTCTGAGCGGTACAGGTGAGTACGGGAGTACATGGATTTTTACTCAGGTAGGTACAATTACCGGCGAATTAAAAATTTGCACTAACTTCCGGTACCGCCACTTTTTTTTAATATTTTTTTATTTTAAGACAACACCCTGCACTAAGGAAATAATCCTTGTATTGCGGGAGACTTTACAAACATAAAATTAACGGACACAAATTACATCCAGACTCAGAACAACAATTTGTGGATCGCACAAAGTGTTGTCCCGCGTGGGATTCGAACCCCCGACACTGGTGCTGTAGGTCGCTATCTTAACCACTACGCCATCTGTGCAGTCAACTTTACTTTAGTACGGCACTAGGTTTTTCGACATTTATTTTCAATCATCTATAAGCTATAAAAAAGCCGTACATTAATAATTAGTCGTAATTCCTCACTTGTACCTGAGAAATTCCATTTACTCACGTACTCACCTGTACCGCTCAGAAAAGACGGTATAGTGCTCAGAGTCTTTCTATGATGTAGTAACAGCCTTCTAAGCGTTATTCACGTTGGTTCATTTTACAGGTTAGTTTTTTCATGGGCTTGTAGTCTAAAAGTGAATTGTGACTTTGGTATTGACCAAGCACAAAGAGTTGTGTCGGCAATAAGGTCGCCCCCTATTACAGTGAACTGTAAGTCCGTGTCTTCCATATCGTGACAGAGTAAGAATACAATTCACCACTCCCTATCTTGCCCGTGGATGTCGTACAAGACAACTATGGGATATAATATGCACATAACATCTGTGTAAGAGAAGGAAAACTCGTAATGAAACCCTATACCAACACGTCTGACCAGCATGGTATAATAGGTCAAATTCCCTCCCATTATGCCCATTATGGAGGGGGCCCGAGCCCAACAGTGGGACGAGTGTGGGCTGCGATGATGATGATGACTCTAACAGTACATATTTTAAAAGCATGACGTAGAACAATATTATAGCGGAAGTTTAAGTTATCGCGTTTAATACAGTTATGCCCAGTTTGCTACGCTACGCAGATGTTACGCCAGTGTCAAGTAAATCTGTCAAAGCCGATACTGTTTTACAATGATTACACCCAAATATCATAATATGGTTACACTCAGATATCATAATATCAATTCCGTGTGGTGACGGAGTAAGAACACAATCGACGACAGCCACGGGCAGGAGAGGGGTACTACCCCTCTCCTGCCCGTGGCAGACGATGCCCGTAAAAGACGACTAATGGATATTTTGTACATATAATAACAATTCAAGAGAAGGAAAACTTGAATTAAAATCCTATACCAACCCGCTTCATCAGCGTGGTATAGTTGGTCAATTTCCCTGCCAATATTAAGGAGGCTCAAGCTGTGATGAATGAATGAATCATAGGAAAAACAGCTCTGATACGAGTATAAGTCATATATATGTCTGTCTTCTTTTTTTTAATGAGGTCCAATTCCGGAATAAAAATGTGTAGGTATAAACCAAAAACAAATTAGAGTAATTCTAAAACAATGTATCAGGGACTGTTTAAATGAATATTTACACATCTTTCAAGGCAACAACACCAAACCAGACTAATTTAGCTTAAGCGGATTATGGAACCGAATTAAAATAGGAAAACGAAAACGAAAGTGATTAGTGAAACGATTTACTTAGTTAATGAGTTATGAAATCCACCAGTTTGTAAAGATTATTAATAATGTCTGGTCAGAGAAGGACGTATTAATATGCTGCTGATAATGAAAACTTCATTATTAAATTTAAATAAGCCATAGATTTAGTTCCACTTTAGGAGAAATATGTGCTAGAAGCGAAAAACGTTTTTACGCTCCTAGCAATTTAGATGCGTTTTTACTAAAACGCTTCTAAATTGCAAACAATAAATTTTAACTAAAGTCTACAATGGGTATGCTTCGCTAATCTATCACAAAAAATCCTACCGCGGCTCTCCAATGTGGTATAAAAGGTTAAATTTACAAGATATAAATACTTTTCCAGAAGTGTTTATACCAGAATAATTTTTTTAAGATATCGCCTTGCACTTAGGAAATAATATTTGTATTGCTAGGGACTGTATAAACATATAAATAACGGACACAAATTACATCCAGACTCAATCAGCACTATGATTTGTGGATTATACAAAGTGTCTTCAGTGGGACTTGAACGTGTGACCCTGGCATGGTAGGTCGCTATCTTAATCTCTACGCCATCTATGCAGTCAATATAATACTACATGAACATTATACGACATAAGTTCCGTGTGGTGACGGTTTAGAAATACAATTCACCACCCCCTATCCTATTCGTAGGTTTCATAACAGATGATTAAGGGATATAATATGCATATAAGGTCTATGGCCATAGAAAGAAAACTCGAAAAAAAAAATCCTTTACCGGCCCGCCGAACCATTACGTTATCGTCAAAATTACAACTCGTATACGGCCTTCTGCTGGTCTCAAGCGTCCTCCATAATGGGAGAGAAATTGACCCACTAAACTACGGTGGTTAGACAGGTTAGTACAGGGTTTTATTTTGAGGTTTCTCTTTCTTGCATAGATGTTGTATGCATATTATAAACCCTTAGTTGTATTTTACTGCACCCACGGGAATAAAAGAGGGTGGTGAATTTTATTCTTAATCCGTCACCACAGGGATAATCGTGGTAAAGTAGGTCAGATCTCTTATGTTGGCCAGCTAGACTAGGCTAGACCAGCAGCAGTGGAACGCATTTGACTTGAAGTGACGATGAACTTACCGATTTTTCCGTGATGAAAATTTCGTGTGGTGCCGGGGTAAGAATACGATTTACAATTCCCTGTCTTGCCCGTGGATGTCGTAAAAGACGACTAAGGGATATAATATGCACATAAAATCTGTGCAAGAGAAGGAAAACTCGAAATGAAACCCTATACCAACATGTCTGACCAGCATGGTATAGTACGTCAAATTCCCTCCCATTATGGAGGAGGCCCGAGCCCAGCAGTGGGACGTTTGTGGGCTGCGATGATGATGTTGATGATGATGAACTAATTGCCCCAACGGCCCTAGCTCGATCTACTACTATGATGATAAAAATGTAATCTTTATTCAAGTAGATAATTAGTAAAAAAGGTTACATTTTGCCTCTACTTTTATTAAGATATTTTGATGGTTAAAAATGTCAATAAATAAAATTGAAAATTTTCACACACACAAACTAAAATAATAAAAAAAAGTATTATGTTCCCTTCAACAGAAATTATCAATTAATTGTTATTTAACGATTATACTGACACGCATGAAGCACTTAATTGAGTAATCATACGCAATTACATCATTTTGAAAAAAAGTTGATACTCTTACACTGCTGGACCGATATTAACGAAACATAGCAATAACTACTGCAAGGAAACTGGTTTTCAAATGAAGAAAAAAAACGCATCGAAATCGGTCCATCCTTTTGAGAGCTACGGCACCACAGACACACATACAGACATATATCAACATCAAACTTGTAACACTCCGTAAGTAAAACTACTTTAAGGATTTTATCGCGTTTTTATTTAATTGTTGATCGCCCAACGTTTCCAATACATTGCAGCGTCCGTGGTCACGGGCGGACCGTGACCATCCGCCGACCGCGTGACCATGAACGCCACAAAGTGTTTTATTTTAAAGTAATTTTAAAGTAGTTTTATTTACAATGTGTAATACTCGCGTAAACATCCGAAATCATTATTTTATAACACCCCTCTCTTTGCGTCGGGGGTTAAAATCTAATACTTATCAGGAATTTTGTGTGTAGATATCGGTGTAAACCATGAAAACCACTGCAGAGTAATAATGTTGTAAATAAACGATAAATTTAGTCCCTCATCAAAGATAACCAGCTTTTTAGATAAAAAATAGTGTCGTCTTTTATGAGTGCAGATATAAAATAAGGTGATCCCAGCGCATGAATAAAAACGGTCGTTATTCAGCTCATTTTCAGTAATAGTGTGACAATTTTGTTTCAAATCAAGCAACTACAAGGTGGTAACCTTTAGTAGAGTCAGGCGCGAACTACTTTCGTTACGTTTTATTAACAGCAATAAACTTGGCTTCATTAGATTTTTTTTTATTTTAGCGTAGTAAAACTGAGTTCTCTGCACGTACGAAGTTCATACTTCATTCAGCTCGTAAAATTCAGGTTGGGGATTGCTTGAATTTATTCACGAACCCGCCTCGTGCTCTGTGTGTGCGAGTCTGAACTGACCTTAATGTGATGAGTCACATGGAGTTTCCTGTAATATTCCACATGTGAGTTCTCGGTGAAATATATTTAAGACGAAGGTTTATATCTTAAAAATGTAAGTATACAGAGTGATTCAAATAGAGAATTGCATAGCAACTTTAAGAACTAGCTATCTGAATATGTAGTACTTAATACATTCTCACTTTCAACATTTGTCTGTCTACAGCCGCAGGTCGGTCCATCCGGGGTAGTAGGTACTCTCGCAGAAAATCGTCGTCTGAGTAGTAACAATTTGTTATTACACTTCGTTCGGTGGGCGAGGGAGCCAGAAGCCTAGCTTTCTGAGTATCACCGAACCTCGTTGCACGCATTCACATTTTTTTCACTTTCTTCATGGTAGACATGAACTTAGCAAAGGTTTATGAGTATTATTTACTATCAGGTTGGCTGTTTGCTCGTTTACCGAGACTTACGTCCAGCATTAGACGGCAAAAGCATGAATATGATGTGAAACAATTATATTACTAATTGAAAGGTAAAAGTATTAATACTTAAACTGTTAAAATATGTCTTCTCTAATTCATTTATTTATCGATCTAGTGTTTATCCAAAAGACCCAACGAGCGTGTGAGCGAGTTATATTTCTATTTTTTAAGTTCCCAAACATAAGCATAGGAAAATTTTCAATATGGGTGAACTGCCAACAGATGCGAAAACTTAAAATTATAAACAAACAGCATTTTTGGATATTCAAATTAATTGTTTGATCTAAAGTTAAAATTGGTGTAATAAAAGTTTTTACATATAACTGGTGTTGAGATCTATTGGCACAGATAGATCGCTACAGATATAGAGCGTTAACACGTCACGTGACCATGACGATGACTAATTTCTTGAATTTATTCCCCAATCCAAATTTGCCTTATTTTTTTTCGTCCAATCTGTCCGGGGTGACGAATGGGTGGCGTGTGACCCATAACCTACCTTATTCCCTCCCACCGCCATTAGGCCGACCACTGGTACCGATTTTTTGATATCCGTAGCTGTCCCGGGGTCAAATTTGTCTACTAAAGATTTGTGATTTGTGTAACTATATTTACCGATTCTATCGTATTTTAAATATCGAACATATTTAAAATACGATAGAATCGGTAAATATAGTTACACAAATAACTCTTATTTTAGTGATTGATTCAGTCTCTCAGTTAAAATAAATTGCAACAATATTGGGAACAACAGGGTAGTTATAACAATCGGAGCTACAAACAAGTCTTTGAAATATACTTATATATGGATCAGTCTCACGATAATTTCAATACTAAAAGTCTTTGAAATTTCCTGTATTTTTTTTAAATTATACAATATTTCATGTGTACTGATTTTCACATTTAATATTCAAAGGAGAGAAAATATTAACACGGTACGGTATAGCCCTCAGCGTTATTTACCTCGTGTACAATATCAGATTGTGACAGATTGCTTATTTATTACATTTTACGTCCTTACACTCGACGCTTTGGTATTTGCAATTTGGGTTACGAGAAATTCTGGAAATGCATATCAAAACACGATGTTTGTAAATCATGAGTGAACGATATATTTTATTTAACAACCCTTTTTACATAAACGATATTGCAAAAATGACAAATATCTTTATTTAAACATGCAATAAAACTCTTAGCATGCCTGCGTCCGTTTATTAATCTGTTAAATCATCATGCAGAAACTACTGAAGGAATTTTCATGCAATTTTGCATAGTTATAGTTATACATGACTTTTATACATTTTTTTCGTTTGGCTCTCCGTGGGGTGACGCAGTAATAATCACCCCTACTTTTGCCCGTGGGTATCGTAAAAGATGACTAATGAATATAGTATACGGATAGCATCGATGCGAGAGAAGGAAAACTCGACATTAAACCCTATGCCAACACGTTTGACCAGCATGGTACACTAAATCAAATTCCTTCCAACATTAGAGGCTTGAGTTCAACAATGGGACGGGTATGAGATGATGAAGATATGTTTCAGGTGGCTGTCATCTGATGGTATCTTGCCTAGTCATCCGAGCGGGCCATTTGATGAAATGGGGCCAATTACCACCGAGCGAACTATGATATGAGATCTGAGAAACTATCCCGAGAGGTTAAAATGCCAACATACAACGTTAATTCTTAATTATGAGGAGTCGCCTCAATGTAGAGCTTACGATATTATTTATGTGAACACTTAAAAAGACTTTTTCGAAGACCGTGCTGCGTGAAAGAAGAAGACTATATGTACGATTTTTTTTAAAGGTAAGAATTGGGGAAGATTAACTTTTCTTAGTTAATATCTAATACTACACTATAATTATAAATAGGAAAAAATAATATTTTTGTTTATGTATATGTTTGTAATGCATAAACTCAAAAACTACTGTGTCGATTTCAAAAAGTCTTTCATTATTGGAAAGCTACATTATCCCTAAGTAACATAGGCTATATTTTATTCCGGTATTCCCACTACGCGGGTAAGGTGACTGTAACGGAAGCGAAACGAGAGCGGCTTGCTAATATAATATAACCATGTTCAATTATAATAATAATATAATAATAGGTCTTTACCTATGTAATTACTGTTCTGCAGTACTGGCCATTTCAAATCAAAATAATTTTTGTTTGGCTAAGAAATCTAATTTCAAATTAATTTTATTTTAAAACATGGAATTCATTTTCCAAAAGTAGTCATTTGTTTATTGATTAGTGTTTTCATCGCATCGCATCTTTTTCGTCATCATGGATACGTTAAAAATTCGAGTAATTATGGAATATGAGTATCGTCGTGGCAGCAACGCGGCACAAGCAGCACGCAACATCAACGACGTTTACGGAGCTAACACTACAAACCAACGCACCGTCTGTTATTGGTTTGCTCGCTTCCGTTCTAGAAATTTCGACCTGAAAAATGAACCTCGCGGTCGTCCGAAGACTTTGGTCGACAATGACGAATTAAAGGCGATTGTGGAAGCCGATGATACACAATCTACGGCTGAATTAGCAGCAGCTTTCGACGTTAGCGTCAAAACAATATTGGTCCATTTGCGTCTAACTAAGAAAGCTTGACAAATGGGTGCCCCACGAACTCAATTATCGCCAGCGCGAAGTACGCGTCGAGACATGCCTTGCATTGCTCAACAGACACACAAATGAAGGAATTTTGAAACGCATTGTTACTTGCGATGAAAAATGGATTCTATTTGATAACCGCAAGCGCTCAGCAAGTTGGTTGGATCCTGGTTCAGCACCTAAACAATGCCCTAAACGAAAACTTACCCCTAGAAAAGTAATGGTCACTGTTTGGTGGTCTAGCGCCGGTGTGATTCATCACAGCTTCTTACCAAACGGGGTGAGCATTACTGCAGATGTGTACTGTGAAGAACTGAACACACTGATGGAGAAGCTGGTACATCTCCAACCAGCATTGGTCAATCGCTCGTCTCCGCTGCTCCTGCATGTCAATGCGCGACCTCATACTACACAGCAGACGGTCTCCAAGTTGCAAGAACTGGGGTTGGAAGCTCTCCGTCATCCGCCATACTCACCAGACCTTGCGCCTACAGACTACTTCTTTTTCCAGAATTTGGATAACTTTTTGGCGGGAAAGAAATTCAATACCCGAGACGCAGTACAAAATGTCTTTGAAGAATTTGTTGCCTCCCGTCCAGCTGACTTCTTTAAGAAGGACATCAATAAACTGCCGCTGCTTTGCCAAAGATGCATTGATTTTATAGGTTACTTCGATTAATACAAATAAAAAATACATGCAAAAAAATTGTTTAATTTTTTTCATACATAACGGCAATTTCATAGGTAAAGACCTAATATAACGTAAATAATTTGAATTGCCCCTATGATGAGGGATTAAGAATAAAAAGTATTATTATTCATTACTTTTCTGTACTCGCTGTGTGGTAGCGGCTTCTAATACAACCCTTGCTTTGCTCGTGGGTGTCGTAAAAGACGACTAAGAGCCTGTAGGATGGCGTGTGGAGATTAGCCACCCTACAATTGTGTTGTGGTTGGCGAATGAAGATGTGAAGAGACGGCGAAGAAGAACGAAGAGAGTTATTTCTAAGACTGACGATTTATTTAGATTTTATAAATTATGTACAATAAATTGATAATAGAATTAGTGACGACCGTACAAGTGTGCGAGTTGATATCGTATGTCGACTGAATGAGGGGTGCTACGCCAGAAACCTCCGCGTGGTGTACCCTGGGTACGAGCGACAATTCCTTGGACTGCTCTCTGGAATTGTCGCTCGTGGCAAATATCTTGCCCGAGGGGGGGGGGGGCCCAGTTTGTGGGATGCCCCAAATTCGCTCCATGCCCTCTAATTGTAGAGGGTATTGGACGCGAAAATTCGACGGGTCCAGTCACTCATTCGTTTGAGGACTGGGCAGGCATTTGCCAACCACGACAAATCGTAGACCTGATTCTTGCTTCGGGACATTTGTCTTGAGGCCTAGATTCAGGAGCGAGGGTCTTGGCTTAACCGCCTGGACCGCGAGGAAGAAAACCTCTATAAAACAATCACCCAGAATACTAAGTTCTGGCGCGCGGCGAGAGGATGCATGGCTGATGGGTTGTTCAGTCGTTAGCGCGCCCCCAGCCAGGGTACCTGCGGACCCCCTGTGTTGGGATACAAATGTACGCTTGCCCGGGTATCGGGATCTCTGCCCGGGTCGACCTCTTTTCTCCCATACTCGTGGGAATTGTTATGGATACTTGTTTCTCAAACGACGTTGCAGATAGGAGGGGTGAGACGCCCAATACCATCCACAGGAACGGGAATTCTAGTTCCCACATTAAAGCCTTGCCATGCTACAGCAAAACTGGCACAGAGGAGGGAGATGCCTCGTCCGACTGCAGCTCTGCTGCTAGTCTGGCACTTGAGGCTCCAAGATTAGCCGAGGGCCCGCCGAAAATAGAGGCCCCTAAAAAGAGGAAGAAGAGAAAGAACATGGGGACGGGGAAGGCCACCAGCGTCAAAAGGCGCGAGTTGGCCAGGCAGGAGTGGCTGGCTAGGGAGGCCGCTGCAGCCACTCCGACTGCTGACGAGGGCGGCAGTACAGCCGCAGAGCCGTCGGACGCCGACCGGCTGCTGAAACCGTCGGCGGCTCATCCCGGTCTCCGGCATCGGCCCTGACGGCAGCCCTAGAGGTTGGGGAGGAGGCTCTCCCCGCGACGGTGCGGAAGCGCCCCCTGAATATGGGTGGCAGCTCAGAGTCCGCCTCTGAGGGGAGTGGCGCTATCATGCCTCCTCCCAAGGTTCCGGCCTCTCGTAGGGGACGAGGGGCTGCAGTGGTGGCGGCGAGGTCAGCAACTCCGGCGTCGATCAGCCATGTGCGGGGGACTGATGCCCTAAAGCGGGCGAATGAGGCGGCTGCCGCGAGGATGATGAGGGTGTTAGCGGACATCCCTCCCACCAGCGCGGCAGCTACAGAACCCGCTGTAGGTGTCAACCCCCCACCTACCGATGTAGCAACCCTGCAGGCCGAAAATGCCCGCCTTAGCGGCGAGGTTTCAGACCTGCAGGAGAAGAATAAGGCCCTGCAAAAGGAGCTGTCGGCGGTGCAGAAGGCGAACCGCGAGTTGGCCAAGCTAATGGCCGACTTGCGGAACCAGGTCGCGCAGCTGGCGAGGACCGCGCCGCCGACAAGTCCCGGCCCTACCGCCGCCCCCGTCGTCCCCGTTGCGACAACTTGCGCTGCGGCGAGTCCCCAGAGGGCCCAGCTGGCCGAAGCGGTCCCGCTGCCCGCAGTGGACGGCGTGCCGGACCAGACCATGCGCGCCATAGTGGATGTTTTCGGCAAGATGCTCGACGCGCGCATGGCGGCTCTGGAGGCGAGACTGCCCCCGGAGCCCCGACTCCGGCCGCCACTTGCTGCGGATAGGCCGAAAGCCGTGGCGTCAACCCCTGCCGCGCTACCCTGCCGCCAGGGCGGGCGCGTAGGAAACTACGCTGCGACCGTTGCTGGGCCGAAGCCCAAGCAACCCGCCGCGAAAAGGAAGGTGGCACCGGCTCCTGCTAAGGCCGGACCCCAGCCGCTGCCGGCAAATGCACCGTCGGTGGCGGCCAACGCAGCCGCGGCCGTGACTGCTGTGCCCGGCACCCCTGCCGCGTCTGAAGAGGGTTGGCAGACGGCCGAGCGCAGCCGAAAAAGTCGCGGCCAGAAGAGGAGAGCGGAGGCCAAAAGCGCCGCCAAAGCCTCCGCTCCCAAGGCAGGAGCCGGTAACAAGAGGTCGCGCAGGAGGCTCCGGCTGCCAAAGTCAGCCGCGGTGGTGATCATCGTCCTGCCTGAGGCGGCCGAGAACGGCCTCAGCTATGAGGCCGTCTTACGTCGCGCCCGGCGGGAGCTTGACGTCTCCGATTTAGGAGGCGTTGAAGCCAGGACCCGCAAGGCCCGGACAGGGGCTCGGATTTTAGAGTTCCCTGGGGTCGAGGGCGCCAAGACGGCCGATAGCATGGCCGCGAAGCTGAGGGGTTTGTTTGCTGCGGAGGATGGCGTCAAGATCGCCAGACCCGTCAAGTGTGCGGAACTGCGGGTCACGGGTCTGGACGACTCCGTGACGGTGGATGACATCCGGGAGGCCATCGTCTCGAAAACCGGATGTCCCGTGGACACCGTCCGAATTGGCGCCATCCGCCCTGGTCCGGGCGGCGTCGGTGCTGCCTGGGTGCAGTGCCCGGTAGAGTCGGCCAAGGAATTGGCCGGCTCAGGCAGGCTCCTCGTGGGCTCAGCGTGGGTGGCCGTGCTGGAGTCCCGGCCTGCGAGGTGCTACAAGTGCATGGCGGTCGGACACACTCGGCCGACATGCACTAACTGCTTTGACTGCAGCGACCTTTGTTTCCGCTGCGGTCAACCCGGGCATAAGGCGGCATCGTGCGCCGCCACTCCCCACTGCCCCGCGTGTGCGGCGGGCAATAGGCCCGCCAAGCACCGTATGGGGAGCAAGGAGTGCAAACCCCCGGCTTCGGCCCCAAAGGGTTGGAGCGGCCCGACGACCCCGGCCGCTCCCGCCCCTAGCGCGACGCAATCGCCCGCCAGCGTGGAGGAGGTAATGGATACGGCCCACTAATGGCGGCCGAATCTTACCACCTCCTGCAGGCCAACCTCAACCACGCCGCCGAGGCACAGGACGTTTTCCTGCAAGCCATGGCGGAGTGGTTGATCGGTGCAGCCGTAGCCGCGGAGCCGTACGTGGTGCCTGACTGGCCCTATTGGCTGGGCAGCAGTGACGGCTCTGTAGCAATCGTCGCCTCCACGTCGTGGCATTCCCCGCACTTGTTGCTCAAGGACAGGGTCGATGGGTATGTCGCGGCGGAATGGGGAGAGGTTACGCTATTTGGTGTTTACTTCTCCCCTAACAGGAGCGCGACGGATTTCGGGGCCTTCCTCACCATCCTGGGGGCCTCGATACGGCGACTGGCACCGCGCCAAGTCTTCGTTCTGGGGGACTACAACGCCAAGTCCACGGCGTGAGGGTCCCCCAGGACGAATGACCGCAGGCGGGCGAAGAGTGGGCGGCGGCACTGGGCCTCTGTTTGCTGAACAGGGGCTCGGTGCAAACGTGCGTGCGGCAGCAGGGCGGGTCGATAGTGGACTTGTCGTTCGCTAGCCCTAATGTCGCAGCACGTGTGAGGAGCTGGTGCGTCCAGGAGGAGGTTGAGACCCTATCCGACCACCGATACATCCGGATAGAGGTCTCCCGGACCCTCCTGCAGCCCAGCAGGGGTCACACGGCGGACGGAGCTCCCGCGTTTCCGCGGTGGGCTGTGGGTCGATTGGATCGGGACCTGTTGGCGGAGGCAGCCATCGTTCAGTCGTGGCTGTCCTCACCGCCCCAAGCGGACGGGGTGGATGCCGAGGCTGGCCGCATCCGCTGTGCGTTAACGCAGATCTGCGATGCGGCCATGCCCCGTGTGCGGTGTCTGCCCCCGAAGAGTGCGGTCCCCTGGTGGTCCCGAGAATTGGCGGACCTTCGGGCCGCGTGCATACGTGCCCGGAGGGCCTACACCCGCAGCCGAGCTCGCCACCACGACGCTGAGCGGGAGGGCCAGCTGTACGAGGCTTACCGCAGTGCGCGGTCTGCCTTCAGGCTGGCCGTCCGTACCGCAAAGGACGTTAGTCGGCGGGAGATGCTGGACAGTCTCGAGCGTGATCCCTGGGGCCGCCCCTACCTCGCGGCGCTGAATAAGCTCCGCGGGCGGGGCCCCCCCCTCACCGAGACTCTCAGCCTAGCCTCCTCACCAGAGTTGTCGAGGACCTCTTTCCACGGCGGGCGGAGCACACGCCCCCGGTCATGGCTTCGCCGGACAGCGACCGGGAGGGGGACGATGAAAGTGCTCCGCCCATCACGAAGCCGGAAATGGGGGTGGCGGTGGCGCGTATGCGAGTCAAATCCACCGCCCCTGGGCCCGACGGTATTCCGAACCGTGTGCTGGCCCTGGTCCTCGAGCACCTGGGACCACGCCTCAGGGAACTGTTCGACGCTTGTTTGACGTCCGGGCAGTTCCCTGGGTGCTGGAAAGAGGGGAGGCTGGTTCTCCTGCCGAAGCCGGGACGGTCTCCCGAGTTGGCCTCGGCCTACAGGCCCATCGTGCTGCTCGATGATGCGGGCAAGTTGCTGGAGAGGGTGTTGGCTGCCCGCATCGAGCTGCACCTCGTCGGGGTCGGGCCCGATCTGTCGGACGCCCAGTTTGGTTTTCGGAGAGGGCGTTCGACGATCGCGGCCTTACTGCGCCTGAAGGCCGTGGTAGCGGAGGCCGTCACCGGCGGAGGAGTCCTGTTGGCGGTGTCCCTGGACATCGCCAACGCCTTCAACAGTCTGCCGTTCAGCTGCATCAGGGAGGGGCTGAGGTATCACGGCGTGCCCGTGTACCTCAGGCGGCTGGTGGCAGACTACTTGGAGGGGCGCAGCGTCCTCTACGTTGACCGAGTAGGGGACGTTGTGCGAACGCCCATGATGTGCGGTGTCCCGCAGGAGTCGGTTCTGGGTCCGACCCTGTGGAACATCGGCTACGACTGGGCGTTGAGAGGAAGCCTCCCACCCGGGCTGGGCGTAATTTGCTACGCCGACGATACACTCGTCACAGCCCGGGGTGGGACGCTAGAGGAGGCGGCACGCCTGGCAACTCTCGGCACCGAGGCGATTGTCAGGCGGATCGAAGCGCTGGGGTTGAGGGTAGCCCTGGAAAAGACGGAGGCCCTTTTGTTCCATAGCCTCCGTACCGCCAGACCACCCGCCGGCGCTTCGATTACCGTGAAGTCGGTCACCATCATCCAGCATCCAGGCCCACATGAAGTACTTGGGCCTGGTGCTCGACGGGCATTTTTGGTTCCGGGAGCATCTCCATCGACTTGTTCCCCGACTTGTCGGCGCGGCGTCCGCCCTTTCGCGGCTGATGTCGAATGTGGGCGGACCCAGTGCTACGTGCCGACAGCTGTACGTGGGGGTGATCCGGTCGATGGCCCTGTACGGCGCACCGGTGTGGGCGGGGTCCCTGACCGTCCGTCTTAGGGCCCTCCTGTGGCGACCACAGAGGGTCATGGCGATCAGGGCCATACGGGGTTACCGCACAGTGGCGACGGAGGCAGCGTGCTTCCTGGCCGGAACCCCCCCGTGGGACCTGGAGGCGAAGATGCTCGCCGACATTTATCAGCGGGTGTCGGAGACGTGCGCCCGCGGCGGCATGGTCTCCATCAAAGAGATCACCGCCTGGCGGGTCAACGCCCGCCAAGAAGTCATTGCCCGTTGGGCAGTCCGGCTGGAGAGTCCTCGGTACGGTGTCAGGACCGTCGAGGCCCTCCGGCCGGTGCTGATGGAGTGGTTGGAGCGGACGCACGGGTTGCTTTCCTTCCGACTGGTGCAGGTGCTGACGGGGCACGGTTGCTTCGGGAAGTACCTGCACAAGATTGTCAGGAGGGAAACCACACCGTCCTGCCACCACTGCAGTTGCGACGAGGACACGGCGCAGCACACGCTCGAGGAGTGTGCTGCATGGGAGGGGGATCGCCGTGAACTCGTCGCAATTATCGGTGCCGACCTGGCGCTGCCGACCATCGCCAGGGAGATGCTCGTCAGCGTCAGGAACTGGGACGCGGTCGCCGCCTTCTGTGAGGCCGTAATCTCACGGAAGGAGGCGGCGGATCGTGTGCGAGTAGAGCTCCTATTCGGCGACACGTTCCGCCGCCGGCGACTCGGGCGGCGCAGGCGCGAGTATCTATACCTGCGTAGTCGTGCCGGCGTAGTAGAACCGGCCTAGTCGTGGTCTGGTTAGTTCGGCGATCTGTTGTGCCATGTCGCTGTAAGGTGATGATTGTGCTGCAGGGGTGCTCGCTGGTTGTAGTATTGATGGTGCTATCTCGTGTTCTTGTAGGACAGTTCGCCCAGCTTGCTCATGTCGAGGACCATCTCAGTAGTTATAGATCTTGATGTTTACGCGAACGGTAATGCAGATTCTTCGCAGGTTGCGTGTACAGATCGCGTTGATGGTTGCATGTTCAGACGTCGGGGTCATCAGATGTAGGATGGCGTGTGGAGATTAGCCACCCTACAATTGTGTTGTAGTCGGCGCAGGTAGATGTGAGAAGAAGGCGAAGAAGAACGAAGAGAGTTATTTCTAAGACTGACGATTTATTTACATTTCATAAATTATGTACAATAAATTGATAATAGAATTAGTGACGACGGTACAAGTGTGCGAGTTGATATCGTATGTCGACTGAATGAATAGACAGCAAAAGGCGGTGTATATATACTAGCATTCAGTCTGCGTGTGGTCCGAACGTGCACGTGTTCCAACAGGTGCAAATGATATCACCGCAGGTGCGAACGCAGGTGTCAGCTGTGTCGCCAGCTGCGTCGCACATCTGTCAGCTGTGCTCGCCAGCTGCCTCGCACCTGCGTCTTCTTGTATAGGCCAATCTTCATTAGCGAAGCGGATTGCTTCGCATTGTTGGGTTGCGGTCCAAGTTATCTTAGTGGCGGATAGACCAACTCCATCTGGTACCATTTGGGTCAACGATTACATTCCCAAGGAGGGTTGACGTCAGGCAGGCGGCCGGTCATTAAAGTCATTGCCGAAACTTTTTGCAATATGTCAAAATAGATGACATATTGCGTCGACCCCAAGTAATTGGGATAAGAGCAAGATGATGATGACTTTTCTGTACTCGAAGGGCTCACTAGGTGAATGGGTAGCACCACTTTCTTGGAAAATGTATAACACTGGCTATCGTCGCCAACCCGTATGCCAGGTATGGCGGTTATGGCATTATTACTCGATTTAAACCTATATTTAACAGTGGGCGTCGATAGACTAGTGCATCTATTGTGTTACAAAACACTAAAACTAAGAATCACTTTGTAATTGATGGCATTTTCGCAGACTAGTATTACAAATTATTCAACCTTACCAATAAGTCACTAATATCACATATAATCACCACTACACTAAACGTACAATAATTGTGTATCCACACTCCATAACAACCGCATAGAGCCTCACAACTCGGCGACAACTAAACTGAAGCTGTTGACGGCTGCCATCCATATTTGAAATCACCGTCACTTGAAATATTAAATACAATCTACCCTATTATAAATTATATAATTAAGCGGAATATCTTCAAGATCGTAACACAAGTCTTTATTTATTTTTAACATTATCTCATCGTTATACAATGGATTTGTTTCCTTTGAATGCTTTATCCCTAAATACAATTTTATAAGTAATATTTTATTGAAGGGTGATTCCAAAGGAGCGGGTCCTACAATATTCAGAAGCGGGTTTGCTTACGATTTGCGACTTTCCTCCAACAATAGGCATCTGATTTATCGCTCGTTGATGTAACAGCGCTCCTTTTTAGGAGAACGCCTACACGGGACCGATTCGATATTGAACAGCAACATATTGTCACGTAACTTAAGGAAAGAATTGTTGTCAATAAATTATACGAGCGCTTGATTGTACTCGTGAATATGTATGAGTGTGATTGTGTTCATCCATATTTTTTGGGGAGAAAAGAATTCTTGTTTGTTAACATACGTTGTTTTCAGATTGGATTATGATTAATATAGAAATTTCTGTGTAATATCCTTACTAATATTATAAATGCGAAAGTAAGTTTGTTTGTTTGTTAAGCTTTCACGCTTTAACCACCGAACTGATTTAAAAAATTCTTTTACCAATGGAAAGCTATAATATCAGGGAGTAACATAAGTTATATTTTATCCCAGTATTCCCACGGGAACGGAAACTATGCGGGTATTGCGTTTGAAACCGAAGCGAAGCGAGAGCGGGTTGCTAGTACTGTATGTTTGTAATCACAGATATTACAGAAGGATCACCATCTTAGCCCATATACGTGCTTCTGTTGGGTTCGGGCCTCCTCCACTATGGGAGGGCAATTGACCTACTACACCACGTTGGTCAGATGTATTAGCATTGGGTTTCGTTTCGAGTTTCGTTTTTGATGTTATATGAATTTCCCTTAGTTGCCTTTTACGACATCCACGGGCTAGAGATGGGGTGGTGAATTGTATTTTTCGTCACCACACGGATAAGCTCAAGAATATTTAAATAAAAAAACTGTGTGTGTAGTTATATACGCACAGGAGAAGTTAGACGTACTTCTTTGGCGTAATAATAGAAAAAAAGGTATTTAATACATTGTAAGTTTTATTATAACGCATTATCTAGTTGACATTTGTGTGGGTATGCGCGCGCATCATAAAAAACTTTAGGGCGTTGGTTCTTCGTGACGACGTGCGCGTGCTTCGAAAGCAATTATTCTTATTATTTTTCCCTAACACGCCAAAAGAACTACAAATTAACTACAAAAGTCAAGTAAAATATTTACATTATTGAGGGTAAAACTAAACTGAATTCCGCTTATGGAATATCTTATCAACGAAAAATGAGGTCAGGCAAGTAGTTGCTCGTAAGATTAAGTCAAAAACGTCGCAACGTTTTCGCCATTTGTTCCTTTTGCAGGTAGAGGGTCGAATCATGCTGCTCAGAACGTATGTAGATTAAGACAATGTTCTCTCTTTATTATAAATTACCTATTTTTTTTTTGGTGTGAAAGTTCTTTAGATATCACTAATACCTATGTGGTAAATAAAAATTGGACGGTAATGAAAAGGTCTATATCATTTTAATCTAATAATTATAAAACTTAGTTTTAGAAACAATACTATGGTGTTCTTTTTTTTTAGCCGAGGCCGCGGGTGACGTGACCGGGAATTAGTCCGTCACCCGCCGAGAGGTCGACCGCGTGAGGAAAGACCGACGTCCTTCCCGAGGAGGGGACGTCGGTCGATGGGAGGGTACCCCAAGTACCCTAGTAATATAGGGGGTATTCCGTCGGGCCGACCACTGATGACAAGTAATCCTGCTCCGGTGGTCGGCCCAACGACGAAGGCGACGTGGTTTTCGGGTGGGTTGCGGGTGTTGCGTGCTTACGCCCCTCTGTCGCCCCGGACGGAGTGGTGCGAGGAGCGCGCCGACCGCAGCCCACCCCAAAAAAAACAAAAAAAATTGTGTTATTTTTTAGTATAGACTTACAACCCATCTTCGCTTCGCTTCGGTTTCAGTGGCCTTACCCGCGTGGTTCCCAATCCCGTGGGAATACCGGGATAAAATATAGCCTATATTACTCCCTGATATTATAGCTTTCCCTTGGTGAAAGAATTTTTGAAATCGGTCCAGTAGTTTCAGAGCCTATTCAATACAAACAAATCTTTCCTCTTTATAATTTTATTAAAGAACACAAACCAAAATTAAATGATACTTATAATCTAGCTAATCTAAGAAGTGCATTTTGACAGATGTCAGAGTAAGTTGTCTAGGTATGTGATACAAATAATTGCTATCGAAAATATCCGATTTTAGTGAGAAATCGATATTGATTCTTTTTAATTAATAATCGGTTTATTTATTATTTTTCTCAAAAAGGGGATGAATAAATTAAATGCCTTAGTATTAGGCATTTAATTCACCAGACGCCAGCGTTAGGAACTGGGAGGCCGTTGCCACCTTCTGCGAGGCTGTTATCTCGCGGAAGGGGGCGGCGCAGGCGCGAGTACCTGCGCCTGATGCCGCCCTAGCAGAGGTTGCGGTTGACCGGACCGGGGATTTAGTCCGGGCATCCACAGAGACGTTCGCCTTGCGACGGCGATCGGCGTCACAGTAGGGGACGTCGACGGGAGAGGATACTCCCTCGGGGTATTCCGTCGGGTACACCACTGAAGTCAAGGAACTCTGCACCGGTGGTCGACCCAACGACGAAGGCGACGTGCTATACGGGTGTGCGTGCTTACGCCCCTCTGTCGCTCCGGACGGAGTGGAGCGAGGAGAGCGCCGACCATAAAAAAAAGTAGACAATTTTCGACAAAACCTCCAGTTGATCACAATCAACTCATGAGCATTCAAAGTACAACTACATCCTTTTGTAGATATTTTTCTAACAATTAATAAGGTTTGCGTAAACAGAGTCTAGTATGAGTGTAGCCAAGGTTAACGTATAAAGCAAGATCAGTCCAAAGCCGAGTCAAAAAAAAAGAATGATTATCACCAACACAAAATACACGCACAGTCAGCGCCGGCCCGAAGTAAATTTTAGAATGGAGCGAGATCCAATTATGGCGCCTCGCCTGTTTGCTCCTAATAATATATACCTATACCAATTGTGAGTGTAACGTAAGTATGGAACCATTTAGGCGCCCCCTAGGATTTGGCGCCTGGAGCGACTGCTCTGTTCACCGTATGGGCGGGTCGGCCCTGCGTACAGTCCCCTTCCCAGATGGTGAGAGACTGCACCATAGATAATCCACTATAAAAATGAGAGACTGCACCACAGACTAGGTTGTACAGAGCAACTCAAGTCAATAGAGTGTTGCTTTTGGGGATTTATTCATTTTTGACAGATCATGGTCGGGTCACATTCAGCCCGTACCGTCTGGGGCGACGATAGAACAGAGCGCAAACCGCATAATCTGTCGTATTTTCTCCCATAGCCATTGGGCAAGCCACCGGTACTGGGTCTTGGCATCAGTGGCTCACCCGGCGGCTGCTTTTAGGGGTACTGGATTTCTACCAAAAAGTCAGTTTAGTTGTTCTTGAATGGTAAATGATGTCGTTGCTTACTTGCTTTCAGCCAATGAAGGATAAAGTGGCATCACGGTTTTATTTTAATACGAACATTTTGAGAATTTAGTCCATTCGATTAATTATATTATTCTAATATTTTTACCGATTATTTGGATACTCGTGAATTGGAAGTGACCACAGCACTACTGTACAGAACGTGATGACGTGACATTGTAACAGCGTCAATAACAATTACTGTTTTACATGTTGTTTTTATTTTAAATTGGTTTTACGAGTCTCAACATTAGATTATTGTACAAGAAAGTAACCCGCAACGTTAGTTATATAAATAACTTAAAATTTATTGTTTGCAATCATGTGTACACGTTTGACCAAAGTTATTGTGTATTAAAAAATGTGAAACGTCAAAATGCACTTCTTAGATTAGATGAACTATAATTATTACTATTATCATACACAAATCCTGTAAAAAAAGCATATAATTTCGAATTTTAATAGTGCAAGTAGTGAGACGTCCGTCAGCAACAGCCCACTCGCGCGTTCTGAGCCCGCACGAGATGTAATTCTTGTGATATTAAGCTGGTGCTAGGGGAAAGCAGCGCGGGGAGCAGTCTGCGACGCGTGCGCACGCCCAAATAGCTCTTAGAGGTTAGGTATTTCCGAGACGTCATTGCCCGTTGGGCAGTCCGGCTGGAGAGGCCTCGGTGCGGTGTGCGGACCGTGGAGGCCTTCCGGCCAGTGCTGATGCAGTGACTAAAACGGCGGCACGGGGTGCTCTCCTTCCGACTGGTGCAGGTATTGACGGGGCATGGTAGCTTCACCAAATACCTGCACACGGTCGTTAGGAGGGAGAGTACACCGTCCTGCCGCCACTGCGATTGCGACGAGGACACGGTGCAGCACACGCTCGAGGTGTGTGCCACTTGGTCAGAGCAGCGTTGTGAACTCGTCGCAATCATCGGTGCTGAACTGACGCTGCGGACCATCGCCAGGGTGATGCTCGTCAGAAACTGGGGCGCGATCGCAGCCTTCTGCGAGGCAGTAGTCTCGTGGAAGGAGGCAGTGGAGCGCGTGTGCGAGAAGCGTCTCCTCGACGACGCGACCCGCTGCCTGCGACTGGGGCGGTACAGGCGCGAATACCTGGCCTGATGCCGCCCTAGGCGAGGCCACGGGTGACGTGACCGGGGAGTTAGTCCGTCACCCGCCGAGAGGCCGACCGCGTGAGGAAAGACCGACGTCCTCCCCGATGGGGGAGGGGCTTACAGGTGTGCGTGCTTACGCCCCTCTGTCGCCCCGTAAGGAGTGGAGCGAGAAGCGCGCCGACCGTAACCCGGGGTGGGTTAAAAAAGAGGTTAGGTATTTGACAGACTTATTTGATATAGTGCCGCCCACTGTTTCGTCCGCGTAATCAATATAGCCTAGTTTACGCGCTGATAACATATCTTTGTATAGGCGAAAGAATTTTTTAAAGCCGTCCAGCCGCTTTGAAGATTACCCGGCACAGACAGACAGACAGACAGACAGACAGACAAAAGATATAAAGTTCTTTTTTAGGCATATGTATAGTGCAAATAACCGTGTGAGCATGAAAAAAGCCTATTATTTTGACATTACAAACAGACACTCCAATTTTATTTATTTGTGGTGTATACGTACGGACTAAATCTTTTTTATTCTGTATAACTCGCAACTCATACGTAATACAGCTGTGCTTCTTTCATATATGTATAGGATTTATTTTGAATAAATTATTGAAATAAAAATAAGTATGGTAGGTACGGACATTATTTTTAGTTAAAAATAACCGAAAAGTTAACATTTTTTTCATTATGTCACCTTAGATTTTGCGAAGAACGGTCAAAAATATATAATACATAGAAATGGAGGCGTTATTTAAAAAAACAAAAATCTACTACCTATTCATGTATCAGGATTCTGTTAAAATATTTAGAACGAAGTCAATTTTGTTTTCATCAATCTAACACTGAAAGTGATTTTCTAGCGTAGACAATTTACGTGAAAAATAACCTTATGGTCCGACACAGCCCCATTCGTTTTTTTAAGATAGATTAGTTATTTTTAATTTTATAGGACAAAACTCTGCACTGAGGAATGAATACTTATGTTGCAGGGGATATAAAAACATATAATTGACACAAATTACAGTCACTAGCAACAATTATTTGTGTATCGCATAAACAATTGTCCTGCTTTGGGAAGGAACTTACTAGTAAACTACTCCTTCATCTAAACATTATAGCGAAGTAGATCTTTACTTCGTCGCTATAATGTTATGTGATATTAAATGAAACTCAGTTGCTCTTATTTTTATTAACTTATTTTTCTTCCAGCAGCTTCTCTTGCATTTTGCATGAGATTTTATTAGCTGCAATGCTACTGTTATGTTCCACTAAATGTGGGTAAGAAACATTAGAACTCGAGCAGACAACTGCTAGTAGAGAACCTAAGTATGAATAATTTAGTGAAGAGGGTCTCCTTATTCGTTGCGAGCAAATCTTTGAATTTTAAAGCGGTGTGAGGTGGGATATTTGAGGAACTCGATGCCATCTGGCAGCGCGAAGCTTCAAGTTAACAAGTAGCATTCATACATATTAACTTAGCGCCGAATGTTATTCCATATTCATGCGAAATGTTTCTGAATGCAATATTTGTGGGTGATTAATGACTTTAGTAATAAAATTAAAAGCATGTTATGTATTTATTCATAAATCTACACATTTAAAGTTTCTTTAGACTATGGTTATCTTGAAAATGTGAAGTGGCTGACTATAATAATATTAATTTGTAGTGAGTCTATATCATAAAAGTAAGGCGCAAAAGGTACTAGTACTTACTTGTGCTAATTATTAATCCAATAAGGAATGAAGTGAAAGTATGACCGCTGAAAACTTCAAATACAACCCAATACCAACTAGTTTGACCTGACCAACTTCTCTCCTATTACGGAGAAGGCTCGAGCCTAGGGACACGATACCGAATAGAAAGTATCCATACTGTACTCGATTTTCGATACTGCTCATGAGAGCAGTATCGAAAAAAAGTATCGTACTCACTAAAGTATCGAAACAAAAGTATCGATACTTCAAAGTATCGAATACTGAGTATTTTTCTTAGAATTTATGCCGTGATGAACTTTTTGGTTTTTTTTAGTAATTTGATCATCTGTGTAGGGTTTAAAATATTTTGAGCCACGTTTTAAAAAGGTCATTATGTTTGAACTAGATGGCGTTACCATAAACATGAGTCGTAGGGTCAAGTTTAACATGGATAATTTCTACAATTTATTAGATATGATACCTGCCCCAAAGTACTCCTTGAGTAAAAGTATCGAATACAAAGTATCGAGTACAAAAGTATCAGTATCGAAAGAAAAGTACTCGATACCTAAAAGTATCGATACTTTTTTCGGGTCCCTACTCGAGCCCAGTTGTAGGACGTATATTAGCTGAGATGATGATGATTATCTGCGCATCTTATCTCTTAGTAGTCTAACAACGATGAATAGGAAATGGAGTGGTGAATTGTATTCTTACTCCGTTACCACACAGAAAATCTTTAGTATTTACCAATAAGATTAGCTGTGAAACAATTCAGTTCCATTACTTACTATTTGTCAATGAAATCTTTGTTTAAAAGCTTCGGGTTCAGCACGGGCAAGGCTTACGTCTCGTTTCTGAACAAATCCGAAGATATCTTTTCGTGTTGGCAGCGGCACTATTCAACTATAAAAGTCTAGATTGAAGAATGCTCTCCAAATAATAGTATGATTATAGTATGGATGTATGATTTACAGCATAAATAAATATATAAGGGTACATTACTCATATTACCTGAACATTTTTTTACAATTGGTGACGTTTGTATTTGATTTTTGATTTTACAGCAGACTTTACAGCACTTTCATGGCCTTGAACCCTGTTATCTGTTTGAAACGTTGGGCAATGAAATATCAATATAATGAATTCTGATGTTTAAGCGAGTATTATACAGTGAATAATTATTAATTACTCTTTACTAATATTATAAATGTGAAAGTAAGTTTGTTTGTTTGTTACGCTTTCACGCTTAAACTATCGAACCGATTTCAAAAATTCTTTCACCAATGGAAAGTTATGATATCAGGGAGTAACATAGGCTATATTTTATCCCGGTCCTCCCACGGGAACGGGTACTACGCGCTAAAGCAAATGAAACCGAAGCGAAGAGAGGGCGGGTTGCTAGTTGTAAATAAAACTACGGATTTTATCGCGATTGTATTTAATTTTTGATTGTCCGACATTTCGAATACTTTACAGCGTTCATGGTCACGGGTGGACCACGACCATGAACGTCCGCCGATAAAATTTACAATGCGCAAAACAAGTTTAATTTACAATGGGTAATAATAGTTTTATTTACAACTAGCAATCCGCCCTCGCTTCGCTTCGGTTTCAGTCGTCTTACCCGTGTAGTTTCTATTCCCGTGGGCATATTGGGATAAAATATAGCCTATGTTACTCCCTAATATTATAGTTTTCCATTGGTGAAGGAATTTTTGAAATCGGTTCAGTGGTTTAAGAGTGAAAGCGTAATAAACAAGCAAACAAACAAACACAAACTTACTTTCACATTTATAATATTAGTAAGGATGAGTAATGCTCGCGTAAATATCAGAAATCATTATTTTTTGGTTTGTCTCATATAAATAGTTATCGTTAAGGAAAATATCATTAGTCTAAACTATATGTTGTATGTACATGCTTAGGTTGAGTTTATTGAAGTCCGTAATAAAATTTACCTGAAAACCTCGTCAACATCCTACCTAGGCCCTCACGGTGAACCTTTGCATACATAGTACTTCTAGAGGATATACTTAGTTCTTCTAACAATCGAAATATATAGTCCAAAGCAGTAAGCTATAATATTATTTGTTGATAAGTTGAGGTTGCAATGCTGGTAAAGTTTAGCTGTTGGCAAACGCTACAATTTTAGCGGCCGGGCTAGATTTTCTAGCAGTCCTAAGTGCTTCTATATAGTGGATATAGGAAGCACGTTGGAAGCGGAGAGCGTTACAACATTTATATAATTATGTATAGCTTGGTTTGCATGAAAGATTTTTCAAATGTAATTACTTAGAGGTATTAAAGTTTTACATCTTTATTAAATTAAGTGACTTCGTACGAAAATTGATTCATTGTGACGGAATACATTGGACTGAGAAGTTTCACTACGAAATATATAGGGATGGAATAAACACATTATTCTAGCTAATATTATAAATGCGAATATGATTTTATATTTTATTTCTTTGTTTTGCTTTCATTACAATTAACAATAGATTCACGATTTTTCTATAAATGTTGTCACGAGTACAAAAAAAGAAACATTTGGTATTTTTATTAAATAACAGTGTATTACGAAAGTTGCCGAGAACTAGAATAAAAAGCTTAAAGCAGTCCTCTGATGTTAAATAAATAATAACATAATTAGGCATTAAGGGAATAAAATATTAAATATCTAACTTAAAGCGGAATTTGTTTCTAAAAAATCCGTTTTAATAGGCTCTGAAGTAAATCCGAATTGTAACGATACGCACTTAGAATTAGCTTATAACTTGTTCCATACAATATATACAAGCTGTTAAGCCGATGTTACAACAAATTTGTCGCTTTCAACCAACTCTCTATGGTCAGAAACAGAATAATAACAAACTGAATATTGTGTATAAAACTATTTTACGGATTTTATCGTGTTCGCTTTCCAACGTTCATGGTCATGGGCGGACTGGGAGTATCCTGTTATTAGTGTGATGGTATCATCACTATTGATGATGATTGCTAGAAGACAAACAAAGAAATGAACTCGCATTTTATCATCGTGACAACTCATTTACGTCCTGCCACTGCGTACGAATATTTTTTACGATCAATCACGAGATAGGACGGTGTGCTGATCATAATGTTCTTACTCTTTTACCACATTCATAACTCGAATTTGCATTTATTATATTACTAGCAACCCGCCCTCGCTTCGCTTCGGTTATAGGTTATAGTCGTTTCGTTCCCGTGGGAATACCGGGATAAAATATAGCCTAGTTTACGCCCTGATATTATAGCTTTCCATTGGTGAAAGAATTTTTGAAATCGGTCCAGCCGTTTTGAAGATTACCCGGAACAAACAGACAGACAGACAAAAACTTTTTAATTGATATTTTAGGCATAGGTGTCGTGCAAATAACCGTGTGAGCATGAAAAAGCCTATTATTTTGACATTACAAACAGACACTCCAATTTTATTTATTGGTAAAGATTTTGGATTACAATAATATACAATTGTTATTATAAACTCAACAGACAACAAAAGAGAACAACTGTCCGCGTGGTGAGGGACTTAGAATATAATTTACCACCCTCTATTTTGGAATGCTTAGATATTTTTATTTGAAATTACTTTTGATACATCTATACCAATAAATAAAATTGAAGTGTCTGTCTGTAATGTCAAAGTGTCTGTCTGTCTGTCTGTCTGTCTGTTTGTTCCGGGTAATCTTCAAAACGGCTGGACTAATTTCAAAAATTCTTTCACCAATGGAAAGCTATAATATCAGGGCGTAAACTAGGCTATATTTTATCCCGGTATTCCCACGAAAACGCGAACTACGCGGGTAAAACGACTATAATCTATAACCGAAGCGAAGCGAGGGCGGGTTGCTAGTTATGGGTATACATATATATCCGACGCTTACGAATTTAAGTATAAGTTTTTATGAACTCTGTTACTGTATCATTTAGGCTCCTTTATCACACTATTGCGCTCGAGTTTGCTCCACAATAGGAAGGCAAATGATCTTCTTACAATGTTTAGACACTGCACACCTTTGAAATATACAGGTTTCAAATAAGTTCTCAAGTGTTTATCATCATCATCATAGCTCATACAGATTCCTCTGTCGGGCTCGAGCCTCTTTCACAATGGCAGAAAAATTAAACTACTATACCACGCTAGTCAGACGTCTCGATATAGGGTTTTATTTCTTCCACTTGCAAAGATGTAATCTGCATGTTATAATTCCTTAACACGTTCCCTGCACCATCATTTTAAAAAATCTTTCAGCTGGTGCTTTGGAGACCTAAAAGATCTCGTAACTAACCTACCCTTTGGTGCGTTTGAGACCTAATCAGTCTCCTACAAATACGGTTTTGAAAATAATTTATATACCACTGTGAAAATAATTATACTACTGTGCGTTAGGGACCTAATACATCTCTAATTGTTTTAATTTATGTCCTTGAAATCACCTTTACGTAGGAAGCAAATATGTATTGTCTTACTCATACTTAAAGTACTTTACACGTTAGCGCCTCCCGCAAGGAGTGAAAAAATACGATTATAGTCAACGCACAATACGAAAGTCCTGCAAGAGATCTGATAGATCTCGTAACGCAACGAACGTGTTAATCATCTTTTACGATACCTACGAGCAAGAAAGAAGGTGGTAAATTGTATTCTTATTCCGTCACCACACGGAAACTTTTAAAATTAATCAAAACAGGGATATCTGCTCTCCTTGAACATTTCTAAAACCAAATACGTGTGGTTTAGTAAAACGAAAGCTACCAGACCGCCGACCAATTTACAAATTAAGGCTCATAAGTACCCGTGTTATGGTGGCATGATCTCATGTAGCTGTAATTGTGGCGTCATAGCACAGACAGATACGTTCAAATACCTGGGGGTGATAGTTGATTACAGGCTGAACGGGTCGGCTCATATAGATACCGTTGCAATATGTATCAGAAAACTAATCAACGTATTTAAAACTTTAAGACTGGTAGCCGATACAAAGCTTCCTATGGTAACATATCTCTAGCAGAGTCACTAATAAGCTACTGTATTGTTTCACGGGGTGGTGCTACTAAAAATAAACTTATAGTAGTCGAAAGAGCACAAAGAGCTTTACTTAAAGTGATAATGAGATTCCCCTTTGGGTATCCCACAAAAGATCTATACTCTATAACTAAGGTACTATCGGTTAGAAAATTATATATTATGAATAGCATATATCGGTATCACAAGCTAACTGTTCCAGATTTGCCTCCATGTACCAAAAGAATTGACAATTGCCGCGTGCCCCGTTATAAAAGTGGGGTGAGTGTATAATAAAATTAACAAAGCACTAAATATTAAAACCAAAACTTATACACTATAAAATCTAGAATCATGCAATGGCTTCAAGAAAAAGATTATGATGTTATAGAGAAATTGCTTGAGAGTATCTTCTGAAGCCCGCACACAAGCACTTATTACACACGCACACACTTTCAAATATACTCACGCACAGCTTTTACACATACACACAGCAAACACATACCCATGCACATGACATAACATGCACACATGCACATGACATAACATGCACACAATGCACACAAATTTTACCACACACAGACACACACACGCACACACAAATACACACACAAATACACACACACATTCACAACCATGACGAATACAACACTTCAAAAATAACATAATCACTTGTTTCGAAAAAACATGGCTGACATTATTGGGAAGAGGCCTGTCTTTTATAACACAGTATCAACTAACACAAAAGAGCGTTTCAAATTATTATTATGTACCCATTTTGTTTTTTTGCAATAAAGATATTTATTATTTATTATATTTTTTTGGCTAAAGAGAATTATTTTTCTTTATACAATAACCTCAATGGCCTGTAATCGCCAAATCCCATGGACAATAATTTCACGACGCGGGAGCAACTAAGAGTTTTTCTCATAGCTCAAAATGAGATCATAACGTCGCAAATCTCGGGAGGCTTTAAAGAATAACAAAAGGAAAGAGCTCAAAATTACATTGACCGAGTAATTTTTGGGGCGAGGCTTACAGAATGGTTCCTACAGGACCCTTCTTTGGAGACCCTTTGCGATTATGTAGCGGTTTTATAAGCTTGTTATGTTTTACGAGCAAAATATAATGTTTACGAATATGCTGCTCCGTTTCACTGTCGAATTGTGCGAAATGAACAAACATTAAAGTAATTTGTTAAAATTTGCCCAATATGAATATTAATGGGCGGACCTTTGGATGGTCGGTCTAAACAACTGACGATGTGTTACCGTTGTTAACGTTATGAAGGTTGTGCAAATGAAATTGAGGCGTCACCTGTTTTTACAAAATTAATTTTCTTTAATTCAAAAGTGTTGTGGACTTTTATGTTATCACTAGCAACCCGCCCTCGCTTTGTTTCGGTTTCAGTCTCCTTACCCGCCTAGTTCCCATCCCCATGGGAATATCGGGATTAAATATAGCCTAAGTTACTTTCTGATATTATAGCTTTCCGTTCGTGAAAGAATTTTTGAAATCGGTTCAGTGGTTTGAACGTGAAAGCGTAACAAATAAACGAACAAACTTACTTCCGCATTAATAATATTAGTAAGGATGTGTGAATAACAGTGTTCAAGAACTAATGACAGTTAATTGATAAAGTTGTGGTGTTCATTTTGTATTTATCATATCACGATGACCGGGTAATTTATGTAGTACCTAAAATTTACATGATTGTAATTTTTATAAGCTATTCTATCATTGTTAATCTATCACTATCATCATCGCAATTACAGCCCATATAATTTTCACTGTTGGATTTAGGCCTCCTTCACAATAAGACGGCAATTTACTTACTATTCCGCGTTAGTGAGACGTGTTGTAATAGTGTTTTATTACGAGTTTTCCTTCTCTTTGCTAATCTTATATATAAATTTCTAGCGTACGTGTGTATGTCACTGAACTCCTCCTAAACGGCTGGACCGATGTTGACGAAATTTTTTGTGTGTGTTCAAGGGGATTCGAGGATGGTTTACATTCACAATTAAACCCGGTAGGTGGCGCTATTCGGGCAGGACAATAACATAACTTGAGAACGACTTTACCGATTTCGTTCATCTTTTTTTTTAAGTTTTCTTATATTTTAAAAAAGGCCTTTACGGAAAAAATTAAAAAGTTGCGCAGAAAATTGGAAAATTAGAAAATTTAAGAAAACTTAACGGTTATACACACCTTTCTGATGTAACCTTTTTTCGACTATATAAACTTTTCTATCTTTATATATGTAAATCTTTTGTTCGTGTGTTTGTAATTGAACTCCTTTTAAACGGCTGAACCAATTTTGATGATTTTTGTGGCCATTCCGATGGATATGAGAATTCATATCCATCGGAATAGCCATTGGGAACATCCAAACCATTCGGTTTAGATTAATAATTGGAACCGGTAGGTGGCGCTGTGATCGATGTCAAGGAGAATTCAATTTTCATTTTTTTTTACAAATTTGAACAGAACAACGTCTGTTGGGTCAGCTAGTCAATATATAAACTCCATTCTTTATAGAAAACCATCAATTAAAATTTTTAAACATTCCGTCCTTTGGGTATCCATAAAACACTTTAGTAAACAACTGATATTGCCTTTTAAAAAATTTGCAATACTATTTCTTTTTATGTGCAACTATCTCAGCGTGCTGATTTTATATTGCTAGGCTTAAGCCTCCTACACAATAGGAGAGTAATTGATCTATTATACCACGTTGGTCCGAGGTCTTGATATAGGGTTTTATTTCGAGTTTTACTTCTCTTGCATAGATGATATTTGCATATTTATCCCTTAGTCGTATTTTACGATACTCACGGGTAAGATAGGGTGTGATGAATTATATCCTTACTTCGTCACTACACGCAAAACTCTCTATTACGTGAGACTAAGTAAATACAGGTTGAAACGTGGATATATAATTATATATAGGACTGTAACACTTCTGTTTTCACCTTTTGTGAACAAAGACGTGAAAGTATAAAAAAATAGACTAAAGGCAATGTAATTTTAGTTGCTTATGTTTTTAATAAGTAAATATCGTAAGCTTTCATTATAATGTTTGAAACATATGGACTGAATTTAATATTAGGGTACATAAAGTTAAAATTTTATTTACTCAGCTTGTGAAAGTGAATGTTTGTTTTTATATTAGTGAAAGTGTTGTTTTTATATTAGTGAAATATTTGACATTCATACGATGGGAATAAAGAGAGTTGTAATAAATTCTTAGTGGAGGCGGTGGATGAACAAATCGGGTACAATTCGCCACCCGCAGTTAGTTCTATTACATACATAAGATATTCCAGACTGCATGAAGAACGTCATATAAAGGAATATGCATTTGAAAGAGTAACCAAAGGCACCGTGCCAGTGTCATAGAATCTTCGTACGGCCATCCTAATTTCGCCATAGGTGGCAGACTGAGGTACGGTCTAATCAGAAGATTGGCAAAGTATTTATTAAAATAATTTAATTTAACACGTTGTATTTTAGGTGTAAAAAAATATATATTTTAACGTATTGTTTAAAATTTATAGCGTATTAAATACTAGATGGTCAGTAGCTTTAATGTGTGTTAAATTTAAAGTAAATAAATCAGTCTGTAGACGGCACTTAAGACTATCATTATTATAATACATTTTTAGTTAACATTTTTGGTCAAGTGTTTCCTTTTACAGTTTTCCCTTATTTTCTATATAATTATACCTTATAACTTATTAATGAATAGAAATTTAAATAATTATGTAGAAGATACTTATAGTTTTTTTTTTTCAATTTTATTAATACTTTCTGTGGCCAGTGTCTTCAAACGAAAGGAGATGCTTAGAATTAATAAATGTGAATGTTATTAACCTTATTTTTTTTTATAGACTTGGATATACATGATCCAGAAATATTTGTTTTTATTCTCTCTACGTTCACATAAGCAACACAAACTTCGCCTTAATATCAGCTGATCGGCCGATGACCCTTAGTCGTTCGCGAGGGCAAGTTCGTTCGTACCTACTTACACCACCGATGCGACTTAAATGCTTACATGTATCCTGTTCATAATATGTAGCATTTACGGCATAGACTCTTAGACGCACGTTTTTGAAATCACTATAACTATTATGTTTTAATTTTTCTTGTATAATATACATTCTAATTACGATCCATGACCGTTAAACTACAACATAACATACTTGAACAGTTGATTCATAACCTGAGACACTCTGTCTATAAAATATACTAAAATATACCAAATATACCAGGGATGAGTAAATTGTCACGGGTTCAGTTCATAGTGCCTTGTTGTCAACAAGCGTTGAAACTAGTTGACCCGATTGTTCTATAGGTGAGCCATGTTGACAGATAACGCGTTGTTGTTAACTATTTGGATGTAGTCTTATTTGCGAACTAAATAAATTGATGGATTTCGTATTGTTGATTGCTGAAATAAAGATCTAGTCTAGATCTATCCAAGACTACTTCTAGTCACTTAATTTAGTAAGTAATTAATATGTTAAAAGTTCGATCTTATACATTATTTTTAAAAAGAAAACACTCTCCACTAAGAAAACAATTCTCGTATTGCGGGGGACTCTACAAACCTATATTTAACGAACACAAATTATATCCAGACTCGGCAACACAATTTGTAGATCGCACAAATTGTTTTCCTACATGGGATTCGAATCCACGACACTACCATGTTAGGTAAGTATATTAACCACTACGACATCTGTGCAGTTATTATAATGTTCATATACCTCTGATGACTTACGGCATGGAAAGGTGGTCGCTAAATGTGGGCCTTATAACTAAATTCAAAATAGCTCAGCATGCTATGAGAGTAGGTTATGTTCGGGATTTCTCTGCAAAATAGAATCCAAAATACGAAAATCCGTAGAAAAATGGTTGTAGCCAACATAGGACGGTGAATGAGCACGTTGAAGTGGCAAGGGCAGGACAGATCGCTCGACGAACCGTCAACCGCTGACGAAGAAAGATTCTCGAGTAGCGACCACATAATACCTATAGGACGTCATAGCTTAGGACGCCCCCTCACTAGGTGCATCGACAACCTAGTGGTTGCTGGGCGACGTTAGATGCAGGCGGTCCTGGATAGCACTTTGTGGTGAAAAACGGCTGAATAATGATGATGATGATATCTTTGGTTTACAAACTCAAATGAGTATATTGATAATCTAATTGACGCGTTAAATGATACCTAATCGATTAGGTGATGACTGATCGTGGAGGATGTCAAAATAATTAGGACTAAAGGCAAGTAAATTTAGGCAAAAATCATGTTGTATATAAAAAGATAGGCAAAAAATGCCTAAGCAATAAAGATCGCTTTATACTTTTGTTTTCTGCAGAAGTTATAAATAAATGAAAATTGAATAAATAAGTCACGATATTAGTTCGAAGTTTTAGCTCTTTGCAAAAAAATGGACCTTAGATTCACAAAAAGGCGAGTCAAAGTAATTTAATTTCCAAATAATTCCTGTGGCCTGCCCATTGCCATTTCAACGTGCTAATTCTGCGGGCTATGTCGGTTACACCCGTTCTTCTACGAATTTCCGCGTTTCGGATTTTATCACGTAGAGAAATACGGAGTATAGCCCTTTTCATAGCTCGTTGAGCCACTTTGAGCTTTTTTATGAGGTCGACATTTAGAGAAAACGTTTTAGTGCCGTAAGTCATCGCTGGTAACACACATTGTTTATAAACCTTTGTTTTCAGACACTGCGGAATATTGGACGAGAAGATCCTCTTAAGTTTCCCCAACGCTGCCCAGCCGAGTTGGATTCGTCGGCTGACCTCTTTCCCGAAATTGGATCTACCTAGCGCGGTATAATAGGTCAATTTCCCTTTCACTGTGGAGGAGGGCAAAGTCTAACAGTAGAACTTATGGCCTGAGATGATGACGATGATAATATTACTGTCTTATTTAAGAGAAAACAACTGCACTGATATATATTTCTGAAGATAGTAAACCAAGTCTTCGTCAAATTTCAACTTAGAACAATACTTCGTGATATATAAAAATATTTAATTGAGTCAGGCGGATGATTATAGCAGGCGTTTTTAATTCTATTAAACTAGTATTCACTTATGACATGGTATTATATAAAATACTCTAGTATTTCAAAATATAATATGTCCTGTATATAACAGATGTTAGTTCACGTGTATAGAAGATAAAAGTGGATGTGACTTGGGTTTGTAATAAGCCATAATATGCACGTAACCTTGCGGTCGTCCTATTGTTAATAAAACGAAGTTTTCTGAGAATATGTATATGTATCTTAGACTGCAATTTATGCACGTATTATTCCGTGTGGTGACGGAGTAAGAATACATTTTATAAATCCCTATCTTGCCCATGGATGACCTAAAAGACGACTGCGGTATATAATATGCATATAACATATCATTATGTCTGATCAGTAAGTCATTTCGCTCTTATTGGGGAAGAGGTTCGAGTCCAGCAGTGGGACGTGTATCTACTGACTTCAAACTAGGTATCAAGGCACCTCAGGTATAAAAATGTCATATTTAAAATTCGACATAAACTAGATATTCAAATTAATAATAAATGAAAAGAGAAATAATAAATCGAGATCATATTTTACATGACACTCATCTAAAATACAGTAAAATAACTATATTTTCCGAATGCGGTTACACTGAATATATGAGTAAATAACTCATGTTGTACGGCTCAGATATCAAAGATCACATCAGGCAGTCCCGTAAAACTGTGGCCCTTACAACTAACCGGCCGGATATGACGAGGAAATGAACCTCATTCCGATTTTTCTTTGTTTTTATTCTCATTCGGTAATAATGTCCATTGCACACGTACGAAAGAAAAACATGACGGTTATTATAGATACAGCTTATCGTTATCATAAAGTATTAGGAGGTTTATAAGTAGGTATAAAATCATTCATCTGTTAAAATGTTATTATACTATCTAAATATGTGCTACACATCTTATAAGGGGTGTATTAATTTTTATCGTTTCACTTACAAATATATTTTCTTGCTGTTGGTGGCAAACAAGTAAACAGCAATATTGCCGATCATGGCCGACTTTTGCCAAGCCGCTGCTTACCGTGAAAATAATGAACGGAGTGTGAATGCGTGCAATAAGGAGCCGTGATATAAAGGCATCACCAAAATCCAACACACGCTAGCTGTCCAGTTTTCTGGGGTGCTAGCCGGTTCTATCGTTCAGTACAGTAAAACATTGCTACTATTCGGACGTTGATTTTCTACGAAAATGAGGTACTACCCTGGAGGGACTGGCCCACGGCTGTAGACAAACGACTGTCGACAGTGTGATCATACCAAATTAAAGATATAGACACTATATACACACAAACACCATTCTTGAAGATCTATCTTATTAATACGTGAAGTAAAAACTTTGAACCCTTTTTACGAAAATTACGTGGATGGACAAGTATGAAATTTGGCACAATTGAAGTATATAATGAGGAGAAGTGCATAAAACTGAAATTTTATATAATAATGGATTAGAAATACATTAAATTCATTAAAAACGGCAGTACGCACACTACCATGCAATCGCTACACACATACACATACACCAACGCTTATACACTTGTTTACGGTTAAAATCTCTGGTCGAACTCAATGTCAAACAATCATAATTATGATGACAATGTCTAATAGATATTTGTACTTATATATATATATTTATATATTATATATATATATATAGCTTGCTCAATATACAATTATACATAACAATAATTAAAAGAAAATTGTATAGCAGAAAAATTAATTTAAATCAATAATGGCCGAATTTCGACCAGTCGGCGACCACTATTATATATAAAATATGTCTCGCTTTTATGTTATTAAAATAAAACTAAATCATATTAATATAGAGGACCTAATCTCTGACATCATCAACACGAAGCCTATAAAATAACTCCACATTTTCATACACTTTTCTTTAATTAACTCTGTAATGCATAAACTCTTCGTTGCTAATTAAAATAGGCACAGGTATATTAATTAGAAACCCTTTTAGAGATTATAATTGCTTCTTTTTACGGCGTTGCCTGCTTAAATGTAAGTAGGTATACAAAAAGTGAGGGAAAAGAAAATTACCGCTGTTTTGAGAATAGAAATACAAAATATTTACCCTAATTAGTAGTTAGAGGTTTTGTATATCAACAAAATGGCTGCCATTGTCTTTACAGTACGCCATAAAGAGCTCAAGATTGCATCCAAATATTTTGCCATTACTGTTTTGTTATTAAGGAATGTGCAGGGTGAAGGAGAATTGCAATGATAACGAATAATAGGGGATTGGAAGGAGCTTTGTGCAATCAGTGCGTTTTATCCGTTAGCGACGTGCCGGGGTCTCATCGTTGCAGGGTGAAGGTAATTGTGATAATACAATATCCACTTTGAATCTTCAAAAACGTGTCTGCAATAGTGATCATCTATAAATTTCAATATATTGATCTTACCGTGCTAGATTTTCAGACATATATTGTAGCCATAGACATAGATAATGTGTAAAAAATTATATTTTATGGTACGGTCATTGAAATATAATATAATAGTATTTTATTTATTTTATTTTTCTTATTTACATATAATGTGGTAAGTACAGAGATGATATATAGTTATTATAGAGAAGCAGACACATTATTCCGTATTCTAATAGCATGCAAATGCTTCATAAATATGTCTACAGAACTCAATCATTATCAATCATATTATTTGAAATTCAAAAGCAATAATGTCATATACCCTATGCCAACCTGTCTGACCAGCATGGTATAGTGAGGTCAATTTCCCTCCTATTGTGGAGGAGGCTTGAGCCCAATAGTGGGATGTATATGAGCTGAAATGATGATGATGAATGTCATATATTATTTTACTCGCTTAAAATTGCTTTTTGTATTGCCTTTGGTGGTGATAATTGGTAACTTGTTTGTTGACTTCTGTAATAGCAGGGGCTTAGCCAATTAGCCAAGTTGCTGCCTGCGTTAGGTGGCCTTTATATCTCTGAATTTCTCTCCCCAACTGAATGAAATAAACTAGCACAGTGATACCACTAAGATGTCGACTGTCTTTGAAAGTTTGGTATTACTTCGAATGAATCCATCTATTTATGACTGCAGACATAAAACTGTCAACACCTTAGCTTTATCGTTAGAAAATGCTATTAAAATAGTGTTATAAAGTATTATACAAAAATTACCTTACCATTATCTTGTACTGGAGGCCCACGAATATTGCTCGTTGATGCGGATAATATATAAGATGAAACTCAATGAGTTTGACCTATAATTTTACTGAAATAAGAACAATTGCTATTTGTGATGATTTGAGATAGAAAAGATACTATGAATAATTTTAATAATTTTAAACAAGTTAGGAATACCTATTTCGTGAAATTTATAAGCGACGCTCACATTAAATCAATGTTTTACTGCTATGAATGTGCATTTTGTGTAATTCGGTGTCAAAGATAATAGAGAAAACACGAGATACCATACAAATACGTGTATCAGGCATACTAATGTGTCCCCATTGGCCAACAACTGCTGTTGGTGTCCTTGTTATATATTGAAGTTTTGCAAACAAGCGTTTTATCGAAATTGATCAGAGAAATGTGCCATTGGTTAGCGTTACAATGAGTTTCTGTAGCGATAAGAATTAAAACAGCTTGTCTTATGTATTAATAGAGATATTTTAGAGAGACTTATCAAAATAAGCTTTTTATTATAATTGCTGTAACTTACATTACCTGCTTTATATTACAGTCATTTGGTATTTTTACCTGGAAAGTTTCCCGAGAGTTTTGAAAATTGGCAATTTTATGGATTTTGACGTGTTCTTTCCGAATTTCAGCTTTGCCACCTCGTATCTTTGCCGCTCGCACCGCCATATTGGAAAGATGGCGCCTAAAAGCAGTTTTTTGATAATAACTCTTTTCCCAGGCATTTTACAGGAAAACATATTTATACAAAATAATTGTAGAAAAAATTTCCTACAATTTATGTCTTAACCTTTTTTTTTCCTAAAATCAATAGTTTCGGCGTACGAGCGCCGTATAGTGTAGTCCGACACACGTTTCGGCAGAAATTCTCATTTCCACCATGAGGTAGAGAAGGCGGCGCATTTTATTATCATCCCCAGGCCTAATACATATCTGACTCACTATTTCCAAATTTAGTTCAATGTCCGTCGCTTCATTGTTGTTGACGGACCAGGTGTTAGCTGTGCTTTCATGCATGGCAGTTTCTTCTGTTTTCAATCCTTTTTCCTTCACTTCAATAACTTCACTATCTTGCAATACATCACCACAAATAAAACAGTTTACTTCATTAGAAGCCATGGCTCTATAAATTCAAACGACACTGTGAAATGATAAACATGTATTGATGACTCAGACTAAATATATCTATTGAGCTCCGCTAGGGTAAGATGTTTCTTTGAAGGGAGAGGAGGGGCCTGACACAGAAGTGAAGAACGCATTCCTTTATACCTGCGGAGACAGACCATAATCACCCGGGTTTTCAATCTACAGTACAATATTTAACCTTAGTGTAATTTTTATATTTTACAATTCATAAATATGAGCAGTTTAAAGTAAATATTACGCGTTATTTCCGTGTGGTGACGGAGTAAGAATACAATTTACCACTCCCTATCTTGCCCGTGGATGTCGTAAAAGACGACTAAGGGATACAATATGCATATACTCGTAGCATCTATGCAAGAGAAAGAAAAATCGAAACAGAACCCTATATCTGTCTGACTAGCATAATATAGTAAGGTCAATCTCCCTCCTAATGTGGAGGAGGGTCGTGCCCAACAGTGGGATGTATATGAGCTAAAAGGATGATAACGCGTTTATGTACAACGGTATACGGCGCTCGTACGCCGAAACTATTGATTTTAGGAAAGAAAAGATTAAGACATAAATTGTAGGAAATTTCCTCTACAATTATTTTGTATAAAAATGTTTTCCTATAAAATGCGTGGGAAAGGAGTTATTATCAAAAAACTGCTTTTAGGCGCCATTTTTCCAATATGGCGGCGTGAGCGGCAAAGATACGAGGTGGCAAAGTTGAAATTCGGCAAGAGCACATCAAAATCTATAAAATTGTCAATTTTCAAAACTCCCGAAAAACTTTCCAGGTGGCCTCTATTTTTTCAACCAAATGACTATACTATTAGTGAAGAAAAATAAAAAAAATATTTAAAAAGGTATAAGGAATGAATATAGTTATAGAAATCGCCGGTCCCTATGTTGCCCGTGGGTATCGTATAACACGACTAAGGTATATAATATGCGTACAACATATGTGCAATAGAAGGCAAACTCGAAATAAAACCCTATATCAACTCTATGATTAGCGTGGTATAGTGGGTCAATTTTTCTTCCATTGCGGAGGAGACTCGAGCTCAGCAATGGGATGTATCTAAGTTGAAAGGATTAGTGTTCTGGGCATAAAATTGATATTATGAAAAATATTGTCTTCCCAAATAAAATTTGTATTTACTAGGTTTATGGAAAATTCATCAAGGTCATGTAATTTTTAGTTCGGAGGTAAACCACAAAAAATGAGACAAATATATGCTACGAAACTGAACTACAAAGCAAGTGATGCCGCAGGCAAATCGCTAGTAGGTAAGTAATAAATATACGTACATTGTAGTACGTTTCACAGTGAATTGTTTTGTTGTACTAGCATTCTCATCTCATTACACCGCCCACAACCTGACAGACGTCAACTGACTTGCTAGCACAGCGGCTTGCTATTAGTGTCCTGCAAACTAGAAGCACTATTTCTAAAGGAAGATGCTTTGTTAAATGATAACTCCTTTGATTTATGTGTGCGATCTTTTAAGTTAATAAATATGATATGGTCAAACATTAGTGTTTTTATTGGATTGTTTGAGATTATATAATACGATGACAGAGTAAGAATACAATTCACCATCGTGTATCTTAACCGTAGGTATCCTTAATGATAAGTAAGGAATATAATAGGTCTTTACCTATGTAATTGCCGTTCTGCAGTATTGGCCATTTCAAATCAAAATAATTTTTGTTTGGCTAAGAATTCTAATTTCAAATTAATTTTATTTTAAAACATGGAATTCATTTTCCAAAAGTAGTCATTTGTTTGTTGATTAGTATTACGTTTTCATCGCATTTCAATCATTTTCGTCATCATGGATACGTTAAAAATTCGAGTAATTATGGAATATGAGTATCGTCGTGGCAGCAACGCGGCACAAGCGGCACGCAACATCAACGACGTTTACGGAGCTAACACTACAAACCAACGCACCGTCTGTTATTGGTTTGCTCGCTTCCGTTCTAGAAATTTCGACCTGAAAAATGAACCTCGCGGTCGTCCGAAGACTTTAGTCGACAATGACGAATTAAAGGCAATTGTGGAAGCCGATGATACACAATCTACGGCTAAATTAGCAGCAGCTTTCGACGTTAGCGTCAAAACAATATTGGTCCATTTGCGTCAAACTGCCAAGGTAAGAAAGCTTGACAAATAGGTGCCCCACGAACTCAATGATCGCCAGCGCGAAGTACGCGTCGAGACATGCCTTGCATTGCTCAACAGACATACAAATGAAGGAATTTTGAAACGCATTGTTACTTGCGATGAAAAATGGATTCTATTTGATAACCGCAAGTGCTCAGCAAGTTGGTTGGATCCTGGTTCAGCACCTAAACAATGCCCTAAACGAAAACTTACCCCTAGAAAAGTAATGATCACTGTTTGGTGGTCTAGCGCCGGTGTGATTCATCACAGCTTCTTACCAAACGGGGTGAGCATTACTGCAGATGTGTACTGTGAAGAACCGAACACAATGATGGAGAAGCTGGTACATCTCCAACCAGCATTGGTCAATCGCTCGTCTCCGCTGCTCCTGCACGACAATGCGCGACCTCATACTACACAGCAGACGGTCTCCAAGTTGCAAGAACTGGGGTTGGAAGCTCTCCGTCATCCGCCATACTCACTAGACCTTGCGCCTACAGACTACTTCTTTTTCCAGAATTTGGATAACTTTTAGGCGGGAAAGAAATTTAATACCCGAGAGGCAGTACAAAATGCCTTTGAAGAATTTGTTGCCTCCCGTCCAGCTGATTTCTTTAAGAAGGGCATCAATAAACTGCCGCTGCGTTGGCAAAGATGCATTGATTGCATGGGTGATTACTTCGATTAATACAAATAAAAAATACATGAAAAAAATCTTTTAATTTTTTTCATACATAACGGCAATTTCATAAAGTAAAGACGTAATAGATGCAAGAGAAGGAAGACTGGAAATAAAATCTATCAATCTCGACCAACTTAGACGAGTGGTAGGGACCCTATCTTTGATAGGAGCTAATATACCAAGCTGGTTAGATTACCAGCATGGTACAGTTGGTCAGTTTATCTCTTATTGTGAAAGAAGCTAGAACCCAACAACGGTGGGACGTATATGAGCTGAATTAATGATGATACGGAACTGTTGTTTTCTCATTATGCCAGCGTTGCTATTGATTTGAAAGCTGAAATCAATAATATTGAATCTAATCTTATATCTTATCTTATATCTTTAAATGAGCAATTCTTGTATATATATATTCAGGATCTCGGAAACGGCTCCAACGATTATGTTGAAACTTGGCATACTAGAGGTTTCGGGTCCAAAAAATCGATCTAGCTAAGCTTTATTTATAGAAAATGTTGTTTTGTCCGTGTTTTTAGCACAACAATACAATGACATTAAATTTTAAAAGAATATAATTTCAAATTTCGTTGTCAACGTCATGAGTTACGATAGCTCAGTTAGGAAGTTGACTGGTTCTAATTTTGATTTTTTTGGCATTCAAACAGCGTCGGTTCGAATGTCGGTGTTATTATTATTCTCTTTTTGTAATTTTTTATATATTTTTCATTATTTATTTTTTATTAATATATATCTAAATAAATTCGACTAAAATACAACACAAATATTCCGAGCGAAGCTCGGTCAACCTGATATTTTATCTTTAAACGAGCAATTCTTGTATATATATTCAGGATCTCGGAAACGGCTCCAACGATTTTGTTGAAACTTGGCATACTAGAGGTTTCGGGTCCAAGAAAAAGATGTGGCTAGGTTTTATTTATAGAAAATGTTGTTTTGTCCGTGTTTTTAGCAAAACAAACAATGGCATTAAACTTTAAAAGAATATGAATTCAAATTTCGTTGCCAACGTCATGAGTTACGATAGCTCAGATGAGAAGTTGACAGGTTCTAATTTTGATTTTGTTGACATTCAAACAACGTCGGTTCGAATCTCGGTGTTATTATTATTCTCTTTTTGTAATTTTTTATATATTTTCATTATTTATTTTTTATTAATATATATCTAAATAAATTCGATAAAAATATGCCGAGCGAAGCTCGGTCAACCAGATATTAAAGGCTAAAAGAAATAAATTTTGTAGCACCTACGGATGTATCTATGGGTATTGTAGTATATTTGTGTGCAATATAGTTGTATATTACTGAACACGATTATTTATCTGCTAATGGGACGTCACCAAAATTAGCTAATAACACAAGAGCCCGCGAACCCCAGACCTTCGTTATTTTATTAAAGCTGAAAGTTTGTCAGCGCATGCTCCCAACACAGGTAGGAATGCCTACCATTCCATTCGACGAAAAGAATATTCCATGGGTAATGACCCAAGTATTATATATAAAAATCTTTTATACTATAACTTAAGTAGAATTATAATTTCATGAACGTTAAGGGTGTCTGGCAAGGGGTTGCCACTATTAACGTGATTTTTAATAACGTTCTGAAGGTAATATCAAAAAATCACGCTTAATAATTTGACGAAAATAGATCAGTATTTTACACACCTTTAGTACCTTTTATCTTCCAAAGCCACTGTAACCCAAACTTCTTAATGGGCCATCGTTCTAACTTGTGTTAGGAGCATGCGCTGGCAAACTTTCAGCTTTAATAAAATCACGAAAGTCTGGGGTCCACAGGCTCTTAGTCTATAACGACTGTGTCATCTATCCTGAAAAGTTAAGTTCCGTGCACCGCGACCGATCAAAGACGCGCGCGATTGGTGACATACGACTGACATGCGTCTATAGCGACAAAAGTTACACTATGAAAATGTATAGCGCAGTTTACGTCAGTCTTCGCTTGCGTTTGTTGCAGACAACGGAAACGGCGCCATACATTTTCATACTTTGACTCATCATAGATAATAATCTATAAAAATGAGACTTTGACCACTGCCGCATCGCGTGTTATCAGCTGCACGTGGCTGCTATTGGCCGCGATGCTCGAAAATGAACTTTAACACAACTTAAATGAATAAAATTTTGATATATTACAATTATATGTAGTTCAGTTGAGATATTTATTATCACAAAACATTACAATCTTATCTCTGAACAAATTATTAGATACGGACACAAAATTGATTACTTACTTACAAAGTTAATTATGCGAAACTTGATAACTATGTCTACGTAAATTCAATTAATCTATATTATGTGTAAGTACTGAAATTATATGGTTCTATCTACATTTTAAATTTTATTACAATTTTTTGATAAGTATTCTATTTACGACTCTATAATCTAAATTCTACTGTTTTGATTAAGCATTATCACAGCCCTGATTAATAAAATTTTGTCTGCGCGTGACTTGTAACGCGTCCTTACTTTGTATACATTTTAATACAGAAGGTAAATTATTATGCGATTCTAGATTTCCAAACTCAATACTAAATTTTAACCAAAATTACGTTCTATCAATTTTCTTTTTAATGCGCGATCTAATCTATACCAATAAATAAAATTGGAGTGTCTGTTTGTAATGTCAAAATAATAGGCTTTTTTCATGCTCACATGGTTATTTGCACGACACCTATGCCTAAAATAGCAATTAAAAAATTTTTGTCTGTCTGTCTGTCTGTTTGTTCCGGGTAATCTTCTAAACGGCTGGACCGATTTCAAAAATTCTTTCACCAATGGAAAGCTATAATATCAGGGTATAAACTAGGCTATATTTTATCTAGGCTATATTTTATTCCCACGGGAACGGGCACTACGCGGGTAAAACGACTATAACCTATAACCGAAGCGAAGCGGGGGCGGGTTGCTAGTATTCAATATTTATATAATAATAAGTGATGCCACTAGATAACCAGGCAACAAACATAAATCATTATTGACTATAAAAGAAATTTCGCGCAGGAAGAACATCTCCTTTCTTGCCTATAGATGTCGTAAAATGCGATTAAGGGATATGATATGCAGATAACATCTACACAAGACAAGGCAAACTCAATATGAACTAGACTAAATTTGTCTAACCAACGTGGTATAATAGGTACATTTATTCTTTATTTTGGAAAAGACTCGAACCCAACAGTATGGTTAGAGATGATTAAAGGAAACTTTAGTTGTCAGATTTCATTGACGAACATTTTTCAAATCTCACTCAGCTCATACATATATATCCTGCCGGGCACGAGCCGCCTCCATAACAGGAGGGCAATTAATCTTCTATTTCATGCTGGTCAGATAGATTGGTATAGGGTTTTATCGAGTTCTTTTCTTCTCTTGGATAGATGTTACATACTTATTAAATCTCTTCGTCGTTTTTTACGATAGGCTGTGCTGTGCGGATTGTATTCTTACTCCGTCACCACACGGAAAATTACTCCAAATAATATCTTTTCCAACTACTAAAACTATTTTTTATGAAATAATTTTATAGAATACTAGCAACCCGCCCTCGCTTCGCTTCGGTTTCAGTCGCTTTACCTGCGGCGTAGTTCCCGTTCCTGTGGGAATACCGGGATAAAATATAGCCTATGTTACCCCCTGATATTATAGCTTTCCATTGGAGAAAGAATTTTTGAAATCGGTTCGGTGGTTTAAGCGTGAAAGCGTTACAAACAAACAAACAAACATCCTTACTTTCGCATTTATAATATTAGTATGGATGTTTTATTTGTTGTGTTTATTAAACGTGGTCATTAAATGTGTGTTTACGTTTTACCATAGGCATAACAAATATTATATATATAGGGACGCCAGTAATATTAATTTACGTGCTCTGTTACTTTAACTAAAAACCTTTTCAGTTGTTGTATGTAAAATGATTTGCTAGGGTCTTTAAAAGCAAGCTACTTAGAAACAAAAAACTAAGACAACTTTTATGCCACGTATGCCGAGAAAGTTAAAAGTTATAGTAAGCACTTAGCCTGATATAAGTTTATAACTTTGCTTTTGCGGACATAACGAACCATTGTTATAACAATTTTATATTTTCATATACAGTACTCACAGGAGTAGGAACTCTTTTATAGTTGCCCTATTCGAGTTGTGCTTGAATCACACTTTTTAATTATGATCAGAAACCTCACTATTTTCCATGTAAGTAAGTATACTAGAATATATCTACTGAATAAAAAAAGAATATGTGTACTTATGTACGAGTACGTACGTAAGAAGTTATACTTTTTTAGTGCAACACGATAAAAATCTTTTTAAAAATTTTATCTCTCGCGTTATCATACGTTTGTAGAAAAACGACACAACTAATAGAAAAAGAAAAGGGTATTTAATACATTGAAAGTCTTATTATAACGCATGTATGTAGTTGACATATGTGACAGTGTGTGCGCGCATCGTAAAAAATGTTGACTAGCTAACTTCAGGGTGTCGCTTTTTCGGGTGAGTGTGCGCGCATCGTAAAAAATGTTTACTAGCTAACTTCAGGGTGTCGCTTTTTTGGGAGAGTGTGCGCGCATCGTAAAAAATGTTCACTAGCTAACTTCAGGGTGTCGCTTTTTTGGGCGAGTGTGCGTGCATCGTAAAAATTTACTCTCATCATTTTTTCTAACGCACAAAATAATTATAGCTACAAAATGTTGAGTGATTAACTTCAGGGTGTTGTTTTTTCGTGACGGTGTGCGCGCGCATCGTAAAAATTTACTCTCGTCATTTTTTTCTAACGCGCAAAAGAAGTATAAGTAGCTTCAAAAAGTAAAAAATCTAAAGCACGTATATATATGTACGACTATTTATGTGGTCTTGTCGATCAATGTCAGATAGCTTTGGAATGATACGTAATCAATGAAGGTTATGTATACCTATAAAACAACTTATTATATGATAGTTCATATTCTAAATGGTGCCAATATGTTATGAATTTCAATTATTAAACCTAGGCAATAACTCATCGGGTGGCGAGACCGAGAATTAGTCGTACCACAAGTAAAGAGGCTAACCGCGTAACGGCGACGACGGGAATGTTATCCAAAAGTATAATTCGCCGGGCTTGTTGTTGAAGACAAGGATTCCGTACCGGTGTTAAACTGAAAATTTCTAATAGAAAATTACAATACATTCTAGGCCTGAACTCCATCCGTTCCATTGCTCGACATGTTGGGCGGGACATAATTGGATCATAGCTCGGCAAAAAAAGGAATATCAATCAACGATAAACCAGACATGTTTTAAAGCAAATATCCCCTTTTATTATTTATTACGTAATTAATTTTCTGTCAAGGAACTTTTGTTGTAGTGTACTGTTATCATAAAGACCCATTTATTTAGATAAACATTTACCAATCATCATCATCATCATTCAGCCTATCGACCTCCACTGCTGGCCTCCCTCATGTTTCGCCACAAAGTGTGATGCAGGCGCCTGCATCAAATAATATTTGTATTTACCTATGATGTTTACCTATAATTTTCTAAATGAATGAATTAGAAAAACAAACTGACATGACAAACTTTGAGCATTTAATTGTCTATTTTATAATTGAAGATAAAAGTTACTTATATAAAAAAAATAATAATCATAAAATTGTTAATGGTGTTGGTTTTTCGAATGAATCGCAGTCATTTCGATTTCAACTACTTGATGGAATCATGAAATCCACAAGTATTGTAAGATTTAAAAAGAAACTATTGGGAAGAATTAAAGCTACACGTGGCATGGATAAAATATAAAAATAAAATTAAGCTGAATAATGTCGTAAAATAAATATATAGAGAGAGTATGATTTTACGTTGCCAGATTACTTCATAGAGAAATGTCTTATTTTTTGCAATACAAAAAGTAAAATAATGATCCAACCTGCCAATTTATCAAAAGAGAACAAAACAAGCAAAGAAACAAGTCAGTGGAATAACTGTCCTGCTTATTGGAGAAATGCCAAATAAATTGACAGTTGTTGTCAGCAATAATCGATGAGATATCATTTGTTCCTTATATTAAAAAAGTTGTGCTTCTTCATTTCTGTTATTTTACTCTGTGATGCTTGTAATAGGTATATATTTTTAGTTAGACCTCGAAATAAAAAAAAAGTGCTTATCTCCTTTCGAAGTTTGAACAAATATAATATGAATAGTACTTGCGGATTTTATCAGTACGTAAGACACGTTTATATGATTCAAGAGGTTTGTTCTTAGTCTGAATTTTCTTAATATTTATCTTCGATCCAAAAGTTCCTTTATGAGAATTGAATATATCTTACAGAGCCTTTTAAAAACATCTAAAATATTTTTTAATATTATTAAAACAACCTTTTAAATCTTTTATCTAGAATCTATAATTCCTTTAATAGATTCATGAGTTCTATTTTAGATAAATTCTCCATCACCTCAACTCATTTAAGTCCACAGCTGGGCTCGAGCTTTTTCCACAGTGGTAGGGAAATGAATCTATCACATATACAACGCTTGCCGTTACCACATGGATAATTTGGATAAATTAAAACAATGGGGATTGTAATAACATAGAACGCTTAAATTGTAAGCCTGAATATATAATATACGTTTCTGAGTAGATACTTTCTGGAGAATAATACATTTTTGAAATTAATTTAGAAAAAATCACTAATGCAGATGAAAATTAATTAAAAAATCATCAGTACTTTGCATATCGCTGGATGTATTATCGAAGTTAGATGCAGGGTTTTAGAGACCCCACGATGTTTTGCTGTTAATGGAAGGCTGATTGGATCCTAACCAAACTTATGTAACGCTATAATTTGTGACCATTAATTGTATAGTTCTCCATCTTGTAGATAATCACATTATCCCGTTGCTGTAGAAATTTTGGGACTTCTGTTCAAAAAAACGCGACAAGTAGTTTTGACAGTCCTCTCTTGATGTTAAACTGATACGGTCTAAAGAATTATTTCTGTTTTTGAAATATAACCTTTTTAATGATATCAAAACCAGCCAGATACAACTAGTACAGCCAAAGAATTTTTATGAAAAGTTTATTCAAACCTTATGCAAAGAGACTTTTTCCCTAACCGATTTTAACAAATCACAGGTTACCTTTGGTGACCTTAAAAGATCCCTTTTTTAAAAAGGAGCACCCAGACCACTGAGCCCTTTATTTTATTTTTGGTAAATTGTGCTTTTTTTGGATTTTTTTTTTAGATATCAATAGTTTTCACATATGAGAAGAAGAAGAAGTTTTACCCCAAACGGAAACTTGTAAAAAGAGAAAACCAAGAATCGAAATGGAATTGTCTTGACCGCTCGATTGCGCCCAACTGTATTATTTATATTCTCGATGGCAATGGCTAAGTTTACCTTTATTTTCTAATTATGCTAAATTTCATAGTAATCGTTTGAGCCGTGTCTAAGGTTCTGAATATATGTATACAAATTAGTCGTTTAAAGATGTTTATATTTTGGCACAAGGAAATACAAGTTTATTAATAGGATGTAACGAGATTTTCTCATGTTCAGTATGTAATAAGATGTTGGGGTATCTGAAGTTAATTAGAGTTTCATTAATCTTTTTTCATGCTCCGATTTTCTGTGCTTTGAATTGCGTATCGAATATTGTTACTTTTCTTATTAACGGTAATTAGAACAATATTATTTTTAAGTGAAAATTTCAAGGCAGAATTTGTTATGTATATGCTCTAACTTTCAAACTATCAGTTAAAAAGCTGAAAGATTTCTGCACTGTTGCTTTATAGCTAAGACTAAAATCTTTTGGATTTAGTCCAACAGTTTTTAAGACCAAGACTTTATAACAAAGTAAAAACTTTGAAACAATCCTTCACACTTCCAATTACTTCAATTCACTTTGAAACTTGCTATTGGGAATCATAAATGGCTGTTCCTGTTTTATTATCAAACGCGTTCTCAGCAATGGTAACTTTGACGGTGTTCCTTATTACGACAGTCGAATATAAAACCAAAAGTTCGGGGAAACTTTCTCACTCATTCTTGCACTGAGCTGTTGAATGACACCTCTGGGTCGAATTTTGACCACTTTTTATCAGTCTCATAATTTTTATGTACCTGATGTAGCTACTAGCATATTTTATTACTACCATTATTTATTCTGGAAATATTTATTGTATCAATTGTTATTTTGTAAATATCGTCATCGTCATAATCTCAGTTCATATATCCCACACTGATTGGCTTGGGCCTCTTCCTTTATGAGAAGGAATGTGACCTACTATACCATGCTAGTCACCGCACTAGGGAGTCAACTCCCTGGGCGAGACATTGGTGGCCCCTATCAGAGTAGCTGGTACATGCCGACAGGGTCTAGCGAGCATCTTCGCCTTTAAGTCCCACGGAGGAGATCCAGCGAATAAGCACGTTGCCTATATTGCCATCATGGGACGTACGAGACGTACTGCCAACTTTAAGAGTTGCTATGCTAATGGATAAATGCTTATGGATCTTATAAAAGATGTCGAGATCGCCAGGCGTGGCGATTGTGATGAGTCGGGTAGACGCAGCCTTCTGAATACGTCGTGCGTTTCGCTGGCGATATTGTTTAGCTCAATTTGTGTAAGCGCGATTGACGTGCTATCAAGTGCAGGATTATTATGTAACCGAGATGGACGTGCTGAAATGTGTGTTGTATATAGTGTAAACTTGTGTCTCTGTGGTGCATTTTTAGTGAAAGAAAAATAAAGGAAGATAAGAAGAAGGAAGAGAAGGACTTAAAGGGAAGTTGATTATAAACTTTAGTAGAACTTTTGTAGAGGTTAAGTTAGGTTAATTTAGGCTAAGTTAGGCTAGGGTAGGCTAGGTTAGGCTAGGGTAGACTAAGTTAGGCTAGGTTTAGTTGTATATACATTGTAAAATTGGCTGTAATTATAAACTGTGTAATCTGATTGTCACTCAATATGAGTGTCGAGGAATGGGCTGGGGCAGTCATGCCTCCGCCTCCACTTCCTCAGGATGAGCCTACGTGCACTTTGCGCTCGGGTAAACGCCTCTATAGCGCTATTGATAGCCATAGTGGCCAGGTAGTCAAGTTGGGATTCTACCATGCTCTGGCAGCCAAAAAAAAATCTGATTCGGAAGCGAAATCAATCGCGTCCGGATCTGACACGGATGGTGAACCTAAACCCAAGGTGATCTCTTCTTTAAAGGGAAAAGGCAAGGCTAAAGGCCATGCTTATGGCCTTTCTCGCGCTAGGAAGGAACTCGAAGCGAGGGAACAATTGGCGGAAGACGGAGAAGACGAGGATGCCCTATCCGAAGTAGGTTTCTTCTCCACAAGGGCGTCCTCGCCCAATGACGAGGACTACCTACCTGACGAGCTGCTATCCACTGCTGGGCCAGAGGATATTCGATTGCTGGGATGTAATGAGCTCTGCAAAATTGCAGAGACCATTAGAAAAACAAGCAACCTGAAGGGGACGTACCGCAAAATGTTGCAGGATAGCGCGTCGAACCTTAATAAGTACATCGCGGTACTTTCTGAATGCTCGGAGCCGAAAGAACTGCGCACTCTTCGGGCAGATGTTGCAAGACTCCGACAGGAGAATGAGAGCCTTAAAGCGGAAGTCAAGGCACACAGACACCAATTTGAAGAACTTAGGAGGCCAAGAACCTCTGGACCAGTACAATCTGTCACTGCGCCAGAATTCGAGGCATTGGAGGACCTTAAATCCTCCCTGATCAGATCACTGGGAGAAATGATGACGGCCCGTTTTGATGCAATCGAGGACCGTCTTCTCCCAGCCAAGACAGTCCGACCACCTTTGGCAGCAGACAAATACAAAAGTGCTGAATCTGTAGCAAATAAACCAGCCGCAAAGAAGGTGGTATCAGTGGCTAAACCGGTCCCCACCAATGTGTTGCTGGCTAATGCACCGATCATTGCTCCACCGCAAGTTGCCCCAGCCCAGCCCGTGTCTGCGGAAAGCTGGGCTACTGTCGTGCGTAAGGGGAAGAAGAAATCCTCCCCTCCTGCAACATCTCCTGCGGCTGCTCCAACTTCCATAGTTCTCAGCGCGGCTGAGGTGGCGCGGAGAAAAATTAAGTCGGCGCTTACAGCTCCCCGCTCCCCGGCTGTTATTGTAAATTTGCAGCCTGAGGCCGAGAGAGAGGGCTGACTTATGCTGACGCATTGCTCCGCGCCGAGAAGGAGGTAAATCTCCAAGAGCTGGGGATTACGGAAGGCTTAAAGGTGAGGCGCTCCGTAACAGGAGCAAGAGTGCTTCAATTTCCCAAGTCCCAGACGCCAGAAACTGCGGACAAATTGGCGACTGGACTTCGCACGGTTCTTGCTGGAATGGCGGATGTTGTCTGTCCGGTCAAGCAAACTGATATACGGTTGACCGGATTGGATGACTCCGTCACGGAGGAAAAAGTGCAGACTGCCGTGGCACGTACATGTGGATGCAATGCCGCAGAAGTCCGGGTTGGAAACATCCAATGCGGACCCCGTGGCATGGGAATGGTAAAGGTGAGGTGCCCCGTCGCCGCTGCCAAAACGCTCGCCGACGCGGGAAGACTCCTCGTCGGTTGGAGCTCAGCTGGTGTCCAGGTGTTAGAGAATCTGCCGTTGAGGTGTTTCCGATGCTTGGAATTGGGGCACACAATCTCTCTGTGTCCGTCCTCTATCGACCGCTCCGGCTTATGTTTCCGATGCGGTAGCACTGGGCACAAGGCAGCGCACTGTATGGCTGCACGTCGCTGCGCGGTCTGTGCCGACGCTGGCCGCCCATCGGAGCACCAAATGGGGGGGGCGGCTATGCAAAGCTCCCTCAACCAGAGGTATGGTGGCCCAAGGACCTCGGGCCACCCACCATGCAAGTACGAGCCGCCAGGCCCAGGAGGAAGCTGAAATGTCTCACTAATGGGAGACAAAATTCGCTTCCTCCAGGCGAATCTGAACCGCTCCGCCGGGGCTCAGGACCTGCTGCTGCAGTCCATGGCGGAGTGGGATATAGACCTGGCAGTGGCCAGCGAGCCTTATTTTATTCCTCCCTCACCCAACTGGGTGGGGGACCTGATTGAGGATGTTGCTGTCCTAACCAGAGGATGTGTTGTCCCTCCCCTGTCCTTTCTTGAGAGGGGTAATGGTTATGTCGTGGCAGGGTGGCGGGACTTCGCGGTTATTGGCCTCTACTTCTCTCCGAACCGTGTGCTGGTGGAGTTTGAACTTTTTCTGGACTCTGTCAGTGCCGCGGTTCGATGCCAGTTACCGAGGAGAGTCGTGGTCCTCGGCGACTTTAACGCGAAGTCCCGGGTATGGGGCAATCCTGCCACGAACGCGAGGGGAAGGGCCGTCGAAGAGTGGTCCAATCTCTCCAACCTGTCCCTCCTTAATAGAGGGACAGCCCACACTTGCGTGCGCCATCGCGGTGGGTCTGTAGTGGATCTCTCTTTCGCTACCCTTGGTGTCGCGCGTGAGGTGAATTGCTGGAAAGTCGAAGAAGGGGTGGAGACTCTTTCAGATCACCGCTACATATGGTTTGAGGTCTCCTCCCCTACGGGACCACTAAGGCCCCGGCGTGGAAGAAGAAGTGGGTTTCCCAAATGGGCCATCGGTCATCTCGACCTAGAAATGGCCCGGGAGTCCGCTATTGTGCAGCGCTGGGGTTCAGTAGGACAGCACATCACAGGAGTGAACAGGCTCGCAGGCCAATGGAGGAACGTATTGCAAGAGGCGTGTGATGCGGCGATGCCGAGGGCTTGCCGGAGGCCGCCGCGACGTCAGGTTTACTGGTGGTCACCCGAAATTTCTAATCTTCGGATGGCCTGCAATCGATCGCGGCGCGCCTATGTCCGATACCGGCAGCGTAGGGACCGGGACGACGTCCTTGAGGGCCAGCAGCGGATAGGGTATAAGAGAACAAAGAAAATTCTGCAGCTGGCCATCAGCCAGGCGAAGGGGAGAGCTCGCGAGGAGCTTCTTGCGGGTCTCGATAGGGACCCATGGGGGCGCCCGTACCAGAGAGCACGGAACAAGCTCCGTGTCTGTGGCGCCCCCCTCATTGAGAATTTAGACTCGGCTTTCCTATCGGGGCTAATGGGAGAGCTGTTCCCGCATTCCGTGCGACACATTCCCCCCCAAATGGCTCCTCGGTCGGTGGTGGAGGCGGAGACACCTATCCCCCCCATCACTGACGTTGAACTGGAAGTGGCCCTCTCCCGACTCCAGGGGAAGAGAAAAGCGCCTGGTCCGGACGGTGTCCCGGGACTAATACTCGGCATCGTCGCTAAATACTGGAAGGATACACTCCGGGAACTGCTCAATGACTGTCTGACGTCCGGGCAGTTCCCGGAGCTGTGGAAGAACGGAAGGCTATGCTTGTTGCGGAAGGAGGGTCGCCCAGTTGACTCTCCTTCTGCCTACAGACCACTGGTGCTGCTGGACGAGACGGCAAAGTTGTTTGAAAGGGTGCTTGCGAACCGTCTCGTCCAGCACCTCGAGGTTGTCGGGCCGGGGCTGTCAGAAAAACAGTACGGGTTCAGGCGCGGCCGGTCAACTATTGACGCGTTGGCCGCCCTGAAAACCCTGACCACCGAAGCGGTGGCCCAAAAAGATGTAGTACTGGCAGTCTCGCTCGACATTAAAAATGCCTTCAACAGTCTCCCACATGAGACGCTGAAGGAGGCGCTCAAATATCATGAGGTGCCTCTGTACCTCCGGAGGCTGTTGGAGGCGTACCTCGAGGGGAGGTACGTGCTCTGGGAGGGGGACGACGGGCGCATGCATCATCACCGGGTAGAATGCGGTATTCCACAGGGCTCGGTCCTTGGTGCAGACTCGGATGAAGTACCTGGGTCTGCACCTAGACAATAGGTGGAGTCTCGGGCCGCATTTTGCCCAGCTTGTCCCCCGACTCGCCAAGGCAGCCGCGGCTTTAGGTAGGCTTCTGCCAAATACTGGAGGCCCTGGATCGTCTTGCCGGCGCCTGTATGCCGGTATCTTGCGGTCTATGGCACTGTACGGTGCCCCTCTCTGGGCGGAGTCTCTCACCGTCTCCAATAAGGCTAAATTGCGAAAGGCGCAGAGAGTCATGGCAGTGAGAACAATACGAGGATACCGTACGGTGTCATGGACTGCAGCCACACTGCTGGCGGGCGATCCACCCTGGCCGCTACAGGCTAGGGCTCTTGCAGAAGTCTACCGCTTCTGCATTGCGGCGCGGGCCAGGGGCGAATATATCACCACAAGGGGACTAAGTAGGGCAAGAGAAACGGCCCGAAGGACAGTTATCCGGTGCTGGAGGGAGGAATTGGAGTCCCCCGTAGCAGGGCGGAGGACTGTAGAGGCGATTGCGCCCCACCTCCACCGCTGGATGAAACGAAGGCACGGCAACCTGACCTTCCGGATGACGCAGGTGCTTACCGGACATGGGGTGTTCGGTAAGTACCTGCATAGAAACGGACGTGAAGAGGCCCCCGGATGCCATGAGTGTGGCGCGCCAAATGATGATGCGCGTCACACCCTGGAGGTATGTCCCGCCTGGGGGCCTCAGCGCCGCGACCTGCCGGCGGTTATAGGAACAGACCTGTCGTTGCTGAGCATCACATCAAATATGCTCTACAGCGACAGGTGCTGGTCGTCGATGGCCTTTTTCTGCGAGGAGGTCATCGCTCGGAAGGAGGCCGCGGAGCAGGAACACGAGGCGCTTGCGTCCACTAACTCGCTCCGTAGGCGGCGACCAGGGAGAAGGAGGCGCCGATACGCGCATCTCCTCCCACCGCCTTGAACGACGACAGGACGTGGCCCGACGACCTTGCGTAGGAGTGCCGGGGATCGAATGTCACTAGACGATCTCTCCGGCACTCCGCAAAAGCGCGGAAGGGACCGCTGTTGGTTTTAGTGGGTATTCCGGTTGCATAGGTGACCGGCGAGTCCCACACACCCCCCTCGTTTGTGTTACCGGCGGGGCAGTGCGTAAATTGCATTTCCACAGCGTTAAAAAAAAAAAGGCGTGGCGATTGCGGTTGGTGCTATAAATAGCTTATGAGAGTGCTGCTGCTATATACTCTATTGATCCTTTATTTTTTTTTGGTTCTACAACTATAACAAGTTGTGTTGTTACTACTTACTTTCGTAAAATGGAACTATATTGATACTAAAATATTCAAATATGTAACATATATGATGTTAATCATAGCTTTAAATAAATTATAAAATACTATATCATCATCGCAGCCCAGATACGTCCCACTGTTGGGCTCCGGCCTCCTCCACAATGGGAGGGAATTTGACCTACTATACCATGCTGGTCAGACATGTTGGTATAGGGTTTTATTTCGAGTTTTCCTTCTCTTGCACAGATCTTATGTGCATATTATATCCCTTAGTCGTCTTGTACGACATCCACGGGCAGGATAGGGAGTATAATAATACTATATATTTATAGCATACTCCTATTTATACAGCTATTGATAAATAACATAATAATAGCATATGTACGCGCATACTTAATACTTGTGACAACGAATTAATAAATTCCCCTCACGGAGTGTCAGCTGATTATTCGTATAAAGCAGACTCATTAACTAAATCGTTTCAATGATCGCTGTTTCTGTCGTTCTTTTTATTAATTTGGTTTTCCAATTTGCTGGAGCTAGACTAATCCACTTAGAATTTATTTCATTATTAATATATACAATTTCCCTAATGTATTGTAATAATTTTGTTATATGTTATCAACGTCGTTCAATTAATTTTCGTGCATAAATAAACATTGAAATAAACAAATTGGGAAATTTTGTTATTTTTGCCTGTAGTTTGTTTGTGGCAAATGGTATTAGTCATGTTCACTGAAAGATCTGCTTGCGGCAGGTACGAAGAGCGGGTCTCTGCTTTCCCTTCATTATTGTTAAGGGGAGTGATGACTGCTCTATTAATTAGCTCGTGATCGGGTGCTGCTTTCTGGGTCCGGTTCAGCCATAGTCTTTTGCATTATATATCGGAGTTTGAAGGGATTGGAGCCATTAAAAGACATATCGTTGTATGTATTTTTGTTTAAAAGAAATGCTTGAATCAATAAAAACATACAAACCCGATGGGTTTTTTAGAGGATCTTCTCAGTCAGTTTATAATCTTACGAAAATATAAGCGTTAGATTGTAAATTTTTGTGTCCGTTCACAATCTATCGATAGTTTATAAACTCAACTAGATAGTTTATAAACTAACGGTTCGTACAATAATCCGGTGACAGATATATAGATCAATATCACTGTTACGAAAACTTGTATTAAAAAAAAAACTTGTAAGAAAGTTTGATTGCATTCCCGTGCTTTCCCTTGTCCTCACAGGCCACAAACTCCAGTGAATAGGGACCGATCTTCTGAAAATATTCAACACATTTTATCGAATCAACTTTTAGGCAATTGCCGTAAATCACCAAACTAGTATTAGAAAAGTTTATGTTGTCAAACTATAATCACGAAAATAAATCAACAACAACATCTCATTCTGTGTATGCTGTTTTGTGAAAACACGCCATTTATTTTGCTTTACCTTACTAACGTCTATTTTTAAAATAGCGCTTTGAAAACGACCCTTTGAAAAACAATTTCCGTTAGTCCGGTTGGGTCCGGGCTGTTGTACAAGGAACAAGATAGATAGCATTATAAATCTTCGATGTGTCTAATTGACGGCTACGAAGCCCCGGCTACCCCATTCGAGCCAGACTGGTGGACTTGATTCACTTACCTCATTTAGAAAAGTGTTGTTAGCAATCTCTTTGTTCTAAATGAAGTTCTAGTAATATTTCTCTTAGTAAAAGTTTTACTATCAACTTGGTTGCTTCAGTTCAAACAAAGTATACTGTATGGTACATCCGTTTATTGATATTAGTTCGTATTCGACGTGAGTATCTTCAAATTGTCTCAATACATTTTTTATAACTTGTATGCATTTTATTATTAGACTTGATTCCAACTTTTATACATTAGTCTTGGATTCCATTGTTTTGAATCTGACAAGACGCAAAAATGTGTGGTGTGGTCATATAGGAGTATTAGAGCAATTTAATATTTAAATTTTAATGTGACTAAAAACATTTTCATCCTGGAATTATTTATAGGGGGTATTCCGTCGGGCCGACCACTGATGTCAAGTTACCCTGCTCCGGTGGTCGGTCCAACGACGAAGGCGACGTGGTTTTCGAGTGGGTTGCGGGAGTTGCGTGCTTAAGCCCCTCTGTCGCCCCGGACGGAGTGGTGCGGAGGCGCGCCGAACGCAGCCCACCTACAAAAAAAAAAATCCTGGAATTATTTGATGTTTGGAGTCTAAGTTACTCTTTATAATATCCGTTATATGCCAGTAAAAGTTTCCCAAAATTGATTTGGTCGTTTCGGCCATTGGTGGAACAAATGTACAAATAAACATACTAATAGATAAAGAAAAATATAAAATTGTTAATTTAATATAAGCACAGTATATATATTTATGAAATAAAACTATTTTTCGGATTTTATCGCGATACCGACCGTATAGCTTTACAAGGTTTTGTAAAAATCGTATTTTGGCTTATGAACAGGCACTTAAATTTTATTTACTGGTCGTTATAGATAATCGCATTTAATTTGCGTTCGTTGTAGTTATTCTTTAAATATTTTTAAAGAAAGACGAATTAGAACAGTAAGAGATCGTTTTTATTAACGTCACCAAAATGTTTGATAATTTCTCAAAGTAGTTTATATGAAACATAACGTTAGGGATTGATTTCTAACTAAATTATTTAGATAAAACTACTTTTTTTTTTTTTGTGGGTGGGTCGCGGTCGGCGCGCCTCCGCACCACTCCGTCCGGGGCGACAGAGGGGCTTAAGTACGCAACTCCCGCGACCCACCCAAAAATCACGTCGCCTTCGTCGTTGGGCCGACCACTGGAGCAGCGTTAACTTGTCGTCAGTGGTCGGCCCGACGGAATATCCCTAATTGGGGTACCCTACCATTGACCGACGTCCCCCCCTCGAGGAGGACGTCGGTCTTTCCTCACGCGGTTGGCCTCTCAGCGGGTGACGGACTAATCCCCGGTCACGTCACCCGCGGCCTCGGCTAGGAGATAAAACTACTTTACGGATTTTATCGCGACTGTATTTGATTTTTGATTGCCCGACATTTCGAACACTTTGCAGCGTTCATGGTCACGGGCGCACTAAGATGTCTCACGCCCAACAAGTGCAAAGTGTTCGAAACGTTAGGCAATCAAAAATCAAATACAAACGCGATAAAATCCGTAAATTAGTTTTATTTAAAATGTGTAATACTTGCGTAAACATCAGAAATCGTTAAATTATTTAGATGTTACCTTAGTTGTAATTGGTGTCGACAAGCTTTAAACATTCATTTTTAACCTTAAAATTTCCAACAAACGTCTTTCTACATTATGAAGAAACAAAATCCTAAACTAATTGGTTAATCATCAGCATCATCTTCTACAGGCTTCTATAGGTCCCACTGTTGGGCAATGGCCTCCTCCATAATAGGAGGCTAAAGTGACCTATTACACCACGCTGATCAGATGTGTTGGTATAGGTTTTCATTTCGAGTTTTCCTTTTCTTGTATAGATATCATCTGCATATTATAGGCATCCTTTTAGCCGTCTTTTACGACACGCACAAGCAAGATAGGGGGGGTGGTGAATTGTATTCTTACTCCAACAACGCACGGCAAGTTTGTTAATACCTTCGAAAAATTAAAGGATATTCTTTGTAATCTTATTTTGTTATTACACGTAATGATCTGATTTATTCATTACAAAGAGCCAATATTCTACAATTACAACAGCTAAAATTTGTATAGATAAAAGCCAGTAGCAAGTGGTGCTCACTGATATATGACACCCGAAATGGGTCAAGAGGTCACATTCGCGTACCCTTGTACAAGTCATTTGTACACCTAAGTATCTTGTCGGAGTTTCAAAGACTATTTTACTACATTTAATGAAAAATGTATGTCATACAAAATGCCTTAGTTTATTAGATTTGTGTTTAAACAGATCATAATGAAGTAAAAGTTTGTAGTATTTGACTAATTTGAATTCTATCTCAACGTAATCCACACCTTACCCGGTCCAAAAATTGATAAGTATCAATATATAATTTATTCATTTTGTCCAGCCACGTGATATTAAATATATATGAAAATTTTGGATAAATTAATCTATACTAATATATAAAGCTGAAGAGTTTATTTGAACGCGTCAATCTGAGGAACTACTTTTCCGATTTAAAATTTCTTTCACTGTTAGATAGCCCATTTATCGAGGAAGGCTATAGGCTATGTATCATCACACTAAGATCAACAGGAGTGGAGCACCAATGGAGAGTGTTTCAAAATCGGGGTTTTTTTCCTTTTGAGAGCCTCCGCTGCGTAAACGCAAAATTTTCGCAAAAATTACGTGTGACAGAATCGTATTATTAAATACTATTTTCACCTTCTAAGTAAACAAAGTCTTAGGTTAAAGTCAGCGTTAGCCCAAAGTATCTATACCGCACGGACGAAGTTGCGAGCAGAAGGTAGTCTATACCAATAAATAAAATTGGAGTGTCTGTTTGTAATGTCAAAATAACTTTTTTTCATGCTCATACGATTATTTGCACTATACATATGCCTAAAATAAATTTTATACTTTTTTGTCTGTCTGTCTGTCTCTTTGTGCCGGGTAATCATCAAAACGGCTGGACCGATTTCAAAACTTCTTTCACCAATGGAAAGCTATAATACCAGGGAGTAAACTAGGGTATATTTTATCCCGGTATTCCCACGGGAACGGGAATTACGGGGATAAGGCGACAGAACCCGAAGCGAAGCGAGGGCGGGTTGCTAGTTTAAGATAAATTAGGATTAAGTTAGGTTAGCGCAGAGAGAGGCTATCGGGCGAGCGTGTGAAGTAGACGCAAATATCCGCAGACCTTGTTGCCCATAGAGAGATGGAAAACACGGAATGCGCTCTTGATGTATTCAGGGCGTAGCCAATTTACCAAACCAAGTGTCGAGATGTCGATGTCGTATACCCAAAAGGTGAATCTCTGGGGTCTCATGTCAATGTGGATGCAGGAATGTTTTGCTTTTTTAGTAGCCAGATTTCGTTTCTGAGACTCTCATACCGTTATGTCATTGTATAGGCGTGGGAATGTGTAATATATTTTTCAAACAACATAAAAGGATTTATCGCCAATATCATCAGCTTATCGATGTCTACTCTAGGACTTAGTAGCAAATCGCCCTCGCTGCACTTCGGTTCCAGCCGCTTTGCCTCTGCATTTTTAATCTGCAATGCAATATCTTCTAAGATTTGAGCCACGGGTTTGAATCCTGGAACGAGAAAAAATTTATAGGGTTTTCTGAGAGGAAAAATAACCCAAGTTAAAGTAGCCTTAAGTAGACAGGTTATCATTATATATTATCAAAATCGGTCCATCTGTTTTGAAGATTATCTGTAACAGTCGGACAAACAGACAAAAAAAATGTTTTTTTGGTATAGGTTTCGTGTAAATAACCGTGTGAGCATGAAAAAAAAAACCACTATTTTGACATTGCAAACAGACACTTCATTTTTATTTATTTACATAGATGTTAAACAGAATTTCACGAAGAATCAACTTCATTCAATTTTTATATTCAAATTCAAATATATCAGAATATAAATGACCCAGATTAGAATGGATTGCACGGTATCGTAAAATAGAAAAATGATTTATGCTTTTCCATTCCCGCAACAAAAATATATCGCAAATACTATTTTGTCGATTTCCATTGGAATTTCCATCTCCCTGTCAAAGATATGGCTTTATATTCAGCTGGCAGTTGGAGAATGCATTTTCTCTTAGGGTAAGAGGTCAATAAGCGTTAGGGGAGAAAACTTTCCGCGAACCCCTTACAACTGTCAACGCGAGTTATTCACCCCACGTCAACTGGGGTTAAAAAGTTATCGCTACGGCTCAATGGGAAAAAGTAATAGACGTCTATAGAGTTATAGCTAAAGTTAAAAGTTTTACTATAGAAAAATATTTGTCAGTTTGTTCAGAGTGATACCCTTAGGGACTGAATAAATCTCTGAAGATAATGATGATAGTTTTTGCCATCTGTTGGAGAATAGTGTCTATTGTTTGTATTTTTTTTATTGCTGTTGATGACGAGCACACCCTTGATGATAAGTGATACTGCCGTTCATGGACCTTTGCTAGGCAACTGCCTACGGTGAAGAAAGTAAATGCAATGTGAATGCGTACAATGAAGTTCGGTGATACTAAAGGCATCGCCCAAAATCCACCATCCTTAATCACCCTCAGAAACTGCCGCCCCTACCAATCAACAAACGAAGTGCATAATGATTTCTTATGTTTACTCGAGTTACTTTAAGGATTTTATCGCGTTTATATTTGATTATCGTTCATGGTCACGGGTAGACTCCGACCGTGATCATGAACACTGCAAAGTGTTCGAAACGTCGGGCAATCAAAAATCAAATACAAACATGATAAAATCCGTAAAGTAGTTTTATAAAACGAAATGCACACTTTGAATAGACCGGCCAGCGGCTGTAGACAGTGTGGTCCTATCCCTATAATATTGTAAATTGTGCCTACACATGCTTAAGGACTCTTATTTATAATATAAAATATTAATATTAAATACTTTTAGTAACAGTAATAAGTCTGTCATGAGGCTGAGGCACATTAGCGGATTTTAGTTTTAAGACATTTACTTAAGCTGACTTCAAGGGTCTTATATGCTTTTAATGAAAAGAAATGAGATATTACAACTTATTAATAATGATCCTTACTATTACTTCTTATGCTTGACTTAGGTCTAAGCATATCTAATTCTTACTAATCTCATTCATATTATAAGAATGACAGATGCTAGAACATAGAATCTATATCTAGGTATAAAAAAAATGTAATGAGGACAAAATATAAATTGAAAATACTACCAACAAAGAATAAGGGCATACATAATCTCTACGATTGGGTGACGGGTTGGCGGACGTGGTTGGACTGGTTGGTGTTAAGTTTCGCTGCCAAATATTGCTGTGTATTACCTGATGTTCCCTCAGCCGGTATTTATGACTCCTTCAGGTGACTCAAGAGAGGTGATACTTTGTATTATTAAACCCTTTTTACACGAAATATAATAAAATATAATAAAAATGCAATATCTACCTAAGAGATTCATGTCAAAAACATACTTTTAATCATTTCTATTTATTGATGTACATATAAGAACTAATTGAAGCCGTTTCGGTCTCTTAAAAACCTTTACGGCATAATTAATTTGGTCTTATTATAGATTAACATTAACTTACTCGGCTTTGGTTACGTTAATGGAGATAGCCACGAGAATTGTAAATTTTGTTGGCACAAAAATCTGTCTATGCGTTATTCAAGCTAGTCTTATTTAAGCTAAATTTTATTAACATTTATGCAGCTAATCTCGCGTGATTAACTGTCAAACATCCATTCAAACTTTTGAAATTCTAATAATATATTGAGATTAATTACAGATTACCAGTTAGCTAATTACATTTAGACGCCGTATTATGTCCTTGAACTTTCAAGGATAATTAACACCAGCCCGGTCAATACATAGGCTATAAATTATCACGCTATTTCTCACAGGACTTCAATAGTAAAGTGTTATGTCTATAAAATTTGGTCGTTACTTAATTAAATAAAGTAACTAGCTTCTGCTCGCGACTTCGTCCGCGTTGTATAGATACTTTGATACTTACTTTGCTAACGCTAACTTTAACCTAAAACTTTGTTTATGTAGAAGGTCAAAATATTTTTTAATAATATAATTCTGTCACACATGATTTTTGCATAAATTTAGCCGTTTACGTAGCGGAAGCTTTCAAAAGGGAAAAATCCCCAATTTTAAAACATTCTTAATTGGTGCTCCGCTTCTATTGGTCTTAGCATGATGATATATAGCCTATAGTCTTCCTCGATAAATGTGCTATCTAACACTAAAAGAATTTTTCAAATCGGACCAGTAGTTCCTGAGATTAGCGCGTTCAAACAAACAAACTCTTCAGTTTTAAATATTAGTATAGGTTGAGTATAGTATAGATAAAGTCAATCAAAAAGTTATAAATTTGCTGTTTCTAATACTATTTTCTTCTCATAACCGTTTTACTATGGGCTAGGAGCGACTTTAAAGAAGAGAAAAATTGACCTACCCTTGTCTAAATATATAGTCTTCGTACATCACTTAGTACCAGGGCTAGAAAAATATATAATTTATTTCCGCAGGAGTTGCAAAAAAAGGCTGGGCACCACGATGGGCAGCAACACTGTCTTGGGAAAAGTATAACATCAACTGCGATTGCTAACCCATCTATTAATCTCCATAAGATTATGGCGTTATTTTTCCTCTAGGAAGCCTATGTCCATGGTTACGACTTGGATAGGATGATTTTAAATAGGCATTACAGTACTAGTAGCATGTATGGGACATGTACAATACCTGCTTTCGCGATGGACGAACGTCATTATAAGTACATCGTTAAAATAAAATCATCATAGTCCGAGTTTAAGTTAAATCATCATCATCTTGCTCTTATCCCAATTACTTGTGGTCGACGCAATATGTCATCTGTTTTGACATATTGCAAAAAGTTTCGGCAATGACTTTTATGACCGGCCGCCTTTTTTTTTTTTTTTCACGCTGTGGAAATGCATTTACGCACTATCCCCCCGCCGGTTACAGACAGGGGAGTGTGTGTGGGACTCGCCGGCTACAGAAGTGACCGAAATACCCACTAAAACCACAGCGGCCCCTTCCGCGCTTTTACGAGGTGCCAGAGAGATCGTCTGACAACATTCTATCCCCGACACCCCAACGCTTGGCCGTCTGGCCACGTCCTGTCATCATTCAGAGTGGTGGGTGGAGGAGCGCATAGCGGCGTCTCCTCCTCTCTGGTCGTCGCCGGCGGAGCGAGTCAGCAGACGCAAGCGCCTCGCGTGCCCGCTCCGCGGCCTCCTTCCTTGTCATGACAGCCTCACAGAAGGAGGCCATCGACGACCAACAGCTGTCGCTGCCGAGCATCTTGGAGATAATGGTCGGCAGCGACAGGTTTGTTATTCCCAGTTCCGTTGACAGGACGTGGCGCTGAGGCCCCCAGGCGGGGCATACTTCCAGTGTGTGGCGCGCATCGTCGATTAGCGCGCCACACTCATGATATCCTGGGGCCTCTTCTCTTCCAATTCTGTGCAGGTACTTACCGAAGACCCCATGTCCGGTAAGCACCTGCACCATCCTAAATGTAAGGCTGCCGTGCCTTCTCCTGAGCCAGCGGTGGAGATGCGGCGCAACCGCCTCCACAGTCCCTCGTCCTGCTACGGGGGACTCTAGATCTTCACTCCACCGCCGGATTACTTCCCTTCGAGCCACTTCTCGAGCTCTGCCCAGTCCCCCTGCGGAGACCCGCTCGCCGTTGACTCGTGCTGTGGCGCGGAACCGGTATACATCCGTCAGCGCTTCTGCCACCAGCGGCCAAGGCGGATCGCCTGCCAGCAGTGTCGCCGCAGTCCAGGACACAGTACGGTAGCCCCTAATAGCCCTTACCGCCATAACCCTCTGCGGTCGTCGCAGAAGGGCTCTGTTGCGGGCGGTGAGGGACTCCGACCAGATAGGGGCACCATACAGTGCCATGGACCGCAGAATGCCGACGTAGAGTCGCCGGCATGACGACCCAGGACCGCCAGTGTTCGGCAGAAGCCTTCCCAGTGCCGCGGCCGACTTGACGAGCCTCGGGACGAGCTGGGCAAAGTGTGGCCCGAAATTCCAATTTGAATCGAGGTGCAGACCCAAATATTTTATCTGGGCCTGCACCGGCACGGCAACCCCAGACACACTGATGTGTGCTCCTCGGGGGGGACCTCGGCGTGGGCCATGGAAAAGGAGGGCCTCGGTTTTATCCAGCGAGACCCTCAGACTCAACATCCCAATCCGGTTCACGACGAGCGCCACTCCTTCCTCTGCCAATCGGGCAGCCCCCCGGAAGTCCGCCCTCTTCACTGTGATGAGGGTGTCATCAGCGTAACAGATGATCCCCATCCCAGGAAGGAGTTGACCCCGTAGGAGCCAGTCGAACCCGACGTTCCACAGTACCGGACCGAGCACCGAGCCCTGTGGGACGCCGCACTCCACCCGATGGCGATGGATACGCCCGTCGCCCCCTCCCAGAGCACGTACCTTCCCTCGAGGTACGCCTCCAACAGCCTCACAAGATACGGAGGCACTCCATGGTATGACCGGCCGCCTGCCTGACGTCAACCCTCCTTGGGAATGTAATCGTTGACCCAAATGGTACCAGATGGAGTTGGTCCGGGTCAATCTAGGGCTCTTAGTCGTCTTTTACGATACCCACGAGCAAAGCAAGGGTTGGTAGTATTCGAAGCCACTACCACACAGCAGCATTTAAGTTAAATATATATCATACTAGCTTTTGCCCGCGGCTTCGCCCGCGTAAAAGTTAACTTGCATATTTCTTAATTTAAAAATAGTCTTTAAAAGTTAAAGTAACGTAAAAGTTAACTTGCATATTTCTTAATTTAATAAATATCTATGTATCTATTTTCATCCAAATCTGCTCAACAGTTTACGCGTGATTGAGTAACAAACATCCGAATATCTTCACAAATTTTGTTAAATATGGCCTTCCTTAGTCACTGATCATACATTACCATGATATATGACATTACATGATACATTATCCATGATAGTTACCCATTGGTGAAAAAAAATATCGTTCCAACTCCCGTAGTTTCACCCACGTAGACCCCATTCCCATGCGAATGCCGAGATAAAAATTACCAATGTTACTCGCTGATATTATAAGTTACATACATGGGTGAAAAAAAAAATATTCTAATCAAATCCCATAGAAATATCCGAGATAAAAACATAGGCAATATTACTCGCTGATAACGTAGCTTCCTATTGGTGAAAGAATTTTAAAAATTGGTCAACATCTACCGGTTTCACTCGCAGAGTTCTTGTTCCTGGGCAAACACTGGGATGAGAATAGCCTTTATTTGTCAATTGATTGAATAATTGATTGAATAATTGATTGAATTAGGCGATACATAGTAGAAATCCATTTTTATTTTATTTTAAAATGGAAGGATGGGTGGGTCTACCACTCCCCCCCCCCCTTCCTTCCTTCCTTTATTTGTTATTCACTGATAATATAGATTTTCATTCGTAAATTAATTTTTATATCCATTAAATTCCTGCGATTTCACCGACATTGTGGCCGGTCCCGTAGGAATATCGGGATAAAAAATAGCCTAAATATCTTACTCGCTTAAAAATAGCTTTCCATTATGAAATTTTTAAAATCAACTATATTCTCACAGTTGCTCCCAGCCACACCGGGATAAAATAATTATAGGCTAAGTTATTCCTTATGTAAGGTTGGTAGACCTGGTAGTAAAGTATTATCAGTATCGGTCCAGCCGTTTTGAAGATTATCCGTAATGAATAGACAGACAATAAAAAGAACCGTTTTTAGGGTTCCGTACCCAAAAACGACCCTATTACCAAAACTTCGCTGTCTGTCCGTCCGTCTGTCTATCACCAAGCTGTATCTCAAGGACCGCGATAGCTAGACAGTTGTTTTTTTTTTACAAATTATGTATATCTGTTGCCGCTATAACAACAAATATTAAAAACCAAATAAAATAAATATTTAAGGGGGGCTCCTAAACAACAAACGCAATTTTTCCCCCTATTTATAGATAATGGTACGGAACCCTTTGTGCGCGACCTCGACTCGCACTTGGCCGGTTTTTAGACATAGGTATCGTGCAAATAATTGTGTGAGCATAAATAAAACCTATTATTTAAACAGACAAATAGACGCTTCAAATTTGTTTATTTCTAGAGATAGAAAATTGGATTAATATCTTGATTTTAACTTACTGTCTGGTAGCGGCTAGGAATATTATCACGCTTTCATTGTTCGTGGGTGTTGAAAAATACTATTAAGACAAAGATTTACATCGACCTGGACCTATTGGTGATGCCGTCTAGTCAGCAATGTCGTCTGGCAGGCAGCTGGTCATAAAATATTGCTAGAAGAACCTTTGCAATATATCTACAATGGCAGAGGAGTTCCTACATATCGCGTCGATCCAAAGTAATCTTGTTAAGCGAGCACTAAGAAAAAATATTGGGGTAACCCAAGAAAGCTGACCGTGTACTAAAATGATCGTTCCTATCGTTCAGCGGTAATATTGCAAAAAACTCTTTTTTAGTGAGCACTTTCCCCAAGAAAGACAACTTTATACAAAATTTCACGTTTCTAGGCCTAATGATTTCGGCTATACATTTTTGAATTTCAAAAACTAATTTCTTAGAGCTCATTTACAACAAAAGAAAGATAATCGCATACACAGTTTCACGTTCCTAGCTCCAATAGTTTCGGCTATACGCTTTTCATCCCATTTTCCAAAATTCCTTTGTGCTTGTATACCTCAAAAAATACGACGGAGTAAAAAAAAATACGTTTCTAGGCCCAGTGGTTTCCGCTGTATGCTTTTTGGTCTTTTAGGGATTGAATTTCATCCCCATGATAGTGAAATTTTCAAAATGCTAGAACGAATATATATTTATTTATTATCAAATGCCTTAATACAAAGATTCATGGTTCTATCATCGAAAATGACGAATTTCCATATAAAATGTCATCCCGTATTTCAACCCTTTATACCAATTTTTTCGCGATAAAAAGTAGCCCATGTAGTTTCTCAAGCTTTAGTTCATCCCTGTACCCGATTTCATCAAAATCGGTTCAGTGGTTTAGGCGTTAAAGGCTTATTACCCTTATCACCCCCTTAAGCGGGTGATTTTCCAAAAATCCTTTGCTAGTGCTCGTGTACCCCAAGTAATACTACGGTGTAAAAAAAGATTACGTTTCTAGGCCCAGTGGTTTCGGCTGTATGCTTTTTTATCTTTTAGGGGTTGAATTTCTTCCGCATATAAATGAAATTTCCAAAACGTTAGAACGAATATTTGCTTATTATCAAGTGTCTTAATACAGAGATTCATGGTTCTATCATCGAAAATGACGAATTTCCATACAAAATGTCATCCCCTATTTCAACCCCTTATACCCATTTTTCACAATAAAAAGTAGCCCATGTCCTTTCTCAAGTTTTAATCCATCTCTGTACCAGATTTCATCAATATCGGTTCAGTGGTTTAGGTGTTAAAGGCTATACGCTTTTCACCCTCTTAAGGGGGTGATTTTCCAAAAATCCTTTGTAAGTGCTCGTATACCCCAAGAAATACTACAGTGTAAAAAAAAAATACGTTTCTAGGCCCAGTAGTTTCGGCTGTATGCTTTTTTTATCTTTTAGGGGTTGAATTTCATCCCCATATAAATGAAATTTCCAAAACGCTAGAACGAATATTTATTTTTTTATTATCAAGTACCTTAATACAAAGATTCATGGTTCTATCATCGAAAATGACTAATTTCCATACAAAATGTCATCCCCTATTTCAACCCCTTATACCCATTTTTTTGCGATAAAAAGTAGCCTATGTCCTTTCTCAAGCTTTAGTCCATCTCTGTACCAAATTTCATGAAAATCGGTTCAGTGGTTTAGACGTGTAAGCGTAACAGACAGACAGACAGACAGACAGACAGAGTTACTTTCGCATTTATAATATTAGTAAGGATTATTAGGTGCCTCCATACAAAGATTCGTGGTTCGATCATCGAAAATGACGAATTTCCATACAAAATGTCATCCCCTATTTCAACCCCTTATACACATTTTTTTGCGATAAAAAGTAGCCTATATCCTTTCTCAAGCTTTAGTCCATCTCTGTACCAAATTGCATCAAAATCAGTTTAGACGTGAAAGACTATATGTTTTTCACCCTCTTAAGGGGGTGAATTTCCAAAAATCCTTTGCTAGTGCTCGTGCACCCTAAGAAATACGACGGTGTAAAAAAAAATACGTTTCTAGGCCCAGTGGTTTCGGCTGTATGCTTTTTGGTATTTTAGGGGTTGAATTTCATCCCCATGTAAATGAAATTTCCAAAACGCTTGAACAAATATTTATTTATTTATTATTAGGTGTCTTAATACAAAGATTCGTGGTTCTATCATCGAAAATGACGAATTTCCATACAAAATTTCATCCCCTATTTCAACCCCTTATACCCATTTTTTCGAGATAAAAAGTAGCCTATGTCCTTTCTCAAGCTTTAGTCCATCCCTGTACCAAATTTCATCAAAATCGGTTTAGACGTGAAAGACTATATGTTTTTCACCCCCTTAAGGGGGTGAATGCCCAAAAATCCTTTGCTAGTTCTCGTGCACCCCAAGAAATACGATGGTGTAAAAAAAAATACGTTTCTAGGCCCAGTGGTTTCGGCTGTATGCTTTTTGGTATTTTAGGGGTTGAATTTCATCCCTATGTAAGTGAGACTACCAAAACGCTTGAACGAATATTTATTTATTTATTATCAGGTGCCTTAATACAAAGATTCACGGTTCTATCATCAAAAATTACGAATTTCCATACAAAATATCATCCCCTATTTCAACCCCTTATACCCATTTTTTCGCAATAAAAAGTAGCCTATATCCTTTTTCAAACTTTAGTCCATCTCTGTACCAAATTTCATCAAAATCGGTTTAGACGCGAAAGACTATATGTTTTTCACCCCCTTAAGGGGGTGAATTTCCAAAAATCCTTTGCTAGTGCTCGTGCACCCCAAGAAATACGATGGTGTAAAAAAAATACGTTTGTAGGTCCAGTGGTTTCGGCTGTTTGCTTTTTGGTATTTTAGGGGTTGAATTTCATCCCCATGTAAATGGAATTTCCAAAACGCTTGAGCGAATATTTATTTATTTATTATTAGGTGCCTCAATACAAAGATTCGTGGTTCGATCATCGAAAATGACGAATTTCCATACAAAATGTCATCCCCTATTTCAACCCCTTATACACATTTTTTTGCGATAAAAAGTAGCCTATATCCTTTCTCAAGCTTTAGTCCATCTCTGTACCAAATTTTATCAAAATCGGTTTAGACGTGAAAGACTATATGTTTTTCACCCCCTCAAGGGGGTGAATTTCCAAAAATCCTTTGCTAGTGCTCGTGCACCCCAAGAAATACGACAGTGTATAAAAAAAATACGTTTCTAGGCCCAGTGGTTTCGGCTGTATGCTTTTTGGTATTTTAGGGGTTGAATTTCATCCCCATGTAAATGAAATTTCCAAAACGCTTGAACAAATATTTATTTATTTATTATTAGGTGTCTTAATACAAAGATTCGTGGTTCTATCATCGAAAATGACGAATTTCCATACAAAATGTCTACCCCTATTTCAACCCCTTATACCCATTTTTTCGCGATAAAAAGTAGCCTATGTCCTTTCTCAAGCTTTAGTCCATCTCTGTACCAAATTTCATCAAAATCGGTCCAGTGGTTTAGACGTGAAAGCGTAGCAGACAGACAGACAGACAGACAGACAGACAGACAGACAGACAGACAGACAGAGTTACTTTCGCATTTATAATATTAGTAAGGACTAGCAACCCGCCCTCGCTTCGCTTCGGTTTCAGTCACTTAAACCCGCATAGTTCCTGTTCCCGTGGGAATACCGGGATAAAATGTAGCCTATGTTACTCCCTGATATTATAGCTTTCCATTGGTGAAAGAATTTTTGAAATCGGTTCGGTGGTTTAAGCGTGAAAGCGTTACAAACAAACAAACACACATCCTTACTTTCGCATTTATAATATTAGTATGGATTTATTTCATATAGGAATAAAAACCTTTTCATTTATTTGGCTAATAATGAAAAAAAATTTTATATTGCATATTATACTGGATAGCATTACATTTCATGATATTACTCACAGCGAATGTAAAAGTTAATATGGGTATCCATTGCCGCGCTCGTAAACCCTTTGCAATAAACCTCTAAAAGCATTATTAAACATGTGCTAATTACAGCTTTCAGTAATATGTACAGTCGTTACTGTGATACGATATGTAGTTTATTTCATGTGTAGATCGAATAAGAATACAAAGTGTCGTCAACTATTTCTAATTCAACGAATAAAGATGTAAGCTCAATAACTAGTAACTTTTTTTACGACAAAGAATCAGAACGTTCATCCGCAGTTATAACATTTTACTGTAGGACCTAATAGACGTTCTACACAAATCTCAAGAATCTATGCTGGTGTTTACAATGTCATATCTAGAAACGCGGTGGCGTGTCAAGCCAAGTTCAAGCAAAGGACTGGCGACTGGCGGTGTGTGTGTGTGTGTGTGCGTGTGTGTGTATACCAACTGGACTGGCAATGAGCAGCTCCTCATATAGGAATTTCCTCATTATTTCAATGATAGAAATTACGCACATGTTTATTTTGTTATTGTTGCTATTATAATTGTAATGCATAGCGTGTTTTGCCAAACAAATTTTGTTATTGGATCTGTGTTTTATGTTTCTGGCAAATGGTATTGGTCATGCTCACTGAAGGATCTGCTTGCTTGCTTGGGAGGGGAGTGATGGCTGCTCTAGTGGTTAACTCGTGATCGGGTGGCGCTTGCGGGATCTGGTCCAGCCATAGTCTCATCATTGTATAGTGATTATTATTATATTTGTGAATTGTATTATATAATATTTCGAATGACATCACACTGGTACTATTAATAAGCATGTTGTAAGATGTAATTTTATTTAAGTGAAATTAGAAAAATTAATAAAAAATAGAAAATCCCGCTGAGTTTCTTGCCGGGTCTTCTCAGTGCGGTCGCGTTCCGATCCGGCGGTAATTTTAAGAAAAATGTAAAAAAATGACAATATGTAAGTGTCCCCGCGGGGTTTATACATAATAAATGATTTGAATTTGAATATATATATAATATAATATAATATATATATATATATATATATATATTGTGACTTAGTAGATAAGCTAGTATTCCTAATATATAAGCACAGATTAAATAACTGTAAAGATAATAACGTCCAGGACCGCGTGTATGAACATGCGAGTGCATTATTGCTGTTTGGTTGTCCCTGTAAGGTTCGTATTCGGTTGCTTTTTGTGGTTCGTAATTCAAGTACATCCAGCCGGTGAATGTCTGACTGTCCCTGTTTGTCACCGGCGGAGGATAGAGCTTAAATGCATTTCCATAGCGTAAACAAAAACGTCTTAGTCTGGGAAAAAAACATTAACGTAACGTTCCGCTCGATTTCAAAGTTACGGTTTGTCAATAATTCGTTTCATTTTCTTCGGCTTTAGTAAAGTGTCGTCATCCTACTGAAAGTCTTCTCTGGCAATTTTAGCAGAAAACACACATAAAGCACTGTTATTTTACATTCATTACAATTAAGTTTTTTTCAGTGTATTTATATGACGTAAAACACCATCAAAGTAATTTTATACTACCTGTTGTCCGCGAATGTCCTTACTCGTAAAACAAAAAAAGCAGAATTTAAAAAAGTTTATATTTTTGTATTTTTCGTAAATACGTACAATATATACCAAAAATAACTAAACTAATTTATGAATTTCAATGCTAACAAAAATACAAAATTAACTACTTGGAAGAGCATTATCATTATAGAAAGTCGGAATCAGTCCACCGTTTTATGCCTGCCTGTATGGCCTTCGTCTCGTATCTCGAGGGCGAGTCGAAACTTCTATTAGCCCGAGATTGACGGTGGTGGTATCGGGCCTGGGCCCCTGTCCACGGCTGCTCCTGCAATGCCAGACATGACATGCGTCATCGGGTTGACGAATCATTCTCGTCTTCAATAATGGTGCGATGACCGTAGTAAGTGACATCGGGGGACGGTGAGCGATTTTCACACCGCAGGGGCGGTCAGGACGAGCAGGGTGAGACCCCCGGTTACCCCGGAGGAGGCCCCGCTCCGAACGACCAGCGACCCTGGGGCGGCTAACCCGTCGAACACCGTCCCGCGTTGATTGGAAGAACTCTTGTATATATAAGCCGCCGGTGTCGCCGCCCCGCGGACACCAACAACAACTGTATACTTATAAAAGTATGCAGAGGTGTTTGGTTTAAACGGGGCGATTGCGTCACGGCGGTTAATCCTCTTATGTGCAGGGCTTCGCTCTTGACATAATGACCGACAAGCCCTTGGCGATGACTTCTGCGATGTCTTCGTAGGGCTTGCCGGCGTCGAGTGCTTCTAGGACGCTTTGTAGCACCAACATCACTGTAGATATCGGTGCGTGTATGTCGTAGGGTGCTGTAGTTGACGCCAGAGGGCGCTCGGGAAGCTGCTGTGTAGGCGGCGCCGCTGTCGTCGCGGCCGGCGCTATAGGCGTCGCGACGCCCATAGCAGCCGTCGCTCGTTATGGGCGTCGCGACGTCGGTTGATTGAGTGGCGGCTTTCTTTTTATTCCCACGCTTCTTTTTCTTCTTCTTAGAGAGAGAAGGCTGTTGAGAGGGTGCGTTCGCCGGCGCCATCAGGCTGGAGGCCTGCGGGTCGGCGGCCACTGTAGGCTGCTCGGGCGCTTTGGAGCGCCTGTTTCTCGTAGTGAGAGCTTCTGTCCCCGCCTGACGGTTCCGGGCCTCACGTCGTAAGACGGGGCAACCAGAATAGTTAGCGGGGTGAGGCCCTCCGCAGTTGACGCACGTCGCCGGCGTCTCACGGGGGCGGCTGCAGTCTTTGGCGAGATGTGTATTACCACATCGCACACACGCGAGCGGGCGGTGGCAATTGTGGCTGCTGTGGCGAAACTGTTGGCAGCGGTGACATTGGGCAGGGCGCCCTTTGCTGCGCCAGCCCTGCACCACCACACCGGTGAAGCCCAACAGCTCCGTCACATTGTATACTTCCAAGATGTTATGGCTGCGCTGTAACAATGCATAGTGAATGTAGCCAGGGCGACCACCCCTGGCACGAATGGGACGAACATAGTCTGCGGTGAAGCCCAGCAGACCCAGTTCGTGGATGATGAGATCGGAGGGTGAGTCATGGGGAAGACCTCTGATCGCGACCTTGAACGCTTTCTTCTCTGGCATCGTATATGAGAACCACGAGATCTTCTCCGTCTTCTCTAGTTCCGAAAAATACCGCTGTAAGAAGCGGTACTCTTCATCGTCGACAGGCGAGAAGCGAATGCCCTTACCGAACGGGCGAGCATTCGCCGTTCGTCCGAGCTTCTGTTTAATCACCGCCATGTGATGAGTCCAATTGGGTAGGACCTCAATCACTATGGGGGGATATTTGGGCTTCGATGTTGTTGCAGGCTGCTGAGGGTTGCTCTGGAAGCTGGTCGACGGCATAGGCTCGTCAATAGTAGGAGTCGATACACGTTCGGCGGCCGCGCTCGCGTACGTACGTGTACGCGGCGCAGGCAGCGGAACGGGCGTCGCGGCGGCGGGCGGGGGGCAAGCTTTCGCAAGCGCGCGAGCGCTATGCGGGCTCACCCTCCGTGAGTGTGTTGGCGGCGAGACAGGCCCAGGAGTGCAAACACGCTTCGCCGGGTCGTCGTCCTCTTGCGGGCTGCGCCGACGCCTAACACCCGCAATAGGGTCAGGCATCGGGGTGACTGGGGTCATCGTGGGTGACGTCTTCTTCATCGTCTTCGTCAGGACCTTCTTCTTGGTCTCCCTTACAGGAGTGTACTCTTCTTGTGATTCGCCTGACGTCAAAGTGGCGTCAGACGACGAATAAGAGTCGTCGCTGCACTCGTAGTTCAACGGCGCTCGCGGCGGCGGCTGCGGGCTTGTGGAGGCTGCGATGGCAGTTGCGATATTCTCGCGACTGCGATGAATAATCATCGATCGTGCCGATGACGATCGCACCAAGGAGAAGCGGCGGCGACCCTCTTCGGCAGGCGGCGGGGGTGTGAAGGCGGCGGGGGCGGGGGGCGACAGGGTAAGGTTACCCGTGCTCACACCCGCAGTAAAAGGCGCCAAACGTGGGGCGCGTAGCGGCCCGCGTTGGGGCTGCGGCGGCTCAAGTTGCAGCGATTGCTGCGACGTTGAGGGTTGCGGCGGCGGCGATAGGGGCGATGCCGTGAGGCGCGCTCCCGTAGTGGCTGGTGGTGAACCGGCGGCAGATGGCTCCTTCGTGCGGCGACTACCCCGGGTGGGATAGCCCTTCCGAGGACGCATAGCGAGGAATCAATACGGTCAGTACCGTGCGACTGCGAATGGTTGCTGGCTGCGCGTCGGCAACCGCTCCGATGGCTATGCTGACGCCGAGACGCCAACACAAACACCGAAGAAGCGGCAGACGGCAGACCGAGGAGTCCGAACACTTGTTAAACGACGTAAACGTAGTAAAAACTGTGGTACTGAGGCGCTCCCCGTTTTATGACTTTCCTCTCGTGGAAAACTATATTTGTCCCGGATTTTTTCTAACATCAGCTTACAGCACTTAGTGAAATGCCAGTCAAAATCAGTCTCCTAGTTGCGGAAATTGTTCACAATTGAATTGGCTTTTATGTTTTTCGCGGCATCCTAATTCTTCTTCCGAAATGAAAGTAGATTCCGTTATTCCTTGTAATTACAGCTATTTGTATTTATTTTTGCTCCACTGCTTCCATCTATGTAATCGGTTTGCGTTGTTATCATCATTTCAGCGGACTTGTCTGTCCTACCTATGGGCTCGACCCTCCTCCAAAATAGGAGGAATATTGACCTACACGGGCACGCTGCCAACATTGGTTACAAATTTATTGACAATTAGCTGACTCGACGAACTTCGTACCGCCATAATTTTTTTCGTAAATATATTTTCAAAATTGCCGAAAATATAGTCTCTGGAAGAACTATTACAACTTTGTCCAGAAAGATTCGATCCGTCTTGGTGGCGGCAGTGTTAATGATGATTCAAAGAGAATACAAATTACTGACTATTGATTTCTGACAAAATTATAATTATCAAATTTTCAACCATACTTAACTATAGACAAAATTACATTTAACTGTCATTTGCGTTTTGTTATTACATATATGTTTTTGTTATATTACGTTTTTTTATTACATTTTATCGAACGGGAACGCGATCGAACGGGATAAAAAGTATCCTATGTCCGTCTCCTGGTTCTATGCTCCTCACCAATTTTCAGCCAAATCTGTACAGCCATTCTTGAGTTATAAATAGTGTAACTAACACGACTTTCTTTTATATATATAGATTATGACTTTGCTAGCGATACTAGCCGTGTGGTTACGGAGTAAGAATACAAGTAACCATCCCCTCTTGCCCGTGGCTGTAGTAAAAGACGACTAAAGGAAAATGCGGGCAAACTCGATACAAAACCCTATTCCAACCCGTCTGACTAGCGTGGAATAGTAGGTTAATTTCCCTCCCATTGTGGAGGAGGCCTGCGCCCAGCAGTGGGACTTGTATAGGCTGAGATCATGATGATGATGAGTATACTTTATATCAACCGCAAATCTATTAGACCGATGGCAATTATGATTAGCGCGTTTACTTAAATAATCACATAAATAAATAAACCCTTTAACTTTATAGATTTTAAATATAGTTTATAGTTGCTATTACACGATAAAGTAATTATTGTTTAAATGGTTCATTTAAATCATAATCAATCATTACGTCAATAATCGAAATCGAATAAGGAATTTTGCTATCGTGATTTATTACTTTACAAGTAATCAGAAAATGTTGTGACGAAATTATCAGAAATCCATCGCAAAATGAATAACATGTCCAATAAAAGTTTTAAATACTATTTGTGGGAATATTTTAATGTAAGTTTATTTGTGCTTTAGTTGCGTAATGGATTAAAATGAATACTGACAGTTTAAAGAATAAGTAGGTACTATAATAGAATATAATATATGTATTTCTGAGAAATCAAAGGCATATGTAATGGGTTGCCACTTTTTTGTGTAAATAAAGTACTAGATAGGTTAATAAAAGAAGAAAAGTGTGCGTTGTGTTCAAGTAAACTACGATTCAGAATATGAATCAGATTTGCTAAAAATTATCACAAATATGTTTTAAAGTTTGCTTTAAAACATATTTGTGGTAATTTTTAGCAAATTTTAATAAATAATTATCGCTGCTAGGATCTTTGTGCTCTATACATATTTTAAAGAAAATAAAAAATAAAAACTCAACATAAAACCTACGGCAACACATCTGACCAGCATCGTATATCAATTTCGGTTGTAAATCTTTGTACTTTATATTTATTTTAATGTAAATAAACTCCTAAACGGTTGGACCGATGTTGATGAAATTTTTTGTGTGTGTTTAAGGGGATTCGAGAATTGTTTAGATTCACAATTGGACCCAGTAGGTGGCGCTGCTGTCAATTTTAAAGAGAATTCCTTTTCTTTTATTTGAACAGAACAACGTCTGTTAGGTCAGCTAGTATTTAATAAGAAAGTACAGATACCTTTTTAACCAACATGAAAATGTAACCAATAACCATTTACTTATTTGCATCATATGCAATCATTCTAATTTATGCACAGTAATAATTTTGTAAAGATATAGTTGTAGGGCCACAATTTTTTGTCTGCAGACTTAAATGGACCGCTTCATTAGAGTAGCATTCCTTTGCAGAAAATCAACATCTGAGTAGTAGTAGCTTATTGCCACGTTTCGTTCTATGCGCGTAAAATAGCACCCGAAAAGGTAACTCGTTGAACTGGCTACGAATGTCAAGGGTTCCGTACCAGCGGTTTGTCCAATGGTGATTGGGAACGAATACGGCGGGTTATGGTACTGCACATCGCCCTTTTGTCACCCCGGACGGACCGGACGGCGTGTGCTTATACCGCAGCATAGCACTAGTTCATGAGCGGTAGTAAAGCAAAGGCAATAAAACAAAACGTGAACCCAACTACGATAAAGAACAAGTTATCGGATAAAGTCACGAGCAAATGCTAATAATATATGTATATATATATATATATATATATATATATATATATATATATATATATATATATATATATATATATATATATATATATTAATTTTTGAAATGTTAAAGTCGCCCCTTCCAATGCCCTTTCCAATGATCTGAAACACTACATCATATTTGTCACAAATTAATTTTTAAACACAGTACTTTAAGGCCTCTAGAGGGCGCCATATTAGATTCAGTAACATATCATATATCCCATAACTAACGGACAATCAAGACGCTTCTAACGATACCTCATCTGTCCGGTTCTAATAAGTAGTTGATGAGCTATGAGGGAACAGATGAACATACATACATCGCCTGTCAAAATAATAACCCTTCGTAATCGGGTTATAAAATTAAACGAAGAAAAGTGGTTTTTGATGCGTGGTCGATAAAATATACCTAATATAATTGTTTTCTTTCTAATTATCTTATTGTATCAATCGCATTGTCTATTTAAATCAGAATATTATCATTAGAATTTAGCGATAAATATACAGCATTAGAATTGACATCAATTAACCTGACAATAATTAGTTTGACGTAAAAATATATTATTTTTTTATCGCCATATCTGAAAATTTATGTAATCATTTAAGTCCGGTTCATACTGCATATAACGAAAAGCCGAACATATGCATCCTGTTGATGATTAGTTTCTACATATTTTTTTTCAACTCGCTCTCTTTTATGATAATTTTCGTGGGATAGTAAGAATATAATTATCACTAGGGTGGTTAGTTTCTTATGAGTATTATAAAAATCAATATATGAAGATAACATCACTATAAGAAGAGGAAATATTTTCTTCCGTGTGGTGACGGAGTAAGAATACAGTTCACCATCTTATTTCCTGTCCGTGGATGTGGTAAAAGTCAACTAAATGGTGTAAAGATACGCAGATAATATCTAGAAATGAGAAAAAAACAAAAGGAAAACTCAAATAACGCTCTATGTCAACCCGTCTTCGGGCCGACCACGGAGGACAAGGAACTGGGTACCAGTGGTCGGCCGAACGACAAAGGCGACGTGCTACGGTGGGTTATGGGGCCGCGCGCCGCCCCTCTGTCGCCCTGGATGAAGCCGGACGGCGGGTACGCTCACCATAGTCTACCCCAAAAAAAAGCTAGCCCATATGATCGCCAATTTCAATTTCCTCCACTGTGGAGTATGCTCGCACCCAGCAGTAGGACATATATGAGCTGATGAGATGATCATTATTTGTCTACATCTTTTAATTATATTTACAGCAAATAAAAGGTTGAATATAATCGTTTTCCTACTCCGTCACACATATGAAGAGCAAGAATCTAAATAGTAATTGGTAATATGACGTATCATATTATTTTATTTAATGATAATTAAAAGAAATCTCATTAAATCGTATGATATATAATACGAAAAATAAATTACAGTTCACTGAATATGCGTCCCACTATGTTATTTATCAACCCTTTCTATTCCGCGAATGACCGTAAAAGACAATGGAGGATGCTAGCGCATAATATCATTATATTAGAAGGAAGACTAAATAAAACCTTGCACCAGGGTGATCAATTAGACCAGTAGATCAATTTCTCTACTATTTTAGAGGAGACTCTACAACAGCCATGGGCTGAGATGACGATAAGTTATGTGAACAAATAAAAAAGAACAAAGAAGTCATGCGAATTGCCGATACAAGAAAAAAATTAAAACTATGATTAAGCAGTTGTTGCTTTTGGATATTCAAACTATTTGTTTGATCTTAAATTAAAATTTGTAAATTAAAACTTTTTACATTTTTGTTTTGACATCTATCGGTATAAATATAGTGCCCTTGACATAGTTACAGATATAGTTATTAATTTTTTTTTTCTGTTAGCGTTAATAAAGATTTTTGAAGACTTGACGCGAATGTCAAAATGTCAAGTAGCGCTTTTATATTTTTTTCATTATTTTAGTGTTTTGAAGTGTTATATTAAATAATTTTGTTAGTGTTATATAGTTAGTGTTCTATTGAATAATTTTGCTGATATTTTATGTAATATAATGCCGATAAAATTCTGAAATGTAGTGAATCCTTACTAATATTATAAATGCGAAAGTAAGTTTGTTTGTTTGTTTGTTTGTTACGCTTTCACGCTTAAACCACCGAACCGATTTCAAAAATTCTTTCACCGATGGAAAATTATAATATCAGGGAGTAACATAGACTATATTTTATACCGGTATTCCCACAGGAACGGACACTACGCGGGTAAGGCGACTGAAACCGAAGCGAAGCGAGGCTGGGTTGCTAGTATGATATAATAGTGAATTGCATGCATTTAGACATTCTGCCAGAATTCCCAGAGAAGGCATGACTTGGATATCAGCACCATGTCATGCTAACGACTGACTGAAAGACGAAGACTGAAGACGTGAATGATAAATATAATAACTCGACACTGGCACCAATAGCTCATATTATTGTAGCTCATTGCCATCAAATAAGAAGAAGAAGAAGAAGGATTTTTGACGCGAATCTCTAAATGTAATGTAGCGTTTTTACATTTGTTTTATTGTATTACAGTGTTATATTGAATAATTTTGCTGATATTTTATGTAATATAATGTCGATAAGATGCTGAAATGTAGTGAATATGATATAATAGCGAATTGCGTGCATTTTCACATTCTGCCAAAATTCCCAGAGGAAGCTTGATTTGGCTATCAGCACCAAATCAATGCCAACGACTGACTAATTACGAAGAATAAAGACGTGAATGATTAATATTATAACTCGACATTGGCACCAATAGCTCATATTATTCCAGCTCATTGCCATTAAACAAGAAGAAGAAGAAGCGTTAATACGGCACGTTCACATGTCGAGGATGTCTTACATTGATTTACTTCCTATACAAACCCGCTTATAGAAGTTTTCACTTAATACGTTGAACGCCATGGGAATTACCATGTGGCCCTCACTTATCTAGTAGGAGCCAGCATAAAATCACTTGTTTCTAAAATTTTAATGATGGTTTTCTATCGCTTTAGGGGCTTTCAAAAGTGGTGAACACTAAAGAAAAGTAATTTGTCACTTTATTTTGCTTAAAGTCGCCTTTGGTTCATGGTCATATGATGTGCCCCATGGCTCCAATGGAACAACTGTATGTCGGCTATTTACCTTGGATTAACAGTTCAGTTAGGTTGATTCAATTTCGAGAAAGAGTGCAGCCAAGGCATCCAATTCAGTTGGACTGCGTTCGGGTAACTTAAGAGGATCCAACTTACCACAGTGTCTGAAAACACAGGTCTGCGATCAGTGTTTGCTACCAGTGATAACATGTGCCACGTAAACATTGTCCCTAAATGTGAGGTTCGTAAACAAGCTCATAGTCGCTCAACGTGCTATGTAGCCAGCTATGCTCGGGATTACTCTGCACGATAGAATACGAAATAAAGAAATCCGTACAAAAATGGGTGTAAGCGATTTATCAGGAAGAATTAGCACTTTGAAGTGACAATGGGTAGTTGGTTCTCAAGTGGTGACCACGTATCCCACGACGCAGTGTAAGACAGGCTCCCACTAGATGGACCGACGACTTGATGACAGTTCGTGGACGTGGTTGGATACAGGTGGCACAGGATCGAACTTTGTAGCGAAACATCAGAGGGGCCGTCTACTGCTGGCTACTTCTGGCGATACGATAATTGACGATGATGATAAGCTGATAGATGATGATGATAATGATAACAAAGATTAAATGTGATCAAAGATAAAGTTAATAGCAAATGAGATTGTACGTGCACACGTAGTACGTGCACACGTCTAAGTCGTGACAACTGCCAGGCGATCGCTGCTATGCCACTAACGAACCCATTCGGGGTTGCCTGCTCTTAAAACTAAGAATCCGTCTGGTGACGGATTAAGAATACAATTCACCACTCCCTATCTTGCCAAAGACGTCTATGAGATATAATATGCACATAACATCTGTGCAAGAGAAGGAAAACTCGAAATGAAACCCTATACCAACATGTCTGACCAGCATGGTCAGACATGTTGGTATAGGGTTTTATTTAGTCATTTATTTAGTTCATTTAGTTTATAGTCGTTCATTTAGTTTATAGTCGTTCATTTAGTTTATAGTCGTTCATTTAGTTTATAGGGTTTCAGTTTCATAGTAGGTCAAATTCCCTCCAATTGTGGAGGAGGCCCGAGCCCAACAGTGGGACGTATGTGGGATGCGACGATGATGATGATGAAAACTAAAAGTGCCGATTTAACCTGACTCGATTATAAAAGTTGGCAGCATAAAAAATAGCTATTAAATAATATTTCATTAAAAAGTTTATTTTAACTCAAAATCTATTCGCATATTTATGTATATAAACAACTAAAACATTTTGTGATTAATAAAAAAAGAGTTAATGAGATACAAGAAAGCACAAGTGGTCACACCTGGAACTACGTACCGTCGAAGGACAATCCGGCGGATCTGGTTTAAGGACAAGCAAGCCGGAGCAAGGTCTTTCGGACTTTATATCAACCGCAAATCTATTAGACCGATGGCAATTATGATTAGCGCGTTTACTTAAATAATCACATAAATAAATAAACCCTTTAACTTTATAGATTTTAAATATAGTTTATAGTTGCTATTACACGATAAAGTAATTATTGTTTAAATGGTTCATTTAAATCATAATCAATCATTACGTCAATAATCGAAATCGAATAAGGAATTTTGCTATCGTGATTTATTACTTTACAAGTAATCAGAAAATGTTGTGACGAAATTATCAGAAATCCATCGCAAAATGAATAACATGTCCAATAAAAGTTTTAAATACTATTTGTGGGAATATTTTAATGTAAGTTTATTTGTGCTTTAGTTGCGTAATGGATTAAAATGAATACTGACAGTTTAAAGAATAAGTAGGTACTATAATAGAATATAATATATGTATTTCTGAGAAATCAAAGGCATATGTAATGGGTTGCCACTTTTTTGTGTAAATAAAGTACTAGATAGGTTAATAAAAGAAGAAAAGTGTGCGTTGTGTTCAAGTAAACTACGATTCAGAATATGAATCAGATTTGCTAAAAATTATCACAAATATGTTTTAAAGTTTGCTTTAAAACATATTTGTGGTAATTTTTAGCAAATTTTAATAAATAATTATCGCTGCTAGGATCTTTGTGCTCTATACATATTTTAAAGAAAATAAAAAATAAAAACTCAACATAAAACCTACGGCAACACATCTGACCAGCATCGTATATCAATTTCGGTTGTAAATCTTTGTACTTTATATTTATTTTAATGTAAATAAACTCCTAAACGGTTGGACCGATGTTGATGAAATTTTTTGTGTGTGTTTAAGGGGATTCGAGAATTGTTTAGATTCACAATTGGACCCAGTAGGTGGCGCTGCTGTCAATTTTAAAGAGAATTCCTTTTCTTTTATTTGAACAGAACAACGTCTGTTAGGTCAGCTAGTATTTAATAAGAAAGTACAGATACCTTTTTAACCAACATGAAAATGTAACCAATAACCATTTACTTATTTGCATCATATGCAATCATTCTAATTTATGCACAGTAATAATTTTGTAAAGATATAGTTGTAGGGCCACAATTTTTTGTCTGCAGACTTAAATGGACCGCTTCATTAGAGTAGCATTCCTTTGCAGAAAATCAACATCTGAGTAGTAGTAGCTTATTGCCACGTTTCGTTCTATGCGCGTAAAATAGCACCCGAAAAGGTAACTCGTTGAACTGGCTACGAATGTCAAGGGTTCCGTACCAGCGGTTTGTCCAATGGTGATTGGGAACGAATACGGCGGGTTATGGTACTGCACATCGCCCTTTTGTCACCCCGGACGGACCGGACGGCGTGTGCTTATACCGCAGCATAGCACTAGTTCATGAGCGGTAGTAAAGCAAAGGCAATAAAACAAAACGTGAACCCAACTACGATAAAGAACAAGTTATCGGATAAAGTCACGAGCAAATGCTAATAATATATGTATATATATATATATATATATATATATATATATATATATATATATATATATATTAATTTTTGAAATGTTAAAGTCGCCCCTTCCAATGCCCTTTCCAATGATCTGAAACACTACATCATATTTGTCACAAATTAATTTTTAAACACAGTACTTTAAGGCCTCTAGAGGGCGCCATATTAGATTCAGTAACATATCATATATCCCATAACTAACGGACAATCAAGACGCTTCTAACGATACCTCATCTGTCCGGTTCTAATAAGTAGTTGATGAGCTATGAGGGAACAGATGAACATACATACATCGCCTGTCAAAATAATAACCCTTCGTAATCGGGTTATAAAATTAAACGAAGAAAAGTGGTTTTTGATGCGTGGTCGATAAAATATACCTAATATAATTGTTTTCTTTCTAATTATCTTATTGTATCAATCGCATTGTCTATTTAAATCAGAATATTATCATTAGAATTTAGCGATAAATATACAGCATTAGAATTGACATCAATTAACCTGACAATAATTAGTTTGACGTAAAAATATATTATTTTTTTATCGCCATATCTGAAAATTTATGTAATCATTTAAGTCCGGTTCATACTGCATATAACGAAAAGCCGAACATATGCATCCTGTTGATGATTAGTTTCTACATATTTTTTTTCAACTCGCTCTCTTTTATGATAATTTTCGTGGGATAGTAAGAATATAATTATCACTAGGGTGGTTAGTTTCTTATGAGTATTATAAAAATCAATATATGAAGATAACATCACTATAAGAAGAGGAAATATTTTCTTCCGTGTGGTGACGGAGTAAGAATACAGTTCACCATCTTATTTCCTGTCCGTGGATGTGGTAAAAGTCAACTAAATGGTGTAAAGATACGCAGATAATATCTAGAAATGAGAAAAAAACAAAAGGAAAACTCAAATAACGCTCTATGTCAACCCGTCTTCGGGCCGACCACGGAGGACAAGGAACTGGGTACCAGTGGTCGGCCGAACGACAAAGGCGACGTGCTACGGTGGGTTATGGGGCCGCGCGCCGCCCCTCTGTCGCCCTGGATGAAGCCGGACGGCGGGTACGCTCACCATAGTCTACCCCAAAAAAAGCTAGCCCATATGATCGCCAATTTCAATTTCCTCCACTGTGGAGTATGCTCGCACCCAGCAGTAGGACATATATGAGCTGATGAGATGATCATTATTTGTCTACATCTTTTAATTATATTTACAGCAAATAAAAGGTTGAATATAATCGTTTTCCTACTCCGTCACACATATGAAGAGCAAGAATCTAAATAGTAATTGGTAATATGACGTATCATATTATTTTATTTAATGATAATTAAAAGAAATCTCATTAAATCGTATGATATATAATACGAAAAATAAATTACAGTTCACTGAATATGCGTCCCACTATGTTATTTATCAACCCTTTCTATTCCGCGAATGACCGTAAAAGACAATGGAGGATGCTAGCGCATAATATCATTATATTAGAAGGAAGACTAAATAAAACCTTGCACCAGGGTGATCAATTAGACCAGTAGATCAATTTCTCTACTATTTTAGAGGAGACTCTACAACAGCCATGGGCTGAGATGACGATAAGTTATGTGAACAAATAAAAAAGAACAAAGAAGTCATGCGAATTGCCGATACAAGAAAAAAATTAAAACTATGATTAAGCAGTTGTTGCTTTTGGATATTCAAACTATTTGTTTGATCTTAAATTAAAATTTGTAAATTAAAACTTTTTACATTTTTGTTTTGACATCTATCGGTATAAATATAGTGCCCTTGACATAGTTACAGATATAGTTATTAATTTTTTTTTTCTGTTAGCGTTAATAAAGATTTTTGAAGACTTGACGCGAATGTCAAAATGTCAAGTAGCGCTTTTATATTTTTTTCATTATTTTAGTGTTTTGAAGTGTTATATTAAATAATTTTGTTAGTGTTATATAGTTAGTGTTCTATTGAATAATTTTGCTGATATTTTATGTAATATAATGCCGATAAAATTCTGAAATGTAGTGAATCCTTACTAATATTATAAATGCGAAAGTAAGTTTGTTTGTTTGTTTGTTTGTTACGCTTTCACGCTTAAACCACCGAACCGATTTCAAAAATTCTTTCACCGATGGAAAATTATAATATCAGGGAGTAACATAGACTATATTTTATACCGGTATTCCCACAGGAACGGACACTACGCGGGTAAGGCGACTGAAACCGAAGCGAAGCGAGGCTGGGTTGCTAGTATGATATAATAGTGAATTGCATGCATTTAGACATTCTGCCAGAATTCCCAGAGAAGGCATGACTTGGATATCAGCACCATGTCATGCTAACGACTGACTGAAAGACGAAGACTGAAGACGTGAATGATAAATATAATAACTCGACACTGGCACCAATAGCTCATATTATTGTAGCTCATTGCCATCAAATAAGAAGAAGAAGAAGAAGGATTTTTGACGCGAATCTCTAAATGTAATGTAGCGTTTTTACATTTGTTTTATTGTATTACAGTGTTATATTGAATAATTTTGCTGATATTTTATGTAATATAATGTCGATAAGATGCTGAAATGTAGTGAATATGATATAATAGCGAATTGCGTGCATTTTCACATTCTGCCAAAATTCCCAGAGGAAGCTTGATTTGGCTATCAGCACCAAATCAATGCCAACGACTGACTAATTACGAAGAATAAAGACGTGAATGATTAATATTATAACTCGACATTGGCACCAATAGCTCATATTATTCCAGCTCATTGCCATTAAACAAGAAGAAGAAGAAGCGTTAATACGGCACGTTCACATGTCGAGGATGTCTTACATTGATTTACTTCCTATACAAACCCGCTTATAGAAGTTTTCACTTAATACGTTGAACGCCATGGGAATTACCATGTGGCCCTCACTTATCTAGTAGGAGCCAGCATAAAATCACTTGTTTCTAAAATTTTAATGATGGTTTTCTATCGCTTTAGGGGCTTTCAAAAGTGGTGAACACTAAAGAAAAGTAATTTGTCACTTTATTTTGCTTAAAGTCGCCTTTGGTTCATGGTCATATGATGTGCCCCATGGCTCCAATGGAACAACTGTATGTCGGCTGCATGGTGTCCCCATTGTCCAAATAGAAAAACTGAAAAATCAGGCCAGCGTTCAATCTATATATTTAAAAGAAAGTCGTGTTAGTTACACTATTTATAACTCAAGAACGGTTGTACCGATTTGTCTGAAAATTGGTGGTGAGATAGCTTAGAACCAGGAGACGGACATAAGGTAGTTTTAGCCCGTTCGATCGTGTTCCTGTGTGACGTGACATAAAACGTCAAAGAGAATACAAGTCACTATGAAGCGTGGTATAACAAAAACGCATTTGATATGTAATAACAAAACGCAAATGAGAGCTAAACGTAATTGTGTCTATGATTAAGTATGGTTGAAAATTTGATATATAATTTTGTTAAAATCAATAATCAGTAATTTGTATTCTCTTTGAATCATTATTACCAATGCCGCGACCGATTTCGGCAATTTAGAAAATATATTTATGAAAAAAATTATGGCGGTAAAAAATATATTTTTTAATATCTTTTTACTTCATCATATATTTTTACTTCATCATATATTGTTATGCTCCTACTGCAAAGCAATTGTTTTCCGTCAGCATACGAGTTAATTAAGCTGTAGTTTGCTACACTAGCTTGATGCGGGTTAGCTTTATCGTAGTGTCGAGAAAATCTCTTCCAGAAGATTTTCTCTCAGTATTATCCTTATAATAGATAACTGCAGCAATTGGTTTTTATTAATCACAAAATGTTTTAGTTGTTTATATACATAAATATGCGAATAGATTTTGAGTTAAAATAAACTTTTTAATGAAATATTATTTAATAGCTATTTTTTATGCTGCCAACTTTTATAATCGAGTCAGGTTAAATCGGCACTTTTAGTTTTCATCATCATCATCGTCGCATCCCACATACGTCCCACTGTTGGGCTCGGGCCTCCTCCACAATTGGAGGGAATTTGACCTACTATGAAACTGAAACCCTATAAACTAAATGAACGACTATAAACCAAATGAACGACTATAAACTAAATGAACGACTATAAACTAAATGAACTAAATAAATGACTAAATAAAACCCTATACCAACATGTCTGACCATGCTGGTCAGACATGTTGGTATAGGGTTTCATTTCGAGTTTTCCTTCTCTTGCACAGATGTTATGTGCATATTATATCTCATAGACGTCTTTGGCAAGATAGGGAGTGGTGAATTGTATTCTTAATCCGTCACCAGACGGATTCTTAGTTTTAAGAGCAGGCAACCCCGAATGGGTTCGTTAGTGGCATAGCAGCGATCGCCTGGCAGTTGTCACGACTTAGACGTGTGCACGTACTACGTGTGCACGTACAATCTCATTTGCTATTAACTTTATCTTTGATCACATTTAATCTTTGTTATCATTATCATCATCATCTATCAGCTTATCATCATCGTCAATTATCGTATCGCCAGAAGTAGCCAGCAGTAGACGGCCCCTCTGATGTTTCGCTACAAAGTTCGATCCTGTGCCACCTGTATCCAACCACGTCCACGAACTGTCATCAAGTCGTCGGTCCATCTAGTGGGAGCCTGTCTTACACTGCGTCGTGGGATACGTGGTCACCACTTGAGAACCAACTACCCATTGTCACTTCAAAGTGCTAATTCTTCCTGATAAATCGCTTACACCCATTTTTGTACGGATTTCTTTATTTCGTATTCTATCGTGCAGAGTAATCCCGAGCATAGCTGGCTACATAGCACGTTGAGCGACTATGAGCTTGTTTACGAACCTCACATTTAGGGACAATGTTTACGTGGCACATGTTATCACTGGTAGCAAACACTGATCGCAGACCTGTGTTTTCAGACACTGTGGTAAGTTAGATCCTCTTAAGTTACCCGAACGCAGTCCAACTGAATTGGATGCCTTGGCTGCACTCTTTCTCGAAATTGAATCAACCTAACTGAACTGTTAATCCAAGGTAAATATAATGATTAACAACTTCGAGAATCGTATTGCTAAGTAGGACCGATACTGGAATGGCATGGGCATTTGACATGACTTTTGTCTTGTCCATGTTCATTCGTAAGTCCACTAGTTGGGATATCCTGCTGAGAACATTAAGCATGATGTCAAGGTCCTGCATGAATAGCCTTTGTGCTGATAATGTGCTTGTCTATTGATGAAAAAAAATTGGTTAGTGGTTTAGGCGTGAAACTGGACCTAAAATGTTCAATGCAAAAATCTGACCAGCATAATAGATCAATTTCCTCCTATTGCCGAGGAGGCCCAAAGCTACCAGTTTAACTTATATGGTATGGAACGTATAAACGATGATGACGATTACGCTTTCTTTTCTGCAGGCGTCATAAAAGTCGTAACCAGATAAATATGGCAAATTTGAAAAAAAATCCTTTCCCAAACTTTTCGATCCGCATGGTATTGTGGGTCAGTTTTTCACCAATTATGGAGGAAGTGCCAATAAGGCAACGTATATAGGTCAAAGAAGTAGAAGAAAAATGCACCAATGTGTAGGCCCTTTTTTTTTTTTTTTTTTTTTTTTTTTTTTTTTATGGGTGGGCTATGGTAAGCGCACGCGCGGTCCTGTCCGTCCGGGGCGATGAAAGGACGGCGCGCGGGCCCATAACCCACCCGTACCCACGTCACCTCGTTGTTGGGCCGACCACCGGAGCAGATGTGACTTGTCGTCAGTGGCCGGCCGACGGAATACCCTTTCGGGTACCCTCACCTCTCGACGTCCTGGGACGTCAGTCGCCGTCGCGCGGTCAGCCTCTCTGCGGGTGACGGACAATTCCCCGGTCCAATCACCCGCGGCCTCGGCTAGGGCGGCATTAGGCGCAAATACTCGCGCCTGCGCCGCCCGAGTCGCCGGCGGCGGAACGTGTCGCCGAATAGGAGCTCTACTCGCACACGATCCGCCGCCTCCTTCCGTGAGATTACGGCCTCACAGAAGGCGGTGACCGCGTCCCAGTTCCTGACGCTGACGAGCATCTCCCTGGCGATGGTCGGCAGCGCCAGGTCAGCACCGATAATTGCGACGAGTTCACGGCGATCCCCCTCCCATGCAGCACACTCCTCGAGCGTGTGCTGCGCCGTGTCCTCGTCGCAACTGCAGTGGTGGCAGGACGGTGTGCTCTCCCTCCTGACAATCTTGTGCAGGTACTTCCCGAAGCAACCGTGCCCCGTCAGCACCTGCACCAGTCGGAAGGAAAGCACCCCGTGCGTCCGCTCCAACCACTCCATCAGCAACGGCCGGAAGGCCTCGACGGTCCTGACACCGTACCGAGGACTCTCCAGCCGGACTGCCCAACGGGCAATGACTTCTCGGCGGGCGTCGACCCGCCAGGCGGTGATCTCTTTGATGGAGACCATGCCGCCGCGGGCGCGCGTCTCCGACACCCGCCGATAAATTTCGGCGAGCATCTCCGCCTCCAGGTCCCACGGGGGAGTTCCGGCCAGGAGACACGCTGCCTCCGTCGCCACCGTGCGGTAACCCCGTATGGCCCTGATCGCCATGACCCTCTGTGGTCGCCACAGGAGGGCCCTAAGACGAACGGTCAGGGACCCCGCCCACACCGGTGCGCCGTACAGGGCCATCGACCGGATCACCCCCACGTACAGCTGTCGGCACGTAGCGCTGGGTCCGCCCACATTCGGCATCAGCCGCGAAAGGGCGGACGCCGCGCCGACAAGCCGGGGAACAAGTCGATGGAGATGCTCCCGGAACCAAAAATGCCCGTCGAGCACCAGGCCCAAGTACTTCATGTGGGCCTGGATGCTGATGGTGACCGACTTCACGGTGATCGAAGCGCCGGCGGGAGGCCCGGCAGTACGGAGGCCATGGAACAAAAGGGCCTCCGTCTTTTCCAGGGCTACCCTCAACCCCAGCGCTTCGATCCGCCTGACAATCTCCTCGGTGCCGAGAGTTGCCAGGCGTGCCGCCTCCTCTAGCGTCCCACCCCGGGCTGTGACTAGTGTATCGTCGGCGTAGCAAATTACGCCCAGCCCGGGTGGGAGGCTTCCTCTCAACGCCCAGTCGTAGCCGATGTTCCACAGGGTCGGACCCAGAACCGACCCCTGTGGGACACCGCATGTCATGGGCGTTCGCACAACGTCCCCTACTCGGTCAACGTAGAGGACGCTGCGCCCCTCCAAGTAGTCTGCCACCAGCCGCCTGAGGTACACGGGCACCCTGTGATACCTCAGCCCCTCCCTGATGCAGCTGAATGGCAGACTGTTGAAGGCGTTGGCGATGTCCAGGGCCACCGCCAACAGGACTCCTCCGCCGGTGACGGCCTCCGCTACCACGGCCTTCAGGCGAAGCAGGGCCGCGATCGTCGAACGCCCTCTCCGAAAACCAAACTGGGCGTCCGACAGATCGGGCCCGACCCCGACGAGGTGCCGCTCGATGCGGGCAGCCAACACCCTCTCCAGCAGCTTGCCCGCATCATCGAGCAGCACGATGGGCCTGTAGGCCGAGGCCGACTCGGGAGACCGACCCGGCTTCGGCAGGAGAACCAGCCTCCCCTCTTTCCAGCATCCAGGAAACTGCCCGGACGTCAAACAGGCGTCGAACAGTCCCCTGAGGCGTGGTCCCAGGTGCTCGAGGACCAGGGCCAGCGCACGGTTCGGAATACCGTCGGGCCCCGGGGCGGTGGATTTCACTCGCATACGCGCCACTGCCGCCCCCATTTCCGGCTCCGTGATGGGCGGAGCACTTTCATCTTCGGCCTCCCGGTCGCTGTCCGCGAAGCCATGACCGGGGGCGTGTGTTCCGCCCGCCGTGGAAAGAGGTCCTCGACAACTCTGGTGAGGAGGCTGGGCTGGAGAGTCTCGGTGAGGGGGGGGCCCCGCCCGCGGAGCTTGCTCAGCGCCGCGAGATAGGGGCGACCCCAGGGGTCACGCTCGAGACTGTCCAGCATCTCCCGCCGACTAACGTCCTTGGCAATACGGACGGCCAGCCTGAAGGCAGACCGCGCACTGCGGTAAGCCTCGTACAGCTGGCCCTCCCGCTCAGCGTCGCGGTGACGCGCTCGGCTGCGGGTGTAGGCCCTCCGGGCACGTATGCACGCGGCCCGAAGGTCTGCCAATTCTCGGGACCACCAGGGGACCGCACTCTTCGGGGGCAGACGCCTCACACGGGGCATGGCCGCATCGCAGATCTGCGTTAACGCACAGCGGATGCGGCCAGCCTCGGCATCAACCCCGTCCACCTGGGGCGGTGAGGACAGCCACGACTGAACGATGGCTGCCTCTGCCAACAGGTCCCGATCCAATCGACCCACGGCCCACCGCGGAAACGCGGGAGCTCCGTCCGCCGTGCGACCCCTGCTGGGCTGCAGGAGGGTCCGTGAGACCTCTATCCGGATGTATCGGTGGTCAGATAGGGTCTCAACCTCCTCCTGAACGCACCAGCTCCTCACACGTGCTGCGACATTAGAGCTAGCGAACGACAAGTCCACTATCGACCCGCCCTGCTGCCGCACGCACGTTTGCACCGAGCCCCTGTTCAGCAAACAGAGGCCCAGTGCCGCCGCCCACTCTTCGACCGCCCGCCCGCGGTCATTCGTCCTGGGGGACCCCCACGCCGTGGACTTGGCGTTGTAGTCCCCCAGAACGAAGACTTGGCGCGGTGCCAGTCGCCGTATCGAGGCCCCCAGGATGGTGAGGAAGGCCCCGAAATCCGTCGCGCTCCTGTTAGGGGAGAAGTATACACCAAATAGCGTAACCTCTCCCCATTCCGCCGCAACATACCCATCGCCCCTGTCCTTGAGCAACAAAGGCGGGGAATGCCACGACGTGGAGGCGACGATTGCCACAGAGCCGTCACTGCTGCCCAGCCAATTGGGCCGGTCAGGCACCACGTACGGCTCCGCGGCTACGGCTGCACCGATCAACCACTCCGCCATGGCTTGCAGGAAAACGTCCTGTGCCTCGGCGGCGTGGTTGAGGTTGGCCTGCAGGAGGTGGTAAGATTCGGCCGCCATTAGTGGGCCGTATCCATTACCTCCTCCACGCTGGCGGGCGTTCGGGTCGCGCTAGGGGCGGGAGCAGCCGGGGTCGTCGGGCCGCTCCGCCCCTTTGGGGCCGAAGCCGGGGGTCTGCACTCCCTGCCCCCCATGCGGTGCTTGGCGGGCCTATTGCCCGCCGCACACGCGGGGCAGTGGGGAGTGGCGGCGCACGATGCCGCCTTATGCCCGGGTTGACCGCAGCGGAAACAAAGGTCGCTGCAGTCAAAGCAGTTAGTGCATGTCGGCCGAGTGTGTCCGACCGCCATGCACTTGTAGCACCTCGCAGGCCGGGACTCCAGCACGGTCACCCGCGCCGAGCTCCAGCCCACGAGGAGCCTGCCTGAGCCGGCCAATTGCTTGGCCGACTCCACCGGGCACTGCACCCAGGCAGCACCGACGCCGCCCGGACCAGGGCGGATAGCGCCAATTCGGACGGTTTCCACGGGACATCCGGTTTTCGAGACGATGGCCTCCCGGATGTCATCCACCGTCACAGAGTCGTCCAGACCCGTGACCCGCAGTTCCGCACACTTGACGGGTCTGGCGATTTTGACGCCATCCACTGCAGTAAACAGACCCCTCAGCTTGGCGGCCATGCTATCGGCCGTCTTGGCGCCCTCGGCCCCAGGGAACTCTAAAATTCGAGCCCCTGTCCGGGCCTTGCGGGTCCTGGCTTCGACGCCTCCTAAATCGGAGACGTCAAGCTCCCGCCGGGCGCGACGTAAGACGGCCTCATAGCTGAGGGCGTTTTCGGCCGCCTCAGGCAGCACGGTGATCACCACCGCGGCTGACTTCGGCGGTCGAAGCCTCCTGCGCGACCTCTTCTTACCGGCTCCTGCCTTGGGAGCGGAGGCTTTGGCGGCACTTTTGGCCTCCGCTCTCCTCTTTTGACCGCGACTCTTCCGGCTGCGCTCAGCCGTCTGCCAGCCGTCTTCGGGCGCAACAGTCGCGTCGCTAGGCGCAGCAGTCGCCGTCGCGGCTGCGTTGGCCGCCGCCGACGGTGCAGTTGCCGGCGGCGGCTTGGGTCCGGTTTTGGCAGGAGCCGGTGCCGCCTTCTTCTTGGCGGCGGGCCCCTTCGGCTTCGGTCCAGCAACGACCGCGGCGTAGCTCCCTACGCGCCCGCCCTGGCAGGGTAGCGCGGCAGGAGCTGGCGCCACGACCTTCGGCCTGTCCGCAGCAAGCGGCGGCCGGAGACGGGGCTCCGGAGGCAGAGGCAATCTCTCCTCCAGAGCCGCCATGCGCGCGTCGAGCATTTTGCCCACCACCTCCACTATGGCGCGCATGGTTAGGTCCGACACGCCGTCCACTGCGGGCAGCGGGACCGCTTCGGCCGGCTGGGCCGTCCTAGGGCTCGGCGCCGCGCGAGTTGGCGCAACGGGGACGGCAGGGGCGGCGGCAGGGCCAGCGCTTGCCGGCGGCGCAGTCTTCATCAGCTGCGCGACCTGGCGCCGCAAGTCGGCCATTTGCTGGGCCAACTCGCGGTTCGCCTTCTGCACCGCCGACAGTTCCTTCGCCAAGGCCTTGTTCTCCTCCTGCAGGCCTGAAACTTCGCCACCAAGACGGGCGTTTTCGGCCTGCAGGGTGGCCACATTAGGGGCGACGCTTGTCGCAGCGGGCTTGGCAGCCGCCGCACCAGAGGGAGGGATGTCTTTCAACACCCTCATCATTCTCGCGGCTGCCGCCTCGTTGGCCCGCTTGCAAGCCTCAGCCTCTCGCTCCAGCATTACAGGCGAAGGAGTCGCAGTTCTCGCCGCTGCCGCAGCCCCACGCCCTCCGCGCCCTCTGCGTGAGGTCGCCACCTTGGGAGGGGGCATTAGGTCTCCGCTCCCCTCCGAATCGGATGAGGAGCTGCCACTCTTGTGCAGAGGACGCTTCCGCACCTGTGGGGGGAGGGCCTCCTCCCTCACTGTTTCGGCTGCCGCCAGGATTGATGGCGCAGGCCCCCCGGCGGCCTGAGCGGCCGGGCTCTCCTTTGTCTTGGACGGCCCTGCGGCACTGCCGCCCTCGTCCATCGACTGCTCCGCGGTCGCATCTGTCTCCATGGCCGCGGAGCTGTCCGCCTCAGAGGCGCCAACATCATTGGGCGGAACGTCGGCAGCCTCCAGTAATTTCTGCGCCGCCTGTCGCAGCTTTGCAGCGCGCCGTCTTGCGCGCGCCGTTTCAGGGGCGATTTTGCTGCCGCTTTTCTTCTTACGGGCCCCTATTTTCGCCGGGCCCTTGGCTGATTTTGGAGCCTCCAGTACCGGACTAGCAGCCGAGCTGCAGTCGGACGAGGCCCCTCCTTCTTCTGTGCCAGTTTTGCCGTAGCTTGGCAAGGCTTTTGGGTGGGAACAATGTGAATTTTCGTTCTCCGTGGTGTTTTTGGGCGTCTCACCCCTCCTTTCTACGTCAGGTGTGCGTGAACAATTTTCCATCTAGTTCCCACGAGTATGGGAGAAGTAAACGGTCGACCCGGGCAGAGATCCCGATACCCGGGCAAGCGTAAATTTGTATCCCAACACAGGGGGTCCGCAGGTACCCTGGCTGGGGGCGCGCTAACGACTGAACAACCCATCAGCCATGCATCCTCTCGCCGCGCGCCAGAACTTAGGATTCTGGGTGATTGTTTTATAGAGGTTTTCTTCCTCGCGGTCCAGGCGGTTAAGCCAAGACCCTCGCTCCTGAATCTAGGCCTCAAGATAAATGTCCCGAAGCAAGAATCAGGTCTACGATTTGTCGCGGTTGGCAAATGCCTGCCCAGTCCTCAAACGACTGGGCCCGTCGAATTTTCGCGTCCAATACCCTCTACAATTAGAGGGCATGGAGCGAATTTGGGGCATCCCACAAACAGGGCCCCCCCTCGGGCCAGATATTTGCCACGAGCGACAATTCCAGAGAGCAGTCCAAGGAATTGTCGCTCGTGCCCAGGGTACACCACGCGGAGGTTTCTGGCGTAGCACCCCAATGTGTAGGCCCTAACGGGACGTCAATGATAGACCAGTGGACTGTATAAAAAGGTATAATATTCCAGCAAATAATATCTTTTCTAATTTTTGCGAAGTGCCCGTATGACGTGCGTGATCTCGTCGTGCCGTCTCGTCGAGCGCGCGGCCGCTCGCTCCCGCGGCCCTCTCCCCCTCCAACCACGCCTTCCCTCACTCCCGTCCGGGCTCAGCTGGTCTTCGGTGCGCCGACATATTCCCCGGGTTGAAGAGATGTCTTCAATTTTCGACTGGAAGAGGGCAAATGTTATTAAAAGCACGACGAATGGTGCCCTTCTTCGTCTTCAATTCAGCCACTCTTGTCACTCCGTCTACGCCGGGGTAGATCTTTATCACCCGACCCAGGGACCAGAGTAGTGGTGGCGTTGCCTTGTCCTTGATCAGAACCAATGCACCGGGCGTCAGCTCCCCTCTGGAATGAAGCCACTTGGATTTTGCCTGCAGCAGAGAAGTGTATTCATTATGAAAGCGGTTCCAGAAGTGCTGCCTTATGTACTGTATTCTTCGCCAACGATCGAGCCGCGTGATTTTTAGCTTCAGTCACCTGAGGGTAAGGCACAGATAAGAGTGATCGTCCAATTAGGAAGTGAGAAGGAGTAAGCGCCGAAAAATCGTTGGGGTCTGATGAGAGAGCAGTAAGAGGCCGTGAATTCAGGACAGCTTCAATATGTGTGAGGCAGGTAGCCATTTCTTCAAAGGTGAAATGAGTGAATTCTAATAGCCTTTTTAAATGATGCTTGCATGATTTCACCGCAGCTTCAGCAAGTGAATTAAAGTGAGGGCTGTAAGCAGGCGTGAAAATAAATTCAATACCCTCCTGTGTTATTTCAGAAGCAACGTTTGATGATCTCAAAAAAAAAAAAAAAAAGTACGAATTTCGTTTGAAGAGCCCACGAAATTTGTCCCGTTATCGGACGTGATGCTTCGAGGTTTTCCTCGACGCGCCACGAAACGATTTAGAGCAGCCATGTAAGCATCAGTGCTGAGGTCTGTGACGAGCTCCAAGTGTACGGCTTTTACAGCTGCGCAAACAAAGATGCACATATATGACTTTGTTAGTTTGCACCCGCGACCCTTGCGGTCCGCTACCAATACAGGCCCTGCATAGTCGACATAGCAGTTTAAAAATGGAAACTCTAGATTTGATCTGGAAGCTGGTAACTGTCCCATCACAGGCTGTATGTCGGCGCACCGAAGACCAGCTGAGCCCGGACGGGAGTGAGGGAAGGCGTGGTTGGAGGGGGAGAGGGCCGCGGCAGCGAGCGGCCGCGCGCTCGACGAGACGGCACGACGAGATCACGCACGTCATACGGGCACTTCGCAGAAATTAGAAAAGATATTATTTGCTGGAATATTATACCTTTTTATACAGTCCACTGGTCTATCATTGACGTCCCGTTAGGGCCTACACATTGGTCCTTCAGCGCGTTAGAATACGACACTAGTTTGCCGTAAATAATATCGTCAACGGTCGTCGTGTGAACTTTGACCGCGACCGGTATTTCAAGAAAAGAAGTCGTTCCCGTAGCAGCTTGCATACCCGTCGAAGAAGCTAATGATGATTTTCTGGGAGTATAAACACAGTATTTGAGTGAGTCGTTCCAATTAGTATTTTTCTAGTGCCTATATATTGCCGAAAGAATCGTTAATTTAATTTTTCTCATTCCAATTTTCTCTTTCTTTATTTTAAAGTGCAATACTTCTCTCAAACAATATAATTTCGTAAAGAATAGCAGTACATACGTGTTAAAGTAGAAGATTTGTATTACATTTAGTTGCATGCGTGTCGATGCAATACCCTTGACACGACATTGAGTCTTCGTTGCTTTGCACACAGCTGTTTTGCGATTATACATTCTTAGTTGACTTATTAGTATTTTAATTTGTTAGATTGTCATAATATTAATATAATGGCAGATAACTATAAAACTTTAATTAAAAAACGTAGTTCTATAAAAGCAAAACTTAAGATTTATAATAATTATTTAGCTTTAATAAATAGTAGTAGTGAGGTATCTGAGTTACAACGCTTAGACTTAGTGGAGCGTTTTAATAAATTTCAAACCCTACATAGTGAGTTTGATGAGCTACAGACACACATCGATTTGCTTACAGATGATGCCGATGGTACGTTTGCTGAGCGTGAGGACTTCGACCGTCAGTTCTTTAATCTGGTGGCACTCACGCGCAGTCTGCTCGGTACTACATCCGACGGTGCTGGGTCTGAGGCGGGTTTCAGAGATGCTAACTCAGGTGCACATCATTCTAATAAAAATAACTTTGTTCGTTTGCCTAAAATAAATTTGCCCCAATTTGATGGTAACTACCAATGCTGGCTCGAGTTTAGAGACACATTTACGTCATTAATTCACGACAACAGCGATATTAATGATATAAACAAATTTCATTACCTGCGAGCCTCGCTACAAGGAAATGCAGCATTAATAATTAAAAATATTGATTTTAAGGGTGAACATTACAAACATGCGTGGGATTTATTGTGTGAGCGATACAATAATAACCGAATTCTCGTGAATAATCACATACAAGCTTTATTTGATATAGAGATAATATCAAAAGAAACAAGTGTTGGCATTAGAAACCTTGTTGACGTAATCAATAAAAATGTTAGGGCACTAACCACTTTAAAACAGCCTACTCAATATTGGGACACTTTATTAATTTTTATAGCCTGTAAAAAATTAGATTTAACAACTAGCCGTGATTGGGAAGAGCATAGGAATATATCTTTACAAGACGATCCCACATTAGCACAGTTTTGTTCTTTTTTAAGCAGAAAAGCAGATTGGTTGGAATCCGTTGAATCAAATATTAATCTTTCTCAAAATAATATAATTGTTGCTTTAAACAATCAACACTTAAATAAAAATAATTCAAAAATCACTCAAATATACAAAAAATCAAATAATAATAACATTAATAAAATAAATAAATGTCCACTTTGCTCCCAATCTCATACATTATATAAATGTGAATCATTTAGAAATTTGTCCATAGAAAACCGCTTACAAAAAGCAAACGATTACAACGTTTGTCTTAATTGCTTACGCTATGGACATTCTGCTAAGCAATGCAAGCTTTCGCACTGCAAATACTGCAAAATAAAGCATAATACGCTTTTGCATTTAGAAACGCAAGAAAACAAACCAGTTTTCAATCCTTTGCCTTCTTCTTCATCTTCTTTTCCACCTTCTACGTCTAATGTTGTGCTTTCAGCCAATTCTATGCAGCTTGCTACTTCTGCGCATGTTTTACTGTCCACAGCTATGGTGAACGTAATCAGTGCGAAGGGTGCGAAGTACACAGCGCGTATGTTGCTGGACAACGGTAGTACGGCGAACCTTGTAACGCAGAGTCTAACGAAAAAACTGGGTTTGTCACTACGCAATACGAATATTGCTTGTCCTTAAAGCTTGCCGAAGGACCGATACTGGAATGGCATGGGCATTTGACATGACTTTTGTCTTGTCCATGTTCATTCGTAAGTCCACTAGTTGGGATATCCTGCTGAGAACATTAAGCATGATGTCAAGGTCCTGCATGAATAGCCTTTGTGCTGATAATGTGCTTGTCTATTGATGAAAAAAAATTGGTTAGTGGTTTAGGCGTGAAACTGGACCTAAAATGTTCAATGCAAAAATCTGACCAGCATAATAGATCAATTTCCTCCTATTGCCGAGGAGGCCCAAAGCTACCAGTTTAACTTATATGGTATGGAACGTATAAACGATGATGACGATTACGCTTTCTTTTCTGCAGGCGTCATAAAAGTCGTAACCAGATAAATATGGCAAATTTGAAAAAAAATCCTTTCCCAAACTTTTCGATCCGCATGGTATTGTGGGTCAGTTTTTCACCAATTATGGAGGAAGTGCCAATAAGGCAACGTATATAGGTCAAAGAAGTAGAAGAAAAATGAATACCAAAATAAAGCCGATTGACATTTTTCTTCAAAGGACTGCACTAAGGTTTTATTAATATAGTGGATCATACAAAGTATAGCATGGGAATCGAATCTATGGTACTGGCACTATAGGTTGATTTTAACTAATATGCCGTCTGTGTAGTTCACGTTCGTCGACGTTTTAAAACTATGCTTGTAGCTATATTTTACAAACCATAATAAAGGCGTGTACTGATGGGATATTTATCCAAATGAAACCCAAAACTTGAAGCTAGAAATCATTAAGATATAAAATCCTATGACCATTTACAATCAAAGCAATTTTTGAAATGAAAACATCTATAGAATCATTTATTTATTACTAGCAACCCGCCCTCGCTTCGCTTCGGTTTCAGTCGCTTAAACCCGCGTAGTTCCCGTTCCTGTGGGAATACCGGGATAAAATATAGCCTATGTTACTCCCTGATATTATAGCTTTCCATTGGTGAAAGAATTTTTGAAATCGGTTCTATGGTTTAAGCGTGAAAGCGTTACAAACAAACAAACAAACAAACAAACAAATAAACAAAGAAACAAACATCCTTACTTTCGCATTTATAATATTAGTATGGATTTAAGGAAAATATACAGCTTTTAATAATACGCAAGAAAATAAAATGCGCATAACAATAGGTAAAACTGTTTCCACCTATGTATGATACAATGTGAAGATAAATAACAACCTGAAAAATCGGCCAAGTGCGAGTCGGACTCGCGCACGAAGTGTTCCGTACCATTGACCAGGTAAACAACAATAGGTACACAAATTTACTGATATCGAGCAAAAATAGGCAAAAATTGCGTTTTTATATGGGATTAATAAATATTCTATTATTAAATAATTATTTTACTTTAATACATATTTATTTTATTTTAATTAAATTATTTATTATTAAAGTAAACAATTTTTTTGGAGTGTTTTGCGGTCGGCGCTCTTCTCGCACTACTCCGTCCGGGGCGACAGAGGGGCGTAAGCACGCACACCCGCAACCCACCCGCGATGCACGTCGCCTTCATCGTTGGGCCGACCAGGGCAGGACCGGAGCAAGGTGACTTGACGTCAGTGGTCGGCCCGACGGAATACCCCCTATTTGGGGTACCCTCCCATCGACCGACGTCCTCCCGTCGGGGAGGACGTCGGTCTTTTCTCACGCGGTCGGCCTCTCGGCGGGTGACGGACTAATTCACCGGTCACGTCACCCGCGGCCTCGGCTAGGGCGGCATGGGACGCAGGTAATCGCGCCTGCGCCGCTCCAGTCGTCAGCGGTGGATCGCCTCATCGAGGCTGCACTCCTCGCGCGCGCGATCCGCCGCCTCCTTCCGCGAGACTACTGCCTCGCAGAAGGCTGCGACCGCGTCCCAGTTCCTGACGCTGTCGAGCATCGCCCTGGCGATGGTCGGCACCGATGATTGCAACGAGTTCACGACGCTGCTCTGCCCAAGCAGCACAGACCTCGAGCGTATGCTGCGCCGTGTCCTCGTCGCAATCGCAGTGGTGGCAGGACGGTGTACCTCTCCCTCCTAACGACTGCGTACAGGTATTTGGCGAAGCATCCATGCCCCGTCAACACCTACACCAGTTGGAAGGAGAGCACCCCGTGCCGCCGTTTCAACCACTGCATCAGCGCCGGCCGGAAGGCCTCCACGGTCCGCACCCCGAACCGAGCCATCTCCAGTGGGACTGCCCAACGGGCAATGACGTCTCGGCGGGCGTCGATGCGAAAGGCGGTGAGCTCCCTCAAAGACCACCGCCCTACGCTCGCACCGCCAACACCCGCCGAAATAAACCAGCGAGTATTTTCGCCTCCAGGTCCCACGGGGGAGTCCCGGTCAACAGGCACGCTGCCTCCGTCACCACCGTGCGGTATCCGCGTATGGCCCTGACCGCCATGGCCCTCTGTGGTTGCCACAGAAGAGCCCTGAGTCGGACGGTCAGGGACCCCGCCCACACCGGTGCGCTGTACAGGAAGTAAAATTATAACTGAGTATTTTATGAATATTTCAAGTGCCTATCTGTCGCCATTGTCGATATCGAGCAAAAAAAGACAAAAAAATCGCGATTGTTGTATGGGAAAACAAAATAAAAAAAAAATTTAAGGCCCCCTTAAATTTTAGGCCCCCTTAAATTTTTTTATAGTGGTTTTTATTATAGCGGCAACAGAAATACATAATATGTAAAAATTTCAACTGTCTAGCTATCGAGGTCCTTTAGATACAGCATGGTGACATACGGACGGACAGACAGCGAAGTTAGTAATAGGGTTCCGTTTTTACCCATTGGGTACGGCACCCTAAAAAGTAACAAAATTATAGAGGAAAGGATGAAGAAGAAACACAGTAGAGAAATATTACACCTACATTATAAATATTCATATTTATACATAATACATTAGTTATAATCTTTTTTATTAATGAAACATATTAAGGAAGTTCCATGTGGAGTATATTAATTTCATAATAGCATTGTAAGTTCTAAAAGCTCTAATCAAAAATCGATTACACGAATAATTAGTTTTACAAGTAGGCACTAAAAATAATGAATTGGAACGAGCCGTAAATCTTAGGCATCTGTGATCAATCTGGCTAAAAGGATGCAAAGAATCAAATATACCGAGCATAATTTTATATAAAAATATGTGGTTCCTATGTTTACGCCGTTGTTGCAAAGATAATAATTGTCATCCTTATTTATTTATCTACGATTTGGAGTCGAGTGGAGAGTAAGTCGTCATCGACATGGTGATGTAACGTGTTAATGCTAACACTATATTCGTAGCAATGTCACTATATCTGTGCCGATAGAGGTCAAAACAATAAATGTAAAAAGTTTCGATTTACAAATTTTAATTTAAGATTCAAAATTTAACACTAATGTTCAAAAATAACAACTGTTTGTTCATAGTTTTAAGTTTTCATTTCTGTTGGCAGTCCTCATGGCTGCTTTGTGTTCTTTTTTAAATACTACATCACATGGTGTTACATCTTTTTTCGTAGGCGATTTTAGAATCCTTTAACTAGATTAGGAGCAATTATATGTGGATAATTGCTTTGTATGGGTATCAAACCCATGATGTTCAGCACGAATTGCTATTCGCACCTGCTGTGCATCTGTGCAGTCCAATAATTTATATAATGTTTTGTTATGGTGGAAACTTTGAACTTAGTATACGACGCGATATAAAACTAATTATTGGCGTGTTTCGATAGGGTGAGAACGCGATTCCAGGGTTCAAAGCTAGTTAATTGCTGAACACAGGCAATAGTTGCTTCATAAATCTCCGTCGACTTAACGTCACAACTGAAATATTAACCACACGCTCATTTTGACGCCCGCCGCATACAACACTAAATAAATACCACAAAATATTGCTGGAAGAGCGCTTTAAACTTTTATACGCTCGTCTGATTAAAAAGTTATTGTTTTTGTATTGCATACATTAATATTATCTCTGTGTATTCACCGCGGTTTGATGTCTATGGATTTAAAATACAAACAACGAGTCTAAAGAGAATCGAATGCCTTAACATTAATTAGTTCCACCATCGTGATTTAAGGGACTGCATTGAAGTTTATTTAAATATAATAATGGCTATTAATTCATTATGTTTTATGTTTTTTGAGGTTCTTATTGTGGAAAGGGAAGTTTTATTAGTCTTTAAGTAAAATAATAAGTGGTATTGGTTTATGGAATATAAATTTTAATTTATATCATTTTTAAATGATATAGAACTGCTGATATAAAATACGTAAGTATGTTTATATATGAAGTTCAAAAATTCATACGGCTATAATGTCGTAATTTTTTAAATAGTTTTTATTTTCAGATCTAAGAAATTTTTCGTCGCAAAAAAACTAAAAATCTCCCACACTAAGGCATGAATCTTCTTTATAGCGAAGAATCTTACAAACAGTAGTTAACAGACAAAAATTGCACCCAGCGTGCATCTCGAAACAACCATTCATGGACGGGACAAAGAATTGTCCTACATAGGGATTGAATTTACCACATCCGGAACAAGCGGTCGATTCTTACACCCTCTGATGTCTGTGCAGTTAAATTATTAATATTGACTCCACAAATGAAGAAAAACTCTATAGTGTTAGTAGTAAAAACAAAATTAAAATGCGTATCAATACTTTTGTTTTATATATAAAACCATCACGTAAACTTCAGAAATCATGATGTAGGAAAATGTACATGTTTTATGGCCCAAATAACTAAAATGTACAATAAAGATTTTATTGAAATAAATGTAATAGAAAAACCCGACATATCTAGCATAAATGTGTCTATAACATCGAATTATGACTTTGCTATGCATACCGTGCATTGTAGGAGGGGTGCCGTACATCAATCAAGGAATTAGGTGCTTAGTTTTATTTGTACGTTCATATTGGTCGCCCTTACAACCATTCGGGTGCAATTTAATAATCAAGTATTTGCAATGATAATTTGGTGACAGGGGTGTTTACATTTTTTTTGCTGTTGGTGGCAAACGAGCAAACAGCATCACTGATGCTTAGTGATATTGCCACTCATAGACCTTTGCTAAGCTACTGCTAACCATGAAGAAAATGAAGGGAGTGTGAATGCGTGTTTTAAGGTTCGGTGATAATAAAGACCTCACCAAAACCCACCACAGAAAAACATTCTCAAAATGATAGGCTTCCAGATCTCCCGCTCACCGAAGAAAGTGTAGAGGTATGGTACTACCCGGGACGCACCAGCCTGCGGCTGTAGACAGACGACTGTAGACAATCTGGTCATACCACATAAATAGGCTTGCTGTAGGATTCGTTAAAATCGCCTTATGTATTACCAGTCGAACTCTCTTGGAAAACTTATAATACCAACTGAGGCTAAGCTGTAAAAGCCATCTGCGGCTAATAGCTATACAAACACAAAAAAAAGTAAGGATATAGACAAAAGTAGCTTTATATTATTACATTGTCATCGGTTCATTATAATTGTGAAAAGTTTAAACAAAATTGGAAGTGGGAGGGGATGAGAATTATTCGTTCAAAGATTGGCACGCTTTTTTTTTTTGGGGGATGGGCCAGATTAGTTAGCGCACTCGCCGCCCGGTTCCATCCGGGGCGACAGAAGAGCGTCGCGTCGACTTCGTCATTGGGCCGACCACCAGTGCCTCTTGTGAGTTCCTTGTCGTCAGTGATCGGCCCGACGGAATACCCCGATTGCGGGGTACCCTCCCCTCATAACGTCCCCTTGGGGACGTCCATCACCGTCGCGTGGTCAGCCTCTCGGCGGGTGACGGATTAAAACCTCGGTCCAGTCACCCGCGGTCTCGGCTAGGGCGACTTCAGACGCAGGTAGTCACGCCTGCGCCGCCTGAGTCGCCGGCGATGGACCGTGTCGTCGTAGAGGCGTTCCTCCCGCGCGCGCTCCGAATGACCATGAACGCTGGAAAGTGTTCGAAATCTCGGGCAATCAAAAATCAAATACAAATGCGTTAAATTCGGTAAAAATAGTTTCATTTTAAATGTGTAAACTCGCGTAAACATCAGATGCTCGAAAGTGCAAAATACTGACATAGCTAGGCTTTAAATTACAAAGCCTGGATAAAAACTGGATATAAAAGTGCGAGGCTGGTAACATAGCTACTGTTAAAACTACTATTTTCATTGTAACAGTTATTTCTTTTAAATTTATTTTTCAAATATTTTTATTGCGATTGATGCACCGCTTCAGTCTAAAATTTGGTACAATCCTATAAAAGTGACGAGTGGACCAGTGATATATGAGAGAGGCTACGAAATGACCCGTACGTATACTTTTACAACACAATGCCGAATGATGGATGACTGTGACATTGACCCGTATCGATTATAACCGCCTACTGAATTTGGTCATATATTTCGCTAATCGTTTATTCATTTTTTTTTATGAACTCACTCTAATAATAATCAATTTAGTCACATTAGTCTAATAGCATTTGCATACGACTGTTAAGTATAAAGTGCCAGGTTTGCTTTCCGTGTTGTGCAAAACTTTATTGTTACTAGGTGTAACAATAAAGTTACAAAGAGTGCACCTGATTATATATGTATATACAGCTATGCTTGTTCCTTAATCGTCTTATAAGACTCAATAAGAATGCTTTTGATATGTCACATCATCATCATGATCACAGCGTATATACATCACAATGCTCAGCTTGAGCTTCTTCTGCAATTGGAGGGAAATATACCTATTATAGTACTGGTTCGACGGGTTGTTATTTCGAATTTTCCTACTCTTGTGGGTATCGTAAAAACATATAATCTATACCAATAAATAAAATTGTAGTGTCTGTTTGTAATGTCAAAATAATAGGCTTTTTTCATGCTCACACGGTTATTTGCACGACACCTATGCCTAAAATAGCAATTAAAAAATTTTTGTCCGTCTGTCTGTCTGTCTGTTTGTTCCGGGTAATCTTCAAAACGGCTGGACCGATTTCAAAAATTCTTTCACCAATGGAAAGCTCAGGGCGTAGGTATCAGGGCGTAAACTAGGCTATATTTTATCCCGGTATTTCCACAGGAACGGGAACTACGCGGGTAAAACGACTATAACCTATAACCGAAGCGAAGCGAGGGCGGGTTGCTAGTATGCATATAACATCTATGCAAGAAACGGGAAACTTAAAACGAAACCCTATACCAACACGTCTGACCAGCGTGGGTAGGTCAATTGCCCTCCCATAGTGGAAGAGGCCCTACCCCAGCAGTCGGACGTATATGAGCTGAGAAAAATTCATTTATTAAAATCGTATTAACTTTGGCCCGCGTCCATAACTTTCTATCTATATCTATACTAATATATAATCTATCTATACTAATATAAAGCGGAAGAGTTTGTTTGTTTGAACGCGAAAATCTCATGACCTACTGGTCCGATTTGAAAAATTCTTTTAGTGTTAGATAGCCCATTTATCAAGGAAGGCTATATATCATCATACTAAGACCAATAGGAGCGGAGCAACAATGAAAAATGTTTCAGAATCGGGTTATTTTTCCTATTGAGAGCTTCCGCTGCGTGCACTACATAAACGGTTAGGTTTCGCAAAATTCATGTATGACAGAATTGTATTATTTAAAATATTTTCATCTGCTACATAAACAAAGTCGCGGGTTAAAGTTAGCATTAGCCCAAAGTAACTTCCACACGGGCGAAGTCGCAGGCATAAGCTAGTGTTCAATACAATTGAAGTCCATTTAAGTTTTTAGAAGATCTCTAACGATTGAGCACAAAGTCAACTAGGAGCAATTAAAATTGTTGAAGGCTTGCAATCGTTATTTAATTTCAAGTTTAACAATAACAGTTGAGTTTACAGCTGGCATAAATTGCCGAGTTTATTCATCGCTTCTCGAGCATGAAACAATAAACTGTGCCTTTTCTCCTACGTCATAAATATCGCATTACTATAAGCGAGACTAATAAAATTTAACGATATTACCGTATAATGTCAGGGATTTGGCTAGGAGTGTTACGCATTACTGGAGTTATTGAAGACGTTAATGGTAATTAAGCGTAGTGTTGTTGCCTTGAATCTTGTTTATTCTGTGATACAAATTTACCTAATTATACGTTATTATTAAAAGTTATATTCTTCACTAAAGCTTCAGCCCTGAGGCTTCAGATCAAATATCTCCCATTGTTAATTGAAGGCTACGGGATACGGGATGCCTCTTGTGATGACGTTGTCTGCTTCGAATTCCTGATGTATGTTTCGCCATGAGTGGGCAACGAAGTAGTCGTGTTGTATGTATTATATAATATGTTCTTCTAACAAAAAGAAAGCGATACCATATAGTTAATCATCATCTCAGCTCATATAGGTCCAATTACTGAACTCTAACTTTTCATATGTAGGGATGCAAATATCGAATCCAAAAACATCGATGTTTATTCTGTACAAAAAACATCGCACTGAAACATCGATGTATCGATACATCGATGTTTATTTAAATATCTATGATCTTAATTCGTATAAAAAATTCAAACTTTAATATTAAAAAATGAAAGCAATCTATACCAATATTATCTATTGAATAGGTAAGTCTTTAGAGCAAGGAAGGTGAAAAGGTGAGGTAATAAAATTACATTTAACAGCTATTTTTTATTTAATAAGGTTATTACAAATGTATGTTAACTGCAGCAAGTTATTTAGAAACAGAGTAACTCAACTGTCATGTAGGCTCTGCTGAAAGCATCATATATTTTAAATAGATGGCAGGCAAAACATCGATGTAAAACATCGTATAAAATAACATCGATGTTTTACAATAGCGAACATCGATGGCAAACATCGATATTTTTTCACTGAAACATTGATGTTTCCGAAACATCGATGTATCGTTTGCATTCCTAACCATATGGTGGCGCTGTAAGAATACACGAAGAACTTTTACTGTTATGTTAGAGGTATTACATTTTTTTTGCGAATATTCTAGCACGAACATGTTGTCATATTGTAGATGATACACAATGAAATGAGTATTTGTTTACGAATCAATTGAAGTTTCTTGCTAAAAAGTATAAAAATGACTAAGGAGTATAAGAACTCAATCGTCTGGTAGACGAGATGGCGATAGCAGGTGGTATTATAAGTTCTCCAGGCGAATGCTGTAGGCTTTTTTCCTAGTGGTTAGCCGGTTTTTACAACTACCCCGGCAAGGTAAGGGGTGGTAACATATTGTATTCTTAGCCCGTCACCACACAAAGAGAAATAAATAGGTAAATCCTATAACCTAATATAAATCTCGAAAAATGTCTAATGAACTTATAAAGTCTTGGTAATAAAAATTGTTTTATGTAATCGAGTAAATTTGGATCTAATATTATATTATCTGTGAAGGATTTATGCTCATCTTACTCGTAAAAAACAAGCCCTTGTAACATAATTACATTAACCAAAGTGTTATTACTTATTATGAATAAAGTACTGTGGATTTTAGCGTCACAAATTGTTTGTGAATTTATATTTCTATATACTCTATGCATAAAATCAACTCGCTTCGCTCTTTTTGCTAAAATCATAGTCTCTTGGTCTTATCTTTTAGAAAGCACTTAAATAATGAAGAGCGAAAGAAGTAGTAAAAAAAGTGAGGGTTGGCTTTAAGTATAATCATGATTGGATGCGGTCTTAAAAATTTTATTGTAATAAAAATAGTAACGGCATTCTTAGTAAATATATTATAATTTTAATTTAAGAATATACTTTTACTTCATATCTAATTATTTGCATTCTATTAATATTTCTTCTTACAGTACATATGTAATGTTGTTGTTTTTGATGATAGTATAGAAAATACCCAACCTTATATTAGCTTATTTGGACGGAAGGATTGCTTTAGAATTTTAATCCGAGTATTTCTTTTCTTACAGTAATTTTCTTAGCTTACTTGGTCATTAACTTACATCTCTTTTTTAGTTACATCTTTTTAGTTACATTCTGTAGCCGTGTCTTGAGGGTATCCTCAGGTCTTGCTTCAGAAAAGACAGATATTAAAATCTGTTCTACAAAACATTAACATGTTTTTGAACTAAATAAAATATATTGTGTCTGTTTGGTGCCGGATTAATAATACAAATCACTACGACCTATCTAACTCATGAATGTCGTACAAGACGATTAAGGAATGAAATATGCATATAACATTTGTGTAATAGAAGGCAAATCTTTACCAATAAATAAAATTGGAGTGTCTGTTTGTAATGTCAAAATAATAGGCTTTTTCATGCTCACACGGTTATTTGCACGGCACCTATGCCTAAAATACAGATTAAAAAATTTTTGTCTGTCTAGTCTGTCTGTCTTTTTGTGCCGGGTAATCTTCAAAACGGCTGGACCGATTTCAAAAATTCTTTCACTAATGGAAAGCTATAATATCAGGGAGTAAACTAGGCTATATTTTATCCCGGTATTCCCACGGGAACGGGCACTACGCGGGTAAAACGACTAAAACCGAAGCGAAGCGAGGGCGGGTTACTAGTTCTACGTAAAACCCTATACCAACATGACTGATCAGTATGGTATAGTAGGTCAATTGCCGTCCTGTTAGGAAAGGGGCTTTAGCCCAATATTGGGACGCATATGAGCTGAAATGATGATGAAGAAGAAAATTGTAATTCTTGTGCGACTAAAGGAACTCATAACCCATTACATCTAAACTTTTTATCGCTGATAATAATAGTAATTACATTTAACGTCGTTTCTATCAAATTTGGCTTCTTTTTGATTTTTTTATTCCATTTATGTTATCGCTAGGATATCAATAATTTATCTATTCTTGATCGAATGTTGTATAATATACTCAAACACACTTTTCTATTTCGCAGCTGTATCCCTTTCTCATTATGAACAATGTACAACTCTATTTAATTTAAAGTCAATGTAAGTTCACTCTGACCACAGGATTTAACAATATTTACACATGATAAAGAGAATTCAAACTTACTATCTGAGCTATAAGTTCTTTTATATATTGCGATCAATCTCATACTAAAGTTCGGAACTTCATTAAGACGCTACGGTTTCTCTGCATCGGTCAAAGTTAGACTCTCAGACATGCTCGAGCACCTTTGGATGCCGGTCTTAATGTTTCTCAGTAAAGATGTAGTAATCTTTAAGCGCTTTCGTTATTTTATCTCCGACTAGCTTAGATGAGTTACGAGTTAGGTACTTTTACGCAAGTTACTTGCTTAAGTATTGACACGCTTTGAGTCATTTTGTTTTATGGTCGAACATCTAAATAGTATTACTTTATTGCTGCTAAAACTTAAGTCAGAATGTTTAGTATCATAATAAAATCTTCTTTAGAACTACGAAACAACAAACAAAGAAAATGTAAATAATGAAAAATTTCTCGTTACCCTTATCTCGTTATAATGAATACCTCCGAGAATTCTTTTCGCATAGTTCTGATAAAGAGGAGCGTCGAAACTTCAAATTAAGATTCTTCGAGTTCCTCGCGCAGGGAATAAGATTAATGAAGGATGGCACCTGGGGGTCGCACGCCCCACTAACGATAGGCACCGGGTCAGAGGGGAAATAACTGTTAAAAATAATAAACGGGAAATCGATCTTTATAGATACATATATAACTAGATGATTTTGTATATAGTACATAGCAGAATGTTCTTATATTAATCATTTTCCCGTGTAGTGAAGGATTATAGAATATAATGTGCTTTACTATTTCGGTGGAAGTTGTCTAAAATATCACAGAATTTACTAGGAGATAGTTAGCAGCACTTTTCTGGGCAAGGTGGCTATTGTGACCTGCCTGCCTGCCAGTCATGGCGACTATTGAAATTCTCCCTTAGAGGCCTAAGTCTAACAATGGACTTGGATAGGCTGGCGATATTGATGAATAGAAGTAAAATATTTGATGACAATATAAGTACACTTATCAGTGCGATTAGTCTTTTTGATATTTTACTTGGACATTGTTGCATTTCCTCTTACCTCCTTTACCAAGCAGGTATTTTATGAAGTGTCGTCAGCTTAAAACTAAAATCATCACAGAGATAAGTCTTGACAAAACTAATGATATTCACTCTATAAACAGTAGTTATAGTACAGATATTTTTTCTTTACGAGCTGATTCTATGAGTTGCATACAACCAGATACCTATCTTATCTTATATCTTTAAACGAGCAATTCTTGTATGTATATTCAGGATCTCGGAAACGGCTCCAACGATTTTGATGAAACTTGGCAGACTAGAGGTCAAAAAATCGATCTCATCATCTTGCTCTTATCCCAATTACTTGGGGTCGACGCAATATGTCATCTGTTTTGACATATTGCAAAAAGTTTCGGCAATGACTTTTATGACCGGCCGCCTGCCTGACGTCAACCCTCCTTGGGAATGTAATCGTTGACCCAAATGGTACCAGATGGAGTTGGTCCGGGTCAATCTAGGGCTCTTAGTCGACTTTTACGACACCCACGAGCAAAGCAAGGGTTGGTAGTATTCGAAGCCGCTACCACACAGCACAGTCAAAAAATCGATCTAGCTAGGTTTTATTTATACAAAATGTTGTTTTGTCGGTGTTTTTAGCAAAATAATACAATGACATTAAATTTTAAAAGAACATGAATTCAAATTTCGCCGTCAACGTCAAGAGTTATAATAGCTCAGTTGGGAAGTTGCCCAGTTTTCTTTTTGTTTTGTTTTGCCATTCAAACAGCGTGGGATCGAATCTCGGTGTTATTATTATTCTCTTTTTGTAATTTTTTCATTATTAATTTTTTTAATTTTTAGTAATATATATCTAAATAAATTCGGCAAAAATACAACAAAAATATACCGAGCAAAGCTCGGTCAACCAGATATTATAAGTAAAGACTGCAGTATCCCACATTGGTGTTTAAAATTTATATATGTTATTAATATTGTATAAGTATCTAATGGTTTCAAATATTTAAGCGATTTATATGTTTAAATATATGAAATAAATTTGTTTTTACAGACTTCAACCAATTTTAATACCTTTTTTATTACCTGAAACTTTTAAATACTCTCCAGATTATTACGAGAGAACTTATAGGACGTTCAAAATGTCCTTTGTTATAGAGGTTATTGTCAACCCATAGAGGCTCTTTACTCTCATCAGCATTGGTTGCTAAATAAAATAATATTGTTAAACTAGCTTTTGCCCGCGACTTCGTCCGCGTAGGCTACAGAATAAATCACCCTATGCACCATATCTTCTGTTTTTTTAACGAAATTAAATGATACGTGGCTTAGATTTTAAGATGGACGCCCAAAATACCAAAATTGTGAAAATTGTATCGAAATCCATTCAGTGGTTTTTGTGTTATGCCATAACATACAGATTGAAAGATACCAAAATTCTAAAACCATTGTAAAGGGGTAAGGCTATTTTTTGAGCTTATACCAAACTTATAGTACCTCTTTATAAACTACATTAGCGGTTCTGCCCTCAGGTGCTAAGATGACCAGACTGCTAGGAGAGCTCACTCTCGAGCAAGCCACGTAAAACTGACCGTGCGAGAAGCAGTCTACCCTAAGATCAATTCCTGCTGTTTTTAGTGACTGACCCTGAGACTTATTAATCGTCATTGCGAAACAGACCTTAAGAGGGAACTGCAGCCTTTTAAACTCGAATGGGTACTCGTTGGTATAAGTGGTATCCGTGGTATATACACCGATTCACCTCGAGCACAGCCAGTAATTACAATGGCCTCTACTAAGTTTTTATGTAAGGCTTTCACACGCAACCTGGTCCCATTGCACAACTTAGGCGGATTGAGGTTTCGGAGTAGCATTACTGGAGCACCCACTTTGAGGATAAGTGTGTGAACCGGTAGACCAGGTGGGTTGAGTGCATTTAAGAACTCCACAGGATAGGGTATAGCATCATCCGTATGCACTACAGTGTCCACAGACTTGTACTTGTATTCTACACCTTCGAATGACTTTAACAAAGTGTCATTAATAACTGAAGCCTGATCGTTCTTAGGTGTCAAAATCGCACGTTCACACAGCCACTCCATGGATTTGTTGTGTAGGTTGTGAACATCTGGATATATTCGGGCTATTAGGTCATCAACGATCGGTACAAGTGAGGCAAGATCTGATGGAATTGTAATCTTGCCATCAGTTTCTGGATATTCTCCATTTCCTATTTTAAGAAGAAGATCGGAGAATTGTCCAGCGCAAACATCACTCTTCAGGTGCACCCGCATATTTTTTTTAAGGTGAAGCTTTTTGATTAGGGGCCAAAGACTTGATGCCTTAATGCAAGCCTTAACTTCGTCAGCTCGAGTTCCCCTCGGCACTACCGGCAGAGTCTGACGGAAGTCTCCAGCTAACAACACGGTGACTCCACCCATCATGTCATCGTTCCCTCTAATATCTTTTAGTGTTCTGTTTAGCGCTTCAAAACCCCCCTTATGCGCCATTGTGCTCTCGTCCCAAACTATGAGTTTACAATCACGCAGCACTTGGGCCGCATTACTCTGTTTTGAGATATTGCACAGTGGAGTTTCCACATGGATAAGGTTTAGTGGCAGCTTGAAAGCAGCGTGAGCTGTCTTGCCTCCCTTCAACAGTGTTGCTGCGATTCCTGACGATGCGACAGCTAAGACAATGCTACGATTACTCCTAACTTTTGCCAATAGCAAATTGATAAGGAATGTTTTACCAGTGCCACCAGGAGCATCCAGGAAAAAAATTTGCCCTATTCCTTTTTCAATATTGCCAAGGATCTTCTGGTAAACGTAAAGCTGTTCATCCGTCAGTAACTCCTCATTGCATGACACCACCTCTCCTAGGGCGCATAGATCATAATTGGTCTCCCTCAGATATTCTCTATTGTCCAAAGTTGCTGCAGATCTTTTTGGCTGAGGTAATCCGTAGTGTGCCAAGTTTTGTCCTGCCTGAGCTAATATGAAATTAACGTTGTTTTATAAAAATGACATTATAATTGTTTACTTATTATCAACCTTAATAAATGATAATTTATTATATTAAATACAAACTTATAATGCTAGGTTACGGAACAAATTTTAGTCCACGTAATTTCACCTTCAAAATTATAGTCCTCGTCCCTTTATCCTTCAACTTTTAATATAGTACAATATAATTCAAGACATTGTACTGTTAGCAAGAATTTCCTTATGGAAATGCTCATTTTTCCTGACCAAATGAAGAATCTCACGATTAATCATCTCATATTATAGCATGCTTATGTCAGGAGATTATCTAGCTGCAACTAATTATATTAAAAACTAGCGACCCGCCCTCGCTTCGCTTCGGTTATAAGTTATAGTCGTTTTACCCGGGTAGTTCCCGTTCCCGTAGGAATACCGGGATAAAATATAGCCTAGTTTACGCCCTTTTTTTTTTACGCTGTGGAAATGCATTTACGTACTATCCCCGCCGGTTACAGACAGGGGAGTGTGTGTGGGACTCGCTGGCCACAGAAGTAACCGAAATACCCACTAAAACCACAGCGGCCTTTTCCGCGCTTTTACGAGGTGCCGGAGAGATCGTCTGACAACATTCTATCCCCGACACCCCAACGCTTGGCCGTCTGGCCACGTCCTGTCATCATTCAGAGCGGTGGGTGGAGGAGCGCATAGCGGCGTCTCCTCCTCCCTGGTCGTCGCCGGCGGAGCGAGTCAGCGGACGCAAGCGCCTCGCGTGCCCGCTCCGCGGCCTCCTTCCTTGTCATGACAGCCTCACAGAAGGAGGCCATCGACGACTAACAGCTGTCGCTGCCGAGCATCTTGGAGATGATGGTCGGCAGCGACAGGTCTGTTATTCCCAGTTCCGTTGACAGGACGTGGCGCTGAGGCCCCCAGGCGGGGCATACTTCCAGTGTGTGGCGCGCATCGTCGATTAGTGCGCCACACTCACGACATCCTGGGGCCTCTTCTCTTCCAATTCTGTGCAGGTACTTACCGAAGACCCCATGTCCGGTAAGCACCTGCACCATCCTAAATATAAGGCTGCCGTGCCTTCTCCTGAGCCAGCGGTGGAGATGCGGCGCAACCGCCTCCACAGTCCCCCGCCCTGCAACGGGGGACTCTAGATCTTCACTCCACCGTCGGATTACTTCCGTTCGAGTCGTTATTACATGCGCCCTCATATCCCTTAGTCGTGTTTTACGAACCCCAAGATCAGGAAGGGGACTGGTCAATTGTTTTTTTACTCCATGACCACAGGGAAAACGTGTTCTGCCCACACTTCACTCAAACTGTCTGGAGCCATGTGAGGTGGTATAACTAGCTTCCTAGATTTAATTTCAACGTTATTATGGCACATTAGACTAGACCGTAATAAGACAATATGTATGTATGTGTTTCAAACAATGAGTATAATAACAGCGCATAATGGCGAATGAGAAAATTGCTCGTTGACTGCCACTAGCCTGAATATCACAATGAGACGAGACAACAATGGACCAGGGCCTATATTCTCGGGCCTAGAGTAACGAGTTAATGAAACAAAAACCACTTTGGAACGGAGGGTGTACATAAATTGGAAGGGAACTTGGTGAAAAGCTTGATAATTGTGATGTACGTTCTTTGTAATTGTGCTATTTTATTTCATCGCTATTCCTGTGGTGGAAATTTAAGAATAAAATGCGTGAGTAAGCAGATAAAATCATTTCAAAAGAATGAGGCATTAAAATAAATCTTGCCATTTCGTTTTACTAGCGTTAAATAGTAGGTTTTTTATTTGTTAAATAGAAGACTACTCGAGTAGTATAAATATTATTATAAATCTATAAATATACGAGTAGAAAGAGGACTATTCCAATTAAACCATGTGAATGCATTGATTTACTCAATTTTTAAATATGTTAATGATTTCTGATGTTTACGCGAGTATTACACATTGTAAATAAAACTACTTTTGACCGGCGTTTCAAACACTTTGCAGTGTTCACGGTCACGGTGTCGTCGGACAATCAAAAATCCAATGCTAACGCGATAAAATCCGTAAAGTAGTTTTATTTACAACTAGCAACCTGCCGTCGCTTCACTTCGGTTTCAGTCGTTTTACCCGCGTAGTGCCCGTTCCCGTGGGACTACCGGGATAAAATATAGCCTATGTTACTCCCTGATATTATAGCTTCCATTGGTGAAAGAATTTTTGAAATCGGTCCAGCCGTTTTGAAGATTTCCCGGTACAAACAGATAGACAGACAGATAGACAGACAGACAGACAAAAAAAATATAAAGTGATTTTTAGGCATATGTATAGTGCAAATAACCGTGTGAGTATGAAAAAAGCCTTTTATTTTGATATTACAAACAGACACTCCAATTTTATTTATTGGTATAGATTTTAAATATGTTTTAATTTTCTTATTCTTTGTTACAATAACAATAGTATGTTGTTTGGTACCGGCAACGAATACTACCGACTCTCAAGTTGCTCGTGATTGACGACTAAGTTACTATTGGAATTGCATTTTTAATTCCGTGTGAGAACACGGAATTAAAAATTTATATAGATGTATGCATATTATATTCCTTAGTCATTATACGAAATATTGTCTCGTCACCACAAGAAACTGTAAAATATTGACTGTTCAATATTGTACACCATTAAAAATGTATTATTTATATGTATACGGAACACTCCTGTAATCCTTTACGGTGCTAAAGTTGCATGGAGATGAATTTTTATTACTTTTTGCATGTCAACCGTGAAGTTTATGGACACAATTATTATTGTAACATTTGCTATAAGATTTATAACAAGAATCAAATTGATGCTACGACACTGTTGCATACGTTATTTTATCGTCATTAACGTAGTAAAAAGATTATAAAAGACATGTCAGCTATAATTAACCCTTTGTGAGGAAATATTTCAGAAAGTATGGTGTTAGAAACTTTATACGTGTACTTATGTATAGATATATTACAGCGTATGTGCATTAAATAATCCTAAAGAACTGATTAAATTTCCACACATGCTTTATGAAAGAAATAGATATATGTGAATGAAACTTTATCAACTTCAAGCAATCTTGAAAGCCGGTAAACTCCAAATATCTCATTTCTCGTGAAAAACAAGACAAAGCTTTTAAGCGATTCTAATGTGGGAGGGTCTATAGCACATAAATTTACATTTTCCGTAAAGAGATATTCCAAAGTTTTGTGAAAATTTCATAAATATGCACCCCGAGGTGAACAATTTTGATATGCAAGACAATATCGGCTATGCTTAAATCGAAATTAAATCTGGTTAATCACATGATATAAAATATGTATCAGATTCTCTAATGTATATATATATATATATGTTTTGATTTGACGATATTAGAGCTATAAATTGATAAAATGTTTCTATCAAAATTGATATTAAATACATTTAAAAAAGAAACATTTAAAAATGTTATGAAGTAGTCTGTTATTGTTCTTCTGTAAGTCACATACGCTATCCTTACTTCCTTACTAATATTATAAATGCGAAAGTAACTCTGTCTGTCTGTCTGTCTGTCTGTTACGCTTTCACGTCTAGGTTTAGAAACCACTCACGGTTTAAAAACCACTGAACCGATTTTGATGAAATTTGGGACAGAGATGGACTAAAGCTTGAGAAAGGACATAGGCTACTTTTTATCGCGAAAAAATGGGTATAAGGGGTTGAAATAGGGGATGACATTTTGTATGGAAATTTGTCATTTTCGATGATAGAATCGTGAATCTTTGTATTAAGGCACTTGATAATATATACATAAATATTTGTTCGAGCGTTTTGGAAATTTCATTTATATGGGGATGAAATTCAACCCCTAAAAGACAAAAAAGCATAAAGCGGAAACCACTGGGCCTAGAAACGTAATTCTTTTATTACACCGTAGAATTTCTTAGGGTACACGAGCTCTAGCAAAGAAATCGCGAAAAAATGGGTATAAGGGGTTGAAATAGGGGATGACATTTAGTATGCAAATTTATCATTGTCGATGATATAACCATGAATCTTTGTATTAAGGCACTTGATAATATATAAATAAATATTTATTCTAGCATTTCGGAAATTTCATTTATATGGGGATGAAATTTAACCCCTAAAAGACAAAAAAGCATAAAGCCGAAACCACTGGGCCTAGAAACGTAATTTTTCTTACACCGTTGTATTTCTTGGGGTACACGAGCTCTAGCGAAGGATTTTTGGAAAATCACCCCTTAAGGGGGTGAAAATCGTATAGCCGAAACTATTGGGGCTAGGAACGTAAAACTATGTATTTCTCTGTATTGTGCGATTTTCTTTGTTTTGTTGTAAATGAGCTCTAGGAAATTAGTTTTTGAAATTCAATCTCTAAGGGGGTGAAAAATGTATATCCGAAATCATTAGGCCTAGAAACTAGCGATGTGAAAAAATAATCGATTTTTATAATAATCGATTATTAATCGATTTTTTTTTGTAATAATCGATTTTTACAATCGATTTTCAAAATAATAGAAAATCGATTATTTTTATAATAAAATCGATTTTCCTAAAAAAATAAGGTCATCACAATACTGCGCGCAGTATTTCATACTATATTAGAAGATGAAGCTCACATTTCCTAAAAAAAGTCATCATAATCCTGTTGGGAAAAATCGATTATTTTATAATCGATTATTTATTTTTAATTAATCGATTATTTTATAATCGATTATTTATTTTTAATTAATCGATTATTTTATAATCGATTTATTTTGAAGAACAAAAAAATCGATTATTTAAAAAATCGATTATTTTCCCTCCAAGTCACATCCCTACTAGAAACGTGAAATTTTGTACAAAGTTCTCTTTCTTGGGGAAAGTTCTTGGAGAAAGTGCTCACTAAAAAGAGTTTTTGCAATTTTACCCCTAAGGAGGTGAAAAGCGTAAAACCGATATCACTGAGCCTAGGAACGATCATTTTAGTACACGATCGGCTTTCTTGCGTTACCCCATTATTTTTTCTTAATGCTCGCTTATCAAGATTACTTTGGATCGACGCAATATATCGGTCCTCTGCCATCGTAGATATATTGCAAAGGTTCTTTTAGAAACATTTTATGACCAGCTGCCTGCCAGACGACATAGCTGGCTAGATGGCATCACCAATTGGTCCAGGTCAATGTAAATCTTTGTCTTAGTAGTATTTTGCGACACCCACAAACAATGAAAGTGTTATAATATTCCTAGCTGCTACCAGACAGTAAGTTGAAATCAAGATATTAATCCAATTTTCTATCTCTAGAAATAAACAAATGTGAAGCGTCTATTTGTTGTCAAAATAATAGGTTTTATTTATGCTCACACAATTATTTGCACGATACCTGTGTCTAAAAAACCGGCCAAGTGCGAGTCAGGGTTACGCACGAAGGGTTCCGTACCATTATCTATAAAAAAGGGGAAAATTGCGTTTGTTGTATAGGAGCCCCCTTAAATATTTATTTTATTTTGTTTTTAATATTTATTGTTATAGCGGCAACAGAAATGCATAATTTGTAAAAAAATCAACTGTCTAGCTATTGCGGTCCTTGAGATACAGCTTGGTGACAGACAGACGGACAGACAGACAGCGAAGTTTTAGTAATAGGGTCCCGTTTTTACCCTTTGGGTACAAAACCCTAAAAACGGCTCAATTTTTTTTGTCTGTCTATTCGATACGGGTAATCTTCAAAACGGCTGGACCAATACTGATAATACTTTACCACCAGGTCTACCAAGCCTTACATAAGGAATAACTTAGGCTATATTTTATCCAAGGCTATATTTTATCCCGGTGTGGCTGGAGCAACTGTGAGAATTTAATCGATTTTAAAATTATTTCACTAACGGAAAGCTAATTTTAAGCGAGTAACATATTTAGGTTTTATTCCGTGTGGTGACGGAGTAAGAATACAATTCACCACCCCCTCTTACCCGTGGGTGTCGTAAGAGACGACTCAGGGATATATTACGCATATGACATCTATGCAAGAGATGGAAAACTCGAAACAAAACCCTATACCAACCTGCCTGACCAGCATGGTATAGTAAGGTTAATTTCCCTCCTACTATGGAGGAGGCACGAGCCCAGCAGTGGGACGTCTATGAGACGAAATGATGATGAACATATTTAGGCTATTTTTTTATCCCAATATTCCTACGGGCCCGGGCACAATGCGGGTGAAATCGCGGACATTTAATGGATATAAAAATTAATTTACGAATGAAAATCTACATTATCAGCGAATAACAAATAAAGGCTATTTTCATCCTGGTGTTTGCCCAGAACGAGAACTCTGCGAGAGAAAGCGGTGGATGTTGACCAATCTTTAACATTCTTTCAACAAGCTACGTTATCAGCGAGTAACATAGGCAATTTTTATCTTGGATATTTGTGTGGGATTTGTTAGTACAATTTTTTTTTCACCTATGTAGACTTATAATATCAGCGAGTAACATAGGCAATTTTTATCTCGGCATTCGCATGGCAATGGGGTCTACGTGGGTGAAACTACAGGAGTTTGATCAATATTATTCTTTTTCACTAATGGAAACCTATCATGGATGGATGGCCATATTTATCATCGTCTTTCCACGTGAATTTGAACTACAAGGGTGGAAGTAATATTCAAATATAAAAATTTGTGAAGTTATTTGGACCTTTCTTACTCGATCACGCGTAAACTGTTGACCAGATTTGGATGAAAATTGACACGCAGATAGAGTATTTCTTAAATTAAGAAATATCATCATCATCATCATCGCAGCCCACATACTTCCCACTCTTGGACTCGGGCCTCCTCCATAATGGGAGGGAATTTGACCTACTATACCATGCTGGTCAGATATGTTGGTATAGGGTTTCATTTTTCGAGTTTTCCTTCTCTTGCATAGATGTTATGTGTATATATCCCATAGTTGTCTTATACGACATCCACGGGCAAGATAGGGAGTGGTGAATTGTTTTCTTTCTCCGTCACCACAATAACACAATAAAAAGAAATATGCAAGCCAACTTTTACGCGGGCGAAGCCGCGGGCAAAAGCTAGTTGGTAATAGGTCTTGTTCAAGATTGACTTGACTTCCCCACGCTGGTTATAAAACCGTATCAACATTTCAGCTCATATATGTCCCACTGTTGGGCTCGAGCCTCTTCCACAATAGGAGAGAGATTGACCTTACTATACAATGTTGGTCAGACAGGTTGGTATAGGGTTTTCTATCGAGTTTTCCTTCTCTTGCGTAGATGTTATCTGCATATTATATCCTTTAGTTGCCTTTTACGACATCCACGAGCAAGATAAGGAGTGGTGATTTGTATTCTTACTCCGTCACCCCACGGAACCGTATACCTACTAGTGTTGCCCAAAAAAGTCTTGGTCTTGCGGTCTTGGTTTTGGTCTTGCGAGAAATGCGAGACCAAGACCAAGATCGCTTAATTTTTGCAAGACCAAGACCAAGACTGGCCCTGCAAGACTTGAGCAAGACCAAGACTGAGCCTGCAAGAGTCTCGCGGTCTTGCATTTAATTCAAATCACGATTCCAGCTTATACACGGTGGAGCTCGTGTCTTCTACACAATAAGAGGGAAATCGGCCGTGACCGGAGAGGAATCGCCACGGTGATTGGCCGTGTTGTTACAGGGTTTCATGTCGAGTTTTCCTTCTCTTGCACCGATGTTATATATTATAGCCCTTAGTCGTGGGTTCGCACTTGCGGGTAAAATAGGGTTTGATGAATTGTATTCTTACTCCGTCACTACACGGCACGTCAAATCAGTCTTGAGATATCCATCTATTGGCCAATCAATTCCCAATGTTGGTGTTGGCTTTTGAGAATTACTCTTCGGGAAGGCTTAAGGACAAAAATACCGTAACCACGAGAGTGGTCTTGCCCATTATACATATTTATATATCCGTTTATTCATTAGCCCAACGACGTTCACTGTTAGACATAGAAATATGCCCACAATTAATTTACATAAATGTCCGTATAGGGACAGAGTACGAATACAATTCACCACTCTCTTACCCGTGGATGTCGTATCAAATCGGACCGAGGCAATGGTGTTAGGAAGCCATTTTTTTTTATGGGTGGGTTATGGTAAGCACACGCGCGGTCCATTCCGTCCGGTACGATAAAAGGACGGTACGCGGGCCCATAACCCACCCGTACCCACGTCGCCTCGTTGTTGGGCCGACCACCAGAGCAGGGTGACTTGTCGTCAGTGGTCAAATAACTCCGTCGCTTGCCAATAAAATTGAAAAAATCTTTTTTGTTGGAAAGGGAGAATGTTAAATGACATAAAATTTACTGTATCAACTGCCCCGTGTGGTGACGTCTTAAGAAAACAGGGTCGAAATTCCTTCCTTTGTCATAGGAGTAGTAACTCTGTCTAATGTAACACCAGGGGAATAGGAGAGTAATTTTCCGAAGTGGTAAGGGTTATATTTAATAGTGGACTATAGGCTAGCAGATGGATAGATAGGATTTTTTTTTTTTTTTTTTTTTTTTTTTTTTTTTTTTTAATGGGTGGGCTATGGTAAGCGCACGCGCGGTCCTGTCCCTCCGGGGCGATGAAAGGACGGCGCGCAGGCCCATAACCCACCCGTACCCACGTCACCTCGTTGTTGGGCCGACCACCGGAGCAGATGTGACTTGTCATCAGTGGTCGGCCCGACGGAATACCTTTCGGGTAACCTCACCTCTCGACGTACTGGGACGTCGATCGCCATCGCGCGGTCAGCCTCTCTGCGGGTGACGGACAATTCCCCGGTCCGATCACCCGCGGCCTCGGCTAGGGCGGCATTAGGCGCAGATACTCGCGCCTGCGCCGCCCGAGTCGCCGGCGGCGGAACGTGTCGCCGAATAGGAGCTCTACTCGCACACGATCCGCCGCCTCCTTCCGTGAGATTACGGCCTCACAGAAGGCGGCGACCGCGTCCCAGTTCCTGACGCTGTCGAGCATCTCCCTGGCGATGGTCGGCAGCGCCAGGTCGGCACCGATAATCGCGACGAGTTCACGGCGCTCTCCCTCCCATGCAGCACACTCCTCGAGCGTGTGCTGCGCCGTGTCCTCGTCGCAACTGCAGTGGTGGCAGGACGGTGTGCTCTCCCTCCTGACAATCTTGTGCAGGTACTTCCCAAAACACCCGTGCCCTGTAAGCACCTGCACCAGTCGGAAGGAAAGCACCCCGTGCGTCCGCTCCAACCACTCCATCAGCATCGGCCGGAAGGCCTCGACGGTCCTGACACCGTACCGAGGACTCTCCAGCCGGACTGCCCAACGGGCAATGACTCCTCGGCGGGCGTCGACCCGCCAGGCGGTGATCTCCTGCAGGGAGACCATGCCGCCGCGGGTGCGCGTCTCAGACACCCGCCGATAAATCTCGGCGAGCATCTCCGCCTCCAGGTCCCAAGGGGGAGTTCCGGCCAGGAGGCACGCTGCCTCCGTCGACACCGTGCGGTAACCGCGTATGGCCCTGACCGCCATGACCCTCTGTGGTCGCCTCAAGAGGGCCCTCAGCCGGACGGTCAGGGACCCCGCCCACACCGGTGCGCCGTACAGAGCCATCGACCGGATCACCCCCGTGTACAGCTGTCGGCACGTAGAGCTGGGTCCGCCCACATTCGGCATCAGCCGCGAAAGGGCGGACGCCGCGCCGACAAGCCGGGGAACAAGTCGATGGAGATGCTCCCGGAACCAAAAATGCCCGTCGAGCACCAGGCCCAAGTACTTCATGTGGGCCTGGATGCTGATGGTGACCGACTTCACAGTGATCGAAGCGCCGGCGGGAGGCCCGGCGGTACGGAGGCCATGGAATAAAAGGGCCTCCGTCTTTTCCAGGGCTACCCTCAACCCCAGCGCTTCGATCCGCCTGACAATCTCCTCGGTGCCGAGAGTTGCCAGATGTGCCGCCTCCTCTAGCGTCCCACCCCGGGCTGTGACGAGTGTATCGTCGGCGTAGCAAATTACGCCCAGCCCGGTTGGGAGGCTTCCTCTCAACGCCCAGTCGTAGCCGATGTTCCACAGGGTCGGACCCAGAACCGACCCCTGTGGGACACCGCAAGTCATGGGCGTTCGCACAACGTCCCCTACTCGGTCAACGTAGAGGACGCTGCGCCCCTCCAAGTAGTCTGCCACCAGCCGCCTGAGGTACACGGGCACCCCGTGATATCTCAGCCCCTCCCTGATGCAGCTGAATGGCAGACTGTTGAAGGCGTTGGCGATGTCCAGAGACACCGCCAACAGGACTCCTCCGCCGGCGACGGCCTCCGCTACCACGGCCTTCAGGCGCAGCAGGGCCGCGACCGTCGAACGCCCTCGCCGAAAACCAAACTGGGCGTCCGACAAATCGGGCCCGACCCCGACGAGGTGCCGCTCGATGCGGGCAGCCAACACCCTCTCCAGCAGCTTGCCCGCATCATCGAGCAGCACGATGGGCCTATAGGCCGAGGCCGACTCGGGAGACCGTCCCGGCTTCGGCAGGAGAACCAGCCTCCCCTCTTTCCAGCACCCAGGGAACTGCCCGGACGTCAAACAAGCGTCGAACAGTCCCCTGAGGCGTGGTCCCAGGTGCTCGAGGACCAGGGCCAGCACACGGTTCGGAATACCGTCGGGCCCGGGGGCGGTGGATTTGATTCGCATACGCGCCACCGCCACCCCCATTTCCGGCTCCGTGATGGGCGGAGCACTTTCATCGTCGGCCTCCCGGTCACTGTCCGGCGAAGCCATGACCGGGGGCGTGTGCTCCGCCCGCTGTGGAAAGAGGTCCTCGACAACTCTGGTGAGGAGGCTGGGCTGGAGAGTCTCGGTGAGGGGGGGGCCCCGCCCGCGGAGCTTGTTCAGCGCCGCGAGGTAGGGGCGACCCCAGGGGTCACGCTCGAGACTGTCCAGCATCTCCCGCCGACTAACGTCCTTGGCGGTACGGACGGCCAGCCTGAAGGCAGACCGCGCACTACGGTAAGCCTCGTACAGCTGGCCCTCCCGCTCAGCGTCGCGGTGACGCGCTCGGCTGCGGGTGTAAGCCCTTCGGGCACGTATGCACGCGACCCGAAGGTCCGCCAATTCTCGGGACCACCAGGGGACCGCATTCTTCGGGGGCAGACGCCGCACACGGGGCATGGCCGCATCGCAGATCTGCGTTAACGCACAGCGGATGCGGCCAGCCTCGGCATCCACCCCGTCCGCCTGGGGCGGTGAGGACAGCCACGACTGAACGATGGCTGCCTCCGCCAACAGGTCCCGATCCAATCGACCCACAGCCCACCGCGGAAACGCGGGAGCTCCGTCCGCCGTGTGACCCCTGCTGGGCTGCAGGAGGGTCCGGGAGACCTCTATCCGGATGTATCGGTGGTCGGATAGGGTCTCAACCTCCTCCTGGACGCACCAGCTCCTCACACGTGCTGCGACATTAGGGCTAGCGAACGACAAGTCCACTATCGACCCGCCCTGCTGCCGCACGCACGTTTGCACCGAGCCCCTGTTCAGCAAATAGAGGCCCAGTGCCGCCGCCCACTCTTCGACCGCCCGCCCGCGGTCATTCGTCCTGGGGGACCCCCACGCCGTGGACTTGGCGTTGTAGTCCCCCAGAACGAAGACTTGGCGCGGTGCCAGTCGCCGTATCGAGGCCCCCAGGATGGTGAGGAAGGCCCCGAAATCCGTCGCGCTCCTGTTAGGGGAGAAGTAAACACCAAATAGCGTAACCTCTCCCCATTCCGCCGCGACATACCCATCGCCCCTGTCCTTGAGCATCAAGGGCGGGGAATGCCATGACGTAGAGGCGACGATTGCCACAGAGCCGTCACTGCTGCCCAGCCAATTGGGCCGGTCAGGCACCACGTACGGCTCCGCGGCTACGGCTGCACCGATCAACCACTCCGCCATGGCTTGCAGGAAAACGTCCTGTGCCTCGGCGGCGTGGTTGAGGTTGGCCTGCAGGAGGTGGTAAGATTCGGCCGCCATTAGTGGGCCGTATCCATCACCTCCTCCACGCTGGCAGGCGATCGGGTCGCGCTAGGGGCGGGAGCGGCCGGGGTCGTCAGGCCGCTCCGCCCCTTTGGGGCCGAAGCCGGGGGTCTGCACTCCCTGCCCCCCATGCGGTGTTTTGCGGGCCTATTGCCCGCCGCACACGCGGGGCAGTGGGGAGTGGCGGCGCACGATGCCGCCTTATGCCCGTGTTGACCGCAGCGGAAACAAAGGTCGCTGCAGTCAAAGCAGTTAGTGCATGTCGGCCGAGTGTGTCCGACCGCCATGCACTTGTAGCACCTCGCAGGCCGGGACTCTAGCACGGACACCCGTGCCGAGCTCCAGCCCACGAGGAGCCTGCCTGAGTCGGCCAGTTGCTTGGCCGACTCCACCGGGCACTGCACCCAGGCAGCACCGACGCCGCCCGGACCAGGGCGGATGGCGCCAATTCGGACGGTGTCCACGGGACACCCGGTTTTCGAGACGATGGCCTCCCGGATGTCATCCACCGTGACGGAGTCGTCCAGACCCGCGACGCGTAGTTCTGCGCACTTTACGGGTCTGGCGATTTTGACGCCACCCTCCTCTGCGAACAAACCCCTCAACTTGGCCGCCATGCTATCGGCCGTCTTGGCGCCCTCGGCCCCAGGGAACTCTAAAATCCGAGCCCCTGTCCGGGCCTTGCGGGTCCTGGCTTCAACGCCTCCTAAATCGGAGACGTCAAGCTCCCGCCGGGCGCGACGTAAGACAGCCTCATAGCTGAGGCCGTTTTCGGCCGCCTCAGGCAGCACGGTGATCACCACCGCGGCTGACTTTGGCGGCCGGAGCCTCCTGCGCGACCTCTTGTTTCCGGCTCCTGCCTTTGGAGCGGAGGCTTTGGCGGCGTTTTTGGCCTCCGCTCTTCTCTTCTGGCCGCGACTCTTTCGGCTGCGCTCGGCCGTCTGCCAACCCTCTTCAGGCGCAGCAGGGGTGCCGGGCACAGCAGTCACGGCCGAGGCTGCATTGGCCGCCGCCGGCGGTGCATTTGCCGGCAGCGGCTGAGGTCCGGCCTTGGCAGGAGCCGGTGCCACCTTCTTCTTCGCGGCGGGTCCTTTGGGCTTCGGCCCAGCAACAGCCGCAGCGTAGCTTCCTACGCGCCCTCCCTGGCAGGGTAGCGCGGTAGGGGCTGACGCCACGACCTTCGGCCTGTCCGCAGCGAGGGGCGGCCGGAGGCGGGGCTCCGGAGGCAGAGACAATCTCTCCTCCATAGCCGCCATGCGCGCGTCGAGCATTTTGCCGACAACCTCCACTACGGCGCGCATGGTCTGGTCCGGCACGCCGTCCACTGCGGGCAGCGGGATCACTTCGGCCGGCTGGGCCCTCTGGCGACTCGCCGCAGCGCGAGTTGGCGCAACGGGGACGGCGGGGGCGGCCGCAGGGCCGACGCTTGTCGGCGGCGAGGTCTTCGCCAGCTGCGCGACCTGGCTCCGCAAGTCGGCCATTTGTCTTGCCAACTCGCGGTTCGCCTTCTGCACCGCCGACAGCTCTTTTTGTAGCGCCTTGTTTTTCTCCTGCAGGCCTGAGACCTCACCACTAAGGCGGGTGTTTTCAGCCTGCAGGGTGGCCACATTGGCAGCTCGGGGGTCGCCACCTACAGCGGACTCAGCAGCCGCCATGTCGGTGGGAGGGATGTCTGACAACACCCTCATCATCCTCGCGGCAGCCGCCTCATTTGCCCGCTTCTGGGCCTCAGTCCCCTGTACTGCGCCGGCCGGCGATGGCGTCACCGACCTTGCCGCCACTACTGCGCCCCCTCGTCCCCTGCGAGAGGCCGGAACTTTGGGAGGAGGCATGATGGTGCCACTCCCCTCGGAGGATCCCGAACTTCCACCCTCGTTCAGGGGGCGCTTCCGCACCTGCGAGGGGAGGACCTCCTCCCTGACTGCTAGGGCCGCCGTCAGGACCGACGCCAGAGACTGCGATGACGCAGCGACGGTCTCAGCAGCCGACATGCTGCCGCCTTCGGTATCTGACGGCCCTGCGGCATTGCCGCCCTCGTCCGTCGACTGCTCCACGGTCGCGTCGGTCTCCGCCGTCGCAATGCTGCCTGCGTCAGAGACGCTGGCGTCACTGAGCGAAACGTCAGCAGTACGCAGTGCCTTCAGCTCCGCCCGTCGCTTCTGCGCTGCGCGCCGTCTGGCGCGCTCCGTTGCAGGGGTGGGTTTCCCCCCCCTCTTCTTCTTTCGGGCCTCAATTTTCGCCGGGCCCTCGGCTGATTTGGATGCCTCCAGTACGGAACTGCAGTCCGACGAGGCATCCAGGTCTTCTAAGCCAGTTTTGCTGTAGCTTGGCTGGGCTTTATTGTGGGAACAAGACTCCCCATTCTTGGTTTTGGGCATCTCACCCCTCCTGTCTGCATCAATGTTTGTTGAGAAATCCATATAGTTCCCACGAGTAAGGGAGAAGTGACGGTCCACCCGGGCAGAGATCCCGATACCCGGGCAAGCGTACATTTGTTTCCCAACACAGGGGGTCCGCAGGTACCCTGGCTGGGGGCGCGCTAACGACTGAACAACCCATCAGCCATGCATCCTCTCGCCGCGCGCCAGAACTTAGGATTCTGGGTGATTGTTTTATAGAGGTTTTCTTCCTCGCGGTCCAGGCGGTTAAGCCAAGACCCTCGCTCCTGAATCTAAGCCTCAAGACAAATGTCCCGAAGCAAGAATCAGGTCTACGATTTGTCGCGGTTGGCAAATGCCTGCCCAGTCCTCAAACGAATGAGTGACTGGGCCCGTCGAATTTTCGCGTCCAATACCCTCTACAATTAGAGGGCATGGAGCGAATTTGGGGCATCCCACAAACTGGGCCCCCCCTCGGGCCAGATATTTGCCACGAGCGACAATTCCAGAGAGCAGTCCAAGGAATTGTCGCTCGTGCCCAGGGTACACCACGCGGAGGTTTCTGGCGTAGCACCCCAGATGGATAGATAGGATAGGATGATATTTGATTAATTTAGTTGGATTTTTCATTGCCATGATAAATGACTGTTACGTTATTCCAACTGCAAGACTTGCAAGACTTTGCGAGACTCTTACTGCAATACCAAGACCAAGACTCGAGTGTGCAATACCGAGTGTGCTGTTGCAAGACCAAGACCAAGACTGGTCCAAGTCTCGTCTTGGTCTTGCATTTGGGCAACACTAATACCTACCGTATCTAAAAACGTCTATCAAATTGGTATATGATTTTATTTAGTTTGCATTTCTTTTTGGAATGTTAGTTGCTTAGCTATTATTTTAGGCGTATTCTATGACATTTCTGATAAGGATTAAATTATACTCCTCTAAGACGCTTTTTAATATTGGATATAATCAAAATTGCCGTGAGTTTTGTGTAAAAAGTAAATAGAAAACAATTACATTATATACATACATTGTCTAAATAGTAAATAAAAAACTACAACAACTAGTCTAAAAACGTATAATTTACATAACATAGTTTATGAGCATATCGACTAAAATAGCAAAGTTTATAATATATGTGGAATTTGTATATCTTTATTGTTAATATGTTCGTAAGAAAGATAGTGTAAGAAAGAAAGTAGTTTTATACAGTTGAATGATTTAAATATGGAACGCATTTTTATCCCATGTGTAGGCTCTAATTAAAAATGAGTATAATTTCACCAAGAGAATACTGTAGAACCGAAATATGTTTCATTACTAGTCACGAAATGGTAAGACCGCGAAACATATTGCGGTGATATTATTTGCTTGGTGGTCGAATATGATGGCACGCGCGGGAAAGGAATGCGTGCTGACACATTGTACCTATCTTATGAATAATTACAATTAAGTAATCATATAATTCCGCAATATCATTAAATAATAACATAAATAATGTCTGTTTATTTTTAGTTACTTGCACACGTTCAAAAACCAATTAAATGAAGATGTATGTACCTAATTCTTTACCTACCTACTGATATTTCATGGTTACAACCACATAACAATTTATTTTTTATTCTTAAATTGCGCGGAAGTTCCTTTTTTAAAACTATCTAAAATATCCCGGTCCTTAGAATAATAACGTATAGAAGGATAGTGTCGGTACTTCGAGCGATCAAAACCATGAAGCCAAAAATCCTACATGCGCGCAGGCGATTACACACGCACACCACTATAAAAATTATGAAATAAAACTTTGTTTTTATTAACATAAATCATTGAAATAAAAGTTAAAAACCTTTTTATGTTTTTCAAATGTGTGTGACACCATTTGAATGTGCAAACCGTCATAATAACCTATTTACTTTTTAAGAATTGCGTACGTACGTGTAATACAATGGCTTTGTTAGGGTTGTAACGGAGGTCTTCTTAGCAGAGGCGGAGACAGATGCGGAGGCGACGGGTTTCACCTCCGCGGATGCGGAGGTTAACGGAGGCGGAGGCGGAAGTGAAAGTGGATGTAGAAAAAATAGTAGTGGTTTATCATTCATTTGACAAATGATGTTTGTACGAATCCCGCCCCACCCCAGCGGCGTTTCCGCCGCGCACGCGTTGATTCTTGTTCATTTGCCGCACGCGGCTGGACGTAGGGACACGATATCGAACAGAAAGTATCGGTACTGTACCCATGAGTACTATCGAAGAAAAATTATCGTACTCATTACAGTGTCGAAACAAAAGTATCGATACTTCGAAGTATCGAGTACCTACTGAATTTGACCGTCTGTGAACGAATTAAAATATTTCGAGCCACACATTTTTTGAAGGTTCATTACGTTTGAACTAGCTGGCATTACTGTAAACATGAGCCGTAAAGTCAAGTTTAACATGGATAATTTCTACTATTTTTTCGATACGATACCTGCCAAAAAGTACTCATTGAGTAAAAGTATCGAATGCAAAGTATCGAGTACAAAAGTATCGGTATCGAAAGAAAAGTACTCGATACCTAAAAGTATCGATACTTTTTTTGTGTCACTAGCCAGACGACTGAGTCGCCGCGAGCGTCGCTGCTTGCGTATGATTAGTAAATAAACCTCCGTTATGACTCCGCAAAAATTACACGGATGCGGAGGCGGAGACGGAGGAACAATTTCTTGCGGAACTTCCGCAGTAACGGAGGCGGAAGCGAATTTTCGTAACAACCCTACTTACAAAGTAGGGTTGTTACGAAAATAAGGAATGGTAACTAAGGAATGGTTCCGGCGTAAGCTCTATTAGGCTCCAATTTAAATGCTTCATTTTTGTGGGTGGACTTACTTTCAATACGTTATTATTCTAAGTCCTGGCCACTATTCGATATTGAATTTTAAAAAAGATGTGGCAGAATTTGTTATCCTACTAGCTACATGCAGACAAATACTTAATATGCCCTGCTCTTATCCCAATCCTTAGGGTCGACTAAATATACATATGCATTTTTTAGCGTCGATAAATTAACACATGTTGTTTATAATATTCAGTGGATGTAAGCTCACAAAATTATCATTTTGTCAATTTGCATGTTCATAGTAGTTCTTGTAAACTCCTCCAATGTAAATTCACACGTCGCGTTCGGAATGATTTACATAATAACGTTCGTCATGAATCAGTAGGCGTCGTGACTACACGTAATTGCTTTGCCAATCGAATTAAACCCTTCCCTTAGTATTTTATGATACAGTTTTTATAATTGATTTCTCGGGGCTGTCAATATGTTCGAACTATATTTATAGTGGCGATATCTATACAATTAAATAAAATAGAAATGTTTATTTGTGAAAGTTTCTCATTAAATACATATAAAATTTATATGTATGTGATAACTGAAGTAAAAATACTTTTTATCTATCTGTTTGTTCCAGCTGATCTCCAGAACGGCTGAACTGGTTCAGGTCGGTGCAATATGTCTCCTTCTTCGACATAACTCTATCAGATGTCATCTCTGCGTTTACTGGCTTTCTATCCATGTCATGATCCAAGCAACTTATCCGTTTTTTCTTCGGGCCTTACTTACCCTACAACCTTCCACGTTCATACTTAAAACTTCCCTCGCAATAGTATTTTCTTTCCGTCTCATCACATGGTGATACCACGTCAGGTGTTTACATTTTTAGCCGAGGCCGCGGGTGACCGGATCGGGGATTTAGTCCGCGTTACCCGCCGAGAGGCCGACCGCGCGACGGTGACCGACGTCCCCAAGGGGGGGACACCGTGAGGGGAGGGTACCCCGCGGTTGGAGTATTCTGTCAGGCCGACCATTGAAGACAAGTTACTCTGCACCGGTGGTGGGCCCAACGACGAAGACGAGGTGCCACGGGTGGGTTACGAGGTTACGCGCCGCTCCTCTGTCGCCCCGGACGGAGCCGCGCTTCGCGTGCGCGACCGTAGCCCATCCCAAAAAAAAGGTGTTCACATTTTGACTTATCTGTCACGGGCGCAATTTTCAAACATTCTTTTATACGTTCATTCTTTATTTTATTCATTCAGCTTAAATTTGGTAGTATGAATTTGGATTCATACCACCAAGTATAAAATGGTAGTAAGAGAGCCTAATTACAATAGTACTATAATATGCTACGCTTTTATCAAGCTATCGACTTTTACTGTGGTATAAAGACATCCCGAAGCTGGGATAATATCAAAATGAGCACCCTTGGTTTTGGGTACACGTTTGATGTTTACAGTTGGTGTTATTAGTTTTCCAGAAGACTAAAGGACTACCCATTTTTCTCGTGATCGATTAAAGGAATCGATTTTTATCAATATGAAAGTTTATAGTTTTGTTTGTTTGGATAGATGGTAGAGTGGTCTAAGTATTGACCCTTTCGGCCAAGTGTCGTGAGTTTGTACCCACGTAAACAATAGTGTGTGAGAAGCGATAGGGCTGTACTGCGATTCACAAATTATTATTTGAGTGTGCTTTGTGTCTGTTAATATTTCATCATTCAGTTCAGCTCGTTTACGTCCCACTGCTGGGCTCGAGCCTCTTCCACAATATGAGGGAAATTGACCTACTATACCATGCTGGTCAGACAGGTTGGTATAGGGTTTTATTCCACAGATGTTATATGCATATCATTTCCATTTTTTTTTGGGTGGGCTATGTCTATCGCGCACGCCGTTCATTCCTTCCGAGGCGACAAAAGGACGGCACGCGGGCCCATAACCCACCCGAGGCTCGTCGCCTTCGTCGTTTGAACATATCATATCCCTTAGTCGTCTTTTACGACATCCACGGGTAAGAAAGAGAGTGGTGAATTGTATTTTTACTCCGTCACTACACAGAATATAATATAATATTTATTCAGTTGATAACAAAATAACAACATTAGCTACGCATATAGTAGGTATGCCTAAACGTTCCATAACTAAAGTAAGAAATATATATAACAAAAAAATATATATTCAAGGACATTTTCTTATGCTTCTAATTCCAGTTATAGTAGATGTGATCCCTGCCAGGAATTTTGTCAGTGAATAGGCAAACATGCTGCCTACATTAAGCGAGATTACCAAAATATAAAAACGTAAAAAAAAGATGACAGCAGACATAATACAAAGGTTTTAAAACTTTTACAAGCATTGTTTACTCCGAAACATTTTCTACTAGGTATAAACAAATTATTTGTATAAAGGCGACCCAAGATATTTGCTTTTATTACCACAATTTCTTATATTTATACGTCAAAAAAGCAAACTCGTGTACCTTTTCTGTAATAAAAGGTAATGGTGGTAGGCAATGCGGGGTATCGTTTTGTCGGAAGATGGCTGAATCTCAGAGGGGGCGTAATTTCGGTACGGATTATAGCTCCATCTCCAAATAGGCATTAAAAACGTGATGCTGGCCGCTGTCCGGATTACACTCCTGTTATTATATGTTCATTAAATTTAGACATTCCTTTATATTTGTTGTGTGTGCGTACATGCTGTCAAATACTTATATCCTACATACAAGAGTAATTTTATGACCGGCCGCCTGCCTGACGTCATTTCTTTTTGAGAATACAGTTGTTGAACAGACGACATTAAATGGAGTTGGCTCAGTGGGATTAGGATGAATGCGCCTCTGTCGAACGATAGTGCCATTGCTCCAATTCAATACAAATTGGTTTCAATAATATTACGAAAACTTTGACGTCAATATTCGTGCTAAGCTAACAGGTCTATATAGCCTTTTTTTATGGGTGGACTTTGGGAAGTGCACATGCGGTCCATTCCGTCTGGGGCGACGAAAGGACGGCGCGCGAGCCCATAACCCACCCGTACCCACGTCGCCCTCGTCGTTGGGCCGACCACCGGAGCAGGGTGACTTGTCGCCAGTGGTAGCTAACTTCAGGGTGTTGGTTCTTCGTGATGGTGTATCCGCGCTTCGTAAGAAATTATTCTCATAATTTTTCCTTAACCCGCCAAAGAAGTATAACTACAAAAGTCAAATAAAATATTTACATTATTGAGGGTAAAATTAAACCGAATAAAGCGGCGGTAATCTCTTGTAACGAGACCATACCGCCGCGGGCGCGCGTCTCCGACACCCGCCGGTAAATTCCGGCGAGCATTTTCGCCTCCAGGTCCCACGGGGGAGTTCCGGCCAAGAGACACGCTGCCTCCGTCGCCACCGTGCGGTAACCGCGTATGGCCCTGATCGCCATGACCCTCTGTGGTCTCCACAAGAGGGCCCTCAGACGAATGATCCCCGCCCACACCGGTGCGCCGTACAGGACTATCGACCGGATTACCCCCGCGTACAGCCGCCGGCACGTAGAGCTGGGTCCGCCCACACAAAGGGTGGACCCCGCGCCGACAAGACGAAGAACAAGTCAACGGATATACTCTCGGAACCACCAATGCCCGTCGAGCACCAGGCCAAATACTTCATGTGGGCCTGGATGCTGATGGTAACCGAATTCACGGTGATCGAAGCGCCGGCGAGAGGCCCGGCGGTACGGAAGCCATGGAACAAAAGGGCCTCCGTCTTGTGAATATAAGTTAGTTTGTTATGTTTTCACATCACTAAACCAATATTAAACATTCTTTGACCAATGGAAAATCAATTATCAGTGAGTAATATAAGCTATGTTTTATCCTCATATTCTCACGGTAACGGCAACTACGCAGGTGAAATCCCTGCGAATTTGCTAATCATCATCATCATCATTCTCGCTCATATACGTCTCACTGTTGGGCTCGAGCCTTCTTCACAATGGGGAAGAATACCCTCCTATTGTGGAGAAGGTTTACGCCCAACAGAGGGACGCATATAAACCGAAATTTTGACGATGGTTATATACTTTCAGGGTTATATACTTTGACAGGCGTCTCCTAAGCGACTAATTGTAAGTAGCAGACATTATGTGAAATAGTACCACGCTTATTTGTTAGTTTATCATAATTAAAAAGAGACCTTAATTTTAGTTTTAAATAATATTATGTGCTTAGATTATTGTAACCCTATAAACGATTATATAATATCAATCATCATCGTCATCATCGCAACCCACATACTTTCCACTTTTGGGCTCGGGCCTCCTCCACAACGGGAGGGAATTTGATCTACTATATCATGCTGTTCAGACATGTTGGTATAGGGTTTCATTTTGAGTTTCCCTTCTCTTGCACAGATCTTATGTGCATATTATATCCCATAGTCGTCTATTACGACATCCACGGGCAAGATAGGGAGTGGTGAATTGTATTCTTACTCCGTCACCACACGGATAATAATAACAATAATACAATACTGTGAAAATATACTGAATCCATTGTGGTGATTTTAATTTTTCTTAGCACTGCTAAGATAACTGCGTAGAAGAACGGATGTAAGTGACCTAGCCTACAGAATTAGCACGTTGAAATGGCAATGGGCAGGCCACATCGCTCGTCGAATCGACCAACGTTGGGTAAGAAAGGTTCTCGAATAACAACCACGAGTCGGACGACCAGCTACTAGGTGGACTGACGACATCTTGAAAGTCGCAGGGTGTTCAGAGTGGCATTTTCATGCGGAGACCAACAGTGGTCGTGTATGGACTGATGAATGGAGGAATGGATTAAGATAATTGCGAAAATGTTCATTTAAGAAATCTTGAGGACGATTTAAATCGCAATCAATAGGTAATGTCGGTCAAGTGACCGATATTACATGTAGATTTTGATTTTTATCACTTAAATAGTTATCAACGAAATTCAATACTTTATTAGCTATTTTATCTGACAATGATAAATGATATTTTTATGACCAGCAGGAATTAATGAAAAATCTGCGTATTATTTTTATAGTATATTGATTATCATTTCTACCTAGCTAAATTGAATAGTGAATAAGGTCAACAGGATAAGGCAGATATGCCATTTAAGCTTAAAAATATGTTAAATATTTATTCCATAAATATGTATTGTTCTTTATAACTTTAAAATAGAGCTACCCTTTTTATGTGACAATTTTTTTATTGCCAACAGTGGCAAACGAGCAAGCAGCACACCTGATAGTAAGGAATACTGTCGCACTTTTGTAATACCTGGGGCACAGCCAGGCCGTTACATACCGTGAAGAAAATACTCTTCTTAAACCTCGTTTAAAAAAGGACATGTCATAGCACTCGGGAAACACAGCAGCAGGTAGTTCATTACAGAACTTGGACGTACGTGGGAGAAATGATCGCTGGAAACGTACAGTTGAAGACCATAACGTTTCCAGGTGAAATGGATGAACCCTGCTATGATGTCAAGTGGTACGTTGGTAGAATGGTGACGGTGGTACCAAGTCAAACAGTTTCTCGGAGCTTTCCTCGTGAAAGAGTTGGTAGAGTACACAGAGTGACCCAAAGTCTCTCCGCTGCTCCAGTGACTCTAATCTGTCCGTAAGTAATATAACATATTTGACTAATATTTAGTCCGTTTGGTGACAAAGTAACAATATATTCACCACCCTCTTTCTTGCCCTTTAGTGTCGTTAACGGTGATTATAGGATTATAATATCCAAATAACATATATGTAAGAGAAGGAAACAAAACCCTATACCAACATAGATGATCACTACGTCACGCTAGCACGGTATCATCATCATCGCAGCCCACATATGTACATCCCACTGTTAGGCTCGGGTCTCCTTCACAATGGGAAGGAATTTGACCTACTATACCATGCTGATCAGACAGGTTTCATTTCGAATTTTTCTTCTCTTTCACAGATGTTATGTGCATATTATATCCCTTAAGTCATCTTTTACAACGTCCACGGGCAAGTGGTGAATTATATTATTACTCCGTCACCACATAAAAAATCATAGCGTGGTATAGTAGACCAATTTTTCTTCCATTATGAAGGGCCTCGTAGTGGGATGTACATATATGAGCTGTGATGATGATGACGAAGATTCATATTTCGTGTAATTGTATCATAAGGTCATAAGACAAAAAATGTATTAAATGAGCAAGTACATATGAAATCGATACTATAGTTTAGGTATTATTGACAAATGATGCACGAGTGGCACGACTGTTTCAAGTAAACAAAATAACAGATCTTTTCATTACATGATAGTGCGAGGGGCTGTCAATCTTGAGTGATAACCGCTTGCACTTTACATGCTTCGTTCGCGTTAATCAAACCTGTTGCTAGGCCTTGTTTTTTTCGTTAACTTATGTTCACACCCCTACTGATAGCAATACTTATTCATATTGTGCTAATAAAATTGGTCATTAGGCTTCTAAGGATTTCCCTTATACGTTTAGATTCAATAAAGATATTCAGTAAGCTACATACTAGATTAAATGTAATCGTTTACTCATCAAGTGATAATCTGCGTTACTTAGTTTTTATGTTAGCTGTTTTCGTGTGCAAAACGATCTAAATTAACAGATAAAATTGATAATTATAGATATAAAATGACTTGTTAATTATTTGTTGTTATTATTATATTACATAATTTTCATTCAATAAAATTTATCGTTAATTTGATTAGTATGCATTATATAGTGGTGGAGTGAAAATCTGTCTATCTATGATTTCCAGAAAATATAAAAGATGATAAATCTATAAAGGTATGTAACCTGCTTACATACTTCTTCTACTGGCAATTTTTCCTGAACTGGAGGTGGTCCGAACGAATAGTGTTATTGACGATGTAAATTCTTTTTAGCTTTTGACTAGGTTTTAACATTTTCCCTTTATAATTAATCATTTTCAGCATTTTGTTATTACTACTCATTTTGTTAAAAACTATGTACATCGAAATAGCCATCGAGTTTTTTTTTATTATTTTGTTTAATGTTAGTAAAAATACCTCTAAATTATAGTGTATCTTCTACAAAATACTCACAATGGTTGGCTATAAGTGGTCTTTCTCCCGGGTATGTAATATTTACAGCAATTGCCTTGTTATAGCTCTCTATTAGAAAAAAATGTTATGATACGTTCACGAGTAAGGCTTCCTTGAGATACACCGAATATATCTGAAATAGCCATGCCAACATCTTCCTCAGGACTAAACAGCGACGAATGAGTTCCAGTACGTTCAGTAAGCCTAGAGCCTCGCTCAAGCTAACGGTCTGTTGTGATACACACAAGCTGTTGTCTATGTTATCTGTGAGAAAATCCGTAGCCGAAGTGCGACAAATTCGTTATGAGTCTGAATTAGAAATCTCAAAATTGGATACTTACTAAACATGCGGAGTTAAAACATAAAACTGCCAAAACAGTTGATATGAAAAGTAGTAACCATAGCTGTCGTAGTGAACCAAGTAGCACAAGTGTACACAGCACAATAATAGCTAAGCAGGTTGTCTGCTTATACAGATATACCAAGGTAACAGCAATGTAGTCCTACAATTGCTGGTAGATAGGGTCTAATAATAGAGTTCTTTTAGGTCCTTAAGCATATTCATTGTATAACTACGTCATCACCCTTCCTAATATTATAGTACAGGGTCCTACACTGTCGCTTCCTAAATATATTTGCGGGGATAACGGTACCACTGTCACTGATATTCCTAAAGTAAAGGCCTCAATTGGAGTTCCACAAGCGATATCAATCTTACAGATGAGGTTCTATAGTGTTGATATCTCTTGTAAAATTTCTAAGAATAAAAATATAATAAAACTATCCAGACTATCAATGAGCTAGAGGATTGGATCTTTGGTCTAAAAACGATTTGCATTCAGTGGTTCACAAATATCAATTGCATAAGCTGTTGAACAGTTTTTCCTTACAGCGACCTATGGCAAACTTGTCAAAAGCGAGATTGGGTCATCATAGACGCGCTTTAACCTATTTAGGCGAGCACTAATTCGGGCCTGTGATATTAGGATTAGACTCAGATACAAAAAGTGTCTTAAATGTGTAGCTAGCTTATCTGCAGACTCTGTCATTATGTGCCTTAGTCGTTTCATCACTCAGCGTGAGACACGTAGTCAAATATTCTCCGCTAAAACAACTGCATTTGGTACTCCAACAACAATCGAGAGCCATATGATCGCCAATTTCAATTTCCTCCACTGTGGAGTATGCTCGCACCCAGCAGTAGGACATATATGAGCTGATGAGATGATCATTATTTGTCTACATCTTTTAATTATATTTACAGCAAATAAAAGGTTGAATATAATCGTTTTCCTACTCCGTCACACATATGAAGAGCAAGAATCTAAATAGTAATTGGTAATATGACGTATCATATTATTTTATTTAATGACAATTAAAAGAAATCTCATTAAATCGTATAATATATAATACGAAAAATAAATTACAGTTCACTGAATATGCGTCCCACTATGTTATTTATCAACCCTTTCTATTCCGCGAATGACCGTAAAAGACAATGGAGGATGCTAGCGCATAATATCATTATATTAGAAGGAAGACTAAATAAAACCTTGCACCAGGGTGATCAATTAGACCAGTAGATCAATTTCTCTACTATTTTAGAGGAGACTCTACAACAGCCATGGGCTGAGATGACGATAAGTTATGTGAACAAATAAAAAAGAACAAAGAGGTCATGCGAATTGCCGATACAAGAAAAAAATTAAAACTATGATTAAGCAGTTGTTGCTTTTGGATATTCAAACTATTTGTTTGATCTTAAATTAAAATTTGTAAATTAAAACTTTTTACATTTTTGTTTTGACATCTATTGGTATAAATATAGTGCCCTTGACATAGTTACAGATATAGTTATTAATTTTTTTTTTCTGTTAGCGTTAATAAAGATTTTTGAAGACTTGACGCGAATGTCAAAATGTCAAGTAGCGCTTTTATATTTTTTTCATTATTTTAGTGTTTTGAAGTGTTATATTAAATAATTTTGTTAGTGTTATATAGTTAGTGTTATATTGAATAATTTTGCTGATATTTTATGTAATATAATGCCGATAAAATTCTGAAATGTAGTGAATCCTTACTAATATTATAAATGCGAAAGTAAGTTTGTTTGTTTGTTTGTTTGTTACGCTTTCACGCTTAAACCACCGAACCGATTTCAAAAATTCTTTCACCAATGGAAAATTATAATATCAGGGAGTAACATAGACTATATTTTATACCGGTATTCCCACGGAAACGGACACTACGCGGGTACACGCTTAAACCACCGAACCGATTTCAAAAATTCTTTCACCAATGGAAAATTATAATATCAGGGAGTAACATAGACTATATTTTATACCGGTATTCCCACGGAAACGGACACTACGCGGGTAAGGCGACTGAAACCGAAGCGAAGCGAGGCTGGGTTGCTAGTGTGATATAATAGTGAATTGCATGCATTTAGACATTCTGCCAGAATTCCCAGAGAAGGCATGACTTGGATATCAGCACCATGTCATGCTAACGACTGACTGAAAGACGAAGACTGAAGACGTGAATGATAAATATAATAACTCGACACTGGCACCAATAGCTCATATTATTGTAGCTCATTGCCATCAAATAAGAAGAAGAAGAAGAAGGATTTTTGACGCGAATCTCTAAATGTAATGTAGCGTTTTTACATTTGTTTTATTGTATTACAGTGTTATATTGAATAATTTTGCTGATATTTTATGTAATATAATGTCGATAAGATGCTGAAATGTAGTGAATATGATATAATAGCGAATTGCGTGCATTTTCACATTCTGCCAAAATGCCCAGAGGAAGCTTGATTTGGCTATCAGCACCAAATCAATGCCAACGACTGACTAATTACGAAGAATAAAGACGTGAATGATTAATATTATAACTCGACATTGGCACCAATAGCTCATATTATTCCAGCTCATTGCCATTAAACAAGAAGAAGAAGAAGCGTTAATACGGCACGTTCACATGTCGAGGATGTCTTACATTGATTTACTTCCTATACAAACCCGCTTATAGAAGTTTTCACTTAATACGTTGAACGCCATGGGAATTACCATGTGGCCCTCACTTATCTAGTATATGGAGCCAGCATAAAATCACTTGTTTCTAAAATTTTAATGATGGTTTTCTATCGCTTTAGGGGCTTTCAAAAGTGGTGAACACTAAAGAAAAGTAATGTGTCACTTTATTTTGCTTAAAGTCGCCTTTGGTTCATGGTCATATGATGTGCCCCATGGCTCCAATGGAACAACTGTATGTCGGCTGCATGGTGTCCCCATTGTCCAAATAGAAAAACTGAAAAATCAGGCCAGCGTTCAATCTATATATTTAAAAGAAAGTCGTGTTAGTTACACTATTTATAACTCAAGAACGGTTGTACCGATTTGTCTGAAAATTGGTGGTGAGATAGCTTAGAACCAGGAGACGGACATAAGGTACTTTTAGCCCGTTCGATCGTGTTCCTGTGTGACGTGACATAAAACGTCAAAGAGAATACAAGTCACTATGAAGCGTGGTATAACAAAAACGCAATTGATATGTAATAACAAAACGCAAATGAGAGCTAAACGTAATTGTGTCTATGGTTAAGTATGGTTGAAAATTTGATATATAATTTTGTTAAAATCAATAATCAGTAATTTGTATTCTCTTTGAATCATTATTACCAATGCCGCGACCGATTTCGGCAATTTAGAAAATATATTTATGAAAAAAATTATGGCGGTAAAAAATATATTTTTTAATATCTTTTTACTTCATCATATATTGTTATGCTCCTACTGCAAAGCAATTGTTTTCCGTCAGCATACGAGTTAATTAAGCTGTAGTTTACTACACTAGCTTGATGCGGGTTAGCTTTATCGTAGTGTCGAGAAAATCTCTTCCAGAAGATTTTCTCACAGTATTATCCTTATAATAGATAACTGCAGCAATTGGTTTTTATTAATCACAAAATGTTTTAGTTGTTTATTTACATAAATATGCGAATAGATTTTGAGTTAAAATAATCTTTTTAATGAAATATTATTTAATAGCTATTTTTTATGCTGCCAACTTTTATAATCGAGTCGAACTTGTTTACGAACCTCACATTTAGGGACAATGTTTACGTGGCACATGTTATCACTGGTAGCAAACACTGATCGCAGACCTGTGTTTTCAGACACTGTGGTAAGTTGGATCCTCTTAAGTTACCCGAACGCAGCCCAACTGAATTGGATTCCTTGGCTGCACTCTTTCTCGAAATTGAATCAACCTAACTGAACTGTTAATCCAAGGTAAATATAATGATTAACAACTTCGAGAATCGTATTGCTAAGTAGGACCGATACTGGAATGGCATGGGCATTTGACATGACTTTTGTCTTGTCCATGTTCATTCGTAAGTCCACTAGTTGGGATATCCTGCTGAGAACATTAAGCATGATGTCAAGGTCCTGCATGAATAGCCTTTGTGCTGATAATGTGCTTGTCTATTGATGAAAAAAAATTGGTTAGTGGTTTAGGCGTGAAACTGGACCTAAAATGTTCAATGCAAAAATCTGACCAGCGTAATAGATCAATTTCCTCCTATTGCCGAGGAGGCCCAAAGCTACCAGTTTAACTTATATGGTATGGAACGTATAAACGATGATGACGATTACGCTTTCTTTTCTGCAGGCGTCATAAAAGTCGTAACCAGATAAATATGGCAAATTTGAAAAAAAATCCTTTCCCAAACTTTTCGATCCGCATGGTATTGTGGGTCAGTTTTTCACCAATTATGGAGGAAGTGCCAATAAGGCAACGTATATAGGTCAAAGAAGTAGAAGAAAAATTAATACCAAAATAAAGCCGATTGACATTTTTCTTCAAAGGACTGCACTAAGGTTTTATTAATATAGTGGATCATACAAAGTATAGCATGGGAATCGAATCTATGGTACTGGCACTATAGGTTGATTTTAACTAATATGCCGTCTGTGTAGTTCACGTTCGTCGACGTTTTAAAACTATGCTTGTAGCTATATTTTACAAACCATAATAAAGGCGTGTACTGATGGGATATTTATCCAAATGAAACCCAAAACTTGAAGCTAGAAATCATTAAGATATAAAATCCTATGACCATTTACAATCAAAGCAATTTTTGAAATGAAAACATCTATAGAATCATTTATTTACTACTAGCAACCCGCCCTCGCTTCGCTTCGGTTTCAGTCGCTTAAACCCGCGTAGTTCCCGTTCCTGTGGGAATACCGGGATAAAATATAGCCTATGTTACTCCCTGATATTATAGCTTTCCATTGGTGAAAGGATTTTTGAAATCGGTTCGATGGTTTAAGCGTGAAAGCGTTACAAACAAACAAACAAACAAACAAACAAACAAACAAAGAAACAAACATCCTTACTTTCGCATTTATAATATTAGTATGGATTTAAGGAAAATATACAGCTTTTAATAATACGCAAGAAAATAAAATGCGCATAACAATAGGTAAAACTGTTTCCACCTATGTATGATACAATGTGAAGATAAATAACAACCTGAAAAATCGGCCAAGTGCGAGTCGGACTCGCGCACGAAGTGTTCCGTACCATTGACCAGGTAAACAACAATAGGTACACAAATTTACTGATATCGAGCAAAAATAGGCAAAAATTGCGTTTTTATATGGGATTAATAAATATTCTATTATTAAATAATTATTTTAGTTTAATACATATTTATTTTATTTTAATTAAATTATTTATTATTAAAGTAAACAATTTTTTTGGGGTGTTTTGCGGTCGGCGTTCTCCTCGCACTACTCCGTCCGGGGCGACAGAGGGGCGTAAGCACGCACACCCGCAACCCACCCGCGATGCACGTCGCCTTCATCGTTGGGCCGACCAGGGCAGGTCCGGAGCAGGGTGACTTGACGTCAGTGGTCGGCCCGACGGAATACCCCCTATTTGGGGTACCCTCCCATCGACCGACGTCCTCCCGTCGGGGAGGACGTCGGTCTTTTCTCACGCGGTCGGCCTCTCGGCGGGTGACGGACTAATTCACCGGTCACGTCACCCGCGGCCTCGGCTAGGGCGGCATGGGACGCAGGTAATCGCGCCTGCGCCGCCCCAGTCGTCAGCGGCGGATCGCCTCATCGAGGCTGCACTCCTCGCGCGCGCGATCCGCCGCCTCCTTCCGCGAGACTACTGCCTCGCAGAAGGCTGCGACCGCGTCCCAGTTCCTGACGCTGTCGAGCATCGCCCTGGCGATGGTCGGCACCGATGATTGCAACGAGTTCACGACGCTGCTCTGCCCAAGCAGCACAGACCTCGAGCGTATGCTGCGCCGTGTCCTCGTCGCAATCGCAGTGGTGGCAGGACGGTGTACCTCTCCCTCCTAACGACTGCGTACAGGTATTTGGCGAAGCATCCATGCCCCGTCAACACCTACACCAGTTGGAAGGAGAGCACCCCGTGCCGCCGTTTCAACCACTGCATCAGTGCCGGCCGGAAGGCCTCCACGGTCCGCACCCCGAACCGAGCCATCTCCAGCGGGACTGCCCAACGGGCAATGACGTCTCGGCAGGCGTCGATGCGAAAGGCGGTGAGCTCCCTCAAAGAGACCACACCGCCCTACGCTCGCACCGCCAACACCCGCCGAAATAAACCAGCGAGTATTTTCGCCTCCAGGTCCCACGGGGGAGTCCCGGTCAACAGGCACGCTGCCTCCGTCACCACCGTGCGGTATCCGCGTATGGCCCTGACCGCCATGGCCCTCTGTGGTTGCCACAGAAGAGCCCTGAGTCGGACGGTCAGGGACCCCGCCCACACCGGTGCGCTGTACAGGAAGTAAAATTACAACTGAGTATTTTATGAATATTTCAAGTGCCCATCTGTCGCCATTGTCGATATCGAGCAAAAAAAGACAAAAAAATCGCGATTGTTGTATGGGAAAACAAAATAAAAAAAAAATTTAAGGCCCCCTTAAATTTTTTTATAGTGGTTTTTGTTATAGCGGCAACAGAAATACATAATTTGTAAAAATTTCAACTGTCTAGCTATCGAGGTCCTTTAGATACAGCATGGTGACATACGGACGGACAGACAGCGAAGTTAGTAATAGGGTTCCGTTTTTACCCATTGGGTACGGCACCCTAAAAAGTAACAAAATTATAGAGGAAAGGATGAAGAAGAAACACAGTAGAGAAATATTACACCTACATTATAAATATTCATATTTATACATGATACATTAGTTATAATCTTTTTTATTAATGAAACATATTAAGGAAGTTCCATGTGGAGTATATTAATTTCATAATAGCATTGTAAGTTCTAAAAGCTCTAACCAAAAATCGATTACACGAATAATTAGTTTTACAAGTAGGCACTAAAAATAATGAATTGGAACGAGCCGTAAATCTTAGGCATCTGTGATCAATCTGGCTAAAAGGATGCAAAGAATCAAATATACCGAGCATAATTTTATATAAAAATATGTGGTTCCTATGTTTACGCCGTTGTTGCAAAGATAATAATTGTCATCCTTATTTATTTATCTACGATTTGGAGTCGAGTGGAGAGTAAGTCGTCATCGACATGGTGATGTAACGTGTTAATGCTAACATTATATTCGTAGCAATGTCACTATATCTGTGCCGATAGAGGTCAAAACAATAAATGTAAAAAGTTTCGATTTACAAATTTTAATTTAAGATTCAAAATTTAACATTAATGTTCAAAAATAACAACTGTTTGTTCATAGTTTTAAGTTTTCACTTCTGTTGGCAGTCCTCATGGCTGCTTTGTGTTCTTTTTTAAATACTACATCACATGGTGTTACATCTTTTTTCGTAGGCGATTTTAGAATCCTTTAACTAGATTAGGAGCAATTATATGTGGATAATTGCTTTGTATGGGTATCAAACCCATGATGTTCAGCACGAATTGCTATTCGCACCTGCTGTGCATCTGTGCAGTCCAATAATTTATATAATGTTTTGTTATGGTGGAAACTTTGAACTTAGTATACGACGCGATATAAAACTAATTATTGGCGTGTTTCGATAGGGTGAGAACGCGATTCCAGGGTTCAAAGCTAGTTAATTGCTGAACACAGGCAATAGTTGCTTCATAAATCTCCGTCGACTTAACGTCACAACTGAAATATTAACCACACGCTCATTTTGACGCCCGCCGCATACAACACTAAATAAATACCACAAAATATTGCTGGAAGAGCGCTTTAAACTTTTATACGCTCGTCTGATTAAAAAGTTATTGTTTTTGTATTGCATACATTAATATTATCTCTGTGTATTCACCGCGGTTTGATGTCTATGGATTTAAAATACAAACAACGAGTCTAAAGAGAATCGAATGCCTTAACATTAATTAGTTCCACCATCGTGATTTAAGGGACTGCATTGAAGTTTATTTAAATATAATAATGGCTATTAATTCATTATGTTTTATGTTTTTTGAGGTTCTTATTGTGGAAAGGGAAGTTTTATTAGTCTTTAAGTAAAATAATAAGTGGTATTGGTTTATGGAATATAAATTTGAATTTATATCATTTTTAAATGATATAGAACTGCTGATATAAAATACGTAAGTATGTTTATATATGAAGTTCAAAAATTCATACGGCTATAAAGTCGTAATTTTTTAAACAGTTTTTATTTTCAGATCTAAGAAATTTTTCGTCGCAAAAAACCTAAAAATCTCCCACACTAAGGCATGAATCTTCTTTATAGCGAAGAATCTTACAAACAGTAGTTAACAGACAAAAATTGCACCCAGCTTGCATCTCGAAACAACCATTCATGGACGGGACAAAGAATTGTCCTACATAGGGATTGAATTTACCACATCCGGAACAAGCGGTCGATTCTTACACCCTCTGATGTCTGTGCAGTTAAATTATTAATATTGACTCCACAAATGAAGAAAAACTCTATAGTGTTAGTAGTAAAGACAAAATTAAAATGTGTATCAATACTTTTGTTTTATATATAAAACCATCACGTAAACTTCAGAAATCATGATGTAGGAAAATGTACATGTTTTATGGCCCAAATAACTAAAATGTACAATAAAGATTTTATTGAAATAAATGTAATAGAAAAACCCGGCATATCTAGCATAAATGTGTCTATAACATCGAATTATGTCTTTGCTATGCATACCGTGCATTGTAGGAGGGGTGCCGTACATCAATCAAGGAATTAGGTGCTTAGTTTTATTTGTACGTTCATATTGGTCGCCCTTACAACCATTCGGGTGCAATTTAATAATCAAGTATTTGCAATGATAATTTGGTAACAGGGGTGTTTACATTTTTTTTGCTGTTGGTGGCAAACGAGCAAACAGCATCACTGATGCTTAGTGATATTGCCACTCATACACACCTACACCTTTGCTAAGCTACTGCTAACCATGAAGAAAGTGAAGGGAGTGTGAATGCGTGTTTTAAGGTTCGGTGATAATAAAGACCTCACCAAAACCCACCACAGAAAAACATTCTCAAAATGATAGGCATCCAGATCTCCCGCTCACCGAAGAAAGTGTAGAGGTATGGTACTACCCGGGACGCACCAGCCTGCGGCTGTAGACAGACGACTGTAGACAATCTGGTCATACCACATAAATAGGCTTGCTGTAGGATTCGTTAAAATCGCCTTATGTATTACCAGGCGAACTCTCTTGGAAAACTTATAATACCAACTGAGGCTAAGCTGTAAAAGCCATCTGCGGCTAATAGCTATACAAACACAAAAAAAAAGTAAGGATATAGACAAAAGTAGCTTTATATTATTACATTGTCATCGGTCCATTATAATTGTGAAAAGTTTAAAAAAAATTGGAAGTGGGAGGGGATGAGAATTATTCGTTCAAAGATTGGCACGCTTTTTTTTTTTGGGGGATGGGCCAGATTAGTTAGCGCACTCGCCGCCCGGTTCCATCCGGGGCGACAGAAGAGCGTCGCGTCGACTTCGTCATTGGGCCGACCACCGGTGCCTCTTGTGAGTTCCTTGTCGTCAATGATCGGCTCGACGGAATACCCCGATTGCGGGGTACCCTCCCCTCATAACGTCCCCTCGGGGACGTCCATCACCGTCGCGTGGTCAGCCTCTCGGCGGGTGACGGATTAAATCCTCGGTCCAGTCACCCGCGGCCTCGGCTAGGGCGACTTCAGACGCAGGTAGTCACGCCTGCACCGCCTGAGTCGCCGGCGATGGACCGTGTCGTCGTAGAGGCGTTCCTCCCGCGCGCGCTCCGAATGACCATGAACCCTGGAAAGTGTTCGAAACCTCGGGCAATCAAAAATCAAATACAAATGCGTTAAATTCGGTAAAAATAGCTTCATTTTAAATGTGTCAACTCGCGTAAACATCAGATGCTCGAAAGTGCAAAATACTGACATAGCTAGGCTTTAAATTACAAAGCCTGGATAAAAACTGGATATAAAAGTGCGAGGCTGGTAACATAGCTACTGTTAAAACTACTATTTTCATTGTAACAGTTATTTCTTTTAAATTTATTTTGCAAACATTTTTATTGCGATTGATGCACCGCTTCAGTCTAAAATTTGGTACAATCCTATAAAAGTGACGAGTGGACCAGTGATATATGAGAGAGGCTACGAAATGACCCGTACGTATACTTTTTACAACACAATGCCCAATGATGGATGACTGTGACATTGACCCGTATCGATTATAACCGCCTACTGAATTTGGTCATATATTTCGCTAATCGTTTATTCATTTTTTTTATGAACTCACTCTAATAATAATCAATTTAGTCACATTAGTCTAATAGCATTTGCATACGACTGTTAAGTATAAAGTGCCAGGTTTGCTTTCCGTGTTGTGCAAAACTTTATTGTTACTAGGTGTAACAATAAAGTTACAAAGAGTGCACCTGATTATATATGTATATACAGCTATGCTTGTTCCTTAATCGTCTTATAAGACTCAATAAGAATGCTTTTGATATGTCACATCATCATCATGATCACAGCGTATATACATCACAATGCTCAGCTTGAGCTTCTTCTGCAATTGGAGGGAAATATACCTATTATAGTACTGGTTCGACGGGTTGTTATTTCGAATTTTCCTACTCTTGTGGGTATCGTAAAAACATATAATCTATATCAATAAATAAAATTGTAGTGTCTGTTTGTAATGTCAAAATAATAGGCTTTTTTCATGCTCACACGGTTATTTGCACGACACCTATTCCTAAAATAGCAATTAAAAAATTTTTGTCTGTCTGTCTGTCTGTCTGTTTGTTCCGGGTAATCTTCAAAACGGCTGGACCGATTTCAAAAATTCTTTCACCAATGGAAAGCTCAGGGCGTAGGTATCAGGGCGTAAACTAGGCTATATTTTATCCCGGTATTTCCACAGGAACGGGAACTACGCGGGTAAAACGACTATAACCTATAACCGAAGCGAAGCGAGGGCGGGTTGCTAGTATGCATATAACATCTATGCAAGAAACGGGAAACTTAAAACGAAACCCTATACCAACACGTCTGACCAGCGTGGGTAGGTCAATTGCCCTCCCATAGTGGAAGAGGCCCTACCCCAGCAGTCGGACGTATATGAGCTGAGAAAAATTCATTTATTAAAATCGTATTAACTTTGGCCCGCGTCCATAACTTTCTATCTATATCTATACTAATATATAATCTATCTATACTAATATAAAGCGGAAGAGTTTGTTTGTTTGAACGCGAAAATCTCATGACCTACTGGTCCGATTTGAAAAATTCTTTTAGTGTTAGATAGCCCATTTATCAAGGAAGGCTATATATCATCATACTAAGACCAATAGGAGCGGAGCAACAATGAAAAATGTTTCAGAATCGGGTTATTTTTCCTATTGAGAGCTTCCGCTGCGTGCACTACATAAACGGTTAGGTTTCGCAAAATTCATGTATGACAGAATTGTATTATTTAAAATATTTTCATCTGCTACATAAACAAAGTCGCGGGTTAAAGTTAGCATTAGCCCAAAGTAACTTCCACACGGGCGAAGTCGCAGGCATAAGCTAGTGTTCAATACAATTGAAGTCCATTTAAGTTTTTAAAAGATCTCTAACGATTGAGCACAAAGTCAACTAGGAGCAATTAAAATTGTTGAAGGCTTGCAATCGTTATTTAATTTCAAGTTTAACAATAACAGTTGAGTTTACAGCTGGCATAAATTGCCGAGTTTATTCATCGCTTCTCGAGCATGAAACAATAAACTGTGCCTTTTCTCCTACGTCATAAATATCGCATTACTATAAGCGAGACTAATAAAATTTAACGATATTACCGTATAATGTCAGGGATTTGGCTAGGAGTGTTACGCATTACTGGAGTTATTGAAGACGTTAGTGGTAATTAAGCGTAGTGTTGTTGCCTTGAATCTTGTTTATTCTGATACAAATTTACCTAATTATACGTTATTATTAAAAGTTATATTCTTCACTAAAGCTTCAGCCCTGAGGCTTCAGATCAAATATCTCCCATTGTTAATTGAAGGCTACGGGATACGGGATGCCTCTTGTGATGACGTTGTCTGCTTCGAATTCCTGATGTATGTTTCGCCATGAGTGGGCAACCAAGTAGTCGTGTTGTATGTATTATATAATATGTTCTTCTAACAAAAAGAAAGCGATACCATATAGTTAATCATCATCTCAGCTTATATAGATCCAATTACTGAACTCTAACTTTTCATATGTAGGGATGCAAATATCGAATCCAAAAACATCGATGTTTATTCTGTACAAAAAACATCGCACTGAAACATCGATGTATCGATACATCGATGTTTATTTAAATATCAATGATCTTAATTCGTATAAAAAATTCAAACTTTAATATTAAAAAATGAAAGCAATCTATACCAATATTATCTATTGAATAGGTAAGTCTTTAGAGCAAGGAAGGTGAAAAGGTGAGGTAATAAAATTACATTTAACAGCTATTTTTTATTTAATAAGGTTATTACAAATGTATGTTAACTGCAGCAAGTTATTTAGAAACAGAGTAACTCAACTGTCATATAGGCTCTGCTGAAAGCATCATATATTTTAAATAGATGGCAGGCAAAACATCGATGTAAAACATCGTATAAAATAACATCGATGTTTTACAATAGCGAACATCGATGGCAAACATCGATATTTTTTCACTGAAACATTGATGTTTCCGAAACATCGATGTATCGTTTGCATTCCTAACCATATGGTGGCGCTGTAAGAATACACGAAGAACTTTTACTGTTATGTTAGAGGTATTACATTTTTTTTGCGAATATTCTAGCACGAACATGTTGTCATATTGTAGATGATACACAATGAAATGAGTATTTGTTTACGAATCAATTGAAGTTTCTTGCTAAAAATATTGATACACAAGTATAAAAATGACTAAGGAGTATAAGAACTCAATCGTCTGGTAGACGAGATGGCGATAGCAGGTGGTATTATAAGTTCTCCAGGCGAATGCTGTAGACTTTTTTCCTAGTGGTTAGCCGGTTTTTACAACTACCCCGGCAAGGTAAGGGGTGGTAACATATTGTATTCTTAGCCCGTCACCACACAAAGAGAAATAAATAGGTAAATCCTATAACCTAATATAAATCTCGAAAAATGTCTAATGAACTTATACAGTCTTGGTAATAAAAATTGTTTTATGTAATCGAGTAAATTTGGATCTAATATTATATTATCTGTGAAGGATTTATGCTCATCTTACTCGTAAAAAACAAGCCCTTGTAACATAATTACATTAACCAAAGTGTTATTACTTATTATGAATAAAGTACTGTGGATTTTAGCGTCACAAATTGTTTGTGAATTTATATTTCTATATACTCTATGGATAAAATCAACTCGCTTCGCTCTTTTTGCTAAAATCATAGTCTCTTGGTCTTATCTTTTAGAAAGCACTTAAATAATGAAGAGCGAAAGAAGTAGTAAAAAAAGTGAGGGTTGGCTTTAAGTATAATCATGATTGGATGCGGTCTTAAAAATTTTATTGTAATAAAAATAGTAACGGCATTCTTAGTAAATATATTATAATTTTAATTTAAGAATATACTTTTACTTCATATCTAATTATTTGCATTCTATTAATATTTCTTCTTACAGTACATATGTAATGTTGTTGTTTTTGATGATAGTATAGAAAATACCCAACCTTATATTAGCTTATTTGGACGGAAGGATTGTTTTAGAATTTTAATCCGAGTATTTCTTTTCTTACAGTAATTTTCTTAGCTTACTTGGTCATTAACATCTTTTTAGTTACATTCTTTAGCCGTATCTTGAAGGTCTCCTCAGGTCTTGCTTCAGAAAATGCAGATATTAAAATCTGTTCTACAAAACATTAACATGTTTTTGAACTAATTAAAATATATTGTGTCTGTTTGGTGCCGGATTAATAATACAAATCACTACGGCCTATCTAACTCATGAATGTCGTAAAAGACGACTAAGGAATGAAATATGCATATAACATTTGTGTAATAGAAGGCAAATCTTTACCAATAAATAAAATTGGAGTGTCTGTTTGTAATGTCAAAATAATAGGCTTTTTCATGCTCACACGGTTATTTGCACGACACCTATGCCTAAAATACAGATTAAAAAATTTTTGTCTGTCTAGTCTGTCTGTCTGTTTGTGCAGGGTAATCTTCAAAACGGCTGGACCGATTTCAAAAATTCTTTCACCAATGGAAAGGTATAATATCAGGGAGTAAACTAGGCTATATTTTATCCCGGTATTCCCACGGGAACGGGCACTACGCGGGTAAAACGACTAAAACCGAAGCGAAGCGAGGGCGGGTTACTAGTTCTAAATAAAACCCAATACCAACATGACTGATCAGTATGGTATAGTAGGTCAATTGCCGTCCTGTTAGGAAAGGGGCTTTAGCTCAATATTGGGACGCATATGAGCTGAAATGATGATGAAGAAGAAAATTGTAATTCTTGTGCGACTAAAGGAACTCATAACCCATTATATCTAAACTTTTTATCGCTGATAATAATAGTAATTACATTTAACGTCATTTCTATCAAACTTGGCTTCTTTTTGATTTTTTTATTCCATTTATGTTATCGCTAGGATATAAATAATTTATCTATTCTTGATCGAATGTTGTATAATATACTCAAACACACTTTTCTATTTCGCAGCTGTATCCCTTTCTCATTATAAACAATGTACAACTCTATTTAATTTAAAGTCAATGTAAGTTCACTCTGACCACAGGATTTAACAATATTTACACATGATAAAGAGAATTCAAACTTATTATCTGAGCTATAAGTTCTTTTATATATTGCGATCAATCTCATACTAAAGTTCGGAACTTCATTAAGACGCTACGGTTTCCCTGCATCGGTCAAAGTTAGACTCTCAGACATGCTCGAGCACCTTTGGATGCCGGTCTTAATGTTTCTCAGTAAAGATGTAGTAATCTTTAAGCGCTTTCGTTATTTTATCTCCGACTAGCTTAGATGAGTTACGAGTTAGGTACTTTTACGCAAGTTACTTGCTTAAGTATTAACACGCTTTGACTCATTTTGTTTTATGGTCGAACATCTAAATAGTATTACTTTATTGCTGCTAAAACTTAAGTCAGAATGTTTAGTATCATAATAAAATCTTCTTTAGAACTACGAAACAACAAACAAAGAAAATGTAAATAATGAAAAATTTCTCGTTACCCTTATCTCGTTATAATGAATACCTCTGAGAATTCTTTTCGCATAGTTCTGATAAAGAGGAGCGTCGAAACTTCAAATTAAGATTCTTCGAGTTCCTCGCGCAGGGAATAAGATTAATGAAGGATGGCACCTGGGGGTCGCACGCCCCACTAACGATAGGCACCGGGTCAGAGGGGAAATAACTGTTAAAAATAATAAACGGGAAATCGCTCTTTATAGATACATATATAACTAGATGATTTTGTATGTATACATAGCGGCATGTTCTTATATTAATAATTTTCCCGTGTAGTGAAAGATATAGAATATAATGTGCTTTACTATTTCGGTGGAAGTAGTCTAAAATATCAAAGAATTTACTAGGAGATACTTAGCAGCACTTTTCTGGGCAAAGTGGGTATTGTGATCTGCCTGCCTGCCAGTCATGGCGACTATTGAAATTCTCCCTTAGAGGCCTAAGTCTAACAATGGACTTGGATAGGCTGACGATATTGATGAATAGAAGTAAAATAATTGATGACAATATAAGTACACTTATCAGTGCGATTAGTCTTTTTGATATTTTACTTGGTCATTGTTGCATTTCCTCGTATCTCCTTTACCAAGCAGGTATTTTATGAAGTGTCGTCCGTTTAAAACTAAAATCATCACAAAGGTAAGTCTTTACAAAACTAATGATATTCACTCTATAAACAATAGTTATAGTACAGATATTATTTGTTTACAAGCTGATTCTATGAGCTGCATACAACCAGATACCTATCTTATATTTTTAAATGAGCAATTCTTGTATGTATATATATATTTTCAGGATCTCGGAAACGGCTCCAACGATTTTGATGAAACTTGGCATACTAGAGGTCAAAAAATCGATCTAGCTAGGTTTTATTTATAGAAAATGTTGTTTTGTCGGTGTTTTTAGCAAAACAATACAATGACATTAAATTTTAAAAGAATATGAATTCAAATTTCGCCGTCAACGTCAAGAGTTATAATAGCTCAGTTGGGAAGTTGTCCAGTTTTCTTTTTGTTTTGTTTTGGCATTCAAATAGCGTGGGATCGAATCTCGGCGTTATTATTATTCTCTTTTTGTAATTTTTTCATCATTTAATTTTTTATTTTTTAGTAATATATATCTAAATAAATTCGCCAAAAATAAAACAAAAATATACCGGGCAAAGCTTGGTCAACCAGATATTATAAGTAAAGACTGCAGTATCCCACATTGCTGTTTAAAATTTATATCCATCCATCAGCCTACGGACGTCCACTGCTGGATATAGGCCTCCCCACAAGAATGCCACTCAGAACGGTCCTGCGCCACTTGCATCCAACGGTTCCCTGCGACTTTGAGAATGTCGTCAGTCCACCTAGTGGGGGGTCGTCCTACGCTGCGCCGTCCGATTCGTGGTCGCCACTCAAGAACCTTTCTTCCCCAACGGTTGTCGGTTCGACGAGCGATGTGCGCTTTTGGCGATGGCTTTGTTTTCATAATATGCTGAAAGAGAGTGTACCACAGATGGAGTAGAGCCGTTTATTTCCAGCATAATAGTGTAAACTTTGCTGCTACATATGTAATCAAATCTTATAAAAATGCTACTCTGCGCACCCGCACAGATATATGTAATTATATAATACGTAGCAGTTATAGCACTCCGTAAACCGAATGCGCAGAGCCGCAGACTGCACTGGCGTATTCAGGTGTGCAAAGGGAATTACGCTTATGCAGCCAAATTGTGTATACTTTTTGTATTGTTTTTTTTTATCTTAATTTTGGTGTTTTTTTTCTTCACTTTTTGTATTGTTTAATTTTTAGTTATTTTATTTTTTGAGCTTTTATAATACTCTTAACCGACTGTTGATGTTTGATTTTTTACTGTTGTTATTGTTTATATTTGCACGTGTAGTACGTACTTATTTTAGTTTTAGGTATTCTCAACAAAACAAAAATACTGTTCTAATTAAGTAATAAGCGTTGAGTTTGCTGTCAAGCGTCACACCATAGGCCGCTACTGAAAAACAGCATTGTGGTGTTTCCACAACATAAAGCTGAGTAGCGATCCTTTTACTCGCTTGCGGGTGGGATCCTAGCTCTTACATCTATGCACATATTAAATAAGTTGTACAAATATGTATCCCCCTGCGAGGGAGAAATAAACTATTTTTCTTTCTTTCTTTCTCGATGTGGCCTGCCCATTGCCATTTCAACGTGCTAATTCTGCAGGCTATGTCGGTTACACCCGTTCTTCTACGGATTTTCGTGTTCCGGATTTTATCATGTACAGAAATACCGAGCATAGCCCTCTCCATAGCACGCTGAGCGACTTTGAGCTTTTTTATGAGGCCGACATTTAGAGACCACGTTTCAGTGCCGTAAGTCATCGCTGGTAACACACACTGGTTATAAACCTTTGTTTTCAGACACTGCGGAATATTGGACGAGAAGATCCTCTTAAGTTTCCCAAACGCTGCCCAGTCGAGTTGGATTCGTCGGCTGACCTCTTTCTCGAAATTGGATCTACCTAACTGGACTGCTTGTCCTAGGTAAACATAATGATCCACAACTTCGAGAATCGCATTCCCAACTAGGATCGGTACAGGAATGACATGGGCATTAGACATTACTTTCGTCTTGTCCATGTTCATTTGTAGACCCACTAGTTGAGATACCCTGCTGAGGTCATTGAGCATAGTGCCAAGGTCCTCCATGGATTCTGCCATAACTACGATGTCGTCAGCAAATCGAAGGTGAGTGATGTATTCGCCGTTGATGTTGATGCCGAGTCCAGTCCAGTCTAAGAGCTTGAAGACATCTTCCAGCGCAGTGGTGAACAGTTTCGGAGAGATGATGTCTCCCTGTTTCACACCTCTCTGCAACTGGATCGGTTTCATACTCTTATTCTGGATGCGGACTGACATAGTGGCGTTTCTATACAAACACTTCAGCACTTCGATGTATCGATAGTCAATTTGGCACCGCTGAAGGGACTGCAGCACTGCCCAAGTTTCGACAGAATCAAAGGCTTTCTTATAGTCCACAAACGCTAGACACAGAGGCCGATTATACTCCTCGGTCTTCTGTATAATCTGGCGTAGCGTGTGGATGTGCTCTATGGTACTATAACCTCTTCGGCAGCCGGCTTGTTCGGGCGGCTGGAAGTCGTCGAGCTTGCACGCGAGTCAGTTCGTAATGACTCTTGAGAACAATTTGTAGACGTGGCTCAAGAGTGAGATAGGTCTGTAATTCCTTAAGAGTGTTTTATCGCTCTTCTTGAAAAACAGCACCACCACACTCCTGGTCCACGACTCTGGAACGTCGCCCCTGAGAATGACAGAATTAAACAACTTCTGTAGGGCTTTTAGAACTGGCTTGCCGCCTGCCCTCAGGAGTTCCGTGGTAATTCCGTCATCTCCCGGTGCCTTACCGTTCTTTAACTGTTTCAGAGCCATTCTGATCTCGTACAAGCTGACGTCCGGGATTTCTTCGGTGTAGTGCCGAGTTAGCTTGGATCTGGGATCTTGGACCAAGCCGGCAACAGGGTTCTGGGATGATCTATACAACTGCCCATTAAAATTTATATATGTTATTAATATTGTATAAGTATCTAATGGTTTCAAATATTTAAGCGATTTATATGTTTAAATATATGAAATAAACTTGTTTTTTCAGACTTCAACCAATTTTAATACCTTTTTTATTACCTGAAACTTTTAAATACTCTCCAGATTATTACGAAAGAACGTATAGGACGTTCAAAATGTCCTTTGTTATAGAGGTTATTGTCAACCCATAGAGGCTCTTTACTCTCATCAGCATTGGTTGCTAAATAAAATAATATTGTTAAATGAAATTAACGTTGTTTTATAAAAATTACATTATAATTGTTTACTTATTATCAACCTTAATAAATGATAATTTATTATATTAAACACAAACTTATTATGCTAGCTTACGGAACAAATTTTAGTCCACGTAATTTCACCTTGAAAATTATAGTCCTCGTCCCTTTATCCTTCAACTTTTAATATAGTACAATATAATTCAAGACATTGTACTGTTAGCAAGAATTTCCCTATGGAAATGCTAATTTTTCCTGACCAAATGAAGAATCTCACGATTAAACATCTCATATTATAGCATGCTTATGTCAGGAGATTACCTAGCTGCAACTAATTATATTAAAAACTAGCGACCCGCCCTCGCTTCGCTTCGGTTATAGGTTATAGTCGTTTTACCCGCGTAGTTCCCGTTCCCGTGGGAATACCGGGATAAAATATAGCCTAGTTTACGCCCTGATATTATAGCTTTCCATTGGTGAAAGAATTTTTGAAATCGGTCCAGCCGTTTTGAAGATTACCCGCAACAAACAGACAGACAGACAAACATTTTTTAATCGCTATTTTAGGCATAGGTGTCGTGCAAATAACCGTGTGAGCATGAAACAAGCCTATTATTTTGACATTACAAACAGACACTCCAATTTTATTTATTGGTATAGATTACAAACAGACATTCCAATTTTATTTATTGGTATAGACAACGTAAGCATTTGCACACAAAAATAATCATAATTATGTACTGACGTTTTGACAGGCCATGGTCTGCCTACATCACCATTATCATCGGTCATATACGTCCTACTGCTGGGTTCGAAAAATGGAAAGTAAATTGACTTCATTTACCACGCTGGTTAGACGGGTTGGTGAAGAGTTTTATTTCGAGTTTTTGCTTTCTGACATAGTTATTATATGCGGCCTCATATCCCATAGTCGTGTTTTACGAACCCCAAGATCAGGAAGGGGACTGGTCAATTGTTTTTTTACTCCATGACCACAGGGAAAACGTGTTCTGCCCACACTTCACTCAAACTGTCTGGAGCCATGTGAGGTGCTATAACTAGCTTCCTAGATTTAATTTCAACGTTATTATGGCACATTAGACTAGACCGTAATAAGACAATATGTATGTATGTGTTTCAAACAATGAGTATAATAACAGCGCATAATGGCGAATGAGAAAATTGCTCGTTGACTGCCACTAGCCTGAATATCACAATGAGACGAGACAACAATGGACCAGGGCCTATATTCTCGGGCCTAGAGTAACGAGTTAATGAAACAAAAACCACTTTGGAACGGAGGGTGTACATAAATTGGAAGGGAACTTGGTGAAAAGCTTGATAATTGTGATGTACGTTCTTTGTAATTGTGCTATTTTATTTCATCGCTATTCCTGTGGTGGAAATTTAAGAATAAAATGCGTGAGTAAGCAGATAAAATAATTTCAAAAGAATGAGGCATTAAAATAAATCTTGCCATTTCATTTTACTAGTGTTAAATAGTAGGTTTTTTATTTGTTAAATAGAAGACTACTCGAGTAGTATAAATATTATTATAAATCTATAAATATACGAGTAGAAAGAGGACTATTCCAATTAAACCAGGTGAATGCATTGATTTACTCAATTTTTAAATATGTTAATGATTTCTGATGTTTACGCGAGTATTACATATGGTTTTTTTTTTTTTTTGTGGGTGGGCCGCGGTCGGCGCGCCTCCGCACCACTCCGTCCGGGGCGACAGAGGGGCTTAAGCATACAACTCCCGCGACCCACCCGAAAACCACGTCGCCTTCGCCGTTGGGCCGACCACTGGAGCAGCGTTAACTTGTCGTCAGTGGTCGGCCCGACGGAATACCCCTAACTGGGGTACCCTCCCATCGACCGACGTCCCCCCCTCGGGGAGGACGTCGGTCTTTCCTCACGCGGTCGGCCTCTCGGCGGGTGACGGACTAATCCCCGGTCACGTCACCCGCGGCCTCGGCTACGGCGGCATGAGGCGCAGTATTACACATGGTAAATAAAACTACTTTTGACCGACGTTTCAAACATTTTGCAGAGTTCACGGTCACGGTGTCATCGGACAATCAAAAATCCAATACTAACGCGATAAAAGCCGTAGTTTTATTTACAACTAGCATCCTGCCGTCGCTTCGCTTCGGTTTCAGTCGTTTTACCCGCGTAGTGCCCGTTCCCGTGGGACTACCGGGATAAAATATAGCCTATGTTACTCCCTGATATTATAGCTTTCCATTGGTGAAAGAATTTTTGAAATCGGTCCAGCCGTTTTGAAGATTTCCCGGTACAAACAGACAGACAGACAGATAGACAGACAGACAAAAAAAATATAAAGTGATTTTTAGGCATATGTATAGTGCAAATAACCGTGTGAGTATAAAAAGCCTTTTATTTTGATATTACAAACAGACACTCCAATTTTATTTATTGGTATAGATTTTAAATATGCATTAACTCTCTTATTCTTTGTTACAATAACAATAGTATTTTGTTTGGTACCGGCAACGAATACTACCGACTCTCAAGTTGCTCGTGATTGACGACTAAGTTACTATTGGAATTGCGTTTTTAATTCCGTGTTCTCTTATATAGATGTATGCATATTAGATTCTTCCGTGTGGTGACGGAGTAAGAATACAATTCACCACCCCCTAACTTGCCTGTGGGTGATCGTACGAGACGACTAAGGGTTATAAAACGCATATAACATCTATGCGAGAGAAGGAAAACTCGAAATATAACCCTATAACAACACGTCTGACCAGCGTGGTATAGTAGGTCAATGACCATTATGGAGGAGGCCCGAGCCCAACAGTGGGACTTATGTGGGCTGAGATGATGAGATGATGATGCATATTATATTCCTTAGTCGTTATACGAAATATTGTCTCGTCACCACAAGAAACTGTAAAATATTGACTGTTCAATATTGTACACCATTAAAAATGTATTAGTTATATGTATACGGAACACTCCTGTAATCCTTTACGGTGCTAAAGTTGCATGGAGATGAATTTTTATTACTTTTTGCATGTCAACCGTGAAGTTTATGGACACAATTATTATTGTAACATTTGCTATAAGATTTATAACAAGAATCAAATTGATGCTACGACACTGTTGCATACGTTATTTTATCATCATTAACGTAGTAAAAAGATTATAAAAGACATGTCAGCTATAATTAACCCTTTGTGAGGAAATATTTCATAAAGTATGGTGTTAGAAACTTTATACGCGTACTTCTGTATAGATATATTACAGCGTATGTGCATTAAATAATCCTAAAGAACTGATTAAATTTCCACACATGCTTTATGAAAGAAATAGATATATGTGAATGAAACTTTATCAACTTCAAGCAATCTTGAAAGCCGGTAAACTCCAAATATCTCATTTCTCGTGAAAAACAAGACAAAGCTTTTAAGCGATTCTAATGTGGGAGGGTCTATAGCACATAAATTTACATTTTTCGTAAAGAGATATTCCAAAGTTTTGTGAAAATTTCATAAATATGCACCCCGAGGTGAACAATTTTGATATGCAAGACAATATCAGCTATGCTTAAATCGAAATTAAATCTGGTTAATCACATGATATAAAATATGTATCAGATTCTCTAATGTATATGTATGTTTTGATTTGACGATATTACAGCTATAAATTGATAAAATGTTTCTATCAAAATTGATATTAAATACATTAAAAAAAGAAACATTTAAAAATGTTATGAAGTAGTCTGTTATTGTTCTTCTGTAAGCCACTTACGCCCTTCTATTGATAATAGGTCTTATTCAAGATTGACTTGACTTCCCCACGCTGGTTATAAAACCGTAACATCATTTCAGCTTATATATGTCCCACTGTTGGGCTCGAGCCTCTTTCACAATAGGAGAGAGATTGACCTTACTATACAATGCTGGTCAGACAGGTTGGTATAGGGTTTTATATCGAGTTTTCCTTCTCTTGCTTAGATGTTATCTGCATATTATATCCTTTAAACGTAAGTCGTAAGTCGTAAAACACGTTACGACATCCACGAGCAAGATGAGGAGTGGTGATTTGTATTCTTACTCCGTTACCACACGGAACCGTATACCTACCATATATAAAACCGTCTACCAAATTGGTATACGATTTTATTTAGTTTGCATCTCTTTTTGGAATGTTAGTTGCTTAGCTATTATTTTAGGCGTATTCTACGACATTTCTGATAATGATTAAATTTTATTCCTCTAAGACGCTTTTTAATATTAGATATAAACAGAATTGCCGTGAGTTTTGTGTAAAAAGTAAATAGAAAACAACTACATACATTGTGTAAATAGTAAATAGAAAACTACAACAGCTAGTCTAAAAACGTATAATTTACATGGCATAGTTTATGAGCATATCAACTAAAATAGCAAAGTTTATAATATATGTGAAATTTGTATATCTTTATTGTTAATATGTTCGTAAGAAAGATAGTGTAAGAAAGAAAGTAGTTTTATACAGTTGAATGATTTAAATATGGAACGCATTTTTACCCCATGTGTAGGCTCTAATTAAAAATGAGTATAATTTCACCAAGAGAATACTGTAGAACCGAAATATGTTTCATTACTAGTCACGAAATGGCGAGACCGCGAAACATATTACGGTGATATTATGTGCTTGGTCGTCGAATACGATGGCACGCGCGGGAAAGGAATGCGTGCTGACACATTGTACCTATCTTATGAATGATTACAATTAAGTAATCATATAATTCCGCAATATCATTAAATAATAACATAGATAATGTCTGTTTATTTTTAGTTTTTTGCACACGTTCAAAAACCAATTAAATGAAGATGTACCTAATTCTTTACTTACCTACTGATATTTCATTGTTACAACCACGTAACAATTTATTTTTTATTCTTAAATTGCGTGGAAGTTCCTTTTTTAAAATTATCCAAAATATCCCTGGCCCTTAGAATAATAACGTGTAGAAGGATAGTGTCGGTACTTCGAGCGATCAAAACCATGAAGCCATAAATCCTACATGCGCGCAGGCGATTACACACGCACACCACTATAAAAATTATGAAATAAAACTTTGTTTTTATTAACATAAATCATTGAAATAAAAGTTAAAAACCTTTTTAAGTTTTTCAAATGTGTGTGACATCATTTGAATGTGCAAACCGTCATAATAACCTATTTACTTTTTAAGAATTGCGTACGTACGTGTAATACAATGGCTTTGTTAGGGTTGTAACGGAGGTCTTCTTAGCAGAGGCGGAGACAGATGCGGAGGCGACGGGTTTCACCTCCGCGGATGCGGAGGTTAACGGAGGCGGAGGCGGAAGTGAAAGTGGATGTAGAAAAAATAGTAGTGGTTTATCATTCATTTGACTAATGATGTTTGTACGAACCCCGCCCCACCCCAACGGCGTTTCCGCCGCGCACGCGTTGATTCTTGTTCATTTGCCTGCTGGCTGCACGTAGGGACACGATATCGAACAGAAAGTATCGGTACTGTACCCATGAGTACTATCGAAGAAAAATTATCGTACTCATTACAGTGTCGAAACAAAAGTATCGATACTTCGAAGTATCGAGTACCTACTGAATTTGACCGTCTGTGAACGAATTAAAATATTTCGAGCCACACATTTTTTGAAGGTTCATTACGTTTGAACTAGCTGGCATTACTGTAAACATGAGCCGTAAAGTCAAGTTTAACATGGATAATTTCTACTATTTTTTCGATACGATACCTGCCAAAAAGTACTCATTGAGTAAAAGTATCGAATGCAAAGTATCGAGTACAAAAGTATCGGTATCGAAAGAAAAGTACTCGATACCTAAAAGTATCGATACTTTTTTTGTGTCACTAGCCGGACGACTGAGTCGCCGCGAGCGTCGCTGCTTGCGTATGATTAGTAAATAAACCTCCGTTATGACTCCGCAAAAATTACACGGATGCGGAGGCGGAGACGGAGGAACAATTTCTTGCGGAACTTCCGCAGTAACGGAGGCGGAAGCGAAGTTCCGTAACAACCCTACTTTGTACACTAAGGAATGGTTCCGGCGTAAGCTCTATTAGGCTCCAATTTAAATGCTTCATTTTTGTGGGTGGACTTACTTTCAATACGTTATTATTCTAAGTCCTGGCCACTATTCGATATTGAATTTTAAAAAAGATGTGGCAGAATTTGTTATCCTACTAGCTACATGCAGACAAATACTTAATATGCCCTGCTCTTATCCCAATCCTTAGGGTCGACTAAATATACATATGCATTTTTTAGCGTCGATAAATTAACACATGTTGTTTATAATATTCAGTGGATGTAAGCTCACAAAATTATCATTTTGTCAATTTGCATGTTCATAGTAGTTCTTGTAAACTCCTCCAATGTAAATTCACACGTCGCGTTCGGAATGATTTACATAATAACGTTCGTCATGAATCAGTAGGCGTCGTGACTACACGTAATTGCTTTGCCAATCGAATTAAACCCTTCCCTTAGTATTTTATGATACAGTTTTTATAATTGATTTCTCGGGGCTGTCAATATGTTCGAACTATATTTATAGTGGCGATATCTATACAATTAAATAAAATAGAAATGTTTATTTGTGAAAGTTTCTCATTAAATACATATAAAATTTATATGTATGTGATAACTGAAGTAAAAATACTTTTTATCTATCTGTTTGTTCCAGCTGATCTCCAGAACGGCTGAACTGGTTCAGGTCGGTGCAATATGTCTCCTTCTTCGACATAACTCTATCAGATGTCATCTCTGCGTTTACTGGCTTTCTATCCATGTCATGATCCAAGCAACTTATCCGTTTTTTCTTCGGGCCTTGCTTACCCTACAACCTTCCACGTTCATACTTAAAACTTCCCTCGCAATAGTATTTTCTTTCCGTCTCATCACATGGTGATACCACGTCAGGTGTTTACATTTTTAGCCGAGGCCGCGGGTGACCGAATCGGGGATTTAGTCCGTCACCCGCCGAGAGGCCGACCGCGCGACGGTGACCGACGTCCCCAAGGGGGGACACCGTGAGGGGAGGGTACCCCGCGGTTGGAGTATTCTGTCAGGCCGACCATTGAAGACAAGTTACTCTGCATCGGTGGTGGGCCCAACGACGAAGACGAGGTGCCACGGTTACGCGCCGCCCCTCTGTCGCCCCGGACGGAGCCGCGCTCCGCGTGCGCGACCGTAGCCCATCCCAAAAAAAAAAGGTGTTCACATTTTGACTTATCTGTCACGGGCGCAATTTTCAAACATTCTTTTATACGTTCATTCTTTATTTTATTCATTCGGCTTAAATTTGGTAGTATGAATTTGGATTCATACCACCAAGTATAAAATGGTAGTAAGAGAGCCTAATTACAATAGTACTATAATATGCTACGCTTTTATCAAGCTATCGACTTTTACTGTGGTATAAAGACATCCCGAAGCTGGGATAATATCAAAATGAGCACCCTTGGTTTTGGGTACACGTTTGATGTTTACAGTTGGTGTTATTAGTTTTCCAGAAGACTAAAGGACTACCCATTTTTCTCGTGATCGATTAAAGGAATCGATTTTTATCAATATGAAAGTTTATAGTTTTGTTTGTTTGGATAGATGGTAGAGTAGTCTAAGTACTGACCCTTTCGGCCAAGTGTCGTGAGTTTGTACCCACGTAAACAATAGTGTGTGAGAAGCGATAGGGCTGTACTGCGATTCACAAATTATTATTTGAGTGTGCTTTGTGTCTGTTAATATTTCATCATTCAGTTCAGCTTGTTTACGTCCCACTGCTGGGCTCGAGCCTCTTCCACAATATGAGGGAAATTGACCTACTATACCATGCTGGTCAGACAGGTTGGTATAGGGTTTTATTCCACAGATGTTATATGCATATCATTTCCATTTTTTTTTGGGTGGGCTATGTCTATCGCGCACGCCGTTCATTCCTTCCGAGGCGACAAAAGGACGGCACGCGGGCCCATAACCCACCCGAGGCTCGTCGCCTTCGTCGTTTGAACATATCATATCCCTTAGTCGTCTTTTACGACATCCACGGGTAAGAAAGAGAGTGGTGAATTGTATTTTTACTCCGTCACTACACAGAATATAATATAATATTTATTCAGTTGATAACAAAATAACAACATTAGCTACGCATATAGTAGGTATGCCTAAACGTTCCATAACTAAAGTAAGAAATATATATAACAAAAAAAATATATATTCAAGGACATTTTCTTATGCTTCTAATTCCAGTTATAGTAGATGTGATCCCTGCCAGGAATTTTGTCAGTGAATAGGCAAACATGCTGCCTACATTAAGCGAGATTACCAAAATATAAAAACGTAAAAAAAAGATGACAGCAGACATAATACAAAGGTTTTAAAACTTTTACAAGCATTGTTTACTCCGAAACATTTTCTACTAGGTATAAACAAATTATTTGTATAAAGGCGACCCAAGATATTTGCTTTTATTACCACAATTTCTTATATTTATACGTCAAAAAAGCAAACTCGTGTACCTTTTCTGTAATAAAAGGTAATGGTGGTAGGCAATGCGGGGTATCGTTTTGTCGGAAGATGGCTGAATCTCAGAGGGGGCGTAATTTCGGTACGGATTATAGCTCCATCTCCAAATAGGCATTAAAAACGTGATGCTGGCCGCTGTCCGGATTACACTCCTGTTATTATATGTTCATTAAATTTAGAGATTCCTTTATATTTGTTGTGTGTGCGTACATGCTCTCAAATACTTATATCCTACATACAAGAGTAATTTTATGACCGGCCGCCTGCCTGACGTCATTTCTGTTTGAGAATACAGTTGTTGAACAGACGACATTAAATGGAGTTGGCTCAGTGGGATTAGGATGAATGCGCCTCTGTCGAACGATAGTGCCATTGCTCCAATTCAATACAAATTGGTTTCAATAATATTACGAAAACTTTGACGTCAATATTCGTGCTAAGCTAACAGGTCTATATAGCCTTTTTTTATGGGTGGACTTTGGGAAGTGCACATGCGGTCCATTCCGTCTGGGGCGACGAAAGGACGGCGCGCGAGCCCATAACCCACCCGTACCCACGTCGCCCTCGTCGTTGGGCCGACCACCGGAGCAGGGTGACTTGTCGCCAGTGGTAGCTAACTTCAGGGTGTTGGTTCTTCGTGATGGTGTATCCGCGCTTCGTAAGAAATTATTCTCATAATTTTTCCTTAACCCGCCAAAGAAGTATAACTACAAAAGTCAAATAAAATATTTACATTATTGAGGGTAAAATTAAACCGAATAAAGCGGCGGTAATCTCTTGTAACGAGACCATACCGCCGCGGGCGCGCGTCTCCGACACCCGCCGGTAAATTCCGGCGAGCATTTTCGCCTCCAGGTCCCACGGGGGAGTTCCGGCCAAGAGACACGCTGCCTCCGTCGCCACCGTGCGGTAACCGCGTATGGCCCTGATCGCCATGACCCTCTGTGGTCTCCACAAGAGGGCCCTCAGACGAATGATCCCCGCCCACACCGGTGCGTCGTACAGGGCTATCGACCGGATTACCCCCGCGTACAGCCGCCGGCACGTAGAGCTGGGTCCGCCCACACAAAGGGTGGACCCCGCGCCGACAAGACGGAGAACAAGTCAACGGATATACTCTCGGAACCACCAATGCCCGTCGAGCACCAGGCCAAATACTTCATGTGGGCCTGGATGCTGATGGTAACCGAATTCACGGTGATCGAAGCGCCGGCGAGAGGCCCGGCGGTACGGAAGCCATGGAACAAAAGGGCCTCCGTCTTGTGAATATAAGTTAGTTTGTTATGTTTTCACATCACTAAACCATTATTAAACATTCTTTGACCAATGGAAAATCAATTATCAGTGAGTAATATAAGCTATGTTTTATCATCATATTCTCACGGTAACGGCAACTACGCAGGTGAAATCCCTGCGAATTTGCTAATCATCATCATCATCATTCTCGCTCATATACGTCTCACTGTTGGGCTCGAGCCTTCTTCACAATGGGGAAGAATACCCTCCTATTGTGGAGAAGGTTTACGCCCAACAGAGGGACGCATATAAACCGAAATTTTGACGATGGTTATATACTTTCAGGGTTATATACTTTGACAGGCGTCTCCTAAGCGACTAATTGTAAGTAGCAGACATTATGTGAAATAGTACCACGCTTATTTGTTAGTTTAACATAATTAAAAAGAGACCTTAATTTTAGTTTTAAATAATATTATGTGCTTAGATTATTGTAACCCTATAAACGATTATATAATATCAATCATCATCGTCATCATCGCAACCCACATACTTTCCACTTTTGGGCTCGGGCCTCCTCCACAACGGGAGGGAATTTGATCTACTATATCATGCTGTTCAGACATGTTGGTATAGGGTTTCATTTTGAGTTTCCCTTCTCTTGCACAGATCTTATGTGCATATTATATCCCATAGTCGTCTATTACGACATCCACGGGCAAGATAGGGAGTGGTGAATTGTATTCTTACTCCGTCACCACACGGATAATAATAACAATAATACAATACTGTGAAAATATACTGAATCCATTGTGGTGATTTTAATTTTTCTTAGCACTGCTAAGATAACTGCGTAGAAGAACGGATGTAAGCGACCTAGCCTACAGAATTAGCACGTTGAAATGGCAATGGGCAGGCCACATCGCTCGTCGAATCGACCAACGTTGGGTAAGAAAGGTTCTCGAATAGCAACCACGAGTCGGACGACCAGCTACTAGGTGGACTGACGACATCTTGAAAGTCGCAGGGTGTTCAGAGTGGCATTTTCATGCGGAGACCAACAGTGGTCGTGTATGGACTGATGAATGGAGGAATAGATTAAGATAATTGCGAAAATGTTCATTTAAGAAATCTTAAGGACGATTTAAATCGCAATCAATAGGTAATGTCGGTCAAGTGACCGATATTACATGTAGATTTTGATTTTTATCACTTAAATAGTTATCAACGAAATTCAATACTTTATTAGCTATTTTATCTGACAATGATAAATGATATTTTTATGACTAGCAGGAATTAATGAAAAATCTGCGTATTATTTTTATAGTATATTGATTATCATTTCTACCTAGCTAAATTGAATAGTGAATAAGGTCAACAGGATAAGGCAGATATGCCATTTAAGCTTAAAAATATGTTAAATATTTATTCCATAAATATGTATTGTTCTTTATAACTTTAAAATAGAGCTACCCTTTTTATGTGACAATTTTTTTATTGCCAACAGTGGCAAACGAGCAAGCAGCACACCTGATAGTAAGGAATACTGTCGCACTTTTGTAATACCAGGGGCACAGCCAGGCCGTTACATACCGTGAAGAAAATACTCTTCTTAAACCTCGTTTAAAAAAAGACATGTCATAGCACTCGGGAAACACAGCAGCAGGTAGTTCATTACAGAGCTTGGACGTACGTGGGAGAAATGATCGCTGGAAACGTACAGTTGAAGACCATAACGTTTCCAGGTGAAATGGATGAACCCTGCTATGATGTCAAGTGGTACGTTGGTAGAATGGTGACGGTGGTACCAAGTCAAACAGTTTCTCGGAGCACTCCCCGTGAAAGAGTTGGTAGAGTACACAGAGTGACCCAAAGTCTCTCCGCTGCTCCAGCGACTCTAATCTGTCCGTAAGTAATATAACATATTTGACTAATATTTAGTCCGTTTGGTGACGAAGTAACAATATATTCACCACCCTCTTTCTTGTCCTTTAGTGTCGTTAACGGTGATTATAGGATTATAATATCCAAATAACATATATGTAAGAGAAGGAAACAAAACCCTATACCAACATAGATGATCACTACGTCACGCTAGCACGGTATCATCATCATCGCAGCCCACATATGTACATCCCACTGTTAGGCTCGGGTCTCCTTCACAATGGGAAGGAATTTGACCTACTATACCATGCTGATCAGACAGGTTTCATTTCGAATTTTTCTTCTCTTTCACAGATGTTATGTGCATATTATATCCCTTAAGTCATCTTTTACAACGTCCACGGGCAAGTGGTGAATTATATTATTACTCCGTCACCACATAAAAAATCATAGCGTGGTATAGTAGACCAATTTTTCTTCCATTATGAAGGGCCTCGTAGTGGGATGTACATATATGAGCTGTGATGATGATGACGAAGATTCATATTTCGTGTAATTGTATCATAAGGTCATAAGACAAAAAATGTATTAAATGAGCAAGTACATATGAAATCGATACTATAGTTTAGGTATTATTGACAAATGATGCACGAGTGGCACGACTGTTTCAAGTAAACAAAATAACAGATCTTTTCATTACATGATAGTGCGAGGGGCTGTCAATCTTGAGTGATAACCGCTTGCACTTTACATGCTTCGTTCGCGTTAATCAAACCTGTTGCTAGGCCTTGTTTTTTTCGTTAACTTATGTTCACACCCCTACTGATAGCAATACTTATTCATATTGTGCTAATAAAATTGGTCATTAGGCTTCTAAGGATTTCCCTTATACGTTTAGATTAAATAAAGATATTCAGTAAGCTACATACTAGATTAAATGTAATCGTTTACCCATCAAGTGATAATCTGCGTTACTTAGTTTTTATGTTAGCTGTTTTCGTGTGCAAAACGATCTACATTAACAGATAAAATTGATAATTATAGATATAAAATGACTTTTTAATTATTTGTTGTTATTATTATATTACATAATTTTCATTCAATAAAATTTATCGTTAATTTGATTAGTATGCATTATATAGTGGTGGAGTGAAAATCTGTCTATCTATGATTTCCAGAAAATATAAAAGATGATAAATCTATAAAGGTATGTAACATGCTTACATACTTCTTCTACTGGCAATTTTTCCTGAACTGGAGGTGGTCCGAACGAATAGTGTTATTGACGATGTAAATTCTTTTTAGCTTTTGACTAGGTTTTAACATTTTCCCTTTATAATTAATCATTTTCAGCATTTTGTTATTACTACTCATTTTGTTAAAAACTATGTACATCGAAATAGCCATCGAGTTTTTTTTTATTATTTTGTTTAATGTTAGTAAAAATACCTCTAAATTATAGTGTATCTTTTACAAAATACTCACAATGGTTGGCTATAAGTGGTCTTTCTCCCGGGTATGTAATATTTACAGCAATTGCCTTGTTATAGCTCTCTATTAGAAAAAAATGTTATGATACGTTCACGAGTAAGGCTTCCTTGAGATACACCGAATATATCTGAAATAGCCATGCCAACATCTTCCTCAGGACTAAACAGCGACGAATGAGTTCCAGTACGTTCAGTAAGCCTAGAGCCTCGCTCAAGCTAACGGTCTGTTGTGATACACACAAGCTGTTGTCTATGTTAGCTGTGAGAAAATCCGTAGCCGAAGTGCGACAAATTCGTTATGAGTCTGAATTAGAAATCTCAAAATTGGATACTTACTAAACATGCGGAGTTAAAACATAAAACTGCCAAAACAGTTGATATGAAAAGTAGTAACCATAGCTGTCGTAGTGAACCAAGTAGCACAAGTGTACACAGCACAATAATAGCTAAGCAGGTTGTCTGCTTATACAGATATACCAAGGTAACAGCAATGTAGTCCTACAATTGCTGGTAGATAGGGTCTAATAATAGAGTTCTTTTAGGTCCTTAAGCATATTCATTGTATAACTACGTCATCACCCTTCCTAATATTATAGTACAGGGTCCTACACTGTCGCTTCCTAAATATATTTGCGGGGATAACGGTACCAATGTCACTGATATTCCTAAAGTAAAGGCCTCAATTGGAGTTCCACAAGCGATATCAATCTTACAGATGAGGTTCTATAGTGTTGATATCTCTTGTAAAATTTCTAAGAATAAAAATATAATAAAACTATCCAGACTATCAATGAGCTAGAGGATTGGATCTTTGGTCTAAAAACGATTTGCATTCAGTGGTTCACAAATATCAATTGCATAAGCTGTTGAACAGTTTTTCCTTACAGCGACCTATGGCAAACTTGTCAAAAGCGAGATTGGGTCATCATAGACGCGCTTTAACCTATTTAGGCGGGGACTAATTCGGGCCTGTGATATTAGGATTAGACTCGGATACAAAAAAGTGTCTTAAATGTGTAGCTAGCTTATCTGCAGACTCTGTCATTATGTGCCTTAGTCGTTTCATCACTCTGCGTGAGACATGTAGTCAAATATTCTCCGCTAAAGCAACTGCATTTGGTACTCCAACAACAATCGAGAGCTAAAAGCCCTATATGATGCCACAGCTCTAAAATTCTTAGCAGAGCATAAAATAACTTGACACTTCATTCTTTCATCGGCACCGTTTATGGGTAGGGTTTAGGAAAGACTAATTCACACCACTGAAGATACTTTGAAAGCACGAGGAATAAGAGATTTTAAGGACTTTGCTAGCTGAAGCTGAAGCTATAATAAACTCACGAATATTGGCCCACATGTCGCCAGATATTGATCATACGTTCACTCCTATTTATTTATTAGGCGTCTCATTAGGACGTTCATTTCCATGCGAAGGTCTTACTAATGCCACAGAAATGGACAGGATCAGTTGGCGAAAAGCATTACGTCACGCTGATCAATTTTGGAGGCCTTGGGTCTCCGAGCCCACTTTAGCCCCTCGTCTTGTGCTGGGGATCGAAATTAAGATCCAGGTCATGGATCCGGTGCTTATTGAAGACAGCAAATTGCAGAGGAATGTGATCTCGGAACGTAATCACCGTTACGTACCCGGGACGTGGTAGTGTAGGTCGGGCCGTTGTTGTTCGAACCTAAGCAAGGATATTAAGGCGCCATTTAAGGAAAATAGTTCCACTTTAAGAAAGGGGAGGATTTTGTTGATAATGTAAACTTCTTATTTTTTATCAGTTGTAATATTTTTCTTTTATTATAATAACAAAAAAATAAACTTTATCTATTAGAAAATACGCACAATAGTTGGCCACAAATAGAAGTATGTATATAGGCTGTAGTATATAAGCTGAAAAAGAGAATAAATAAAAACCTTTAAAGATTTGATAAATTAATTATATTTACATACATTACTTATAAATTAAAGCTTAACACTGTGTTACTGTGTCCTACTGTTGGGCTCGGGCCTCCTCCACAATGGAAGGGAATTTCACCTACTGGTCAGATGCTGGTCAGATATTTTGGTATAGGGTTTTATTTCGACTTTTCCTTCTCTTGCATATTATATATGCATATTATATCCCTTAGTCGACTTTTACGACATCCATGGGCAAGAGAGGTGAATTATTTCTACATATATATCTTCTAATTTCCTATGAGTTTCTTCCCAAATGTAATAAACGGATCGATAATGATGATGAATGTGAAACAGGCTGTGAAAGTCATGAGTGTATAGGCCAAACTATCACCCATCCATCCTCTGACAGAACCTTTATCGAAACCATAGCATAGTGTGATGCAAGCTGCCAAGAATCCCACAATGCCAAAGCAAATGTGAGTCAGTTTAGATAGTTTAGGAGGTAGACGAATAGCTCGTTGGAGTTCATAAGACCATAGAGATGTCAGACCATTCACTAGTGAAACTACTGTGAAGACTAGCGCCACAAGAGCTGTAAAAAAATGTTTATTTTAGCGAATGAGTTTCTAGACTATATTAGAATTTGAACCTTTTTTTTTTGGGGGTGGTTTGCGGTCGGCGCGCTCCTCGCACTACTCCGTCCGGGGCGACAGAGGGGCGTAAGCACGCAACTCCCGCAACCCACCCACGAGATGCACGTCGTCTTCGTCGTTGGGCCGACCACCGGAGCAGGGTTACTTGACGTCAGTGGTCGGCCCGACGGAATACCCCGAGGGAGTACCTTCTCCCTTCGACGTCCCCTACTGGGACGCCGGTCACCGTCGCGAGGCTAACCTCTTACTCTTACTTAACATTATTAACTGGAGGTAATTGGAGGTAAAATACTTCATATTATTGACTACACAGGCGTAGTGGTTAAGATACCGACCTACAGTGCCAGTGCATGGGTTCGAATTCCACACAGGACCACACTTTGTGTGATCCACAAATTGTTGCTATCAGTCTGGATGTAATTTGTGTCCATCAATTATATGTTTATGAAGACCCCAGCAAGCGATGGCAAACAAGCAAACAGTACACCTGATGGTAATTGTTGTCGCCGCTCATAGATCTTTGCAAGGCTGCTGCCTACCGTGAAAAAAGGGAAGAGAGTCTGAATGCATGGAATGAGGTTCTGTGATACTAGAACCCACCACACGCAAACACCCTCAGAAAGATGGCAAACTCGAAATAAAACGTTATGTTAACCCTTTTGACTAGCGTGGTATTGTGGGTCAGTTTCTCTTCCATAGTGGAAAATGCCTGACCCCAACAGAGGGACTGAGATAAAACTATTGGCAAAATTTTGCTATATGTACAGTGGAATAAGGGTAGGCATTAAGTCGACCCCGAATAACTGGGATAAGAGCAAGATGATGATCTTTTATACGTTAATGCATTAATTACTTACAAAATTGTCCATGATAGGTATCCCAATGGGAGGTTTTATCCAAGATCTTTATAAAACTGCCAGCAATGGCGAGGCCAGATCCCATGATTTGTAAAATCCAGTGGGCTCGTCGTTTATCCACAAGTCTTAGGTTTGCTGACCAACCGTTACTTGGCGATAGACTGAGGATAGCTTCAGCCATAAGCAATTGATACTAAAAGAAAAACATAAGTATAAAAATCAATTACTGTAAAAATTTTAGCCTAATATCATTTCATCCATTCTCCATTTATCTGCCTATCGTCATCCATTTTAGGACTTAGTCTTTCTTGATGAGGCACAATGCCTTAATCACCACTGATTGGCGATCGCAGCTGACGTTATGAATTGCCCAGAGTATTACAGCTATTCATCCTCTTAGTGATTCCTCAGACGGTTTTAACCACTCTTACGGCAAAGTAAGACACCTGAATACTATTTGTCAATCATTTCTTTGGTTACACATCAGAAATTTGAACTAGACTAGAAGTGTCAAACTTAATTTTGCAGAGGGTATTTTATATTAAATTTTGAATTCGTAGGCGGGCAAGATTGAAAAAAAAAATTGAATTATTATAATATTTTATTTATTAAATTATATAGTATATAAAATACGATTGTTAAAAATCATATCAATTATTGATTTCTATCTGGCCTTATTGCTACGGCCCAGGGCCAGGGGCGGTGAGCTTGTGGGCCGTATCTTTGTCATGCCTGAATTAAACTATACTAACAGTCTATAAAGTGAACTTCTGCTCCAAATCTCGATAGTTTCTAGGTTCGCTTAAAGTGGTGAGTTATCAAGCAGGTATTTTACACTTAAGGACATTAGGCCATCGCAGATATTGCTTACGTTTTTTATTATTATAACTATTTGATAGCTCTATTTATTTTCCATTTTACGGACACTTAATGTTATATAGTTAGATAATAATTATATTTATGTCATGTAACAAAACAAAGACATGCAAGAAACCCTTATGAATAAACGATAAAACATTACAACTGTCTTAATTAAGAAAACACGATTTTGTTGATAAACAAGCAAGTGGACCACTTGATAGTAAGTGATTATTGTCGCTCATGGACGTTTGTAATACCTTAGTATTAAACAGCCAGGTCATTGTCTACAGTAGGGTCTACAGTAGGGGGTTTGGCCCATCGGCTTTCTCACTGCCTCATTACCTCCACGACCATGTTTGTCCTCTTGTTGTGATGATTAAACGCCAATATTGTTAATATATTAGGGTCCTAAATCAATGTCATTTATTCGATGTAAATGTAATTTTTAAATAGAGAATAATAACTAATCTTATAGCGAGATAGGCCAATATAACTGAGACACAAAAATGCTTTGAACCATCACTCTTTTATTTACCATGACTATCTTAATCCTACGCTAACTCATCTAATAAATAATTATAAACACTTACCCCAAGAACACATAATACAATATGAATAGGAGTAGCGCCTATTGGTAATCCATCTCTAAAAGCAAATAGTAAAGATCCACCGACCACGAAACCTATTAATATATGAGCTAACAAATTTAATGATGACTGAAAAATTTTTAGTTTATATTCATTTTCAGACACAGAAGTCGATGGTTTAGTAATTCCATTTTCAGTAATGGCAGTCATTTTTATAATTTAATATTATAAAAATTTTACTGAACTGCTAGTTTCGTTTCTTCTTACAGAATGAAACCGGTAATCGACGGCATATAGTAATTGTAGGCGAAGTTATCAAATCCTACGGACGATACGATTTAATTTTACACGTGATCAATATACTTGAAACACAAAACTATAGACAGACATTAGATATAGTGTCTGATATCGAAGTTAATAAGTCATGAAATCAAATATTGAAATCTGATTGTAAACGATAGAACGTGGCTATTACATATGCGGCACGCGTATGTTTAGATTAGCTTATGGTGAAGCTTATTAACCAGCTTTTGTTCATTGATTGCGATTATGATATGTTGTCATAATCGCTATAAATGACGTATGTCACTGTCACACGACAGTTTTAAAGTATACACGGATCTGACGTGGATCTTATGGAAATACCAAATAATCCTTTAAATTTATTCAATCACGTTTGTATTTACAAAATATCGTATTGTATAAAACTTCTGATAATTCTTGACACGTCATCATCATGTTAGCTCATAAATCTCACTGTAGGACTCGGCTCCCCTTCATTGTGGGAAATTTGATCTACTATTCCACACTGGTCAGACGTGTTGGCATAGGGTTTCATTTCGAGTTTTTCTTCTCTTGCATCTATGTTATCGCATATTATATCCCTTATTCGTCTTTTACAACACCAACAGGAGCGGGGTGTTGAATTGTATTCTTACTCCGTCATCACACGGAAAATTTGATACATTATTTTATGTTTCCAAAATAAATTTTCATTGGTTACATACATATTCATATAATCGTTACATCCTTCGTCGAATCAACAACCGTTGGGGAATAAAGGAGAACCTTTACGTGGAGAACGTGTGGCGACCACGAATCGGACGACGCAGCGTAGATCGACCCCCTATTAGGTGGACTGACGACATCTTGAAAGTCGCAGGTAACCGTTAGATGCAAATGGCATGGGGCAGTTCCGAGTGGCATTCTCGTGGGGAGCCTTATGTCCAACAGTGGACGTCCAAAGACTGATAGATGGATATTCATATAAGTGATTTTAGTAGATTTATATAAATATGTTGTTAAATTAGACTTCTGCGTTTTCTTGTTTGTTGATGCACTTAGTGAACGAACGCGTGCCTAGATAATACGTATTCAATTGTGATTTGATATTATTATACCAGATTATAATCTCGTATAAATATTGAAATTAATTATCTGATGTAAATGTAAGTATTGATTAGTAAATAATAATTAATACTATTTAATCACACATGTTGACATGGTGCTCTCTGTTGAATACATTTGTTGTGTCCGTTCGCATTATGACATAAAATAATTTTATATATAATACAAATCACGTATTATATGTTAAGATATTATTTTCGTTATAAATTGACAAGCTGCTTCATTCTATGTGAGTCTTTATATAACATTACGTTTTTAGTCCGTCAGCCGTCTACTTCGATCGATGGTCTTTAAATATCTTATTTACCCTATGAATTCGTTTATTATCTTTTAAAATATATTTTGTCACTCTATCATTATCATCATTAATATCATTATTATAATCTTCATCATAATCATCATGCTCTTATCCCAATCGCTTGGAGTCGACACAGTATGTACTCTTCTATCATCCTACTTTATTTTTTTTTTTTTTTGGGGTGGGCTGCGGTCGGCGCGCCTCCGCACCACTCCGTCCGGGGCGACAGAGGGGCCTAAGCACGCAACACCCGCAACCCACCCGAACACCACGTCGCCTTCGTCGTTGGGCCGACCACTGGAGCAGGGTTACTTGTCATCAGTGGTCGGCCCGATGGAATACCCCCCACCCGGGGTACCCTCCCATCGACGAACGTCCCCCCCTCGAGGAGGACGTCGGTCTTTCCTCACGCGGTCGGCCTCTCGGCGGGTGACGGACTAATCCCCGGTCACGTCACCCGCGGCCTCGGCTAGGGCGGCATTGCACGCAGGTAATCCCACCTGCGCCGCCCCAGTCGCCGGCAGCGGGTCGCATCATCGAGGCTGTGCTCCTCGCGCTCACGACCCGCCGCCTCCTTCTGCGAGATAACTGCCTCGCAGAAGGCTGCGACCGCGTCCCAATTCCTGATGCTGCCGAGCATCTCCCTAGCGATGATCGGCAGCGTCAGGTCGGCACCGATGATTGCGACGAGTTCACGACGCGGCTCTGCCCAAGCGGCACAGACCTCGAGCGTATGCTGCGCCGTGTCCTCGTCGCAATCGCAGTGGTGGCAGGACGGAGTTCTCTCCCTCCTAGCGACCCTGTACAGGTACTTGCCGAAGCATCCATGCCCCGTCAAGACCTGTACGAGTCGGAAGGAGAGCACCCCGTGCCGCCTTTCCAACCACTGCATCAGCACCGGCCGGAAGGCCTCCACGGTCCAAACACCGTATCGAGGCCTCTCCAGCCGGTCTGCCCAACGGGCGATGACGTCTCGGCGGGCGTCGACGCGCCAGGCGGTGAGCTCCCTCAGGGAAACAACACCGCCCCCCCCGCGCACCCCCGACACCCGCCGATACAAGTCGGCGAGCATTTCCGCCTCCAGGTCCCACGGGGGAGTCCCGGCCAACAGGCACGCCGCCTCCGTCGCCACCGTGCGGTACCCGCGGATGATCCTGACCGCCATGACCTTCTGTGGACGCCACAGAAGGGCCCTAAGTCGAGCGGTCATGGATCCCGCCCACACCGGTGCGCCGTACAGGGCCATCGACCGGATGACCCCCGCGTACAGCTGTCGACATGCCGCGCTCGGTCCGCCCACATTCGGCATCAGCCATTGTAGGGCGGACGTCACGCCGACGAGCCGCGGGACGAGCCTGCGGAAATGCTCCCGAAACCACCATCGCCCGTCGAGCACCAGGCCCAAGTACTTCATATGGGCCTGGATGCTGATCCCAACCGAATTGACGGTGATCGAGACGCCGATGGGAGGGTCCATACGGGGCCCATGGAACAAGAGGGCCTCCGTCTTGTCCAGGGCCACCCTCAACCCCAGCGCCTCGATCCGCCTGACGACCTCTTCGGTGCCCGAGGTCGCCAGGCTTACCGCCTCTTGTAGCGTCCCACCGCGGGCTGTGACGAGCGTGTCGTCGGCGTAACAAATCACGCCCAGCCCGGGTGGGAGGCTCCCCCGCAACGCCCAGTCGTAGCCGATGTTCCACAGGGTGGGTCCGAGGACCGACCCCTGTGGAACGCCGCACGTCATGGGCGTTCGCACAACGTCCCCTACTCGGTTGGCGTAGAGGACGCTGCGACCCTCCAAATAGTCTGCCACTAGCCGCCTCAGGTAAGCTGGCACTCCGTGGTAACGGAGCGCCTCCCTGACGCAGCTGAATGGCAGACTATTGAATGCGTTGGCGATGTCTAGGGACACCACCAACAGCACTCCCCCGCCGGTGACGGCCTCAGTCGCCACGGCCCTCAGGCGCAACAGGGCCTCGATCGTCGAACGACCCCTCCTAAACCCAAACTGGGCGTCCGACAGATCGGGCCCCGTGCCGACGAGGTGCCGCTCGATGCGGGCAGCTACTACCCTCTCCAGTAGCTTGCCCATATCATCGAGCAGCACGATAGGCCTGTAGGCCGATGGCGACTCCGGAGGCCGTCCCGGCTTCGGCAGGAGCACCAGCCTTCCCTCCTTCCAGCACCCAGGGAACCGTTCGGACGCTAAACACGCGTCGAACAGGTCCCTGAGGCGGGGACCCAGATGGTCGAGGACCAGGGCCAGCACACGGTTTGGAATACCGTCGGGCCCGGGGGCAGTGGATTTTCCGCGCATGCGCGCCACCACCGACCCCATCTCCGGATCCGTGATGGGCGGAACACTGCCACCATCGCCCTCCCGGTCATTGTCTGGCGGCGCCATGACCGGGGGCGTGTGTTCCGCCCGTCGTGGGAACAGGTCCTCGACGACCCGGGTGAGGAAGCTGGGCTGGAGAGTCTCGGTGAGGGGCGGGCCCCATGCGCGGAGCTTACTCAGCGCCGCGCCATAAGGGCGACCCCAGGGGTCACGGTCGAGACTTTCCAGCATCTCCCGCCGACTGGCGTCCTTGGCGGAACGGACGGCCAGCCTGAAGGCCGACCGCGCATTGCGGTAGCCCTCGTAAAGCTGGCCCTCCAGTTCCGCGCTGCGATGGCGTCGCCGGCTGCGGGTGTAGGCCCTCCGGGCGCGAATACACGCGGTCCGGAGATCCGCCAGCTCCCGGGACCACCAGTGGACAGCCCTCCTCGGGGGCAGACGCCGTACCCGGGGCATGGCCGCATCGCAGATCTGCGTCAACGCACTGCGGATGCGGCCAGCCTCGGCGTCCACCCCGTCCAACTGGTTGGCAGAGGACAGCCACGAGTGAACGATGGCTGCCTCCGCCAGCAGGTCCCGGTCTAAGCGACCCACAGCCCATCGCGGAAACGCAGGACGCCCTACCGTCCCGTGACCCCTGCCGGGCGCCGGGATTGTCAGGGAGACCTCCATCCGGATATACCGGTGGTCCGACAAGGTCTCAACCTCCTCCTCGACGCACCAGCTCCCCACGCGTGCGGCGACATCCGGGCTAGCGAACGAAAGGTCCACTATCGACCCGCCCTGATGTCGCACGCACGTATGCACCGAGCCTCTTTTCAGCAAACAGAGGCCCAGTGCCGCCGCCCAGTCCTCGACCGCCCGTCCTCGGTCGTCCGTACGGGAGGACCCCCACGCCACGGACTTGGCGTTGAAGTCCCCCAATACGATCACCTGGCGCGGTGCCAATCGCCGTAACGAGGCTCCCAAGATGGTAAAGGAGACCCCGAAATCAGCCGCTCTCCAGGCAGGGGAGAGATATACTCCGAGGAGCGTAATCTCTCCCCAGTCTGCCGCGACGTATCCGACGCCCCTGTCCCTAAGGATCAGAGACGACGAAGGCCACGACGTGGAGGCAACGATTGCCACGGTACCGTCGGTGCTGCCCAGCCAATTTGGCCGGTCGGGCACCGCGTACGGTTCCGCGGCTACGGCTACTCCTATCAACCACTCCGCCATGGCTTGCAGGAAAACGTCCTGCGCACCGGCGGAGTGGTTGAGATTGGCTTGGAGGAGACGGATGGATACGGGGTCCATTAACGGTCCGTATCCATCGTCACCTCCTCCGCGCTAACGGGCGATCGGGTCGCGCTCGGAGCGGGGGCTGGCCCGGTCGATGGGCCGCCCCGCCCCTTTGGGGCCGATGCCGGGGGTCTGCAGTCCCCAGAGCCCATGCGGTGTTTGGCAGGCCTATTGCCTGCCGCACACGCGGGGCTGTGGGGCACCACAGAGCACGATGCCGCCTGGTGTCCAGTTTGACCGCAGCGGAAACATAGCCCGCTGCAGTCAAAGCAGTTTTTGCATGTCGGTCGGGTATGCCCGACCGCCATGCATTTGTAACACCTCGCGGGCCGGGGCTCCAGCACTGTTACCCGCGCTGAACTCCAGCCCACGAGGAGCCTGCCTGAGTCGGCCAATTGCTTGACCGACTCCACTGGGCACTGCACCCAGACAGCACCGACGCCGCCCGGACCAGGGCGGATGGTTCCAATCCGGACGGTGTCCGAGGAACATCCGGTACGCGCCATAATGGCCTCCCGGACGTCCTCCACCGTCACGGAATCGTCCAAGCCTGTCAGGCGCATTTCTGCGCACTTGACAGGCCTGGCAATTCGTCTATCATCCTACTAATGTTATAAACGCGAAAGTTTGTGGGTATATGTGTTGCTCTTTTACGCAAAACTACTGAATGGATTTTGATAAAATTGACATATCAGAATAATACATAGGCTATAATTTATACCGATATTCCCACGGGAAGGGGGGAAATTATTGGCAACAGTTTTATGACCAGCCTGCCGTTGCCGTAAGCTTGGCTTTAACACTCCTTGGGAATGTAATTTTGACCTGAGGACATTAGATGGAGTTACGCCAGGTCTTTGTTCTCTGTTAGACGTCTTTTACGATACCCACGAGCAAATTCAGTATTGGCAGTAGTCGTAGAGCGCTACTACACAAGACTTTTGATACACCATATTAACGATGTATATATGGCAGAAATCAATATATAAATTTGAGAGCTAAGAGAATTAGCGGTAAAAATCTAGGCTGTTATCAAAGTTAATGAGTGCTTTGGAAAAGTGTACCTATTTGGCACGCTGCCTGAGTGCTAATGGCCCTTGCAATAGTTATAGTTTTTAACGTAGAATTCTCTAAAACAAATGGCCCGTTTAGACTAGCTTTTGGTTTGGATTGAGTAATATAAATAACTATTAATATTTCAATGATAAAGATATGGCACTATTAACCTAAAATATATAGGAAGATCTTAAATTTGTAATTATGGCTCCAACATTTGCTTTAATATTGTCTTAATCAATTTACAGAAATAAAGATTTATATACTTACTAATATTACATATACAAAAGTAAGTTTCTTTGTTTGTTTGTTACGCTTTCATGCTTAAACCACCGAACCGATTTCAAAAATCCTTTCACCAATAGAAAGCTATAATATCATAGAGTAACTTAGGCTATATTATATCCTGGTATTTCCACGGCAACGGGAACTACACAGGTAAGGCGACAGAACCCGAAGCGAAGCGAGGGCGGGTTGTGTTCATAAATTATATGTACATATTTATTGTATTTAATACTGTATATTCCATATATTCTTTAGTTCATATACCTCTCAATACTGGGTACGAGATTTCGTTACAATAGGTTAGTTATTAATATTCTCTTTAGTTGTTTTATAGTAGCGGAGAAGGAACAATCAGTGTATATATTCTCATTCCGCCACCACATTTAAAGTTTTTATATTTATTTCTTTTATTTATGCTAAATATACAATAAATGTTGTTAACTGTTTGACTTGGTACCACCGTCACCATTCTACCAACGTACCACTCGACATCGTAGCAGAGTTCATCCATTTCACCTGGAAACGTTATGGTCTTCAACTGTACGTTTCCAGCGATCATTTCTTCCACGTACGTGCAAGCTCTGGAATGAACTACTTGCTGCTGTGTTTCCCGAGCACTATGACACGTCCTTCTTTAAACGAGGTTTAAGAAGAGTATTTTTTTCACGGTAGGCAACGGCCTGGCTGTGCGCCTGGTATTGCAAAGGTCTATGTGCGGCAGAATCACTTACTATCAGGTGTGCTGCCTGCTCGTTTGCCACCGTTGGCAATAAAAAAATGTAAAGTAAAAAGTAGCTTTTACTTGGAATAAGATATGAAACTATAAGAATAATTAGTAATTTGTATTGTATTTCCCGTGTGGTGACGGAATACAATACAATTCACCAACCTCTCTCTTACCCGTGAGTGTCGTAAGAGACAATTAAGGGATATATTACGCATATGACATCTATGCAAGAGATGGAAAACTCGAAACAAAACCCTATACTAATCTGTCTGTACCTGCACAAGATTGTCAGGAGGGAGAGCACACCGTTCAGCTACCACTGCAGTTGCGACGAGGACACGGCGCAGCACACGCTCGAGGAGTGTGCTGCATGGGAGGGGGATCGCCGTGAAGCATATTAAAACTGTAGGCAAAAAAGCGAAACGGAATTTCTACGCGCTTACTAGAATATCCACATCTACTTGGGGCCTTCGTTTTAATACACTTAAAACCATATACATGGCCACATATTTGGGGTGTATTTGTTACGCTGCACCTGTATGGGCCGATAGGGCCACCATAGGGGCGGCTCGCCTTAAATTACTACAGAGCCAACGATTGGCCCTAATATTCTTATGTAAAGCCTATAGAACGGTTAGTACCGAGGCCTTACCAGTACTCGCGGGTGTACTTCCGGTTGATTTGGAGATTCAGAGACGAGCGTCAATGTACTACACCACAAAGGAAACTATGAATACAGATTTCCTTCTACCGCGCGACCGAAATAAAATTGCTAGATTGTTTGCACCACAATCCATTGTCTATGAGGAACTTTTAACTGAATGGCAAGAAAGATGGGAAAGGTCGTCATCTTTATCTATTTTTTCCATGCATCCGGGAGCGCCTGGAGTATGTGTGGCTAGAGGTTGACCACTTCGTGGCTCAATTTTTAACTGGCCATGGCAACTTTAAAAGTAAATTTTTTTTTTATACTCGTACCATCACCATTATGTCAATATTCCACATCTGACCACGAGTATGAACAATCAGCACATCACATTCTCTGGGAGTGCGATCTCTGGCAAAACGAACGTAACCTTATGTTAAACAGTTTGCAAGTCACCTGTGGGGTAGTATACTATACGGACCTTGTAGCAACTCGAGAAAATTTCCGTGCGTTCATGCGTTTCTGCCATACCTACTGTAGCAATCAATCTTAACGCTCACATATAGGCCCCGTTAAGCTCTTCCGTATCCGTGGTGCCGTACTGCTGCGCTATCGTAGCTGTACACCTTTTTACTTATTGGCTGACTAGTCATTTTGTTTTCCTGTCTTCCGCTTTACCTAGGAGGGAAGTGGAATCTCTCTTTCCAACTCCTCCTCTTTAATCTTTTCTAATTAAATTTGTTGCGGGTCCCAAGACAATTAAAATCATATCCCGGGACTGCCTGAGGATCAAACCTCGGTGTCATTTATGGAGACCATTGTGGATCCTGGCTTACAGGAGTTACAATGGTGGGAATGTGTGGTGGGATTAGTCCCATAAAAATGTCTATTCATTCAGTCGACATACGATATCAGCTCGCCCACTTGTACAGTCGTCACTAGTTCTATTATCAATTAATTGTACATAATTTATGAAATGTAAATAAATCGTCAGTCTTAGAAATAACTCTCTTCGTTCTTCTTCGCATTCTTCTCACATCTACCTGCGCCGACTACAACACAATTGTAGGGTGGCTAATCTCCACACGCCATCCTACATGTTTATATATTACTTTCACCCGCGAAGTTCAGATTCCCGTGGAAATAGGGTGATAAATATAGCCTTTCTTAGTCGCCAATTATGTAGCTTTCTCGTGGTGAAAGAATTTTTAAAACTCGTTGAATATGCGGATTTAACGCGCGTCGGTCTCATTCCCGTAGGAATACCGGGATAGAGTATCTATTGTTTATGTTACTCGTAGATAATACAGTGCTCCATTGGTAAAAGAATTTTTAAAATCAGCTTGTTTACGGTCGTTTAACCTGCGTAGTTACCTTTCTCGTAAGATTACCGGGATAAAATATGTTACACAATTAATGTAGCTTTTCATTGGTAAAAAACGATCAAGAGTCGGTTAAACCGCACGCAGTTTTACTCGCGCAGTTCCCGTTTCCGCTGGAAAAGCGAGACAAAATTGCTTATGTTAAGCCCTGATAATATAGCTTTCCAATGGTGAAAGTATTTTTATAACCGATTTAGTAGCTTAAACGGGAAAGCATAACAAATAAACAAACAAAACTACTTGCGTATTCATAATATTAGGATAAGTTTTTCCGTGTGCAAAAGGATTACTATTAATAGATAAAATGGACAATGATAGATATACAATTACTCGTCACTTGTTCATAAAGTACTTGTACATAATTTTCATTCAATAAACTTTATTATACATTTGATAAGAAGAAATAATGTGGCTAAACGGAATTACTTGTATTAGGCCTTAGTAAACTAAGACTGGTAAACCGTGGTTATCGAAAAATCTACATCCTTTATAGCAGATAACATTACAAGAATAGCGGGCTAAATAATATTCTATGCATAGATTATAATATTCTAGCTTGGTATTGTAGCTTAATTGCCCTCAACTAGAGGTGGTCCGTGACCGACAGTACAGTTTACGTATAGGCTGAAAAGAAGAAAACAAATAAAAAAGTATAAACATTTGAAAATTTTAATATATTTATTAAAATATATGTATTTTACATATAAATTAAAGCTTGATATTGTGTCACAACCTATGTCTAGGATTTCGACGAAAAATATAGTGTTACAGTATTTACATATTTTGTCATTGTTGTATTTTTCAGTCGTTTACCGTTCTCGTGGGAATACGAGTATAAAATATAACTGGTTTAAAATTGATAACAGAATTTTAAAATTCAGCCAAATTCTAGCGAATTCACCCATGTAGCTCGAACCATTTACATTCTTTGTCGTTCGCCCATGGGAACGAAAATGTAGCCTATACTTACTAATCGCTGATAATATAACTTTTTATTGGTGAAAGACTTTTTATGGTCGGTTTAATGGTTTAGGAGTGAAAGCGTAAAAAACAAACAAACCGACTCACATTTGTATTTATAATATTAGTTAAGATATTAATACATTCTAAATAAATAAATTACATGTTTAGCATAATTAAGTTTGGTAGATATAACATAGAGTATATTTTATTAGCCTTTTATAAGGTGTTGTAAAATAAAAACGTAGATAAATCTATGTACATATTTCTTTTCAAGTAGAATAATATTACGACATCTAATTCCCTATGAGTTTCTTTCCAAATCTAATAAGAGGATCTATTATGATGATGAATACCAAACAGGCTGTGAATGTGATAAGCGTGTTGCTTAAACCATTGCCAATCCAACCTCTGATAGAACCTTTATCGAAACCATAGCACAGTGTGATGCAAGCTGCTGAGAATCCAACAATTCCGAAACAAATATGAGTTAATTTGGATATTTTGGGAGGCAGACGAACAGCTCGTTGGATCTCATACGACCATAGAGATGCCAGGCCATTTACTAGTGACACAGTTGTGAAGACTAGCGCCACAAGAGCTGTTAAAAGAAGAGAAACGTTTATTACTTTTTGAAATTATTAAACGAACTATTTATATAATTTGTTAGTTTATGACTAAACGATTATAATAGAATAAAATTAATTTTTGGCCTCTTTCAGCATAGTTAAGCTTTTTATTATTACTTATTTTTTATACAGGACAGATTTTGGGTTACTTTATGTACTCTACCGGCTCTTTCATGGGGAATGCACTGAAGAGTTATTTGCCTTAGTAATACCGTCACCGTTGTAAAACAGTGGTAATACCGCACTACTTGACATAGTAGTACGGTTAATAAGTTTCACCTGAAAACGTTATTGTCTTCAACTGTTCGTTTCCAGCGATAATTTCACCCAAGTATGTGCATCTAGAATGAACTACTGCTGCTGTGTATGCCGAGCGCTATGACATCCCCGTCTTTAACAAAGCTTGTGAAGAGCTCTTCTTTCAAGGTAGGTAGTGGCCCAGCTATAGCCCTGGTATTACAATGGTCCATGAGCGGCAGTGCCTATTACAGGTATGCTATTTGTAATTTTCATTATGATAGCATGATTATATTCGTTAACACGTCTTAGGACAACTTGCATGTACATGAATTGGGTGTTAATATATTGTATACTAGCAACCCGCCCTCGCTTCGCTTCGGTTTCAGTTGCCTTACCTGCGTAGTTCCCGTTCCCGTGGGAATACCGGGATAAAATATAGCCTATGTTACTCCCTGATATTATAGCTTTCCATTGGTGAAAGAATTTTTGAAATCGGTTCAGTGGTTTAAGCGTGAAAGCGTTACAAACAAACAAACAAACAAACAAACAAACATCCTTACTTTCGCATTTATAATATTAGTATGGATGTCAGATCTGACACACTGAGCTTATTGCGAGAAATTTTTATAAATTAATATAGTGTCTAAAATTAAGTCATACTTTAATAAGCAATTTTTACACAGTCCTGTTGGCTTCCATCACACTTATATGGTACATATAGTACTTACCAAATTGTCCATGATAGGTATTCCAATGATTTTCTTTATCTAAAATCTTTATAAAACTACCAGCGATGGCGAGTCCAGATCCCGCCACTTGTAGAATCCAGTGTGCTCGTCGTTTATCCACAAGTTTTAACTTTGCCGACCAACCGTTACTTGGTGATAGACTGAGGATAGCTTGAGCCATAAGCAATTGATACTAAAAGAAAAACATAATATGTATCAATTACAATTAACGTGATTTTTTTACTTAATGTCCCTTTTCCATTAATTAGACTATTGTCATTTATTGCTAGATATAGGCTTTCCTAATGCGGGATAGCGTCACAATCAATTCGCTTAAAAGGCTGGTTGACCGTCGCATTTAATGATGCAAATATCGAAGAAAATAACCAAGATCTTTCATGCGGTTTTTATTAACTTCTACATGAATGTAAGGGATGACACATTGTTTTCTTGACCCGTCACACAAGAACATGTCATGTCGCTTATCACACTAAAATAATATATCGATCTTTGCATATGATTATTTAAGCTAGATTCGATACAAGTCTTGGGTTTTTATTGTGTTTGTTGGCAGATAAGTAAGCAGCACACCTGATTGTAAGTAGCAACTTCTGTGCATGAACATTTGCAATTCTAGGGCAGGTCAGTATTGATCATATACCATGACCTTTATTTATTGCGGTGCGACACCGAATCACTTTCTTGTGGTACGCCATGGGCGATGTCCAGTGGACGAGAGAGATCTCAGCACGGAGGTTTCTTTGCGTGCTACTCGCAGAGCGTATGGCGCATTTGACCTAGGATCCACGAGACGATAGTAACTTGAGGCGGGGGCTTCTCAGCCCATGGGTCCAATGGATCGGTCGCTTGCGAGTAGCAAATGCGGAAGATCCCCTCCCATATCCCTGAGTGTGATCCCTGAATCTCAGGGTTGGGATCTTTGGACCAGGGGAAGAAAACTTCTATAAAAATTACCCTAATCTTAAGCTCGGCCACTAGATGATGGAATGCATGGCTGCTAGGAGTGATGATACGAAAGCATCCAGCCTCTAAATTGGTAGTCAAGGTAGGACTTTTAAATTCAAACAGTATGGCGGACGTCTCGGCTAAACAGGAGAATCCCTCACTTAGCTAGTGTCTGAGCGCAAGATGCACACAAACACCGCCACAGTCAGGTCCGATTTTTGTAAGAGCGATGCAACATCTGTTACAGCCGAGAGCCCAATATCTGTTACAGACGTCGCTTCCACTTCTTGGCCTTATTCGCTCTTGTCACATAAGGATAGGGGCGATGGATATGTTGCTGGGGCGAGGTTACGCTCTACGGCATGTACTTCTCCTCTAATAAGAGTGTGGCAGATTTTTGGGCCTTATTCGCTATCTTATGGCCTGGGTACGTATCTGGCACCGCACGCCAAATGTAATGCCTAGGCATCTGCTAGGACGGACGATCGCGGGCGGGCGGTCGAGGAGTGGGCGGCTATACTGGGCCTCTGTTGGACAGGAGTTCGATGCATACGTGCGTGCGCCTGTGGAGCGATCGATAGTGGACTTGTCACTTGTCGCTAGCCCTAATATCGCAGCACACTTGAGGAGCTGATGAGTCCAAAATTAGGTCGAAACCCTATCCGATCACAGATAGCGGCGTCGCTACGCTGAGTAGGAGGCCCGCTTGTTCGAAGTTTATCGCAGTACACTGTTTATCTTCAGGCTGGCTATCCCTCACGTCAAGGATGTGAAGTGGGAAGAGATGCTGGACAGCCTTGACCCCTGGAGTCACCCCTATCGCGCAACGTTAAGCAAGCTCTGCGCGCAGGTTCTCTGTCCTTAGAGCCAACATCCTAACCAACAATTCAATAGTCAATATCACGGAGGCGTGTTGGTATCATTGGGTGTTCGTATCCTGAGGCAGCTAATGGCAGTCCACCAACCGGGGAGCGTTGTACGAACGCCCATATCGGGGGGTATCCCGCAGTGATCGGTCTTGGGAGTCTACTCTCTGGAAAATCGGTTACGACTGGACGTTGGGTGGGCTCCCGGGAGCGGGAGGCTCCCTGGGTGGGCCCGGTTCCCAGCCTAGAGTAATTTGCTACGCCAACGATACAGTCGTCACAGTCCGGGGTGGGGCGTTGAGGTGAAGGTACCCGAAAGGGTATCCCGTCGGGCTAGCTACGGATATCAAGGATGCGATACCAGCGGCCGGCCCAGTGACGATGGGGAGGGAATACGGTGGGATATGAGGCCACTAGCGCCCGTATCGTCGCCTCGAATGGAGTAGATGACGTGTGTGATGACCGTAGCCCGCTCCAAAAAAATTGGTTTATAATTATTTGATCAGTTCTAATATTTTATTTTTACGAATTTATCGCGTTTTTATTTGATTTTGATTTTCTTGACGTTTTGAACACTTTAGCGTTCATGGTTATAGAAAGAGTAAGGGGTGTATCACGTCGAATAAGTCGTTATTACAGAGATTAATATCTACCCGCTATAGTATTCGTTATTAAATTTTCGTCCACTTTTGATACCCAATTTATTGCCAGTACAAAAAGAATTGATTCTATATGTTTGAACTGGTCATAAAATTGTCTTTTATTTACATGTAACTTATAACTCATAGCGGATAAGGGCACTGTTTAGTCTATATGCCGAGTGATATTATAAATGCGATTGTTTGTTTGTTATCCTTTGACGTCTAAACCACAAAACCAATCTTAATTTTTTTAGCCAATAGAAAGGAACATTATCACCAAGTAACTTAGGCTATATTTTATCCTCATATTCTCACGGGAACAGGAATTACGTGGGTAAAACCGCACGCATTCTCTAGTAAATGATAAACAAAATCATATTACAAAAAAAATATTGGATCGTCGTTCTTTGCTAAGGCTTTCGCAAAGGAAAGATTAAGTGAGATATGCGGATGAAATTACTCATAGGAGTACTCCTATTTGAAATAAAAAGCTGTGTTAAATTATCTAATAAATAATTATAGTTACTTACCCCTAGAACACATAGTACGACATGTATAGGCGTAGCGCCTATTGGTAATCCTTCTCTGAAAGCAAATAGTATAGCCACTCCGACTATGATACCTATTAATATATGAGTCAATAAATTCAGGGATGACTGAAAAATCTTTAACCTATAGTCATTTTCACTCACTGTAGCCGACGTGAAAAGAGTGCCATTTTCGGTGCTGGTACTCATTATTTCACTCAATTTAATGTCATAAAAATATTACTGAACTGCTTGTTTCGATTGCTATTACAGAATGATCGTTAATAAATTTATCAAAGATTGTGTGATATGATTTTATGTACGTGATAAACATTGAAAACTAAGAACTATAGACAGATTTAGATACAGTGCCTGATATCACGGTCAAGTCATCAAATAAAGTATTATAAACTGCAGAACATAGTTATTAATTATACATGCGGCCAACGCGTGTTTAGATTAGGCACTGGTGGAGGAAGCACCAGCTTATTAAGACACCTGATATGTTATCATTATCGCAATGAATGCAAGCGTCACAATACATGTTGAGGTGTATTAGTGTGACAGTTTTGGAAATATGCATGGATATGATTAGATAGCTTATGAAAATACCAAGCAATCCCTTAAATTTATTGAATTACTTTTATCATTACAAGATATTGTACTTTTATCAACATTTCTGATAAAATTTTGATGCATTATTTGCAATTTCAAAAAAGTATTTTCTTTATAAGTTTACATATTCACGTACTACATATTTACTTAAGTGTATGTAATATTTTTAATATTTTAAGTGAATGTATACATAAAATGATTTTTAATGTTTACGCGAGTATTACACATTATAAATAAGCCTATTTTTACGGATTTAATTGCGTTTGTATTTGATTTTTGATTGCCCGACATTTCGAATACTTTTTAGCGTTCATGTCGTACTGATAAATTAAAACCATTTTTTTTGTTCGTAAAACAGATTTCTTTAATCTAAGTATTTACCCTCGTTACCGAAACATTTCTGCCATCTAATTGGAAGATCATTTAAACCTTTGCGATAGCACTCTGGGGTCCTGGACTCCACAAGCTATGTGGAGGTATTTTGTACCGTTTCCTCGGATAAATTTTTTCCGTGCCAAAAATTATCCAAATCACGGAAAAAATGGTAGTCAGTTGGGGCGAGGTCTGATGAGTACGGAGGATGACGTGTGGTTTCTAACGGCAAGTCTTGTAGTGTTAAAACAGTTTCTCATGAGCAGTATGAGGTGTTATCATGAAGCACTAATAATGAAGATCGATTGACAAGTCGGGGCTGTTTTAATGCGAGTTTCGCCATCATTTTCGGAGTTCTGCACTGTAAACATCTGCATTTATTGCTTGACTAGATCTGTGGAAGCTGTAGTGAATTACACCATGAAGTGACCACCAAACAGTTATCATCACCTTTCTATGGGTAAACTTTAAGGCATTGATGTGGCGTTTGACCTGGGATCAGCCATTGCGTTGTTCACTTGCGATTATCATAAAGAATCCACTTTTCATTACACGTCACAATTCGGCCTAAAATCCTTTCTTTTTTATACCGGTTTGACAGGATAAGGCAAGCTTCAACGCGCACTACTCTCTGCAAATAAGTTAAATCATGAGGTACCCATTTTTCAAGTATTTTTATTTTAACGATTTGGTGTAAATGGGTCAATATAGTGGGTATGCTAACGCCAAACCATGGCACTTTGACTCGGATCGGCTTCCACCATCACCTTCAGTTCATCGTTATTTACCTTAGTGGCTGGTCTTCCTCGTGGTTCATTCTTTAATTTCCAGTTTCCACTACGGAAGCGGTTAAACCAAAGACGCACGGTGCGTACGTTAGCCGTATCCTCTCCAAACACAGCATTGACATTACGAGCCGTTTCTGGTGCGTTAGTCCCACGTCGAAATTCGTATTTGAAAATTACTCTGATTTTATATCCATATCAATGTTCACTTCAAAAGCCGAATGAAATAAATACAGTTTAAAAACACGCCTTCATAGCGTATCAAACTAAAAAGTGTAAAATAATTTTCAAAATAGGCAGAAAATAATTAATGAACGAAATATATTAATATTATTGTGAAAAAAGCGTGAGGTGTTCAACTTACGAAAATGTGGCACAAAGCTTAATATATTTCGTTCATTATTATTTTCTGTCTATATTGAAAATTATTTTACACTTTTTGGTTTGATATGCTATGAAAGCGTATTTTTTAGTTTTTTTAAACTATATTTATTTATTTATTTTTATTGCAAACAGTGGCAAACTGATGGTAAGTGTTGCTGCCGCTCATGGACCTTTTCAAGGCCGCTGCCTACCGCGAAGAGAGTGAAAGGAGTGTGAATGCGTGCATTGAGGCTTGGTGATACCAAAGGCACCACCAAAGCCCTCCATACGCAAACACCTTCAGAAAGTTGGGCTTCCGGCTCTCTCGCTCAGCGAACGAAGCGTAGTAACAAATTGCTACTAATCAGACGTCGATTTTCTGCGAGAGCGTGGTACTACCCCGGACGGACCGGCCCGCGGCTGTAGACAGATAGCTGTCGACAGTGTGGTCCTACCACTAGTAATTTCACTTATTAGTAGAGTCCGACCGAAACAGGTTTGCCGGCCGAAACCGAAACCGAATATTCGGCCGTGGCTGCAGTTCCGGCCGAAATCGAAACCAAAACTCACGTGGTCAAGGATAAAATTCCTTAAAATAGTGAAAGTTGGTGCATGGATAAACCATTATTCTGCATTAATTAGGACATGAAATGGAAACACAGTATATTAATTTTTTACAATCTCTTTTTTATATGTGGCTTGATTTGTTAATAACAAAACAACAAAACAAAGTTACTGACTCAATATTTAACTATATAAATCATTCAGTATAGTATTCAGTAGTATTCAGTCCAGTCATCTTAGGCCGAATTAGGTGAAAATCTCGGCAAATCGACATACCCAGTTATATACTACGTAAAAATTGGTTGATTAAAACGTGACATCATCGTACGCTCGACTCTTCTGATTAGGGCTGTTGATATTTTTAAAAATATAGTTTTTTCGAAACATCGATATTTTTAAATATATCAATATCCAAGTTTGATATAACGAAAAAAAAATCGATATTATTCCAGGTGACCACTTTTTAACTTCGTTAATTGCAGGGTTGCCGTGATGAGCTTTTTAAAGTGAATGTTTTATTACGTTGCCTCAAACTTTTTCATTCAACTATTGCATGTCGCGTGATGGTAAGCCCCGGAGTAAGGGTAAAGTGAAAGGCGCTCGACAGAGCAGTCGAGGCCAATATGGCGGCGCCTATGGTTCGCATCAGCTGACCGTATGTAGTGTATAGATTATTAGTCATTTGTGCCAGTGCTCCGCGCTATTTGTTTGTTTTTATTAGTGTTTAATGTAAATATTGCTAATTTTCTGTAATGAGAAAAAAGTTTCACTTTTACCGTGGTTTCATAAAACCACACAATTTTTTTTTATGAAATTCTAGGAGTAAGTGATAACTGATTAATTATCAATTTCATGCCAGCATTTTTACAATAGTTAATCTATTGTAAAAATCTATTGTTTACGGTGATTTTGTAGAATAAATACTTTACAAGAAAAGATAAAACATCAAATTTATTCAAATAAATATCGACCCTCGATACTTACTTTTTAGTATCGATACATCGTCCAAACAAATTTCAGTAATAAACATAGATATTTTTAAATAATGATATAGATATTTCGATATATCGATCAATGCTCTCCTTCTGAAATCAAGTTGTTGTTTCTAGGGATTATTTTGTATTGTTACCCAGTTATTGCATAATAAGTTATTAGTTATTTGTATTCAAGTATTAATCTTTGTGAATAAAAGACTTAACACCATGACTGAAACCAGTTTGGTCAAAGCACAGTCAGATAATCTTCCTAAACTAGACGTGCTTATGATGACGACGCATTTCGCCTCTAATTCAGATTTTACGTCTGCTGAATTCAGAGGAGTAAAAGCTGCAAGGTAAACAAGAGTAGTAGTAATATATTTAATAAACGTAATATAATAAAAATATCGATATTTCAATATATTTTTTTTTTCAATATATCGAACCTCGATATTTATACATTTAAAAATGCCGATATGTCGAAATAACGATATTTTAAAAATATCAACAGCCCTATATTTAACGATATTTTTAAAAACATCAACAGTATGTTTAAACCGCCCAAAGATGACAGCGATTTAATTTTTTTTAGCGTAATGGTTTATATTTTGGAAAAAAATATATCTTGATCGATTTATTTTTCCTTAACCGATTATTAATAGTCTGTGGACAATATGAAAAAATCGTTATGCCACATCACTTAGCCCAGTGGGCGGTACCCGTCAATGAAAAATGTAATTACCTTCAAAACATTTCGATCGGTAAAAAATAGAAAACTTCTTGGACGTAAACTGTCAAAATGGGCCTTTTATTTTGTGACAACTATAGTAGAAACATTTAAAAAATAAAATAAAATCATGCATATGCCCTATTCCCGAGCAAGGCCGCCAGCAACCGCCAAAATGTTGCCGCGAGAAACGAAGTTAGGCGAGCGTGCACGACAACTGCCGAAATCAGTTTCGGTTTTGGCACAAGTTTCGGCCCTTTTTGGCCGAAACCGAAACTGCCGCCGAAACTTGATTTTTGACCGAAACAAGGACGAAACCGAACTTTCAGTCGGACACTACTTTTTAGTGAATAGCCACTAGAATGTAATTAGTATGCGTATTAGATTTGTCGGTATATTGATGAATGTGTACGGCTCAAGACGCAATTATTACCATAGGAAAGTCTCTACGCGTCTGTGTTATGCTGAGTGCCCAACTAACTCTATCTCTCTTACTCTCATGCAAAGGATGCGGAAAGAAATTGATGAATCCTTGCGAATCTAATTAGGATAATCGAATTTTTTTTAAGCGGATTATTGCATCCAACGACTGACGTCAAGTCACCTGCTCCGGTGGTCGGCCCAACGACGAAGGCGACGTGTCGCGCGGGTGGGTTACAGGTGTCGCGCACACCTTACGTCCCTCTGTCGCCCCGGACGGAGCGGGCGATGAGTGCGCTGACCGCATCCCGGGGTGGGCAAAAAAAAATCGGAATATTGCATTGTCATGGGTATTTGATAAATGTGTAAAGTTTGAAAGTCGAACGAACAAATGTCATACATTTTTGATGTGAAACATCTATAGGCGAGGGTGACCGTAATCGTTGCGTGGCGTTTAACGCCACGCCACGCCTCGCGGTCCCCTAATAATTATATATTAAAAAAAATATTTGGATGCATATACTTACATTTATGTAATGAAACCATGGTGCGATTTAAAATTTTGTACAACGCCATCTAGTGAACTCAAAGTAAATTGTTACTTATAATGTATATTAATGAAAATAAATGTTTATTGAATAAAAATCACCATTTTTTGGAAAAAAACCGCGATATTTTATTAATACTTTATGCCTTAGTTTTATCGTATTAGTTCCTGTCGTAATCTAATGTTCTTTTATGCATATATACTTGTTTTATAAATTAATATAAAATTCTCTAACTTAGTAATATAAATATACCAGTAGGTATGGTATTTAGTTTACTTTCAGCTACGAAAACTGGAGAACCGTTTTTTTATAGGCTTTTATTAGTTTCGGGTGTATAATTATATATTTATTTCTTTGTATATTACCGACTTCATAGGAATTGGATTTTGACTCACTTTGAACAGTCAAATTTCATTTAAAAGTTGAAAATTTAAGGAGGACCAATGACGTTAAAATTATTTAGATAGCTTGTCTTATTATCATTACAGGATTAAAAATTTCTTTATTAAATATATTGAAGCTGAGAGTTGGTCGTTAGCTCGATAAATGCCGCCATTTCTGTTTCCTAAATCACACTCTTCGTGCGGAAAGAATGTCTGTGAACGGATGAAAGCATTTCATTTTTTATAGGCTTTTATTAGTTTCAGCTGTGTATTTATTTGTTTGTATGTCACCAACTCCTTAAGAATTGGATTTTGACTCACTTTAAACAGCTTGTCTTATTATCATTACAGGATTAGAGAGTTCTTTATAAAATATATTGGAGCTTAGAGTTGGTCGTTTGCTCGATGGATGGCGCTATTTCTGGTTTATAAATCGCAAATTATTTCAAGCTATGTTTTAGAAGGTTCATTTCGTTTGTACTAAGTGACGTTACCATAAATATGAGTCGTAAAGTCAATTTTAAAATGGGATAATTTATTCGATACGATACCTACCAAAAAGTACTTATTGACTAAAACATCGAATACAAAAGTATCGGTATCGAAAGAAAAGTACTCGATACCTAAAGATAAAGTAAATAAAAGTACTCGATACTTTAAACAGTACATTACTTATCTTTTGATACTATTCATGAGTTCAGTATCGATACTTTATATTAGATACCGTGTCTCTACTCGTACAAAATAGTTTCAATGTTTCACATCTGTCAGGCGTCCTGAGCGACGGCTCACTTTTTTAAATTTAGAATCTTATAGTTTTCGTTCTAAAATAGTTTGACTTTGATATTTGACACCATGCAGGTTTAATTTTAATTCAAATTGGCTAGTACGTTAAAACGGCAATATCATATTTAAACCCCTATTAGTTATTAAATTTAACCCCCAGTCACATAATTAGTTATTAAATATGACCCATATTTTGATAAAAATTGACTAACGTACATTTCGTAAGACAGCACATACAGAAAAATATTTGAATGGAGATTCTCATTCTCACTCATCACAGTTAGCTATCGTGTATATATCTTAGTTGCAGAGAGTACGAAGGTTTAGTGACGATAAATATTTGGCTGGAGAGCCACAGCATATTACGCAGGTTTTACGTGGCAAACCAGCTGCAAGTTTTTCGCCCCCATCGCACAGACCGTGTGAAATAAGTCCGCCCCTGACTATGAATACTGAAAAGTGTTCGAAAAGTCGAGTAATCAAAAATCAAATACAAACGCGATAAAACACGGTAAAATAATTTTATTTATAATGTACACATAACAATATGTTATTGAATTGGACTTCTTCAATTATCTCGCTTGTTAAAGCTTTTCTATCATAATCCTAGGTAATACGTATGCAATTGTGAGTTGATATTATTATACCAGATTATAATCTGGTGCAAATGTAAGTATTGATTACTCAACAATATACATATAACATTATTTAATCTCTGATAGAGGTGTGGGTCATTCTTGGTGGATATACGAGTATATAATGTGTCATAAAGTAATTCTACGTATAATACAAATCACATATTGCATCACTACATTTCGTAGTGACGAAGTTTAAATACAATTTACCCCTAGCTTACCCGTGGGTGTCATAAAAGATGACTGTGGGACATAATTTGCATCTAATATCTATGCAAGGGAAAGAAAACTGGAAATAAAGCCCTATATCAACTTCTTTTATTAACATGGTATAGTAGGTCAATATCCCTCCTACTGTGGCGAAGGCTCGTGGCCAGCGGTGGGACATACATATAAGCTAAGACGATGATGTTATTTTCATAGAATCTGACACACTATTTAGGTCTAAATATAAGTATTTATATAACATGTCCATACATAAACCTGAAACCTAAGAGAATTAGCGGTACATATATATAGATTGTTATCAAAGCTGACGAGTGCTTTGGAAAAGTGTATCTATTTGGCAGGCTGTCTCAGTACTACAGGCAGACGTAGAATTTACTAAAATACAAAAACTGCTTTGAGCAGACTGCCATCGTGTTTTTGCAATGGTGGGAGATTGAATTCCCAGTAAATGTAGCCTAGATATCGCAAAGGCGTTCGATAGGGTCTGGCACAGAGCATTTCTATCGAAGCTACCATCACACGGAATCCCCGAGGGACTCTGTAATTGGATCGCCAGCTTTTTGGATGGTCGGAGTATAAAAGTCATCGTAGATGGCTCCTGCTCCGATACCATGACCATTAATGCTGGTGTACCACAAGGCTTGGTGCTCTCCCCGACGTTGTTTATCCTGCATATCAATGACATACTCGAGACATATCGAGAGTTTGCGTTGTTATGCGGATGACAGCACGGGTGATGAGCGGTACACCGAGCAACTGAGAGTATTGGGATTCTCGGCGTCGAAATATCGAGCAAAGTCCAGTTTGGGAGTCATTTGGAGGACAAAGCCAAATTGGCAAGCAAAAAGTTGGGCGTCCTGAACAGAGCTAAGCGGTACTTCACACCTAAACAGCGTCTTGTGCTATACAAAGCACAAGTCCATCCTCATGTGGAGTACTGCTCACATCTCTGGGCAGGTGCGCCCAAATATCAGCTAGACCCACTTGACTCCCTACAAAGACGGGCTGTTCGAATCGTCGGGGATCCCAGTCTTACGGACAAATTGGAGTCGCTGGAGCAGCGGAGAGACTCTGGGTCACTCTGTGTACTCTACCGACTCTTTCACGGGGAGTACTCCGAGGAACTGTTTGACTTGGTACCACCGTCACCATTATACCAACGTACCACTCGACATCGTAGCAGGGTTCATCCATTTCACCTGGAAACGTTATGGTCTTTAACTGTACGTTTCCAGCGATCATTTCTCCCACGTACGTGTAAGCTCTGGAATGAACTACCTGCTGCTGTGTTTCCCGAGCGCTATGATATGTCCTTCTTTAAACGAGGTTTAAGAAGAGTATTTCCTTCACGGTAGGCAACGGCCTGGCTGTGCCCCTGGTGTTGCAAAGGTCCATGTGCAGCAGTTTCACTTACCATCAGGTGTGCTGCTTGCTCGTTTGCCACCGTTGGCAATAAAAAAAAAAGAAATGTCTTTTTATTATTGCTGATGATAGAAAACGAGCAAGCATGATGTTAAGGGATACTGCAATATTAGAGGCATAGGGAAGCCCTTGCCTACCATGAAGAAAGTGTCCTTCTTAAACCTCGTTAAACGAAGGATCTGTCATAGCGCTCGGAAAATACAGCAGCACGTAATTTATTTCAGAACTTGAAATGTAGAAGAAGGAGTAGGAAAATTGATAGCCGATAGACGTACAGTTGAAGACCGTAATGTTTCCAAGTAGAATGAATGAATTCTGTGGAGTAGTAAGTTTGTAAAACGGCGATAGTGGTACCAAGTCAAATAGTAAATACCTCAGAGCAGTCTCTATGAACAAAGCCGATAGTCTACATAGAATGACTCAAAGTTTCTCCGCCATTCTAGTGACTCCAACTTGTTCGCGAGACAAAGATCCCGATGTTATCAGCAGCACATCTTTGCAGAGAGTCAACTGGCTGATATTTGGGCGCGCCTGCCCAAAGAGCAGTACTGCTCATAGCAGTACTACATATGAGGAGGAACTTGTGTTAATATAGCAAATACCTTCTCTCGACAAACTACCACACGGCTCTGTTCAGGATCCTTAGTTTTTTGTTTGTCAATTTGGCTTTACTCTCCAAATCCCAAACAGCAATTTGCTTAATATTTTGACGCTGATCCTAATACTCTCAAACATTTGAAATGTTACTCAATGGAACTTAGGCGCCATGACAAATGGGTTTTCTTTGCTGTGAATCGCCTGACTGTTCGCTGCGTCATGCAGCTTTCACGAAAAGAGCTTCTACACTATAGGATGGTAGGTCGTCTGACAGCTTCCGCGTCTAAAGTCGAGTTACAGGTAATAAATAGACCTAGAAGATAAGCCTTTGCTCTGTGGGCTAGACTGCCATCATGTTTCTTTAGTGGTGGGAGATTGGACTGACAGAAGTTGCCTACACCCAGCCGGATAGCTTTCCAATCGTTCGCCAGTTCTGATAAAATGTTCAGCCCTAGTTGGCTCGGGCGGATAGCCTCTTTACTAGATCTAGAAGGGACATAAAATTATCTCTTTAACATTTTATGGCCTATTCCAGACCCAGTATGCGAACTGCTTCTGGCGTATAACCGTCCTGCAGGTTTATTTAAATCAAGGTCGGTTGCAACCACCAATGGGTATTTTGGTGTTTGTATGGATAAATCAATCCCCGTAATAGCCGTTTCAGAAAGATAGTCCAAAAACTTGCGTCCTTAGTACCACATACAAATGTTTTGTTTTCCTTTGTCATTGTGTTTTAAATACATTAAATGAGGTTAAACAATAATAAATGAAACAAGAAAGTGACATAGTAGATATTAGCCATCTGATATATGAATTATTAGCAATTTGTTTTTCCTCCAGTCTCTTATTTTGCGATAAAATTAAATCAGGCATTAGCCTAAATTCCATATTTCTTATTTTTATCATTTATATTTCTTATTTTTATTGAATTTTTATAAAAACATATAATTGAGCTAACAAATACACTATAGACGGATGACAAAGCTCTTATATAAGCTTCTTCTCTTACATTCATCCATTAGCCCAATGATGTCTGTGGCTTCAAGCCTAAGGTTCGAGGTAGATCTTGATTATAGTCGCCGCGCTGGACGCGCGAGTTGACGGTCGTAGTTGATTCAAAAGTTTGCTAGTAGAACAGGTCTGCTTGTTTACCTGATGATCTTTCGGCTATTTTTTAGACTCTTACGGTAAGGTAAAGGAGTCTGATTTTTTTTTTTTTTTTGTGGGTGGTCTATGGTATGCGCACGCGCCGTCCAGTCCGTCCGGGGCGATGAAAGGACGGCGCGCGGGCCCATAACCCACCCGTACCCACGTCACCTCGTTGTTGGGCCGACCACCGGAGCAGATGTGACTTGTCGTCAGTGGTCGGCCCGACGGAATACCCTTTCGGGTACCCTCACCTCTTGACATCCTGGGACGTCGGTCGCCGTCGCGCGGTTAGCCACATTGCGAGTGACGGACAATTCCCCGGTCCGATCACCCGCGGCCTCGGCTAGGGCGGAATTAGGCGCAGATACTCGCGCCTGCGCCGCCCGAGTCGCCGGCGGCGGAACGTGTCACCGAATAGGATCTCTACTCGCACACGATCCGCCGCCTCCTTCCGTGAGATTACGGCCTCACAGAAGGCGGCGACCGCGTCCCAGTTCCTGACGCTGACGAGCATCTCCCTGGCGATGGTCGGCAGCGCCAGGTCGGCACCGATAATCGCGACGAGTTCACGGCGTTCCCCCTCCCACGCAGCACACTCCTCAAGCGTGTGCTGCGCCGTGTCCTTGTCGCAACTGCAGTGGTGGCAGGACGGTGTGCTCTCCCTCCTGACAATCTTGTGCAGGTACTTCGCGAAGCATCCGTGCCCCGTCAGCACCTGCACCAGTCGGAAGGAAAGCACCCCGTGCGTCCGCTCCAACCACTCCATCAGCACCGGCCGGAAGGCCTCGACGGTCCTGACACCGTACCGAGGACTCTCCAGCCGGACTGCCCAACGGGCAATGACTCCACGGCGGGCGTCGACCCGCCAGGCGGTGATCTCCTGCAGGGAGACCATACCGCCGCGGGCACGCGTCTCCGACACCCGCCGATAAATGTCGGCGAGCATCTCCGTCTCCACAGGTCCCACGGGGGAGTTCCGGCCAAGAGGCACGCTGCCTCCGTCGACATCGTGCGGTAACCGCGTATGGCCCTGACGTCAAACAAGCGTCGAACAGTCCCCTGAGGCGTGGTCCTAGGTGTTCGAGGACCAGGGCCAGCACACGGTTCGGAATACCGTCGGGCCTGGGAGCGGTGGATTTGACTCGCATACGCGCCACCGCCGCCCCCATTTCCGGCTCCGTGATGGGCGGAGCACTTTCATCGTCGGCCGCCCGGTCGCTGTCCGGCGAAGCCATGACCGGGGGCGTGTGCTCCGCCCGCCGTGGAAAGAGGTCCTCGACAACTCTGGTGAGGCGGCTGGGCTGGAGAGTCTCGGTGAGGGGGGGGCCCCGCCCGCGGAGCTTGTTCAGCGCCGCGAGGCAGGGGCGACCCCAGGGGTCACGCTCGAGACTGTCCAACATCTCCCGCCGACTATCGTCCTTCGCGGTACGGACGGCCAGCCTGAAGGCAGACCGCGCACTGCGGTAAGCCTCGTACAGCTGGCCCTCCCGCTCAGCGTCGCGGTGACGCGCTCGGCTGCGGGTGTAGGCCCTTCGGGCACGTATGCACGCGGCCCGAAGGTCCGCCAATTCTCGGGACCACCAGGGGACCGAGGAAGGCCCCGAAATCCGTCGCGCTCCTGTTAGGGGAGAAGTAAACACCAAATAGCGTAACCTCTCCCCATTCCGCCGCGACATACCCATCGCCCCTGTCCTTGAGCAACAAAGGCGGGGAATGCCACGACGTGGAGGCGACGATTGCCACAGAGCCGTCACTGCTGCCCAGCCAATTGGGCCGGTCAGGCACCACATACGGCTCCGCGGCTACGGCTGCACCGATCAACCACTCCGCCATGGCTTGCGGAAAACGTCCTGTGCCTCGGCGGCGTGGTTGAGGTTGGTCTGCAGTAGGTGGTAGGATTCGGTCGCCATTAGTGGGCCGTATCCATCACCTCCTCCACGCTGGCGGGCGATCGGGTCGCGCTAAGGGCGGGAGCAGCCGGGGTCGTCGGGCCGCTCCACCCCTTTGGAGCCGAAGCCGGGGGTCTGCAATCCTTGGCCCCCATGCGGTGTGTGGCGGGCCTATTGCCCGTCGCACATGCGGGGCAGTGGGGGGTGGCGGCGCAGGATGCCGCCTTATGCCCGGGTTGACCGCAGCGGAAACAAAGGTCGCTGCAGTCAAAGCAGTTAGTGCATGTCGGCCGAGTGTGTCTGACCGCCATGCACTTGTAGCACCTCGCAGGCCGGGACTCCAGCACGGTTACCCGCGCCGAGCTCCAGCCCACGAGGAGCCTGCCTGAGTCGGCCAGTTTCTTGGCCGATTCCACAGGGCACCGCAGCCAGGCGGCACCGACACCGCCCGGACCAGGGCGGATGGCGCCAATTCGGACGGTGTCCGAGGCACATCCGGTTCTAGCCACGATAGCCTCCCGGACGTCCTCCACCGTCACGGAATCGTCCAGACCCGTAATGCGCATTTCGGCACACTTTACGGGCCTGGCGATTCGGACGCCACCCTCCTCCTCGAACAGACCCCGCAACTTCGTGGCCAAACTGTCTGACGCCTTGGCGCCCTCGGCCCCAGGGAACTCCAGGATCCGAGCCCCTGTCTGGGCCTTGCGGGTCCTAGCTTCGACGCCTCCAATGTCAGAGACGTCTAACTCCCGCCGGGCGCGACTCAGGACGGCCTCGTAGCTTAGGCCCCTCTCAGCCGCCTCAGGCAGCACAGTAATAACAACTGCGGCTGATTTTGGCGGCCGGAGCCCCTTGCGCGACCTCTTGTCTCTCTTCTTTTTTCCGGCTCCCGCCTGGGGAGCAGCAGCTTCCGCGGCGTTTTTGGCTGCCGCTCTCCTTTTCTGACCGCAGTCCGACGAAGCATCCCTCCCCTCTATGCCAGTTTTGCAGTAGCCTGTCAAGGCTATAGCGTGGGAACTAGGCTCCCCGTTTGTGGTGGTTTTGGGCATCTCACCCCTCCTGTCTGCATCTTTATCATACGAGAAATCCATAAGGTTCCCACGAGTATAGGAGAAATAACGGTCCACACGGGCAGAGATCCCGATACCCGGGTAAGCGTACATTTGTATCCCAACACAGGGGGTCCGCAGGTACCCTGGCTGGGGGCGCGCTAACGACTGAACAACCCATCAGCCATGCATCCTCTCGCCGCGCGCCAGAACTTAAGATTCTGGGTGATTGTTTTATAGAGGTTTTCTTCCTCGCGGTCCAGGCGGTTAAGCCAAGACCCTCGCTCCTGAATCTAGGCCTCAAGACAAATGTCCCGAAGCAAGAATCAGGTCTACGATTTGTCGCGGTTGGCAAATGCCTGCCCAGTCCTCAAACGAATGAGTGACTGGGCCCGTCGAATTTTCGCGTCCAATAACCCTCTACAATTAGAGGGCATGGAGCGAATTTGGGGCATCCCACAAACTGGGCCCCCCCTCGGGCCAGATATTTGCCACGAGCGACAATTCCAGAGAGCAGTCCAAGGAATTGTCGCTCGTGCCCAGGGTACACCACGCGGAGGTTTCTGGCGTAGCACCCCAAAGGATTCTGATGCATTATATTCTTAACTAGGGAATCTTATCTGATATAGAAGGGCAGGAAGATGTCTTCTTTACAAAAAGCCTGTGCATTGAATATCTGTCCCCTATCTGTCACCAAGTCAAGCAAAAATGCGATACTGCCGTAACATCCTTTTCTCGAAATAATTCAGGCAATTTTCGACCCCTATAACTTCGTTGTAAATAAAATTAGAAGCCTGGTTCATCAGTAATCAAACAGGCATTATAAATACGGTATATTTCAAACTTCATTCAATTTGAACAAATAGTTGAAAGAGTAGAACTAGGCAAAGTTTCGTAATTTTAACACTTTTTTTTTCTTGGGTGTGGGCTAAATTGACACTTACTGACTGATTGTCCGATAATCAAAACTACAATACAATTCACCACTCCCTATCTTGCCCGCCCGTAAAAGACGACTGAGGGAAATCATATGCATATACATCTGTGCAAGAGAAGGAAAATTCGAAACAAAACCCTATTCCAACACGTCTGACCAGCGTGAAATAGTAGGTCAATTGCCCTCTCATTATGGAGGAGGCCTGAGCCCAACAGTAGGACATATGTAGGCTGAGGTGATGAACGGATATAATATGCATAAAACATCTATGTAAGACAATAAAGACTCGAAATAAACCCTTATACCAGCATGGTATAGTTGATCAATTTTTCTCGTATTGGGGAGAAAACCAAGACGACGACTGACAAACTGTATGCAAGAGTCAACAAAAGAATTTTATTACTAGTGGTGTGCATATCTACTTGTATTTTCTGCACGGTCACAGCATTCGATAGGGCTACTAAAGGTAGTCTCCTAATACAGATACGTGAGGCGAAAGAGACATTAATAACAGTTATAATTGCATGCTGTAATTCTAATTTCTAATGTACTAAAATGTTATCAACGCCGTGTCTGTGTAAACTTGTTAAACGTTCATCTCATACGTACTCGTATATGGCTAATTTGTTAAAAGGTAGTATAATATGTAAATTACTCTAATATTCTAGAAGGTTAGCCTGTGGTCCGGGCAGTTTCCGGAGCAATGGAAGTGTGGACGGTTGTGTCTACTGCGGAAGGAGGGTCGCCTAGCTGACTCCTCTTCCGCATATAGACCACTGGTGCTGCTGGATGAGATGGCTAAATCATTCGAGAAGGTGCTCGCAGACCGTCTCGTCCAGCACCTCGAGGAAATTGGGCCGGGACTGTCAGAGAGACAATACGGATTCAGGAGCGGTCGGTCAACAATTGACGCGCTGGCCGCTCAGAATTCCCTGGCCACCGAAGCAGTGGCCAAAAAGGAAGTCCTCCTGGCAGTCTCGCTTGATATTAAAAACGCTTTCAACAGTCTCCCTCACGAGACGTTAAAAGAGGCGCTCCGGTACCATGGAGTGCCTCCGTATCTTGGCAGGCCGTTGGAAGCGTACCTCGAGGAAAGGCACGTGCTCTGGGAGGGGGGCGACGGGCGTATACATCGCCATCGAGTGGAGTGCGGCGTCCCACAGGGCTCGGTTCTCGGTCCGATGCTGTGGAACGTCGGGTTCGACTGGCTCCTACGGGGTCAGCTCCTTCCTGGGATGGGGATCATCTGCTACGCGGATGACACCCTCGTCACGGTGAAGAGGGCGGACTTCCGGGGGGCTGTCCGATTGGCAGAGGAAGGAGTAGCGCTCGTCGTAGACCGGATTGGGATGTTGGGTCTGAGGGTCTCGCTGGACAAAACCGAGGCCCTCCTTTTTCATGGCCCACGTCAAGGTCCCCCCCGAGGAGCACACATCAGTGTGTCTGGGGTTGCCGTGCCGGTGCAGGCCCATATAAAATATTTGGGTCTGCACCTAGATTCAAACTGGAATTTCGGGCCACACTTTGCCCAGCTTGTCCCTAGGCTCGTCAAGTCGGCCGCGGCGCTGGGAAGACTTTTGCCAAACACTGGCGGTCCAGGGTCGACATGCCGACGTCTCTACGTCGGCATCCTGCGTTCCATGGCACTGTATGGTGCTCCTATCTGGTTGGAGTCCCTCACCGTCCGCAACAGAGCCCTTTTGCGACGACCGCAGAGGGATATGGCGGTGAGGGCCATTAGGGGCTACCGTACTGTGTCATGGACTGCAGCGACACTGCTGGCAGGCGACCCGCCTTGGCCACTGGTGGCGGAGGCGTTGGCAGAAGTGTACCGGTTCCGCGCCACAGCACGAGCCAACGGAGAGCAAGTGTCCATAAGGGGACTGGGCAGAGCCCAGGAAGTGGCCCGAAGGGAAGTAATCCGGCGGTGGAGGGAAGAGCTGGAGTCCCCCGTAGCAGGGCAGGGGACTGTGGAGGCGGTCGCGCCACATCTCCACCGCTGGCTCAGGAGAAGGCACGGCAGCCTTACATTTAGGATGGTGCAGGTGCTTACCGGACATGGGGTCTTCGGTAAGTACCTGCACAAAATTGGAAGAGAAGATGTCATGAGTGTGGCGCGGCAATTGACGATGCGCGCCACACACTGGAAGTATGCCCCGCCTGGGGGCCTCAGCGCCACGTCCTGTCAACGGACATGGCAACAAGAGACCTGTCGTTGCCGACCATCATCTCCAAGATGCTCGGCAGCGACAGCTGTTGGTCGTCGATGGCCTCCTTCTGTGAGGCTGTCATGACAAGGAAGGAGGCCGCGGAGCGGGCACGCGAGGCGCTCGCGTCCGCTGACTCGCTCCGCCGGCGACCGACCAGGGAGGAGGAGATGCCGCTATGCGCTCCTCCACCCACCACTCTGAATGATGATAGGACGTGGCCAGACAGCCAAGCGTTGGGGTATCGGGGATAGAATGTTATCAGACGATCTCTGCGGCACCCCGTAAAAGCGCGGAAGGGGCCGCTGTGGTTTTAGTGGGTATTTCGGTCACTTCAGTGGCCGGCGAGTCCCACACACACTCCCCTGTCTGTAACCGGCGGGGGAATAGTGCGCAAATGCATTTCCACAGCGTGAAAAAAAAAAAAAAAAGAAGGTTAGTCTGCAGAATTGAGATAAAATATATTTTAATTTACTATCTAATTCTGCTATCAAAATCCATATAAACATATTATGCCTTAAATAAGATCGTCAATAAATTCTAGTATTAACGCAAGATATTGGATTTCTATTGCAACAGAGTCTCGCATATACTTTTTAATTCTCTCAAATATTATAAATCTAGTCGTATAAAGTCGTTCATCTTTTTCCTATAAAAAATTGATCAGATTTAAGATATAATTATAACGCCATTATTGACGTAAATTACATCAAGTTAATAATTTATATCAGTGAAATTATCTGACAGACTTATGATTAATACGAATAAATCGTCAGAATTTGAAAAGAAAATTATTGTTTGTGTTAGCGATATTCATATTAGATGATATGTTTAACTTTTTATTACATCGAAACTATCATAACTGGATTAAATGAAATGAGAATGAACCTCAAAAGATAATATGTTTTCACAACGTTACGTATATTTTACATCATTCAATCTTTCTTGTTAAAAATTTAATTTATTTCCAGTGCTGAAAAACAAACAAATATTATTCATATTCCTGAACTAGATACACACTCCTTAGTCCTACGAAATATGTGATGCGCTTATTGATGCCAAACAGGCGCATTTCCAAACTTCGAGCATACTCCTTATTGACAATTGCCTTAGAAAATCTTTAAAAATCAAGGCAAATCTTATTAAATAATACAGTGGATGCGGCGAATCTACATAGATTACGATAGCGAATTATGTTCAAAGTTAACTTGTAAAGTGATCAGTCAACGAAATGAAAAGGTAAAAATGGGACATGTCTATAACATTTCCTTGATTGTTAATTTATTTATTGATTACGAAAAACATACGTGTACGTAGTTCTTAGTTTTTTTTATTGTCTAATGATAGGTATGTAGAATATAGACTGCACAGATGGCGTAGTGGTTAAGATAGCGACCTACAGCGCCAGTGTCGGGGGTTCGAATCCCACGCGGGACAACACTTTGTGCGATCCACAAATTGTTGTTCTGAGTCTGGATGTAATTTGTGTCCGATAATTATATGTTTAAAAAGTCCCCCGCAATACAAGGATTATTTCCTTAGTGCAAGGTGTTGTCTTAAATTAATTAATTAATAATAAAGGGATAATTAATTAATTAATTAATTAATAATATTAGGAATATGAAAGCTACTGTGATTACTAGTAAACTTTTAATGCCTCAGTATACTCCTTTGGTTGTCTATTAGAGATGGTTTAGTTTTACTTTTGAATTCACAACTTAAGCTATTGCTGTGGTGCCTTAACTTTGGTAGCGCATCAGGTGAGTTAACCTTTTGAGTAATTATGACCGTCAATGTCCCAATAATAAAGCGCTGAAACGTCGCCCTTTTACGGTTGGGCTCCCTGCATCTGCAGCTGTTCTAAGTCCGACCATCCACGGTCTTTGCTAGAGCGACATCAATCCGAGATGCCCAGGTTCCGTCGCTAATTGTACCTTTGGCGGAGCAGATCTGACATTTGCCTTCCTTGTAATATATGAAAAAAGAATACATTTTTTCAGTATCACACTCTTTGTAGCGTTAAATTACGTTTTACTAGTGGTCGCTAACGAGATATCAATCATGTTTAGTACTGAATAACATGGGGTTACTAGATGTTCTAATAAAGTATTTTACTTTTTTCTTTCCTTTTATTATTTCTTTTTTTATTTGAGTTTTAATTTTCTTATTTGCTTTAATCAGTTTCAATTTGAAAATAAACTATTTTTTATAACTTAGTTCTTATGAGAGTGATAATTTTTTTACTTAGTGTAACTAAAGGATTTATCAAGATTATTAAAGTGAAAATACCAGTAAAAGAAATTACACCTAGAGCAACATTGTCACTTGTCCAAAGCTTAAACATTGTCTTATCGAAGGCATAGCAGAGAGCGGTGGAAGCAGATGCATAAGTTACTATTCCAAGAACTATATGTGTTATTTTAGATACAATTGGTGGAATGAATTTGCGTAAATTATTCGAGAAGAGAGCAGCAATTCCAACAATAACGCTCACTGTGGTGAAGACTAACGCTACCAAACCTGAAAAGCAGAGAAACAGATAATTTAGAATTACTTGAACTGATGTTGTTTCATCTATTTAAAAGAGTTTTTAAAAGAGTCCTTGTGGTGACGGAGTAAGAATACAATTCACCACCCCCTATCTTACCCGTGGGTGATCGTACGAGACGACTAAGGGATATAAAACGCATATAACATCTATGCAAGAGAAGGAAAACTCCAAATAAAACCCTATACCAACACGTCTGACCAGCATGGTATAGTAGGTCAATTACCCTTCCATTATGGAGGAGGCCCGAGCCTAACAGTGGGACGTATATGGGCTGAGATGATGATGATGATGAAAAGAGGTTTTGTGCGGGGATGGAGTAAGAGTACAATTCACCACCCCATCTTGCCCATCGATGTCGTAAAAGACTACTTTTCGAAATATAAGTGTGAACCTTATTTACGTCATCACACATAACTGAAATGGTTAACATAATGATTGATTGCTGATGTTTACGCGAGCACTACACATTGTGAATAAAACTACTTTTACGGATTATATCGCGTTTGTATTTGATTTATGATTGATTGTGGGTCAAAATTTAATAAATTTATAACTAATTTTCTGTATCGGGTAGATAATTATAAATGTCTGTAATAACGGTTACTTGTTGGACGTGAGACACCTTAGTCCGCCCGTGACCATGAATGCTGCAAAGTGTTGGAAACGTCGGGCAATCATATATCAAATACAAACACGATATAATCCGTAAAAGTAGTTTTATTCACAATGAAATGGTTAAACTGAAAGTTGCAAGTTTTTTTTTCATTAGTTTCATTTACTGATACCGCCCTAGCCGAGGCCGTGGGTGACTGGACCGGGGAGTTAGTCCGTCACCCGCCGAGAGGCCGACCGTGCGAGGAAAGACCAACGTCCTCCCTGAAGGGGGGACATCGGTCGAGGAGAAGGTACTCCTCAAGGGGTATTCCGTCGGGCCGACCACTGACGACAAGTCACCCTGTTCCGGTGGTCGGCCCAACGACAAGTCACCCTGCTCCGGTGGTCGGCCCAACGACGAAGGCGTGGTGTCGACGTTATAAAAGACGACTAATAGATATAACATACAAATCATATATACGCACTAGAAGGGAAACGGTATATTTATATCGTTAGTATTTACTAATACGGCAACCCAAAATTTTATTGAAATATTCACCAACAAAATAAATACCTACTTATTGTATTTGAACCATCGATATAATATATGTACTTCTTATAATATATGTAATTCTATGATTTGAACAATTATTTTAAATTGCACCAATTATTAATTAGATTATTTGTTTATTTAAAAACTATTAAATTCAGCTTCTGTGTTGAAAATACGAATACAAGCATAAATAATAAGCTACTCACCGACTTTACCATGCAGTGTATCAAAATTAACATCTTTATAAATCATAATCATAATACTGCCAGTCGCAGCCATCCCCGCGCCAAGTATCTGTAAGATCCAGTGGGCACGTCGCTTATTTACTTCACTGAGACTAGAAGACCACGTGTTGTATGAAGTCATACTCAGAATCGACTGTGACATTATCAGAATATACTGAAAAATAGAAATAGTATTGAAATTACTGTGGTGACGGAATCTTCCCTGTGGTAACGGAATAAGAATACAATTTGCCATCCCTTATCATGGGTGTCGTAAAAGACGACTAAGGGATAAAATATGCATATAACATCTATGCAAGAGAATAAAAACTCGAAATAAAACCTTATACTAATAAGTATGACCAGTGGTATAGCAGTTATGATGATAATGATTGGAAACAGATAATTATTCGCTGAAAAATTGTCGTTTTTTAGTAATATATCTTATATATTATAATTCGCCTTATATTTATAATTATTCTTATATTTATAATTCGTAACTTATTCTTATATATATAATTCGCCAATTCGAATTTTGGTTAAGTAACAATAATGAGTCAATTTTTATAAAGGAAAATTAAGGGGTGCTGATACACTGCCTTTTTGTCTTCACCTAGGAAGGTAAAATCATTTAATCATGAGTGTTATAAAAATATTGTCCGTATGGTGACGGAGTAAGAATACAATTCACCACTTCCTATCTTGGCCGTGGATGAAGTAAAAGACGACTAAGGGATTTAATAAGTATAGAACATTTGTGCAAGAGAACTCAAAACAAAACCCTAATCCAACACGTCTGACCAGGGTGGAATAGTGGGTCAATTCCCCTCCCTTTATGGAGGAGGCTTGGGCCAAACAGTGGGACATTTTTAGGCTGAGATGATGATGATTATAAAAATGAGATGTATTTTAAGGCAAAATTCATACTAAAAGGAACTGCCATATAGAACTGAAAAACATTTACAATATTTTATTACATTCCATTTAGTAGTTTAGGAGATTAGCCTGTACAAACACCTTGGCATATAAATATTTTGCTGATATCACGCGTCTATATAAATATTGTGTATAGTGTTATTTACGATAACTAAATATGATATCATTTTTGTTTTGATAAGGCATATTGAAGATAACCAAAGTCCTGTTCATTTATGTATACATAAAACAGTAAACTACAATTTAATAGATCATTACGTTAGTTGCAATAGATGTAAGGTAGTCGATTCTACAGATGAAGATTGACTGTATAATAAACTAATAATTATTTTAAGTTTCAGAGTATAAGTGAAGACGTCTATAACTCCAATGCAGCATATGAAATCGATGATTAATCATCATCATCATCGCAACCCACATACGACCCACTGTTAGTTTCAGGCCTTCTCTGCAATGGGAGGGAATTTGACCTACTATATCATGCTGGTCATATATGTCGGTATAGGTTTTTATTCCGAGATTTCCTTCTCTTGTACAGATGTTATATGTATATCACATAGTCGTCTTTTACGGCATCCACAGGCAAGATTGGTGAATTGTATTCTTACTCCGTCACCATATGGATGGTGAATAGTAGCAACATATATATTTGTATGCTGATCAAGTAAGAATACAATTCAGTATTTCTTAGCTCATCGCAGATATAATAAAGACAAGCCAAGATACAAAGGATAACAACATCAATACAAGCAAAAACTCGAAAGGACACCTGTGTGTTAGTGCAGATAAACTAGACTCAGCTGCATTAGTAGTAACATATCTAAATGAATAAGCTGAAAAGACGAAGTGTGTATATGAGTTTGATATTGAATGAACTGTCACTGCACTGCAATGAAAAATAATAATTTAATGAACAAAATAAAAATCCAAATTACTAGATTTTATTCCTGACTTTAGATATGCATGCGTACGCGCTTTCACGCGAGAATTACATATGTTGTTTGGATAATGTTACTTCATAACACTCATGGGTATATACTTTCGTATTCGTGAATGAGGGTAGTAGTTTCCTACTATCAATTATAGTGAGATTAAAGAAAAGAACAATATGAATCTATTTATAGATACTGCTAAGCATAATAGCTTACCCCTGGTACGCAGAGTAGAATATGTAAAAGTATAATATCCTCTAGAACAGAAGGCTCATTATATCGTTTCTTTACAGCAAAAAGTAAAGCAACACCCACAATCATGCCCATCAATATATGAACCAAAACATTGTACGATGATAGAATTGTTTTCACAAACAATTTCCCTTCTATAGCTGACATCGTTTCACTTGTATACAGAATTCACACTTTGCAACAAAATATTATATGTGTTGAATGAACACAGTGAGATTACTAATTAAGTTATAAACTGAAATACTTTATCATATTAATATTATAATATTTATTAGCCTACTCCACTTTGTTTATCTTCGGTAAACTGTCCGTAAATGTATATTGGAATGCAATTTATAACCAATGATTGTAAAACATCATTGGCAGATAATTTTATTTTTATCGGCATCTATTGATTAAATGTTATACTGTTCTTTAAGACTGCTAATTTTATCTAATCGGTCCAGGATCAAAGAAACAATACTCTGAATTCTTTACGAATTTCGGATATAATTCCTGTAATTTATATGAGTACAACTAGATAATTTTGAATACTAAAAGGCGAGGATGGGAAGGCATATGGAGATAAGCCATATATAATAAAGGCTTTTTACGGATTGAAATCCGTATCGCGTTTTAATGACACGGCTTACAAAGTGTAGTAGTGTGTAGGTGTGCTTTACTTTCAAAATATTTCCATGAATTTTTTCATGATAATACTTATTTTCAAACAGAAAAACCTGTTCATAGCAAAAACTTTTCTTCTATTTTCTAAATGTTCATGAACTTCATGAACATATGGTCATACAATAAGAAGGATATACATATAATAATATATAAAGTGAGAACAAAGAACTTGAAAATAATTATAATATTATTATTGGAAGAAGGAAAACTCGAAATGAAATCCTGTCCCGACATGTTTGACCAGCATAGTATATAGTAGATCAAATTCCCTCCCATTGTGGAGGAGGCACGAGCCTAACAGTGGGACGGGTGTGGGCTGCGATGATGAAGAATATTATTATTATAATAATAACTTGCTACATTATATAACAGTAGGAAAAGAGATAATTTTTTCGCTTTGATGCTTTACAATACATTAAGTAATTTTTTGCCAAAATATTGCTTATAAATACAAAGCTTTCATATATATTTTTATTGATGCCAATTTCTCCATGTTGTGGCTATTAAAATTTTACTATTTACCTTGAATTTATCCAATATTCTGCCATCGAAGAAGTTTGGTATATGGTAGGAAACTCATCGGGCTTGTTTTAATTTTTTTTTTAACTTCATTTCATGATCTACATAAGGTCCAGGAAGAATAAGCATGCAGTATGTTTTGATCTTTATTCGTATTCATATACATAACTGAACCTCGGTATCCATCCTTAGTCTTTCAGAGCTACTATCTAGGTCTCCGCACTAGAATGCCAGAACGGTCCTATGCCTGTCACGTAATGGTGGTTCTTTAAAATTACTATGACGTTGCTAGTCCATCTAGTTTATCCAATATTGCGTCATCCGAACCACGCCGTCAATGCAGATCACTATTTACCAGCCCTTACCTTTTTATTCCATGTGGTGATGGAGTAAGAATACAATTTACCACCTATTCTCTTACCCATGGGTGACGTTAAAGACAACTAACAGATTAAATATACATCACATGCATATAACATCTATGCAAGAAAAGAAAAACTTGAAATGACACCCTATATCAACACGTCTGAGCAATAGGGTGTAGTAGGTCACATACTCTTGCAATATATTTTTAAATCGGTTTAGATAGATCTTATACCTATGCAAGAAAAGGAAAACTTGAAATGAAACGTTATACCAAAACGTCTGACCAGCGTTCTATATATGTATATAGCTCCTATTGTGGAGAAGGTCCAGTAATGGGACGTGTATGAGTTGAAAAGATGAATGATGACTTTTCAATCTCAGCAATATATCATTATAAGAGAAGTAAAAATACAAAAGCCTGTACCAAAGCGTCTAATCAGCATGTTATAGTAGATTAAATTTAATTGACAGCTCTATGCCCAATAAACATAAGTATATGTATTGAAAGAGATTATGGCAAATGCACTCGCCGTTCTTTCCGTCCGGGGCGACGAAAGGACAGCGTGTGGGACCAAAACCCACCCATACCCACGCCACCTTCGTCGTTGGGTCGACCACCAGTGCCGAGTTCCTTGTCCTCAGTGGTTGGCCTGACGGAATACCCTTTCGGGTAACCTCGCCTCTCGACGACCCTGTCCCGGGTCGTCAGCCGCCGTCGCGCTGTCAGCCTCTCTGCGGGTGCCGGACTAAAGTCAAAATGAATAAGTCTAAGGAGATGATTAGTGTAAGTTATCTTTTGTAAAATCTTTTAGTACTTATACATTTAAATACCTTAAGGATATATCTGAATTGATTATTCAATATTTTTTTTTTTTTTTTTTTTTTTTTTTTTTTTTTATATATTCACGCCTTTTTCCCATAGGGGTAGGCAGAGTCCACTGCCCTCCACCTGCTACGATCTTTGACATATTCAGCGTAGCAAAGCGGTTCTCTGTGGGCCACTTTTCGCCCCCGACGGAAACGAGACGTGACGTGTCGCGAGCCACATCGCCGCCATTCGTACAGTTTTTTAATTTTTGAAACTCATTGCGTTTCCGCGAGAAATACATACACATATAATTAAACGGACACAAATTACATCCAGACTCAGAACAACAATTTGTGGATCGCACAAAGTGTTGTCCTGCGTGGGATTCGAACCCCCGACACTGGCGCTGTAGGTCACTAGCATTAACCACTACGCCATCTGTGCAGTTCAATATTCAATATTAGCATTAGCATTATTCAATATTATTCTATAATTTATTTTTTTTGTGGGTGGGCTGCGGTCGGCGCCCCTCCGCACCACTCCGTCCGGGGCGACAGAGGGGCTTAAGCACGCAACTATCCCGCAACCCACCTGAAAACCACGTCGCCTACGTCGTTGGGCCGACCACTGGAGCAGGGTTACTTGACATCAGTGGTCGGCCCGACGGAATACCCCCTATTGGGGTACCCTCTCAACGACCGACGTCACCCCCTCGGGGAGGACGTCGGTCTTTCCTCACGCGGTCGGCCTCTCGGCATGTGACGGACTAAAATCCCCGGTAACGTCACCCGCGGCCTCGGCTAGGGCGGCCTGAGGCGCAGGTAGTTGTGCCTACGCCGCCCCAGTCGCCGGCGGCGGATCTCCTCATCGAGGCTGCGCTCCTCACGCAGGCGATTCGCCGCCTCCTTCCGCGAGATCACTGTCTCGCAGAAGGCTGCGACCGCGTCCCAATTCCCGACGCTGTCGACCATCGCCCTAGCGATAGCCGGCAGCGTCAGGTCTGTACCGATGATTGCGACGAGTTCAAAGCGCTGCACTGCCCAAGCCGCGCAGGCCTCGAGCGTATGCGTCGCCGTGTCCTCGTCGCAATCGCAGTGGTGGCAGGACGTTGTACTCTCCCTCCTAACGACCTTGTGCAGGTATTTGGCGAAGCACCCATGCCCCGTCAACACCCGCACTAGTCGGAAGGAGAGCACCCCGTGCCGCCTTTCCAACCACTGCATCAGCACCGGCCGGAAGGCCTCCACGGTTCGCAACCCGGACCGAGGCCTCTCCAGCCGGACTGCCCAACGGGCAATGACGTCTCGGCGGGCGTCGACGCGCCAGGCGGTGAGATCCCTTAACGAGACCACACCGCCCTCCACTCGCACCCACGTCACCCGCCGATATAGTCCGGCGAGCATCTCCGCCTCCAGGTCCCACGGGGGAGTCCCGGCCAATAGGCACGCTGCCTCCGTCGCCACCGTGCGGTATCCGCGGATAGCCCTGACCGCCGTGACCCTCTGTGTCGCCACAGAAGGGCTCTAAGTCGGACGGTCAAGGACCCCGCCCACACCGGTGCGCCGTACAGGGTCATCGACCGGATGACCCCCGCGTACAGCCGTCGGCACGCAGCGCTCGGTCCGCCCACGTTCAGCATAAGCCACGATAGGGCGGACGCCGCGCCGACGAGCCGTGGAGCGAGCCTGCGGCCGTGGAGCGAGCCTGCGGCCGTGGAGCAAGCCTGCGGATATTATTCAATAATAGATCACAGTTCGACGATTTATTATGCATATCAAATAGAATTCGTAAAAATATTTTCATTTCGTCAAACGCGTCAATAAAAAGCTTATTGAAAATGCCTTTCTTTTAAAATGTTAATGAAGGTTCGTTTAATACGCGAAGTACTGGTCAATATTCATGTATGTTTGCTAATATTTTCCATAATGAAATGACGCACGTTTCAACAACGGTAGGCCGAGGTCCAGGGCTATATAATAAACCGGCATTGGTCAGCACAATTAAGGGGCCCCATTTGGACCTTTGGTAATGGAATTAAATCCAATTAGATTTTAGGGTTACGAGGTGAAGTTTGGCGACGGTAAACAAATAGCTTTCTATTACGGGATACACCTGCTGTTCAGACTCTTTGCCCTGATAAATTTGTTTTCACTCGTTAAATGGTTTGACGATTTTGTCATTAATTAGGTGTACTTTAATTGCTTGCCTTGTACTTATGTTGATTTTTTTTTTATTCGCCGCATAGACTGTTCTAGCCTCTTACTATTTAAAACTGATTGTAAAAAAATATCAATGTAGATAATTACCAATTGGATAATTAAAGAAACGTGACAAGTACATGATAGGGTTTGAGTAGAGAAACAATAAAATATATCCCTTTAAGCAATAAGGTCTACCACTTAGTTCCATTGCATCGAATTAACTAAAAGGTTACTCAGTATTGTATTAGTTGATGTATGAAGGAGTAAGCCGTAGAGTGGGGCACACAAGTGGACACTGATTCTGGGACTCTAATCTATTAAAGCCTCAAATAGGGCAGAGTGGTCTTTATAGAGAATAATTCTTTCATGTACCGTTCACCGAAATCAAAGAAAGAAGAGTAATCTGAGTTTCTCACTGGTATAAAAATAATATTTTAATCTATTATCTTATTTTCCTCAGCTCATCTAAGTCCACTGTTTAGTTCTGATGTTTTCTGAAAGGAAAAATCGATATGAAATCCTATGTCAAAACATTGGAAAAGAAAGGTCGAAGTGGAACCCACGAATCAGACAACGCAGCATAGCACGACTCCCTATTATTTGGATTGACAACATTTTAAAAGTCGCTGGAAACCGTTGATTACAATCCAAAGGTGGACGTTTATGGGCCGATGGAATTAAAATTCAATAATTATTCTAAGAAGATACGTTTCAAAAAGTTAAATATACGTAGATAAACAGTATATATAAAATGGTAAACACGCTCAAGTATTTTGGGTCCGATTACAAATAATAATCATTTAACGCCAATTGATTGGCGCAACATCAAAGATAAATGGTGACAAACTTTAACGTAAAACAAGTACGAAACATTTTATATGGTCAATTATTTATATAATTTTTCTTTGAACATGTTATTTTTTCTGTAGTTGATGTAGTAGTTGCGTCTTTAAATGATAGCAGATACATTGGCTCACAGCACTCCAACTGAATATTGCAAACGTATCGATATGACACTTGCAACTTTTTCTTAACACAAACATGACTTCAGAAATCAATCAGAATCCATCTCACGAGTATCTCAAATCAAACATGCCAAGTGTTCCGAACTTGTTTGGCTCGAAGCGCGCTGGTTGCAGCATATTCGATAAAATACATGAAAGTTTCCTGTTTGAGAACATTTTCTCGTACTATAACGTATCTTGCTACGTGCGGTTTTCGATCAAAGTTTTACGTCTCATCGTCTGCAGACAAGTGGGAGTTACGTCCGTAAGTATCTTCGTAACAAAATCCTATGCTAGATTTTACGATATGTTTACATAATTTCAGGTATGGTTCCAGGTTAAAAGTATGACGAGTCCCTTTATTTTCTCATGAGAATTATAAAAACCCGTCAAGGGATCACCAGGAGAATGGAGAGTCGCTGGAGCTGCAGAGACTTTGGGTCACTTTGTGTACTACCGTTTCTTTTACGGGGAGGCTACTTGCTCTGAGGAACTGTTTGAGTCGGAACCACTATCACTTTTTATCATACTACCATCAGAGTCCGTAGCAGGATTAATTCATTTCACTAGCAACGTTATGATCTTTAACTGTACGTTTCCAGTGATTATTTCTCCGTGCTATATATGTATGTACATACAGAATCTGAAATTTGTCACTGGGTTTTTTTTCGAGTTTTATGACAAGTTCTATTCGGCCCAATGACGTAGGGAAAGGAATACGAAGGATTATGGAGTCGCATACCGCCCTTTAGTCACCCCGGTTGGAACAAACAGCGTGCGTCCAGCCTATAGCCTGCCATAAAAATGCCATGTCCTATTAAACTAAGTTTAAGAAAAGCACATTCTTGACGATGACCAATGCCTACCGTCAAGAACTAGCTATGCATCTGGTATTGCAAAGGTTCATGAGCGGCATTATCATTTACTATTAGGTGCGTCGTTTGTTCGTTTGTTACCATAAATATTAAACAAAAATTAAATATTAATTGCAATTGTGAACCGGCTTGTCAGGCGTAGCGATTATGCCGTTATCGTAGGAAATTTTATATCCAAAAATGGATTTTTCGATGGTAGAATATAATTTTCCACTATATCTATACCGATTACTAATATAACAACTATCTCAAAGAATCCTAGATGTGAGCGTACGAAATTAATCGCTATTTTCTGTATATTGATGTATGTATGTACTTCCTATTGATTTTTTTCTTTTACAGTAAGACCCGACAATACTCAGTCTATTCAATATTTGCATAGCCGTACGTTTGTCGCCGTAAATTAGATATTTTTTTAGACAAGTCTCTTCCATGTTGTCACTTGTCATTACAACGAGTGCCCTAAGATTGTCTTTATGTGATCGACATTTTAACTAACTCGTAGTTAAACTGGGCCTACTTATTTGAATCTAAAAGTAACTGAGATTTTTCAATTAATGTCAAAATATATACATGAGTAGCATGGCGCCTCACAATCACCGTCTTTTATGTTGGCTCTATTTTTTATACGAATCATTGGTTTTAAATAAAACTACTTTACGGATTTTATCGCGTTTGTATTTGATTTTTGATTACCCGACGTTTCGAACACTTTACAGCGTTCATGATCACGGGTGGACTAAGATGTCTCACGTCCAACAAGTCATCGTTACTGCAGAAAATTTTATAATTATCTACCCGATACAGAAATTAGTTATTAAATATTGACCCACATTTTGATACAAAATTTATTGCCAGTGTAAGAAGAAAATGATTCTATATGAAAAAATTATATTGTTTATGGTTAGTAATAATTAAACATTAAAATTAATAGTAATTATATTTAAAAACTAACTAATAATCTAGTATACTACCACCGGATCGGAACACGGTTACACTGAGAAAGATCCGGCAAGAAAACTCAGGTAACATGATGCTAAATTAAAGTTAATTTTGAAGGCGGCTTACTTTATGTTACTAAAAAGGTTTTAATTTATAAAATTATCTTTAGTTATTATTATTGTGGGTCAAATCTATACAATATGAGCTCACGGTGTCTTGCAGTCTTGTGGTGGTCTTTTTGGATTTCTTTTTAATAATGTTTATAACAGGATCCCAGCTTGATGGTAACACCCAGCCATCCTCTCTATTGAAATTTTTGTGTTTTTTAATCTCAATAGCCTCGCGTACCATTCTAGGCAGGTATCGGTGTTCTTTTGCGAGGATTTGTGGTTTATCAAACCTGATGTTATGGTGGGCGCGGTCCTGGCTATGTTCACAGACTGCAGACCTAGTGTCCCGGCGGTGCTTCACATCGGCTATGTGTTCTTTGATCCGAGTTCTTATGGATCTCTTTGTTTGTCCAATGTAAGAGAGACCACAGTCACAGTCAAGTTTATATACTCCTGCATCTTGTAAAGGGATCTGGCACTTGACAGGTGGTAAGAATTGGCTAATCCTCTTCAGTGGCTTAAAATAAGTTTTAATGGAAGAGCGTTTCAGGATGTAGCCAATCTTGTCAGTGACTCCTTTGACATAAGGTAGTATTGCAGGAAGGCGCTCAACTGTGGGTGGTTTCACTCGGTCTCTGCGACGGGGGCGAGGAACCATGCGTCAAACCACCTAAATTATATGGGTTGCCCAAGATACACAAATTAAATGCACCACTGCGACCAATAGTAAGTCAGATCGACACGCCGACTTATAAATTAGCACAGAAGGTTGCGAAAGTCCTCTCCCAACTCCGGGGACACACTAGTGCATTTGTGAAAGACTCTTACCATTTTGTCAGTGAAATTAAAGATCTACATCTCGCTGACAATGAAACTATGGTCAGTTTTGATGTCACATCACTCTTCACCTCTCTACCTGTGGAGGATTGCATCAAAACCATATCTAAGAAGCTATCTGACAATAATATGCCATTGGGATATGCGGAACTGTTACGTCAATGCCTAACAACTGGCTATTTAATGTGGAATGATGACTTCTACAAGCAAGTAGATGGAGTGGCTATGGGCTCGCCGGTCTCCCCTGTCGTTGCCGATATATTCATGGAGGACTTCGAGGAGACGGCCTTATCAAGCTCACCTGTCACACCCAGGTTCTACAAGCGGTACGTAGATGACACTTTCACAATATTACCCACAGACAAAATAACCATATTCCTAAACCATCTTAACTCCATTAATCCAAAAATTCAATTCACTATGGAACTGGAGTCAAATAACTCTTTAGCCTTCTTAGACATTTTGGTTATACGTAACCCTAACAACACCTTGAGTCATACAGTGTATCGTAAAGCAACACATACAGACAGATACTTGAACGGTGATTCTCATCATCCCCCTTCACAGTTAGCTACCGTGTGTAAATCTTTGTTGCAGAGAGCACGAGGAATCTGTGACGATGAACACCTGGCTGGGGAGCTGCAGCATGTCAAGCAGGTGCTACGTGCAAACAAGCTGCCAGTTCCTCGCCCCCGTCGCAGAGACCGAGTGAAACCACCCACAGTTGAGCGCCTTCCTGCAATACTACCTTATGTCAAAGGAGTCACTGACAAGATTGGCTACATCCTGAAACGCTCTTCCATTAAAACTTATTTTAAGCCACTGAAGAGGATTAGCCAATTCTTACCACCTGTCAAGTGCCAGATCCCTTTACAAGATGCAGGAGTATATAAACTTGACTGTGACTGTGGTCTCTCTTACATTGGACAAACAAAGAGATCCATAAGAACTCGGATCAAAGAACACATAGCCGATGTGAAGCACCGCCGGGACACTAGGTCTGCAGTCTGTGAACATAGCCAGGACCGCGCCCACCATAACATCAGGTTTGATAAACCACAAATCCTCGCAAAAGAACACCGATACCTGCCTAGAATGGTACGCGAGGCTATTGAGATTAAAAAACACAAAAATTTCAATAGAGAGGATGGCTGGGTGTTACCATCAAGCTGGGATCCTGTTATAAACATTATTAAAAAGAAATCCAAAAAGACCACCACAAGACTGCAAGACACCGTGAGCTCGTATTGTATAGATTTGACCCACAATAATAATAACTAAAGATAATTTTATAAATTAAAACCTTTTTAGTAACATAAAGTAAGCCGCCTTCAAAATTAACTTTAATTTAGCATCATGTTACCTGAGTTTTCTTGCCGGATCTTTCTCAGTGTAACCGTGTTCCGATCCGGTGGTAGTATACTAGATTATTAGTTAGTTTTTAAATATAATTACTATTAATTTTAATGTTTAATTATTACTAACCATAAACAATATAATTTTTTCATATAGAATCATTTTCTTCTTACACTGGCAATAAATTTTGTATCAAAATGTGGGTCAATATTTAATAACTAATTTCTGTATCGGGTAGATAATTATAAAATTTTCTGCAGTAACGATGACTTGTTGGACGTGAGACATCTTAGTCCACCCGTGATCATGAACGCTGTAAAGTGTTCGAAACGTCGGGTAATCAAAAATCAAATACAAACGCGATAAAATCCGTAAAGTAGTTTTATTTAAAATGTATAATACTCGCGTAAACATCAGAAATCATTACGAATCATTGGTGTTGTGTGTATTCTGAATAATTTCAGTAGTCCTTTGGGAATAGCACCAAGCCCATGCTAACATTACAACTCGTTAAGAGGCAATATATATTACAGACTCACATGAATTTAAAATAAACATGTTAAATAAAGCACCCTTTAGTCATTAACAGAGGCGTTTCCAATACTTTCGGATATTACACATGCGCAAACAGATACAAATGTTGCAAGTAATTTACAACGGAATTCCCCTGATCCAAGGCGAAAAATTCAATAACATAGAGACATTTGTTAACGCAACAGGACCGGCTTTCATTTGCCAGTATCTCCCCTAGGCACTTAAGTTTACATTAAACTTGTCCAAGCGCGAAATTGATCTTTTAGTGAGGGGATCCCTCAACGAAAATATAAATTGCCACGCGATGCTATTGATATTACGATCCAATGTTGAAATTTGAAGTTAAATTATTTGCTTTTGCATCGAGAGTGCAAATGACCTCACATTCGTATAATAAAAATATTACCTATCGACTAATTCATTGAAAAAATCTGCTAAAACGTTGTTATAATCCACTAAAACTTTAATTCTGTTTGTTAATTTATTATTTTATTACGCGGAATCCGTGAAATAGATTTCAATACAAAATTCTACCCTGCATACCTATTAGAGAAAAATTTCTGTCACGACGATATATAGTCGAATATAATGTACATACATGTATGTATCTGGCTGCTGCTCTCCAAGGAAATTCATAACACTAACTCTGATCGTCAAGCGTGGTCATTATGACTATATCTCTCTTCCTTGGTGAAACTTATGTCCATCAGAGGTCGTCGATGGGCTGATATTTGGGCAGATATTTTATTCTCCTATACGTATGTAAGTGACTTTTTTGCGCTAGATAGATTAAAAATAAGCAATGCTGTGGTAAAATATCCGGAAATTTCACTAAGAGTAATTTTCTGTTCACTTTTTGATAAAAAACTACGGAGGACATATTAATAATTCAACTTCTTTCATTTTATTTTTCGTCTTATTTCCCATGATACCTTTCATTTAATTTATATACATAATAGTTTTATGACCTAATTCTTTTCGAATATCTAAAAATTCATTAAATATTTCTTTACTTTATAAATATTAATGATAACTAAAATAATTAATGATAACTAGATAAATTATATGATTTTCTATATACAAGAGTAATTAAATGTATTATATATTCTTACCACGTTCGGAGATGTATCGTGTAAGAGAAGCTTGTAACAATGACTACTTAATTAATGCCAAAAGCAAATATGTATATACATGGATGAGGCGCAGAGTAATGAGGTTTTTAATTAAAAACCTGTGTTGATATAAATAGCTGGAGCACATAAATTGTTCCCTATAGTATTACATAATTTTAAAGAATATTCCAGGAAGAAAGGATGGTTGTAATAATGCTAAAATATTTCGATTTCCTTATATGTAGCCAGGAAGAGGATTTAGATTCACCATTGATATAGAAATAAGGGAAGCGGACAAAATATTTTATAGCGAATAACTGGAAGGCATTGTGTCCCCTTACCGCATTATAACCTTTTCTTCGCAATTAGCGGGGAGACTATGTCTAGCTAGACGTTATAGGATTATAGGAGGTTATATATATTACATGCAAGTAGATGAAGATAGGTTAATATACCTATAGTTAATAGATAGATAATGTAGATAAAGAATATAGATTGATATAAATTTTACTAGAAAGACTAGCTAGAACTAAGACTAAAACTAGAAAGTTTTTCAAGACTCGGACGATATTACAATTATGCATAACAATAAGTATTTTCATCTCGACCCATAGCCCCACTGTCACGGCCTGGCCACGACTTTGGTCTTAGCCGCGAGCGGCGCGGCTTGCCAAGCGGCGCACGCCTGTAAAGCCCCATACAAAGCCGTCTCAAAACTGTTTCATGTGAAAGTTGTTGTAATGGAATAAAATTTATAAATTAATATATAATACATATATAAATAATTAATACAAATGCGATATAATCCGTAAAAGTAGTTTTATTTACAAGTTTTTTTTCCAGTTTGGTCTGCCATTTTTGTATATATAGTATGTAGTAGTAGTGTAGTATACGTTTATAATATGTTATTACTATGTTCTACCATTTTATGTAAATTAAATAAGCATATTTTGTATTTTTCTTATAAACTTCATGTATTTTTAATTTTATTTTTTTAATTAATATATAAACAGATTTTTTGAAATCAAAGTTATTTCATTTAAACTTTAAACATTCAAGTATATGTGTGCAAAATTACAGCTCATTTAGTTTTGAAATAACTGAGATACGGAGTTTTGAGACGAAACATACGCGATTTGCCCACTGTGCGCCGCTCCGCGCCGTCAGGCCGTCAGGCTCGGGCCTTCTTCTTAATGGGCGGGAAATTGACCCTATACCGCGCTGGTCAGATGTGTTGGCATAGGGTTTTATACCGAGGTTTCCTTCTTTTGCATAGTTGGTATCTACAAATCGTATTCTTTAGTTGTCTTTTACGATACCGACTTGGTAAAATGTATTTTTATTTACACGAGGTATAATAATCAAATGTATTAATTGATTTTTAAAAAGTTGAAAATTTAATGATCAGGAAAATACAAAACGAAATTTAATATTGACTCCTATAAAATTAAAATGTATTTACTTATTCCATTTTCATTTGACATCTTTGACGTTTCCTTCAAATCTGAGCGTAATCAAGGATTAATTTTCTACTTGGATTACTTTCAATCCACCTTCGCATGCGAGCTTTAGATGTGTCTTCAATTTAAAGGGCTGCTCGGTTATTAATTTCGAGACGTGATATCTAGGTCGTACATTTCAAGAGATTTGATCTATATCAATATTTAAATTGTAAATACGATATTAGTATCTTATACTTATAGTAAAATATAAAACTAAATAAGACATAATAAAATTGTAATAGTTGTAAAGTCTGTAAAGTTACTCGTATTTTTGAGAAAATTATTAAAAAGAGAAATTAAGTTTGTCATTTTTTTTTCTGTGTAGTAACGGAACAAAAATACAATTCACGACACCCTTTCCCGCCTGTGGGTATGTTTAAAGGCGGTTAAAGGATCTGGATATATGAAAGTAGCCATGCTCAATAATAGGACATAATAGATTCATAGAAATGACAATACTTATCGTTTCACTAAACGGGTCCCCTTTACAATAGGAAAGAAATTTGCCACCATCATGTTGCCCAAATGGACAGGCAAGGAATTGATGTTATATATTATTTACTTTATAAACACATGGCTTTTCTTATTCCTATTATTAATGTCGGCTCGACCACTGAAGTCAAGGAATTCTGCATTGGTGGTCGGTCCAACGACGAAGGCGACGTGCTATACAGGTGGGTTACGGGTGTGCGTGCTTGCGCCCCTCTGTCGCCCTGGACGGAGACGGGCGAGGAGTGTTCCGACCGTAACCCACCCCAAAAAAATATCCTATTATTAATGAGGAAGTTTATGTGGGTGGATATTTGTTACTCATATACGCTAGAACGGTTGAATAAATATAGATGAAATTGGGCATAAGGATTTGGGAAATGGAGTCAAGTATATAAGTTATTTTCTACATCAGTAAATTTTAAAAGTCTGCAGTGTGATATGTTTGATTCACAAAATATCTACATTCATACTAGTGAAAAAGTGGGTGCAGTTAGTAACTTATCTGACAATTGGCACATTTAATTCTACTATGCAATTAAACAACTCTGTAGCTATCATCATCATCTCAGCTCATATATATCCCACTGTTGGGCTCGAGCCTCCTTCACAATAGAAGCGAAATTGACAGCACACCACTCTGGTCAGGCGTGTTGGTACCTACAGGGTTTTATTACGAGTTTTCCTTCTCTCGCATAGATGTTATATGCATATTGTAATCTCTTAGTTGTCTTTTACGACACCCACAGGCAAGACAAGTGGTGGTGAATTGTATTCTTACTCCGTTATCACACAGACTTTTTACTCCGTCACCACACGGACTAGGCTGTGACTATAAATTATTATTAAATTATTAATGTGTGTGATAGTTGTAACTAGTTTCGCTAAAATGTGTTGAAATACATGTAATAATATAATCATACTAGCTGGCCTAAAAGACGCTGTGCTGGTCTGTACAAACTTAAAAAGATAAAAATAAAACTCCTTTAAATTGACCGCAAAGCCTCCTATTGGGTCCAATTTTCAATCTAAACCATTCTTGTATTTCCCTGAATATACACAAAAATGTTATTTTAAAGGATCTAGCCGTTTAAGAGTTTTGTAATATACACTCGTACAAAAGAATGCTATACTTTAAGGGGGCACCAAAGAAATTACAAAAAAAAATGCGTTCGTTTGATCCCTTACAGTATCCTTATTTCCAACGCTTTAGTTGTGTAATTCTTATATAAGATATTTAAGGATTGATTCTATACATTAAACATTTTAAAAACATGATCACCTGTAATTGCCTCGATAGAAAAAAATCCAAAATTACCTCTAAATGAAAAAATAAACCCATAGTACGGCGTAATTACTTCACAAAAGTTTATAAAATTTTGAAAATTAATAAAACTTCATGTTTCCTATAACTTATACATTTTACATTATTAAAATGTATAATTGTTTTAATAATATGAAGGAAATACCTAAATTCATCCGCGCTTTGTTCACCTTAGAGCCGCTACGCTTCTTTCCTATCCGCTTTAGCTTTAGTGCTGCTTTGGCTATCGGACGGGGAGATTGTATCGCTTGCGCATACGCATAATTTTATAAAAGTATCAAGTAAATACGAACATATAAAAGAAAAACTGTAATAATTTCGATAAAAGTATTTTAAATCGCTTGTGTTATTAAATTTTGTAAATATCAGCAGGATCTCGCTAGTTGATTGGCGTACGACTCCAGTAGCCCGCTCTTATCGGTGCTCCTCACGCATACATTCATAAAACGCATAAAATACCTAAAATCGTTTAGCGACAAAAGCCCTATGCCCCTTTAATCTCATTCCATTGAACAGTTTTAGGTAGTAGCTACCTATCACTTGGAGTTGACATATTGATAAAAGTTCTGGGGTGCTAATACCCAAATCATGATTTTACTGGTAATTTTGGAAGAACACGAAAATGCACGTAATTCACCATTATGTGTAGTGAAAAGGTATAATACCTTTTCACTATACTTCAGAACTTTCTCTGCATTATAGGTATTTCATAAATAAATTTTCATGTAAAAAAATTTTTCAATATAACATTGTAAACTTAGAATAATAACGTAGAGAAGGATAGTGTCGGTACTTTGAGCGATCAAAAACTTAAAGCCAAAAATACACACTGCCATACAAATTATGAAATCAAATTTGGTTTTTATTAACATAAAGCGGCGAAATACTTTTAAAAGTAATGTTAAAAACCTTTTTATGTTTTTCCAATGTGTTGCGACACCATTTGAATGCAGAAACCGTCATAATTACCTAATATCTGGTTGACCGAGCTTTGCTCGGAATATTTTTATCGAATTTATTTAGATATATATTAATAAAAAATAAAAAATAAATAATGAAAATATATAAAAAATTACAAAAAGAGAATAATAATAACACCGAGATTCGAACCGACGCTGTTTGAATTCTAAAATACCAAAATTAGAACCTGTCAACTTCCCATCTGAGCTATCGTAACTCATGACGTTGACAACGAAATTTGAATTCATATTCTTTTAAAATTTAATGTCATTGTTTGTTTTGCTAAAAACACGGACAAAACAACATTTTCTATAAATAAAACCTAGCTATATCGATTTTTTGTACCCAAAACCTCGAGTATGCCAAGTTTAAACAAAATCGTTGGAGCTGTTTCCGAGAGCCTGAATATATATATATATATATATATATATATATATATATATATATATACAAGAATTGCTCGTTTAAAGATATAAATTTATTTTTTAAAAGTTGCGTACGTATGTGCAGTACAGTGACCTTGTACACTACGGAACGATCCGGCGTAAGCTCCATTAAGCTCCAATTTAAATGTTTGATTTTTTGTTAGCGGACTTACCTTCTATACGTTATTATTCTAAGATTGTAAACCTCTGAAATAATGAATAAAATATAAAAGCGCCATATGACATTTTGACATTCCCGCCAAAATTCTCCTAAGGAACAGTATTGCCACTGGCTAAAGTAAACTACCCAAATAGGGAATCGATAAATTTTATGATAGAATTGTATTAAACTGTGCTCATGTCTTCTGACTGCCCAAAACCTCCTAACTCCTCTAAAAAGTGGATACTAGAATAGATTCTTTACGATTAGGAAAATATTTATTCTGTGTCCGTACTTGGGTACGGGCTAAGGGATATAATATGCACATAACATGTATGCAATAGAAGGAAAACTCGAAATAAAATTCTGTCCCAACACGTCTGACCAGCGTGGTATAACATTCCCTTCCATTATGGAGGGGTTTCGAGCCCAAGAGTAGTGATGAGAGTGTGTGATGATGATATCTTCTAAAATATTACGATACGCGACTGCAGTCCATGAGGCCTCAGGTTCGATTCCCAGACCACGCAAATTTTTATAGGGGTTTCTTGAAAGAAACGTAGTCTGTTACTCCTTATATAGACTGGTACCTGGTAGTAAAATATTAGAAGAAACAAAAAATGCTTAAAGTAATTTTAGGTATACGTATCCTATAAATAGCCGTATGAGCGTGAAGAAACGTATTATTCATCATGATCATCATCGTAGCCCACATATGTGCCACTGTTGGGCTCAGGCCTCCTCCACAATGGGAATTTGATTTACTATATCGTGCTGGACAGGTTTCATTTCGAGCTTTCCTTCTCTTTCACAGATCTTATGTGCATATTATATCCCTTAGTCGTCTTTTACGACATCCACGGGCAAGATAGGGAATGGTGAATTGTATTCTTACTCCGTCACCACACAGACGTATTATTGCGACATTGAAAATGGAAAATTTTATTTATTTATGTAGATGTAGAAGATATACACATTTTTTTTCTTTATGCCCTATTTCATCATATAAAATATCAGAGAAAACTATAATACATATACTACTATATAAACTTATGTAATTTTGTAGCAATGAATTTAAAATATCTTATTTAATTTCGTATAATTCTAATTCATATCATCGCTGAAGAAGTTAAATTCATATTAACCCCGTACATTCTAAAAAGCTTTTTTTCATTTTATAGCATATTCGTGGAGATTTATGAAGGCGTTAAAATAAAATACAATTTCATTTTGCGTTGGCCTCGGCAAGGAGGAGAATTAGAAAAATCTACATATTATACCAGTTCTCATATTCAATGGGCGTATATTACGGCTTGATGACACTTATTACGTTTGTAAAGAGATCTAAATCGCGCCTAGACGCGTGTTATGATTCTTAAAGGTAGACATTATTCATGAAATTCCATGTAATAAAAAAGAGAAACAGTGATTTATAGGATCATTGTTACTATGTGAGAGCTTGAAAAATAAAGGATGGTTTACGTTTAATTTCCACTGGTATTAAAAGCATACAATATATCCAAATTTACATTTGAAAGAGCATATATAAGGCCTACTGTAACAGATAATATAAGCCAGTTTTCATAGCAGCTGTCAAAGTTAATTGTATAAATATTTACATGATAATATTGTTCATATATTCTGTGAAAACGGTAATAATTATAAAAATATTTTGATATTGTAAAGTTGGCATGGGTATGACTGTATAAAATTCTATTTAATTACGTTTATGCAGTTCTTCTCAAGGTAACTATGAGTACCTATCTAAGCTACTCGTTACAATGCATCTAGTATATCAAATTTGAGGTTTTAGGGGACTTTGGATGTGACGATTATAAGAGATCATATCACTGCAAATGAAAAATATCTCTAAACAAAACTCTATACCAACTTGTTTCATTAGCTTATATTGGTAACTAGTTTTTGTTCGCTACTTTGTCCGTGTAGAAATCATGTGTCACAGATAACGGTTTTTTTGGCAGGCCATGTTACGCACGCCGGCCGTCCCGTCCGAAGTAAGGAAAGGCTGGCTCACGACCCCATAACCCGCCGTATTCCCTCCCCTTCGCCATTGGGCCGATCACTGGTATCGAATCCTTGACTTCCGTCGCCAGCCCGGCAGAATAACTTTTTGGGTGTCAACGCCACAAGAGAGACCTCAGACGGACGGTATCGGTGCGCCATACAGAGCCATTGACCAGAGCACTCCCGCGTACAGCCGTCGACATGTAGAGCTGGGTCCGCCTGCATTGAGCATCACCCAGGAGAGGGTGAACGCCCCACCAACGAGCCGTGAATCAAGACGGTGGCAATGCCCCCGGTACCTCCAATACTTGTCGATCACTAAGCCCAAGTACTTCATATGGGCCCGGATGCTAATGGGAACCGACTTGACCGTGATCAAGGTGTCAGTGAGTGGACTGATGCGGGGCCTATGAATAAACAGGGCTTTTGTTATGTCCAGCGTCACCCTCAGCCCCAGTGCGTCGATCTGCCCGACAATCTTCTCGGTGCTGAGAGTTGCTAGGGGTGCCGCCTCCTCTAGCATCCTGCTCCGGACTGTGACGAGTGTATCAATATAGATTGCCATTGAGCTACATCAGGGAAGTGTGATTTGATCAATGGTCTATACGGTGCATTTGTGTGAGCGAGGTATCTAACCACTTAAGCCTTTTTGTGGCGCCTACAGAAAGCAATAGCGATTAAGGCTATATATATGTGTAAAAAGAGGAGCTTGGCTGGACAGCGGGCCGATGGGCCTCTCGCATGACGGTGATATTATTTCGGCAATGAGTGAATCATTTGAAAACGACAATAATATGTTGTCTAATCACGATTTATCAGTATCAGAATGTACAGAAATGAGGGTAGAAAGAGAAAATTCTGCCACACTTTCGGCGGGTGACGGTCAACCTATGATCGATAGTAAACAAAAGGCTGTGGATGACCGCGACTCCGTAGAGGGAGTGTGTCAAGCAAGTAGTCAGGCCGGTGACACAGAACCGAGTTCGGAAACACCGGTATGTAAACAAAGTCCACAAGTACAGACAGCGAGTCAGCCGAATGATAATCATGGAACGAGCAGTATTAATGTGGTGGAGCGGTGTGAATCTTCATATAATATAAATAGAATTAGTACTGGTTGGAAAAAGGTAACACATCGTAAAAAACAGCCAAAATATCGCTTCCTGGGCAAGGCAGGGGTAGCGAAAGATATGCAGTGCACATTTAAGGCGGCGGAGAGAAAGACTGCTTTGTTTATTACAAATATACATAGTTCTACGGTGGAGAGTGACATTATAAAATATATTTATAACAAAACCCAAGAAACGATGGTGTTAGAACCGATACATATGAAAGTTGAAAGAGGACACAAGGCATATAAATTTCTTGTCATGGAGTCTAAAGTAAATATATTCATGAATGAGAACTTGTGGCCTGCTGGTATAATATTCCGGCGGTTCATGAATTTTAACCAAAGGAAAACGAGTGGAATTTCCTCTGTTAACGGCACAAATAAAAATAACAATGAATAATAATATACATAGATATGCTAGTTATAATTGTAAGAATATTAAACGTTCGATTGATGATATAAGAGAGTTGTGTCGCACCTGTGATGTGGTATGTCTACAAGAAACGTGGCTGATGCCCCACGATATACCCTTTGTTGGTACCATTGATAGTGGTTTTGGATATACAGCTACGTGTGCGATGCAAGCTACAGAAATTATACGCGGACGTCCTTGGGGGGGGCGTAGCTATATTGTACCGGTATAGCAGTTTCCAGAGGGTGACCGTTTTGCAGTGCGAAAATGCGCGTATTTGTGCTATTAAAATAGAAACAGCTGATAGGCCGGTGATAGTGATGAGTGTTTATTTGCCAACTAACTGTGTTGCTAATATACCAGACTTTACAGATTGTTTGTGTGCAGTAAACGCTATTATTGACGAATATGGTATCGAATCGGTGTTCATATTGGGCGATTTCAATGCGGACCCGGGTGAGTTATTTTACAGTGAGCTATCAAATTTGTGTAATGAATACCAATGGTCATGTATCGACGTGGATTTGTTGGGGAGGGACTCAGGTACTTTTACTTTTATTAGTGAAGCGCACGGGTCCGGCAGCTGGTTGGATCACTGTATTGTGACACAATCCGCTGAGCGGACTGTAACTAAAGTATATATAAAGTATGACACCTATTGGTCTGATCACTTCCCACTTATCGTTGCGTGTAATTTAAACGTTGTGTCGACTAGAATATCACCTCAGAATAATGTTAATAAAAATATATTATGGGGGAAACGTGACGATGAACAAATCGAGAAATATAGAATAGAATGTGATAAGAGATTGAAGCTAATCCATTTATCTTCTAACTGTGTGAATTGTGTGGACCGTTCTTGTGGGGACCTTGACCATAGGGGTGTGTTGGACAGGTTATATTCTGACATTGTGACCGCCCTTAGGGATGCTGCGGTGACGAGTCGGGGAAGCGCGAGGAAAGACGGGGGTGCTCCGCGAGTAGTAGGGTGGAACGAACACGTCAGCGGGGCTCATGGGAGGGCCAGGTCCAAGTTTAAGGAATGGACATATTCTGGTAGACCTAGATCGGGCACAATATATAAGGATATGTGCGAAAGCAGAAGAGTGTTTAAGTCTCGGTTGAAATGGTGTCAAAACCATGAAGACCAGATAAAAATGGACAACCTTGCTGCCCAGCATTCAAAAGGTGATTGCCGCAGCTTTTGGCAAGCCACGAATAAATTAAATGTGCAGCCGGGTCTTCCCGTGAATGTCGATGGCGTGAACAAACCGATAGAGATTGCCAACATGTTTAAGAATCAATTCTCATTGAAATCTCCTTTGGGCCCAGCGGTTCAGGAGCTCAAACTTGATATAAATAGTAAAGTGGTAGGGACTACTTTTCTCGCGAGTGATGTTGAAAAAGCAGTAAAGTTGATTTCAAAAGGCAAATCTCCTGGACACGACGGACTAAGCGTTGAGCACCTGCACTATGCTGGACCTCATATATATAGAATTCTGGCCTTGTTCTATTCGCTATGCGTGACCCACTCCTACTTACCAAACGATTTTATGAAAACAATAGTAGTACCTATAGTTAAAAATAAAACTGGCGACCTAACTGATAGGACAAATTATAGGCCTATTTCACTCGCTACGATTATAGCCAAAGTGTTTGACGGTCTGCTTAACACACAGTTGAACAAATACGTTAAACTTCACGATAATCAGTTTGGGTTTCGTCCTCGGCTGTCTACAGAGAGTACTATACTGTGTTTGAAGCATACCGTCAAATATTATACTGATCGTAAAACGCCTGTATTCGCGTGCTTCCTTGACCTGTCAAAGGCGTATGATTTGGTGTCATATGACCGTCTGTGGGACAAACTTAGGAGCATGGAACTGCCGCCGGAGCTCGTCAGCGTATTCCGTTATTGGTATGCGAACCAGTCCAACTGTGTTCGATGGGGGAGTACAATGTCTGACACGTATCAACTCGAGTGTGGTGTGAGACAGGGCGGGCTTACATCACCAACTCTGTTTAACTTGTATATTAACGATTTGATCGGTACGCTTAGCAGTCAACATGTCGGCTGTCACATCGATGGCGTATGTGTCAACAATCTGAGTTACGCAGATGACATGGTGCTGTTGAGCGCTTCGGTCTGCGGCTTGAGAAAGTTGATACGAATATGTGAGCAATACGCATGTAACCATGGACTCGTATACAATGTAGCTAAAAGTCAATTTATGGTCTTTGAGACTAGGAGTGCTAAATGTCCCCAGAGCATACCTCTAGTTCTGTTAAATGGAGTTCCTCTCCAGAGAGTCGAGCAATTTAAATACCTGGGACATGTGGTCACGGCTGGTCTTAGAGATGACAAGGATATGGAACGTGAGCGGAGGGCCTTGTCTATACGAGCGAACATGATAGCCCGCAGGTTTGCGAGAGCTTCCAGGGGTATGAAGCTGACGCTCTTCAGGGCGTTCTGTACGTCCCTGTATACTTGCAGCTTGTGGGCTAATTACACCGAAAAAAGCTACAAGGCCATCCGCGTACAATATAATAACGCGTTCAGGGCTGTGATGGGGCTGCCCCGGTTCTGCAGTGCCTCGGGCATGTTCGCGGAGGCGCGCGCTGATTGTTTTTATGCAATCATGCGCAAGCGAGCTGCTTCCCTGGTGCGTAGGGTACGGGCTAGCTCTAACACTGTGCTGACAATGATCGCCAACAGATTGGACTGTGACATCGTCAGACATTGCTGTAACAGACATTTAACGGTACCAGTTCCACAAAGAAAATTATTATGATATTAAATGGAATTAATTTATGTTATGTGTAAACTAGCTGTATTTTATTTTATTTTTTTTTTTAATGATTTTAAGTTATTGTGAATTTTATTAATAATTTAATTAATTTTAAGTGTATGAATGTAATTGTTATGACCTAAATTTTGTGACTGTATTGTACCTATTTTATTATTACTAATTATATTTTATGGTACCTATGTGTAAACTAGCTGTATTTTATTTGTATGTAATGATTTTAAGTTAGAATGTGAATTTTGTTAAAAATAAATCTAATGCAATTTAATTAATTCCAACGGTATGAATGTAATTATTGTGTGAATGTAATTATGATGACCTAAATTTTGTTATTCTATTGTACCTATTTTATTACTGTGATTATTATTATTTATTTGTTATGAGTCTTATGTTACTTGAAATAAAATTATTATTATTATTATTATATGCAGTTTCAGTGAAGTATCGACCGAAGTCCCGTGCGCATTGATCGGAACTCCGTGAGACTTGAAGATGCTCGATACCCTCTCTTTCTGCATGGTAAATATACTGTCGGGGTATAATTGCTTCAGCAAAGGGCTATACTCAGTCCCACAGAGGGACACATCTTACTACCATTGTCCTTGCAGCGAGGATACGGCACATTATACGCTCGGGGTTTGTGTGGCTTGGGTCGAGTAGCGCGTTATAATTTTTGCAAGCGTAGTTGTCGACGTTACTAACCACCTATAAGGTTATAATAGACAGCGTCAGGAATTGAGACAAAGCTGGTATCTTCTGCTAGGTAGTTTTGTCGTGTAAGGAGATCACGAAGAGTGTCAGGAAGGAAATCCTCTACGTTGATATCCTCCACGTTTGAAAATGAGACGAGAATTGTTCGGACTTCGCCCACGTGAAAATTAATTTCTCCAAAGTTTATTTATCATCCCAAGGGAATATCTTACCGGGGTAAAATTTTTTCTGATTTTCAGGAAATACTCTATTTTACAATTTTAACTCAAATCTAAAAAATGGTTTACGCGTAATTGATTAACAAACATCTTTTTTTTTTTGGGGGTGGGTTGCGGTCGGCGCGCTCCTCGCACCACTCCGTCCGGGGCGACAGAGGGGCGTAAGCATTGTTAAGTTACTTGTCATCAGTGGTCGGCAATTAACAAACATCTAACCATTAGTTGAAAGATTTTTAAAATCGGCCTATTTCCCATCGTTTCTCTCTGTGTTATTCTCGTGGTAATACTGGGATAAAATTTACCCTATGTTACTCGTTGATAACGTGACTTTCAATTGGTGAAATAATTTTTAAAATCGGTTGTTATCCATCCCACCGTTTTGCCCGCATAGTTCTCATTCTCGTTGGAATACCAAGACATTTTATCTTGGTTTTCTAAGAGACAATATTTTATATAGCTTTTTATTAATTCAATGTAAGTAAATAATTCACGTAGCTTTCATTAGTAAAAAAAAATAAAATTGGTTAAATCGCTAGCGATTTCACTCATACCGCATGAGTTCCCGTTCCCGTAGGAATACCGGAATAAAAATACTTATATTACTCGCTAAAGTCGCCAATAATATAGTTCTCCATTGGTGAAAGAATTTTTAATATCAATCAACATTCAATGCTTTCATTCGTGTACTTCTTGTTTCCGTGGAAATACCGGGCAAATAGCCTACATATGTTAATCGCCGTCATCACACGGAAAGATAATATCCTTATCCTTACTAATATTATAAATGCGAAAGTAACTCTGTCTGTCTGTCTGTCTTTCTGTCTGTCTGTCTGCTACGCTTTCACGTCTAAACCACTGAACCGATTTTGATGAAATTTGGTGCAGAGATGGAATAAAGCTTGAGAAATGACATAGGCTACTTTTTATCGCGAAAAAATGTGTATAAGGGATTGAAATAGGGGATGACATTTTGTATGGAAATTCGTCATTTTCGATGATAGAACCACGAAACTTTGTATTAAGGCGTTTTGAAAATTTCATTTACATGGGGATGAAATTCAACCCCTAAAACACCAAAAAGCATACAGCCGAAACCACTGGGCCTAGAAACGTATTTTTTTTTACACCATCGTATTTCTTGGGGTGCACGAGCACTAGCAAAGGAATTTTGGAAATTCACCCCCTTAAGGTGTTGAAAAGCATATTGCCTTTCACGTCGAAACTTCTTAACCGATTTTGATGAAATTTGGTACAGAGATGGACTAAAGCTTGAGAAAGGATATAGGCTACTTTTTATCGCGAAAAAATAGGTATAAGGGGTTGAAATAGGGGAATGTATTATCTTTTTATATTGTCTTATTTTTTCACGAGCACTAGCAAAAGATTTTTGGAAAATCACCCTCTTAAGGGGGTGAAAAGCGTATAGATGAAACTATTGGGGCTAGGAAAGTAAAACTTTCTATGCAATTCTATTTTATGAAATCTTTCCTTTGTTGTACGTGCTCACTGTAAGAAATTATTTTAATAAAATCAACTCCTAAAGAGGTGCAAAATATATAGCCGAAATCATTAGGCCTAGAAACATGGAATTTTGTATAAAGTTGCCTTTCTTGGGGAAAGACAGATTTTTGCAATTTTAGCCCTAAGGCGGTGAAAAGCGTTTACCCGAAATTACTGAGCCTAGGAAGGATCATTTTAGTACACGGTCGGCTTTCTTGGATTACCCCAAGATTTTCTTAGTGCTCACTTACCAAGCAGTATGAAAAAATTTTTGGCAAGGATAAGCGAGTTCTAACAAAGAATTTTTGGAAATTCAACCCCTAAGAGGGTGAAAGTGTATAGCCAAAGATACCGGGCCTAAGAATGTGAAATTTTGTATACAGATCGGTTATTTGGGGTAAGCACTCACTAAGAAACAATTTTGGGCTGCCCCAAAAGGGTAAAACGTGCATAGTCGAAGACACCCAGCCAATGATATATCATCATTATATTGCTCTTATTATCTTAAAATAAAAAAAAATAAAAAAATTGTTGGCCAGACGGCATCACCAATTGGTCCAGGTCGATGTAAATCTTTGTCTTTGTAGTATTTTGCGACACTCACGAACAATGAAAGCGTGGTAATATTTCTAGCAGCTACCAGACAGTAAGTTACAATCAAGATATTATTCCAATTTTTTATCTCTACAAATAAATAAATTTGAAGCGTCTGTTTGTCTATCAAAATAATAGGTTTTATTTATGCTTACACAATACGGTCTACCAGGCGTACATAAGGAATAACTTAGACTATATTTTATCCCAGACTATATTTTATCCCGGTATGGCTGGAGCAACCTTGAGAATTAAGTCGATTTTAAAATTATTTCACTAATGGAAAGCTATTTTTAAGCGAGTAACATATTTAAGTTATTTTTATCTCGATACTCCTATGGAATCAGGTACAATGCCGGTAAAATCACGGGAATTTAATAGCTTTAAAAATTAATTCACTAATGAAAAACTATATTATCAGTGAATACCATATAAAAGCTATTTTCATCCCGGTATTTGCCCGGGAACGAGAACTAAACTGGGGGATGTCGACCAATTTTTAAAATTCTTTCACCAATGGAAAGCTACCTATGTTATCAGCGAGTAACATAGGCAATTTTTGTCTCTGATATCTCTGATATTTCTGAGATTTATAGTTTTTTTTTTCACCCATGTAAATTTATAATATCAGCGAGTATCATAGGCAATTTTTGTCTCTGATATCTCTGATATTTCTGAGATTTATAGTTTTTTTTTTCACCCATGTAAATTTATAATATCAGCGAGTAACATAGGCATTTTTTATCTCGGTATTGGCATGGGAATGGAGTCTACGTGAATGAAACTGTGGGTGTTTGATTGATATAATTTCTTTTTCACCAATGGAACAGTACGTTATCAGAGACTAAGGAAAGGCATATTTGTCCTCGTATTTGCACGGGAATCTGAACTACAAGGCTGGAATTAATATTCAAATGTGAAAGTTTGTGAAGATATTTGGATGTTTATTACTCAATCACAGTTAAACTGTTGAGCAGATTTGGATGAAAATTGACACGTAGATAGAGTATTTCTTAAATTAAGAAATGTAATACTTTTTATGCCGATAAAATTCTTTGCGATAATAGTTCAATATGCAAGTAAATTATTACGCGGACGAAGCCGCGGGCAAAAGCTAGTGTATATATATATATATAAGAGTTGATAAATAAATATGATAAGATAGTTGATACATAGGTGAAAGAATTTTTAAAATCGGTTTGGTGGCTTATGCGTAACAAACAAACTAACAAACGTACATTGATAGTATTGGTTAAGATTCTTATATTCACGAAACTTGAATGGGGTTAATTTTGAGCTTAATATTTCATGTTTGGGTATGAGAGATGATTTCTTCAATTGCTGATGCCATAATAAAAAAAAATCATAGTATAGAAATCATCATTAAGTATAGTAGTTATATCTCGTAAAAAATCTAAATTTCCTATGGTAAGTGAGAAATCATATCTACAAAGCCGCGGGCATACTGTATAAAGTGAAATTAGTCAAAAGTGTTTGAATCTTTTGGCGCATACTAGATAGACCCTTAACTTAAAGCGGATATTATGAAATTTATTGCCGTGCTGAATAAATGGGTTTTATCGTGTTCCAACAATTTCCCATCATCAATTTAATTCGGTAAGGAATTAACAATTAATTCGTAACAATATAATTGGTTCTTTGTGTAAAAGTGACCTATTATTGCGATCGTTAACCTCTCTAATAAATAAACGATTTTTCATTATATTAATGTATATGTATTTATTTGTTAAGGCGTCGAAGAATTAGTTTTCAAAATTAGGTATTTAAACAAATTTCAGGAACTACCTATCAGTTTGATTCGAACAACTATTTCTATTTTAGACAGTCAAAAAACAAAATCAAACAATGCTAAAAGCAGAAGGTATAAATGTTCAAATGTAGAATAATGAAAAAGAAACTAAAGTACTCATTTAGTTCCGTCGTTACTCTACATTGGCACTATTCTCAAGGTATGGCCAACGAAGAAGTTAAGTCTACTATCATGTGTTTGCCCGTCCAGTTTTATTGGTCTTTATGGTGGTTGGTATACTTGGTATGGTTGGTACACAGTCGTATCTGTACTCACTAATAAGCGTGATATTGTAATAAATCATTATTATGTGCAGATTCAATATCGTCGTACCGGGATTTCCTAGTCCTATCAGCATATCCAGGTAGAATCAATATTTATTGTATATATCCAAAAAAAATCATTCATTCATCCTATCAACTGCTAAGGAGGAAAGGGAGGTACTGCCATGATCAGCACGATCAGTATAATTAATGATTGCAGTTGGGGTCACTAGTTTCCTTGAAGAATGCTGCTACCAATTTTCCTGTTGATTCTTCAGTTAAAGTTTAGGAATCCCAGGAGAAAGCAAGGAGTGAAACATATTGTATTTTTATTCCATCATTGTACTGGGAATTGTACTGTATATCCAAACAGATTAATAATTAGCAATCCATACTAATATTATAAATGCGAAAGTAGGAATGTTTGTGTGTTTGTTTGTTTGTAGCGCTTTCACGCTTAAACCACCGAACCGATTTCAAAAATTCTTTCACCAACGGCAAGCTATAATATCAGGGAGTAACATAGGCTATATTTTATCCCGGCATTTCCACAGGAACGAGAACTACGCCGCAGGTAAAGCGACTGAAACCGAAGCGAAGCGAGGGCTGGTAGCTAGTATACTCATAAAACTATACGAACAATTACTTGATGATAGAAATCAAATCATATTAATAATATACATGTTTGGTTTCAAACTAAGCATTGACTCGGGAAGTATTTCAAACCGTCAATGTATATCGCCCATATCAGTAAATTGCGATCTATCACTAGAAAAGCGAGATGCACATTGCCGGCGGACATCCGAAAAGTATTTCCGGGCTGTCTGTTGCAGGCACAGTGTACGTGAAGCCATGAATGTTAATGAACAGAATAGGGCATATTGAAATTATTATAAAAATGTTTGTGACGTTTAAGCTGTTAGTGTTCTATTGTGTTAAAAGTGACGATATTCACTTTTATGTGAATGAGCAACCTTTTTTGTGATGATTTATCTATAGCTTTATATATGTAATTCCTCTGTGCGTGTGTGACTGAACTCCTCCCAAAACGCCTAGACCGATTTCGATGATTTTTTGTGTATGTTCAAGGGGATTCGAGTATAGCTTAGATTCACAACTGGATCCGGTAGGTGGTACTGCTGTCAATTTCAAGGACAATTCCTTTTATTTTATTTTAACAGAAGAACGTCTGTTGGGTCAGCTAGTATTGTATATAATTCTTCTGCGCGTGTGTGACTGAACTCCACCCAAACCGCTAGACCGATTTCGATGAAATGTTTGTATATCTGGGTGGATTCTTCTTGGATTATTTTTGGTGGTGTTTAGGTTAACAATTAGAGCTGGTAAGTGGCGCTGCGATCGATTTTATTTGTATACAAGAGCATCGTACTGTGGTGGTAGCGGATACAAATACTACCAACTATTATATTGTTCATATGTGACTGTGACTGTGACCTGAATGATAACTAAGAATTTTACATGGACCTAGGCCCACACCATCTGATGCTGTCTGGTATATAATTATATTTCCAAGGTTGATGGGTTTCTGTCAGACAGGCTGCTCATAAAACTGTTGCCAATAACTTCTGCATTATGTACGGTGGAAGAAAAGTACTTATTACGTCGACCTCAAGTAAATGGGATAAGAGCAGAATGATGATGATGATAGAACAGCATCTCTTGTGCTAGCTAATGATATACAGTATGACTGGTAAAAGATTATACATATCGAATCAAACGATAGATAATGGTCACATGTAACTAATAAGAAAAAGGCAATATTAATTAACTACATAGTAAACATCAACAATATTAGTGTTGCAAGACTCCCAAAAATATTGTCACCCTACTGGCGATACGCCGATACCGATATCGAGTTACAGTTTTGTTAGGCACTGTTGTCAAGATTTATATATTTATTACTAGAATTATTAAAACTAGGTGTAGGAATAATGTCATAAAAAACATTAAAGTTAGTTGCAGACTTATAGCTCTTACCAATCCCGAGATAAAGTGATTTGTTTCTTATCAAAACAATAGGTTTGCCAGCGTACGTCGACCTCTGTCTGCGTCTCGCGATGAGAACAGTACCTACTGGGTCGAGTCGCAACTCGCATAGGTAGAATATTTAGTTAATAACTAGTTCAATGGCACGCAAACTTTTAAGTATCTACAAGTGCGTTGACCTATCCCATGTGTCCATAACTAAATATTATTTTAAGATAGTTCAAAATTTTAGTAGCAATTTTTTTATATATTCGGTATCAGAATCGAGTACTGAATAGCCTCCTTCAATATGTACAATCTTTTATCAGTCTTCCGGTATAGAAAATTAGTAGTTAGCATATTAAACAAAGAAACGTTAGTGGTAGGACACTGTTGACCTTTGTCTGTTTACGGTCGTGGGCCGGTCGGTCCGGAGTACACTCTTGCAGAAAATCAACGTCTGAGTAGTAGCAATTTGTTACGTGTGCTTTGATCGGTGTGCGAGAGAACCGGCAGCCCAACTTTCTGAGGATGATTGCATCTAGTGGGTTTTAGTAATGCTTTTAATTTCACTGAACCTCATTGCACGCATTCACACTCCCTTCACTTTTTAACGATAAGCAGTAAGTAGCCTAGCAGAGGTTCATGAGTAGTAGCATCATTTATCATCAGGTGTACTGTTTACTCGTCTGCTACCGTTTGCAATTAAAAAAAATATAAATAAAACATTCCTTAACTTTTTCAAATAATTAGCTTATTTAGCTCTTCGATGATCATGAATTTTCAAAAATATTGGCAGCGTCATTAAAAATAATTTACAATGGTACGTATTACACTTTTATAATATAAGCATTTGTTGTTGTCTTTATTTCAAAATTATTATATAAATAGGAAAATTTGGCAGCACTTTAATCAGTTTATTCTAATTTCTTTTGTCGAAACCAATTTGATTACTTTTTTCATTATATGTTGGCAAAAAATCAGAAAATGCCGAAGTAAAAATGCTTTATAGCTCCGAGTATGTTCTATCCGCTAAGTCAATATTGGAGACACGCGTCTCCGAAGCGGTGAATCTAAATTGCAAATGGAACTCGTTGAAACATTGAATCTAGAATATTAAAAATATTTGTTGAATTTATATGGAAAAGTCCCATTACACGTTCAAATACGTTTAAATTGATTTCATTAGTGGATATGTTGAATATTATTAGATTCGGTTTTTGTTTGAAATCAGTATATATTTCGAGCAAAGGTGAATAGTAGCTGTTTTATTTGAGTTCGTTGATTTACCTACTTATTTAGAGAAAAATTCAGTAGTAGCAAATTTGCTTCTTATAATAGACTAAGCTTATGCTCGCGACTTTGTACGCGTGGAACAGCTACTTTGATCTAATGCTAACTTTAACTCACGACTTTGTTTACGTAAAAGGTGAAAATATTTTTAAATAATACAATTCTGACATACACTATTTTTGTGAAACCTAACCGTTTATGTAGTACACAGAGCGTCAGCTCTCAAAAGGAATAAAAAACCCGATTCTGAAAGATTTTTCATTGTTGCTGCGCTCCTATTGGTCTTAACGTGATGATATAAGCCTATAACCTTCCTCAATAAATGGGCTAACACTGAAAGAATTTTTACATCGGACCAGTAGTTCATCAGATTAGAGCGTTCAAACAAACAAACTCTTCCGCTTTATATATTAGTACAGAGTACAGATATATGTCTGAATCAAAGAATAACATTAGTTTTAGATTTTATATACGAAGATTGACGCGGATTTACACGGCTTTCTATTAGGTAAACAATAATATTCACAATAGCGTAATGAATTTTTATAAAAGCAGCACAGGATTATTTTATGGCGTTTTATATGTGCCTATAAAAAAAATCTGTAGCAGATAAATTAACAATTAACTGTGGCATATAACCATATTTACAAATAAAAAATGGGTATAATGTTGATTTCTGATGTTTACGCGAGTATTTACAGATTTTAAATAAAACTACTTTACAGATTTTATCACGTTTGTATTTGATTTTTGTCCGCCCGTGAACATGAATGCTGCAAAGTGTTCGAAACGTCGGGCAATCAAAAATCAAATACAAACGCGATAAAATCCGTAAAGCAGTTTTATTTAAAATGGGTATAATGTTATCATAAATTGTTTATTCGTGGGTGATGTATGGCTGTATTAGTTAGGAAGATATGTCTGTCATCATCACAGTTCATATACATCCCACTGTCAGAGTCGAGCCTCTTCCCCAATAGGAGGGTAATTGACCTACTATATCACGCTGATCAAATGGGTTGATACAGGCTTTAATATCGAGTTTGCCTTCTTTTGCATAAATGTCGTATGCATATTATAATCCCTTAGTCGTTTTTATGACATTGAAATTTAAATAAATTTTACGAGCTTAACTTGCTATGCGAGCAAAAGTTTAGATGCACTACAAGTCTTTACATTTTCGTAACATTCAACTTCTCTATAAAATTATAACTCGCAGACGGGTCGACAGTTGGAACTGACTCTCGAATCTAGCCGACGTTGGTCAGACGGAACTTCAAAATTAATTTTGAAGTTTGATCAAAAAATGTTTTACTCTGTCGTTAAATTGAAACAGCGGAGCTATACTATTAAGAGTTAGTAAACGAGTAGGACGATATAATAGCTTTTGATGTGAAACATCTATAGGCGAGGGTGACCGCGATCGTCACGTGGCGATTTGACGCCACGCCTTGCGGTCCCCTTTTAATTTACTGTATAATAAATATCTGCATATACATATCTAAATTTGTAACGAAACCATGATGCGATTTAAAATTTTGTACAACACCATCTAGTGAACCCAAAGTAAATTATTACCTATAATGAAAATAAATGTTTATTGAATAAAAATTATCTTTTACTGGAAAAATCGCCATGTTTTATTAATACTTTATGCCATACTAGTTCCTGACGTAATCTGTTCTTTTATGCATATTTACTTTTTTTTTTTGAGGTTGGCTGCGGTCGGCGCACTCCTCGCACCACTCCGTCCGAGGCGACAGAGGGGCGTAAGCACGCACACCTGCAACCCGCCCGAATACCACGTCGCCTTCGTCGTTGGGCCGACCACCGGAGCAGGGTTACTTGTCATCAGTGGTTGGTCATCGGTGGTACCCTCCCTTCGACTTATATAATAGCTTAGCATTATTCTTAAATTTTTTTCGTGTGGTGACGGAGTAAGAATATAATTCACCACCCCCACATGTATTGTAAAAGACGACTATGGGATATATTTTGCATACAACATCTATGCAAGAGACGGCAAACTCGACACAAAACCCTATACCAATCCGTCTGACCAGCGTGGTATAGTAGATCAATTTCACTCCCATAGTTGTGGAGGCCCGAGCCTAACAGTGGAACGTATATAGGCTAAGATGATGATGATGATTCTTTACTGCATATGCAGATATTTTCTAGTGTCTTACACTATAAAAATTTAATATTAAAAATAATTTATTTTCTTTCATTTAAAAAAAAAAACAACAAAAATCTATACACCTACTAACAATCGTTGAATAGTACACAGAACACCTGGTCAAAGGCACTTACTGCATACACTTTGCTCATGTTAAATTACAACTTATTTTACAACTCTTGGTGAATACTTAATGTAGTCTCATCAGTAGTAATGTTCCGTCGGGCCGACCACTGAAGAAAAGTAACTCTGCACCACCGGTCGTTGGGCCGACCACCGGGTCGGCCCAACAACAAAGGCGACGTGTCATGGGTGAGTCGTGGAGCCCCGCGGTGCCCCTCTGTCGCCCTGGACGTTGCCGTGCGGCAAGCGAGCCGACCATGGTCAACCAGAAAAAAAAACCTTAGTAGGTAATGTGGGACTCATTTGTTGAAAATAATACATTATAATTGATGATTATATGTACAATTTGCGCGTACACCATTGATGACAAAGACGTGTTGAAAGACAAGGACAAGGACTCGACCAAATAGCGACATAACGACCACTTTATGTCGCCACCTACCAAGGTTATGGGGTAACACGCTGTTCTTTACGTCGCCCTGGACGGTTAACATCGTCCTATATAATTAAATTTGGATACATCATTTTCCGAGAGATGACGGAATAAGAATACAGTTCACCACTCTTCTCTTATAAGTTGGTATCGTGAAAGACGACTAAGGGATGTAATATGCAGATAATATCTATACAAGAGAAGGAAAACTCGAAATATAATATAATCCTATGCGCACACGTCTGAGTGCGGTATAGTAGATTAATTTCTATATAGTACGTTATGCTATACGCATAAACTTTTTTAACATCATCCTATATCATCAAATATCATTATCTTATACAATCGAAGTAAATTCAAACAATATTCACTCACGAATCAAGTCATGTCATTGATGGACGGCGTAGATGATTTTTCTAACATTTCAAACAATGAGACTTTTATCATTAATCTCTGAACTACCGGTAACGGACCGTACTGCGGACAATGATAGCTAACTACGTACCGATGCTATCGTATTAGATGGAACTAATCGATTTACCGGTCCCCGGTTAGCTTTCATTAAAACTATTGGGTCACGATGTGATGATGATGATAAGTACTTGTGCCACTTAAACCTTTACTACTGCCTTCCGTGTTTGAGTATCTAAAACAACTAATATCTTACTAATTAACTAATCCTCTATCTAATACACATATTATTCAACATCTGATTAGATCTAATTTATTGTGGCACATATTTATTAAGATTTACGTAGAAGAACTGGAACCGACATAGCACAATAAATTAGCATATTGAAATGGCAATTGTTCGTCTAATGGACAATCATTGGGTGGGGAATAAAGGTTCTCGAGTGGCGACTATGAATCGGACGATGTAAGTTAGGACTACATCCTACTAGGTGGGCTGACGACATATTGATAATCACAGAGGAACCGTTGGATGCAATTGGCCCAGGACCGTTTTAAGTGCCATACTGGTTCCCACCACGGCCTTCCTGCAGTGAATGTCTATAGGCTAATGGATGGATGATTTATTTAGATTACCAATATAACAAATTTGTGTGCTCCAAATAAAAAAAGGTTTTAATAAACACATTTGAATTTAATGAAAAGTATTATTTAAAGTCAGTTGTTTTGAATTAAGAGTACAATTTATTTGTCATTCTGCCCCATGGTTATCATAAGAAATTACTAAGAGAAATAAGTAAATTAAATAATCATAGGATAACAAAAATCGATATAGCTTTTAAATAAATTATGCCCCCTTCCTGGTAAAATTGTATAGTTGAATATTTTTTTTCGTACTGTGAAAGATACTTATGCCTAACATGCAGGGATTATGAATAATAAAAGATAAAAGAAATACATAATATTAAATTTATTTGATAATAAAGGTCAGTAATAGAATCAAGAATTATGTTTTCAGTACTTTTGTATACCATGAATATTATTACAACCATAGAATTAAAATGATTTTTTGTTGAATTAATTTTAATTTATTTTAATCTATGTATATGGATCTATGCGTTGCTATTTATCTTGTAATCTGCGAAACTTATAGAACAAAGTTAGCTTAGTCATTGTTACTTAGTCACTGCTGAGATACTTTACAATATCTTATTAAGGTTAATAATATTCAGAATGATAATGAATGAATGATATGTGCCATCATATTTGTTTTTAATCATATATTTATTCAATAGGTAAGATTAAAAGACAATTTTATTCTTTAATCTATCTAAAATATGTGTGATTATTTAATTGAGTAAATATTAACATTGATCAACCGTTAATGAATAAACTTCCGCACTCGACTGTCATTGTAATAATGCTAGATATTATCCCATGTCTAAATAGTATATACAAGTATAAGTTATCGTAAGCAAAAGCGTATAAAAGCAAACACGGTTACTTAACACGGTGTACATAAATAAAACTAAGATATTTAATTGGTAGCGTAAGCTTAAAGCTTGTATAGTTACTATCAAATTATAAATAAAAACGTTTGATAAATTACCACAAATTTAATTTCAATAGTGTTTGATAGAACTCTTCTGACACTACTGTATTAAAATCTATCTTCATTATTATAAAAAGTACAGTAGAACCTCGATTAACATGACTATTTTTGTAGTCGTCAGGCATTCGTATAATCGAAAATACGGATAATCGAATGTACGAACAAAAGTTTTTTTGTACATGTTGCATATGATATAATACATAATTCGACACGATTCATAGCCTATTTTTAACAGGGTTTTTAATATTTCATAAAGCAAAGGACCAGCTATTGGTTGCCTGGTAAACTGTTTCTATAAAAACCAATAATATAAAGCTTAAACTTCTAAAAGTTAAATTATCCGTTTCTTCATTAATTTTCGATATTTACTCACGTTTTCACTGTTTAATTTGCAGGTATACCATTATTCCATATTTAGGAATATTAATAAGTATATATAATATTATTATATTTTATCGTATATTTTATTGCTAAGCAACAAACGAAAACAAAGATGTCAATCGATGAAACATAAAAACTATAAAACCTCTGTACATACATCACAACCATCTTTCAATATTGAATCGGTATTCTTCTTAATATCACTCATCGTGAAAGTAGCTACACCGTACTTGCCAGAAACTTACGACCGATCTCTACTTTTGTAATGATATTGATTTTATTATTAAGCCATAATACCACTTTGTCACGCTTTGACATTTTTAGTGCAGACCTGACATGACTCAGCAGAGTAATAATTAGTAACTAAATAAAACTATAACGAGGAGGGTGGAGCATAGATCATGCGAAACGCAGGCGAGTAATGCCAGTTCCAACACATTCATGCTTGCATTGATTCTATATGTATATACATCTTATTTGGTTGCGGTTGGTGGTCCGGATAATTGCGAATTCATATAACTGAGAGCAGGTTAATCGGGTTTCCACTGTATTATATTGTATTGTTTCATCGCAGCCCACATACGTCCTGTAGCGGCAGCACACTTACACTTAGCAATAACATCACAACATCAATTTAGCTCTAACAATTAAAAACACAAAATGAATGTTATTGTACAACAAATATGTAAAGTTTGTGTTTTTAATTGTTAGAGCTAAATTGATGTTGTGATGTTATTGCTAAGTGTAAGTGTGCTGCCGCTACAGTCCCACTGTTGAACTCGGACCGCCTCCACAATGGGAGGGAATTTGACCTACTATACCATGCTGGTCAGACATGTTGTTATAGGGTTTCATTTCGAATTTTCCTTCTCTTGTATAGATATTATGTGCATATTATCGTCTTTTACGACATCCACGGGCAAGATAGGGAGTGGTGAATTGTATTCTTACTCCGTCACCACACGGAAAGTTTTCATTCGGCATTGTATTATTTGGATGTAGCTAACAAGTATTGCTGGTCAAATACCCATTAAGCCATTATTTATTTAAGAATAATTAAGGAAATTTCGTGGGATGACAGAGTAAGAATAAAATTCATCACTCCATTGACCTAATGATCATTATTTTGAATGCAAACAAAACATGTTCATTATAACGACAAGAACAAGTTCAAACTACGCATTTATTTCATTGCTCAATTGTAATTCGAATCTATAAAATTAAATTTTGATTTCTAATAACAGTGTTTCAAGTTAATCGTTTTTCAAAACAATTTTATGTTTAAGCTAACGAAAATTTGCAATTAAGATTTTTTGTAGATTAGTTAAACTTCAATGAGAAAATTGTAATAAGTCAGATTGTGTTCTGTTACTGTGACATATAGATACAAGTCACAACCGGTTTAACTGTGCCTCGAGATGCTCGCACTGTGATATCTTTGCAGAGTCGCAATGGCTCCAAGGAATTCTTTCCGATATTTAGAAGTACCAACAGCGCAGATAGTGTGACACGCAAGCCTATGCGAGTCATTGAGCCATATGTTCGTGCATAAACACCTATTGCATCTGCATTCGTTTAAATAATCTTCACTATGCATAGCTCAATGTTAATTATAGAGCCGTTTCTTTTTTATCAATACTATACGAAAATATAAAATATAATTCATAGATAATATATATCTTTTTATTGTAAAATCGTCTACATGTAATGTAATGTTATTTTTATTTATTTTATACTGGCAACCCACCCTCGCTTCGCTTCGGTTTCAGTCGCCTTACCCGCGTAGTTCCCGTTCCCGTGGGAATACAGAGATAAAATATAGCCTATGTTACTCCCTGATACTATAGCTTTTCATTGATGAATGAATTTTTGAAATCGGTTCATCGGTTTAAGCGTGAAAGCGTAACAAACAAACAAAAAAATAAACAAACAAACTTACTTTCACATTTATAATATTAGTAAGAATTATTATATTTACGTAAATTTTTGTTTTGAAATTTGCTTCTCTTATTTAAAAAAAAAAACGTTCTACACTAAAGAAATCATCTTTATATTCAAAAAGTACCTTACGAACATATAATTTAATGGACACAGATTACACCCAAACTCTGAACAATAATTTGTGAATCGCACAAAGTATTGTTGTGCGTAAGGATCGTAACCACGAAACTGGCATGGTAGGTTGGTATCTTAACGTGAACTACACCATCTAGGCAATCGTCTTAATCACTCAAAAAAACATATGGAAGTGAAAATTCGTGGCAACATAGCGTGGAAGATATAATTATAATTTTTAACCTCATACCTAATACTTTGCATTCATATAGTAAGCCTATATGGATACTTTATATCCTAATAAATGAGATATCTTAATGATTAAAAACTAGCGATATAGTTACGGCCAATTACTAATGGTATTTAATTTCGAAATAAACTTAAACTTTTCATTTGATTAGCGTGGTATTTATAATAGGTCTATTTCCTTCTTATTTTGCGCGGTGTCGACTCCAGCATTAGGACATAAATAAGCTGAGATGAAGATGATGAAATTATGACTCTGATGTTTACGCGAGTATTACACATTGTAAATAAAACTACTGTACGGATTTTATCGCGTTTGTATTTGATTTTTGATTGCCCGACGTTTCGAATACTTTGCAGCGTTCATGGCCACGGGCGAACTCTGAACCTGTCGAATCTGAACGGTAGCCAGACGACTTAACATAGAGTTTTATTCCGTATTTTCCTTCTAAATATCATTTGAATATTACATCCTTTAGTCGTTTTTTACAACAGCCACATGCAAAATAAGGGGTGATGAATTCCTATTCTGTCTTTACGCGGACAATATTAAACATATTTGTTTGAAACAAAATTATATGTTTATATTCACTGGGCGCTTCACATCAGAGTGTGTACTCGTTAATCGTAGGAATACGATCGGCGGACGTCATGCGGAAGCACATCTTTGATCTTTGCCTTTAATCAATTGGTATAGATATATCGATACTTGACAATCGAACTAAATCTAAAACGATTCCACCCACGCGTTATCTAGTTCATTCTATTAACGATAGTTTGTAGTTCTTTATTAGCTACATATGTAAGTATATGTTACCAATTTTATTCGTTAACTAAAAAAAAAAAAAAAAAAAAAAACACGATTCTTAGAATCGTTGAGTAATTTATTACTTACGGGACGGTTTACCGTTAAGATTATTAGTTTCCTTTATAAACCTTAGTTAAATCGACAAATATTCTTCAGAATAGTTTTTTCTGAAACTTGTATTCAATATTCACATCGATTTTTAAGTTATATATCTATTGTGTGAAATTCGAAGGATGATTTAAAAATAATCCGTGAAATATCTTAAAAAGACATGAAGGAATGGTTTTAGCACCAATCTCTTTTTACGGAGTGTCATGGGTTTGATCCTAATGCAGGCTGATTGATTGTGCAATACAAAAAAAAAAATTTTTAGGTCTACGTGTAATCTTTATTACTTATTCGCATATTGGTGAAGCTACCTGCGACATAACGATGCATTCCTTAGATCGGAGTATGGACTTTAATAAAATTACATAGACATTTTTCAGAATGAAGAAAATCATTTTCTCTATCACAAATATTTGTACATTTCAATGACAGGCACGAGCCTCCTTCGTAGCCAGAGGGAAATGGTTTTTAATGTTAATTAGAATTGTTAGCATATGGTTTAAAATTTTCTTTCCTTAGTAATATTGTTACTTGCTTAGGTACTTAATTACCTCTTTCCTTAAAGCTATTCACGGGAATGTGTAGGATGTTGACACATTACGTTATTGATTCGTTACCAGTGTATAAAGAAGTGCCTACGCAGTTTATAAATGACATACTTTATAGAAAATTATATACGTAAGTGTATGTTACAATAAAATACAAAGATTATTACTAAGCAACATATGTACATTTAAAATCATCAATTATGTGAGTAAAAGTTTGACGTAGATCGTTTATTAAAATAGAGATGCACACACAGAGGCATCGTGTGTGCATCTCTATTTTAATAAACATCGATTCATCGTTATATATTGCCGGTTGAAATATGTAATCTTTACCCACATGAATATTTATTATTAATTTGTATGCTCGGTGCTTCGATAGTCCCAAGGTGCATTGCACGCATTGAACGCAATATTTAATAATTTAGACATTATTGTATCAGTGTATGAATGGTCTCAGTTTAAAGAATTATATATATAGTCGAATATATTCAACTTTCAATCTAACATCATTGTTGGTTATTATACTCATGAGAATTAATATCTAGCTGACCGAGCTTTGCTCGGTATATATATTTTTTTGTAAACCATATTTTTGACGAACATATTTAATTAGATATATAGCTATTAATAAAAAATAAAAATGATGAAATAATGAAAAAAATATCAAGAGTTAAAAAAACAGAAAAATAATAATACTGGAATCCGATCTCAGGCTGTTTGAATGCGACTAAACAACTTTCCAACTGAGCTATTATCCTGACGCTGCCGACCATCGCCAGGGAGATGCTCGACAGCGTCAGGAACTGGGACGCGGTCGCCGCCTTCTGTGAGGCCGTAATCTCACGGAAGGAGGCGGCGGATCGTGTACGAGTAGAGCTCCTATTCGGCGACACGTTCCACCGCCGGCGCGCTCGGGCGGCGAAGGCGCGAGTATCTGCGCCTAATGCCGCCCTAGCTGAGGCCGCGGGTGATCGGACTGGGGAATTGTCCGTCACCCGCAGAGAGGCTGACCACGCGATGGCGACCGACGTCCCAGGACGTCGAGAGGTGACGTTACCCGAAAGGGTATTCCGTCGGGCCGACCACTGACGACAAGTCACATCTGCTCCGGTGGTCGGCCCAACAACGAGGTGACGTTAGTACGGGTGGGTTATGGGCCCGCGCGCCGTCCTTTCATCACCCCGGACAGATTGGACCGCGCGTGCGCTTACCATAGCCCACCCATAAAAAAAAAAAAAAAACTGAGCTATTGTCCCTCTTGACGGCGACGACTAAATTTACACTCTTGTTCTAATGAAATTTTATTGATTAGCTAAAAACACCGACAAGACAACATTTTCTACAAATAAAACCTAACTAGATCGATTTTATACCCTCGAAACCTCTAGTATACTAAATTTCTTGAGAATCATTGGTGCCGTTAAAAATATGTATCTTTATATAGAAATTTCTTGTGTACGTGTGTATGTCACTGAACTCCTCCTAAACGGTTCGACCGATGTTAATGAAATTTTTTGTGTGTGTTCGAGGGGATCCGAGAATGGTTTAGATTTACAATCGGACCCGCTACGTGGCGCTTATTTGAACAGAACAACGTTTGTTGGGTCAGCTAGTCTTATATATAAATTTCTAGCGTACGTGTGTATGTCACTGAACTCCTCCTAAACGGCTGGACCGATGTTGACGAATTTTTTTGTGTGTATTCAAGGGGATTCGAGGATGGTTTAGATTCACAATTGGACCCGGTAGGTGGCGCTGTTCGGGCAGGACAATAACATAACTTGAGAACGACTTTACAGATTTCTTCCATCCTTTTTTTAAGTTTTATAAAATTTTAAAAAAGGCCTTTATGGAAAAAAATAAGAGAGTTGCGCAGAAAAACTGGAAAATTTAAGAAAACTTAACGTTTATATATGCTTTTCTAATGTAAAACGGTAAAACTTTTCTATCTTTATAAAAATCTTCTATTCGTGTGTTTGTAATTGAACTCCTTCTAAACGGCTGGACCAATTTTGATGATTTTTTGTGGCCATTCCGATGGATATGAATTCTCATATCCATTGGCCTTTCGGAACATCCAAACCATTCGGTTTAGATTAATAATTGAAACCGGTAGGTGACGCTGCGATCGATTTCAAGGAGAATTTAATTTTCTATTTTTTTACAGATTTGAACAGAACAACGTCTGTTGGGTCAGCTAGTCTTTATATATAAATTTCTTGTGTACGTGTGTATGCAGTTCAGTAAGAACTGCTTCTAAACGACTGGACCGATATTATAATATCTAAAACGGCAAAAACACTCACGTGCTGAGATCGATTACGTCGACCCGGGTTTCGAGCATGTCCGATGCTCATCATCAGGGCGAGTGCGCAGCGGCATCTGCGAGGCCCCGGCGTGCACTGCGCGATACATATCGAGCAGCGCGCCTCGATACAGCCATGAGGGGTGCGGGGGAGGTGTTCGCCTCTTGATCGTCCTCGGCGGAAACGTCGGACGAAACTTCACACCCGGAGTTCAGCGGCATTGTTGGTATGTCACTCCGTGTGTCGTCACCATCACATACCACGCTGGTCACGTCACTCTCCACGCACACCATCACCTTACAACTCACGGTAGTATTAAGAGCTGGTAACCATGCTGACGACAGCTTCCATCCACCGTCTCTGTTGAAGGTCCGATGTCGGTTTATCTCTATGGCCTCACGTATTTTCCGCGGTCTGTAACGTCTCTCTGTGGCTAATACGGAGGCTTTGTCGAACCGAATATAGTGCCTTGTATTCGCGAGACTGGCATGCTCTGCTATTGCTGATTGTGTCATATCCATGCTCTTCATACTCCTGATGTGTTTAGTTAGTCTGGTGACGATGTTGCATCCAGTTTCACCCACATAACTCTTGCCACAATCACATGGTACTTGATAGACGCCTGGTACGCCCAGGTGGTTTTTGTCTTTCGGTGAACGAAGCATTTGCCGTATTTGGCCCGGTGGGCGGAAGAACGTTCTAATATCGTATTTCCTTCGCAAGAGATGCTCGATTTTGTCCGTTATTCCTTTCACGAACATGGCTGTGTCGAGGCACCCTGCTCGCAGACGCCGCTGCGCACTCGCCCTGATGATGAGCATCGGACATGCTCGAAACCCGGGTCGACATAATCGATCTCACGCGCGTGAGTGTTTTTGCCGTTTTAGATATTATAATATGGATCAGTCTCACGATAATTTCAATACTAAAGACTGGACCGATGTTGATGAAATTTTTTGTGTGTGTTCAAGGTGATTCGATAATGGTTTAGATTCACATTTGGACCCGGTACGTGGCGGGGATTTCAAGGAGAATTCCTTTTATTTTATTTGAATAAAACAACGTCTATTGGGTCAGCTAGCACATATATATATATATATATATATATATATATATATATATATATAGAAACATAGAAATATATAAGAATTGCTCGTTTAAAGATATAAGATAAATGAATGCACAATAACACGTTAGTTTGCATTTGAATACTTCTGGGGTATTGTAGGAGATGACTGTGTAATGTACAAGATAACGTTGCAACTTGTAAGAGAACTTAAAATCAAAACAAAAAGCTATGTCAACGCACCTATAGTCCATAAAATATAGCATGATCTCTGTGACAGTTGTCCCTAGTGCTTACGATAAAATCCTTTTATCGATAAAACTCTTTATTTTTATAATTGTGATTTTCTATTATAATTAAAGTACAATCAATGAAAATCTTTTTGAATTAATTTCAAACAAAAACTGTTTTTTGATTGTTTTAATTATTCAAAAGGAGTACAATCAAGGTTTAGGTCACTATTATCGTCATCACTGGAGCGTTCCTGCTAGAACATTTATCATTTTTTGCCAAAATAGGGACAGTCGTTAGATCAATCTATCAATTACGAGTGTTTTATAAATAAATATGTCTAGTTTATTGACAATAATGCATATATAATATTATCATTTACTCTGAGACAAAAAATAGTTTTTTAAAGTTTAATTAATTCAATTTATGTATTTTATAATGTACCTGTCTGTTGTAATTGTAAAAATTATGTTGAAAGTTATATTTTTTTTATGTTTAGTTTATATAGGTACTGTATTGAGTTTATTTCTTTTATGAATAATTCAATAAAGATTGGTTATCGATTTACGTATATCGATCGTCCCCTCTCTTTTTTATTTTCAGTCCAGTATGACGTTGTACATGCGTAAGCGTCATTTATCTATAAAATGTTTACTAGGTATTTCAATACTTACGAGGTACATTTTGGGCATGAATATTAATATTTTTATATTTATAATATATTGCATTTCAGTTGCAATAAAACTGGCATGAAAAGAATAAATATATATTTGATACAAATTGAAATTTTAAACATGTCGCTCGTTCAAACTTACTTCGTTGGTTTCGTTGACATCTGTAACAGAGATCAAGCTATATTTTATGGACAAGCAACAATGAGCAAACATGGTATTTAAGTTCAATGACAGAGTGTGATGGCAGGAGAGGACTTACAACTAACTATGACATAGCTAGGTGCTGTCATATTTGATAAAAACAATCTGGATAATAATATCAAAAATTGTTACAATTTTTTTTTGTAGTTTAACGGCTTGCTGTGCAGATAAATTACTGCAATACAGTTATAATTATTGAACTGAAATTTGTGTGACACACTTTTTGCGTGACAAAAAGTTTGTACGGAAACTGTTTAAGCGAATGTTATATAGCATACATACATCGCAATACAATAGAAAAGAGTGAGACATACCCTCTTCTTGCCCTCATAGCTTAATTTTAGTAATTGAATGGTAAACGCAATCTATGTTATTTAAAAAGAGATTGATGAACAATGAAAATACTTCTTTATAATACAAGTTTCATATCTACTATGTGATTTTTCGACACAACCTTAATTATTAAAGAATCCATTTCTCATTTTTTTTGGTTTTAATTAATTCGGTGGTTGGTCCAACGATGAAGGCAACGTTTCGCGGGTGGGTTGCGGGTGTGCGTGCTTACGCCCCTCTGTCGCCCCGAACGGAGGAGTAGTGCGAGGAGTGCGCTGACCGTAACCAACCCAAAAAAAAGGTTTTAATTAATTAAAGTATTATAGAAAAATTACATACCTCAAATAACATAATAAAGTAATAATTCTTCTCACAAAAGTACCTTTTCCTACCTACTGAATTTGATTACAACAAAAGGTTATCAAACAAAATTTCATCGAACTAATCGTAATTCCTCTATAATGCTTTCGACATCAATTGTTTGTAAATCTATATTAAGCAGTTTGTGTTTAGTGAAAGTATCTCACACTCATTGTATACTTTGAGTCAATAAACTGAATGTAGGAGTGATGAGAAAGAATATTAATGATTAATGATGTGAAACCTTACCCTTGTTATAACTGTGTGTTAATGATGATCCATTGTATAATCAGTCTGTCACTTACATATGGATGTGAATAAAAATGTTTGCTTTTAGATTAGCTATTCGTAATGCGATTTATATACATTTGAAAAAGCATGCCGATGAAAAAACTGCAAACAGAAGTGTAAACCTAAAACATTGAATATGTTGTTATTTTTGGATATTCAAATTCTTGTTCGATTTCAAATTAAATATTCTAAATAAATAAAAAGTTTTATTGTTCGTGTGGTGGCGGAATTAGAAGATAATACCACCACCACTTCCTATCTCGTGGGTGTCGTAAAAGACGACTAAAGGGTATAATATGCATATGAAATCTATACATGAGAAGGAAATTAGAAACAAAACCCTACGGTTTTTGTTTCGAGTTATCCTTCTAGTTAAAGTTATGGACCTAAGCAGATCTCAGCAAATGAGAAGGTAAATTCGAAACGGAACCTGACACCAATCATATTGGTGTCACACTTATTGGTTGTAGGGATTTATTTTGAGATTTCTTTCGGTTTTTTTGATGTTCATGTGTTATAAGATAACTCATGGTGCTTCATACTTACTAATATTATAAATGTGAAAGTAAGTTTGTTTGTTTGTTACGCTTTCACGCTTAAACCACGAAACCGATTTCAAAAATTCTATCATCAATAGAAAGCTATAATATCAGGGAGTAATATAGGCTATATTTTAGGGACGTACAATGGTAGCTTTAATATTGATTGATTTATTGCAGCTGGTTTAATTTATTACAGTATCAGTGTAGATAACATTAAAGATGAGGTTAAGGCACTAAGACATTAATGAAATGATTGGGCAAGCTTTGGGAAATAAAAAAACCGCTACTGATTTTTTACAGCGTTTATGGTCATGGGCGGACTAATATGACTCATGTCCAACAAGTCATCGATATTGTAGATTTGCTGTAAAGCGTTCGAAACCTCGGACAATCAAATATCAAATACTAACGCGATAAAATCCGTAAAGTAGTTCTATTTACAGTTTACTGAGTACTATTTATAGTTTCTATGTACTCGCGTAAAGATTAGAAATCATTACGGCGGTAATCACTTCAACTATATACAAAATATAAAAAAGGTTTGGATGTCGGTTATAGACTTTAAAACCATCTAACCGATACATCGGTTACACTCTGGCGTACACTCCAAAGTCGTTTCATTAGAAAGGCACGAAGATGCAAAGATGATTTAAGAACTTTAAAAAAAGTTGATTGGGAGCCGAGAGGTGGCACTGTGATTGATTTCAAGGATTTTTATTATTTGTACAAAAAGCGTCTGTTTATTTAGCTAGTTATTTTTTATTTATTTTGATACATACTTACATATAAACAAAAAGGTGCTGTGTGGTAGCGGCTTCGAATACTACCAACCCTTGCTTTGCTCGTGGGTGTCATAAAAGACGACTAAGAGCCCTAGATTAACCCGGACCAACTTCATCTGGTACCATTTGGGTCAACGATTACATTCCCAAGGAGGGTTGACGTCAGGCAGGCGGCCGGTCATAAAAGTCATTGCCGAAACTTTTTGCAATATGTCAAAACAGATGACATATTGCGTCGACCCCAAGGAATTGGGATAAGAGCAAGATGATGATGACTTACATACAAACAAAAATATTACATGCAATATTTAAAGTTATAAGCAATGAGTGTATTAACATCACTCACCTTTGATTTGCTGACGATATCGATAACTACTCATGACAGAATTTCTGGAGGACTTGGGTACTAAGCTCTATGACTTCAACTTAAATTTGTGAAAAGTTATATTCATTTTATACGATAATATTAAATTTACTCACAGCCACGTACGTTGTTATGTATCTAGAGGTAAGTAAACCTCATCGCAGACAACCTGAGATAGATGATCTGTATTCACTGACAGATTTGGTGTCACTCGTTCTTAGTTAGAGGATCATTGTACTCCCAAGATTGATGATAGACTAATACCCATTGACAAACACGACGGTGGCTTGACTCTTGCCATCTATGTTTTTAATGAATGAATTCAAATCGCTAAGGAATATTTCAGCAACAAGTAAGGTGTTAATGAAGTACTCTTAATATATTTTGAGTCATAATTAATATTTCTAAATTCGTTAGTAAATGAATATTACTTGCAGGAATAATTTTGTATTTCAATAGTAAAAAAAATGTAATATTATAGTTAAAGAATATGAAATAAATATAGAAAAATAAAAACAGCGTGCGTACAAAGTATGTATGTCAGAAGTGAAACTTCTTTATCATTTATCCTTTATCTCATTCTCTCGCCAGCTGAATCCTATACATTTATGTGATTGTGTCACTATGGACTCGTTTTTTCGTTTCATCGAGTTTGAAATCACAATGATTCTAAACAAGTTTCACTTCAATAATATAATATGTACTGCTCTACAATAGTGAATCATTGAGTGCATAAATAATATAAAAAAGTTTTATTTTTAAACATTAGTAATTTTTGCTTATTAGAATATCGTTAACTTAAGATTAAGGAAGTAAAGAGAATGTTGTTGCAGAATGAGTTTATTTTTCAGTCTTTATTTCTTTGTCCTTAGATTTCATATGTATATGAGCTTCCACTTTCGACACATATTTTCTTTATTTCCAAACTGAGAAGCTGATTTATATAAGACTAGCAACCCGCCCTTGCTTCGCTTCGGTTTTAGTCGTTTTACCCGCGTAGTTCCTGTTCCCGTAGGAATACCGGGATTAGATATAGCCTAGGTTACTCCCTGATGTTATAGCTTTCCATTGGTGAAAGAATTTTTGAAATCGGTCCAGCCGTTTTGAAGATTACCCGGAACAAACAGACAGACAGACAGACAAATTTTTTTTAATCTGTATTTTAGGCATAGGTGTCGTGCAAATAACCGTATGAGCATGAAAAAAGCCTATTATTTTGACATTACAAACAGACACTCCAATTTTATTTATTGGTATAGATGTTCACGGAATAAGTCGTCGGGATTGTATTTCGAGTTTTCTATGTCCCGCAAGGATATGATTGACTAACATCCGCTTAGTTGATTTCTATACTACGACCTGGAAACATGGGGGTTGTTGCTATGTCTTAATACGTAACCATAGGCAAAATATCTAATATTTTAAATTGTAAAATCTCAGAGGTCAGATGTCCGTGACTATTTGAAGAGGATTTAGCAAACATTTAAATTGGATGTTGGCAAATAAACAAATCATAACAAGGCCTCTAAGGGATCTCGAACTTTATAAAGGTCTTTATGAATTATTTACTTTTATGATTTTGTTCCTTGTTGCACTTTGATCGTTGACGCGTTATAATTGTATGTTATTATGTTCTCGAAGTACAGGTCACATTACCTTATTTCGACTGCCATGGCACCCTGGGGACGAAAATGTATAGCGTGTGTTTACTTAATATTCTATTTATTTAACTTTAAAATGTGGTTAGGATATTTTGTCATTCTAAAATAAGCAATTTCAAATGTAAAATTTTATTATCAACTCGGACAGTAATGAAGAATTCGATAAAGTAAAATATTATCTAAAACTGCATTTCATGTATATGTTGCAGATGTTATCATTATCAGTAGAACAGATATAAGAGTTATCAGATGATGCATTCAGTAAAAATGTTTTTGAGGAAAAAAAACAAGTCTTTTAATTTTCATATTCATCAGAATATGTGATTCAGCAATTTTATATAATTAATGGATTTAAGAAGCACTAGTATAATATGAATAGGTTCGTTTATAAGTGTCTGTTAGTTCTACAGCAAGGTGGATCTCGATCGATCACCGTCCGATCGGTTGACATCAGCATCCGGGCCCATATGAGGTACTTGGGCCTGGTGCTCGACGGGCAATGGTGGTTCCGGGAGCATTTCCGCAGGCTCGCTCCGCGGCTCGTCGGCGCGGCGTCCGCCCTATCGTGGCTAATGCCGAACGTGGGCGGACCGAGCGCTACGTGCCGACGGCTGTACACGGGGGTCATCCGGTCGATGGCCCTGTACGGCGCACCGGTGTGGGCGGGGTCCTTGACCGTCCGACTTAGGGCCCTTCTGTGGCGACCACAGAGGGTCATGGCGGTCAGGGCCATCCGCGGATACCGCACGGTTGCGACGGAGGCAGCGTGCCTATTGGCCGGGACTCCCCCGTGGGACCTGGAGGCGGAAATGCTCGCCGAGTTGTATCGGCGGGTGTCGGGGGTGCGCGGGGAGGGCGGTGTGATCTCGTTAAGGGATCTCACCGCCTGGCGCGTCGACGCCCGCCGAGACGTCATTGCCCGTTGGGCAGTCCGGCTGGAGAGGCCTCGGTTCGGGGTGCGAACCGTGGAGGCCTTCCGGCCGGTGCTGATGCAGTGGTTGGAGAGGCGGCACGGGGTGCTCTCCTTCCGACTAGTGCAGGTGTTGACGGGGCACGGGAGCTTCGCCAAATACCTGCACAGGGTCGTGAGGAGGGAGAGTACACCGTCCTGCCACCACTGCGATTGCGACGAGGACACGGCGCGCCACACGCTCGAGGCCTGCGCGGCTTGGGCAGTGCAGCGCCGTGAACTCGTCGCAATCATCGGTGCCGACCTGACGCTGCCGGCCATCGCTAGGGCGATGGTCGACAGCGTCAGGAACTGGGACGCGGTCGCAGCCTTCTGCGAGACAGTGATCTCGCAGAAGGAGGCGGCGGATCGTCTGCGCGTGGAGCGCAGCCTCGATGAGGAGATCCGCCGCCGGCGACTGGGGCGGCGTAGGCGCAACTATCTGCGCCTCATGCCGCCCTAGCCGAGGCCGCGGGTGACGTGACCGGGGATTAGTCCGTCACCCGCCGAGAGGCCGACCGCGTGAGGAAAGACCGACGTCCTCCCCGAGGGGGGGACGTCGGTCGATGGGAGGGTACCCCGTCGGGGGTATTCCGTCGGGCCGACCACTGACGACAAGTAAACCTGCTCCGGTGGTCGGCCCAATGACGAAGGCGAGGTGGTTTTCGGGTGGGTTGCGGGAGTTGCGTGCTTAAGCCCCTCTGTCGCCCCGGACGGAGTGGTGCGGAGGCGCGCCGACCGCGACCCACCCAAAAAAAAAAAAAAAAAAAAAAAAAAAAAAAAGGTGGATCTCGATTTGCATCTCTTTGTATAGCAATCTTCATGTAAATGCGAATTCAGTATAAATCTAACGTCCTTAGAATAATAACGTATAGAAGGATAGTGTCGGTACTTAAGCAATCAAAAACATGAAGCCAAGAATACTACATGCGTGCAAGTGAGTGTTTACGTATGTAAACACTGAATGACACAGTGAATTTTTATAGTGGTATGTGTGTGTGTGTACGTATGTTCACTAATAAAATTTTGTTTTTATTAACATAAATCGTGGTAATACTTTTAAAAGATAGTTAATACACTCTTGATGTTTTCCAAATGTGCTGTGACACCATTTGAATGCACAAACTGTCATAATTACCTATTAATTTTTAAGAGTTGCGGAACGATCTGGCATAAGCTCCATTAGGCTCCAATTTACATGTTTCATTTTTACTTTCTATATGTTATTATTTTAAGTCTAACGTCATTATTATCACAAATCTTATATTTAAAAGTTATTTTTTATTATTAATTAACAACGGGAAAAATTAAATTGTTTTCCATATCCGTGACTTCTGTTAATAGAATATCAATTCTATAATAAATAAAATAAAATTATTGAATCAAGCTCTATAAAATTGAGTGAAACTAAATTTCGGCTGATGCTTTGCTGATGTTAGCAAATGAGCAAGCATAATACCTGATGGTAAGAGACAAGGCCGCGCATGAACTGGTATACTTTTTCCTCCAAATTTTATCTTAAAAATATTAGTATATTTATTTAGTACTCACTATTGTACTCACACTGATTCTTCAATTAAACGATTCAAATAATAATCACACCAAAACACTATTTCAACGATGCGTAGTACTCATACTAATGATACACATTGTAATATTGTACTGCACAGCGTCAGCTGTATAGCTACAGATATATGTACCGCTATAAGTATGTCGGTGACGCGAAAGCACAAGATTTTACTCTTATAAAAAGTGTTTAAGGCGCACAGCCCGCTGCGGGTTATGCTGCTTATGAGCATGTCGGTGACGCGAACCCATATGATTTTCACCTACCAAAAGCGCCCGAAGCGGTTAAAGAAGTTTTCACTTTAATAAATACAAATAGATAAATAGTGCTTTTGGTTTCTTCGTCAAAAAATCTTAATATTGTATGTTTTAGGAATTTAAGGAATAAGGAATTAATTACGATGTCGATGATATGCTTTAAGTTCATAAAATTTATAATCATTTGTAGAAATCAATATTTGTTATCATTGATTATCGCCTCCCGCTCGGGCTGGGCGTGATTTGTTACGCCGACGACACGCTCGTCACAGCCCGCGGTGGGACGCTAGAAGAGGCGGTAAGCCTGGCGACCTCTGGTACCGAGGAGGTCGTCAGGCGGATCGAGGCGCTGGGGTTGAGGGTCGCCCTGGACAAGACGGAGGCCCTCTTGTTCCATGGGCGCCATATGAGCCCTCCCATCAGCGTCTCGATCACCGTCCACTCGGTCGACATCAGCATCCGGGCCCATATGAGGTACTTGGGCCTGGTGCTCGACGAGCGATGGTGGTTCCGGAAGCATTTCTGCAGGCTCACTCCACGGCTCGTCGGCGCGGCGTCCGCCCTATCGTGGCTTATGCCGAACATGGGCGGACCGAGCGCTGCGTGCCGACGGCTGTACGCGGGGGTCATCCGGTCGATGGCCCTGTACGGCGCACCGGTGTGGGCGGGGTCCATGACCGTCCGACTTAGGGCCCTTCTGTGGCGACCACAGAGGGTCATGGCGGTCAGGGCCATCCGCGGATACCGCACGGTGGCGACGGAGGCAGCGTGCCTATTGGCCGGGACTCCCCCGTGGGACCTGGAGGCGGAGATGCTCACCGGACTATATCGGCGGGTGACGGGGGTGCGAGCGGAGGGCGGTGTGGTCTCGTTAAGGGATCTCACCGCCTGGCGCGTCGACGCCCGCCGAGACGTCATTGCCCGTTAGGCAGTCCGGTTGGAGAGGCCTCGGTTCGGGGTGCGAACCGTGGAGGCCTTCCGGCCGGTGCTGATGCAGTGGTTGGAGAGGCGGCACGGGGTGCTCTCCTTCCGACTGGTGCAGGTTTTGACGGGGCATGGGTGCTTCGCCAAATACCTGCACAAGGTCGTTAGGAGGGAGAGTACACCGTCCTGCCACCACTGCGATTGCGACGAGGACACGGCGCGCCATACGCTCGAGGCCTGCGCGGCTTGGGCAGTGCAGCGCTGTGAACTCGTCGCAATCATCGGTACGGACCTGACGCTGCCGGCTATCGCTAGGGCGATAGTCGACAGCGTCGGGAATTGGGACGCGGTCGCAGCCTTCTGCGAGACGGTGATCTCGCGGAAGGAGGCGGCGGATCGCCTGCACGAGGAGCGCAGCCTCGATGAGGAGATCCGCCGCCGGCGACTGGGGCGGCGCAGGCGCAACTATCTGCGCCTCATGCCGCCCTAGCCGAGGCCGCGGGTGACGTGACCGGGGATTAGTCCGTCACCCGCCGAGAGGCCGACCGCGTGAGGAAAGACCGACGTACTCCCCGAGGGGGGGACGTCGGTCGATGGGAGGGTACCCCAATAGGGGGTATTCCGTCGGGCCGACTACTGACGACAAGTTAACGCTGCTCCAGTGGTCGGCCCAACGACGAAGGTGACGTGGTTTTCGGGTGGGTCGCGGGAGTTGCGTGCTTAAGCCCCTCTGTCGCCCTGGACGGAGTGGTGCGGAGGCGCGCCGAGCGCGGCCCACCCAAAAAAAAAAAAAAAAAAAAAAAATCATTGATTATCGTCAAGCAAAAATTTGCTTCAATATTTCCGTCCTTTAATGAATGAATGACAGTATAATTTTATTATGAGGATATAATTTAATTATGTATTTACTTTTTAAGGACTTTATAGTCTGTGTGGTGATGGAGTAAGAATATATTTCACCATTCCCTATCTTGCTCGTGGATGTCGTACAAGACAACTAAGGGATATAATATGCACATAAGATCTATGTAAGAGAAGGAAAACTCGAGATGAAATCCTATACCAACATGTCTGAACCGTGTGCTGGCCCTGGTCCTCGAGCACCTGGGACCACGCCTCAGGGGACTGTTCGACGCTTGTTTGACGTCCGGGCAGTTCCCTGGGTGCTGGAAAGAGGGGAGGCTGGTTCTCCTGCCGAAGCCGGGACGGTCTCCCGAGTCGGCCTCGGCCTACAGGCCCATCGTGCTGCTCGATGATGCGGGCAAGCTGCTAGAGAGGGTGTTGGCTGCCCGCATCGAGCGGCACCTCGTCGGGGTCGGGCCCGATCTGTCGGACGCCCAGTTTGGTTTTCGGAGAGGGCGTTCGACGATCGCGGCCCTGCTGCGCCTGAAGGCCGTGGTAGCGGAGGCCGTCACCGGCGGAGGAGTCCTGTTGGCGGTGTCCCTGGACATCGCCAACGCCTTCAACAGTCTGCCATTCAGCTGCATCAGGGAGGGGTTGAGGTATCACGGGGTGCCCGTGTACCTCAGGCGGCTGGTGGCAGACTACTTGGAGGGACGCAGCGTCCTCTACGTTGACCGAGTAGGGGACGTTGTGCGAACGCCCATGACGTGCGGTGTCCCACAGGGGTCGGTTCTGGGTCCGACCCTGTGGAACATCGGCTACGACTGGGCGTTGAGAGGAAGTCTCCCACCCGGGCTGGGCGTAATTTGCTACGCTGACGATACACTCGTCACAGCCCGGGGTGGGACGCTAGAAGAGGCGGCACGCCTGGCAACTCTCGGCACCGAGGAGATTGTCAGGCGGATCGAAGCGCTGGGGTTGAGGGTAGCCCTGGAAAAGACGGAGGCCCTTTTGTTCCATGGCCTCCGTACCGCCGGGCCTCCCGCCGGCGCTTTGATTACCGTGAAGTCGGTCACCATCAGCATCCAGGCCCACATGAAGTACTTGGGCCTGGTGCTCGACGGGCATTTTTGGTTCCGGAAGCATCTCCATCGACTTGTTCCCCGGCTTGTCGGCGCGGCGTCCGCCCTTTCGCGGCTGATGCCGAATGTGGGTGGACCCAGTGCTACGTGCCGACAGCTGTACACGGGGGTGATCCGGTCGATGGCCCTGTATGGCGCACCGGTGTGGGCGGGGTCCCTGACCGTCCGTCTTAGGGCCCTCCTGTGGCGACCACAGAGGGTCATGGCGATCAGGGCCATACGGGGTTACCGCACGGTGGCGACGGAGGCAGCGTGCCTCCTGGCCGGAACTCCCCCGTGGGACCTGGAGGCGGAGATGCTCGCCGACATTTATCGGCGGGTGTCGGAGACGCGCGCCCGCGGCGGTATGGTCTCCCCTCAGGAGATCACCGCCTGGCGGGTCGACGCCCGCCGAGGAGTCATTGCCCGTTGGGCAGTCCGGCTGGAGAGTCCTCGGTACGGTGTCAGGACCGTCGAGGCCTTCCGGCCGGTGCTGATGGAGTGGTTGGAGCGGACGCACGGGGTGCTTTCTTTCCGACTGGTGCAGGTGCTGACTGGGCACGGGTGTTTTGGGAAGTACCTGCACAAGATTGTCAGGAGGGAGAGCACACCGTCCTGCCACCACTGCAGTTGCGACGAGGACACGGCGCAGCACACGCTCGAGGAGTGTGCTGCGTGGGAGGGGGAGCGCCGTGAACTCGTCGCGATTATCGGTGCCGACCTGGCGCTGCCGACCATCGCCAGGGAGATGCTCGACAGCGTTAGGAACTGGGACGCGGTCGCCGCCTTCTGTTAGGCCGTAATCTCACGGAAGGAGGCGGCGGATTGTGTGCGAGTAGAGCTCCTATTCGGCGACACGTTCCGCCGCCGGCGACTGGGGCGGCGCAGGCGCGAGTATCTGCGCCTAATGCCGCCCTAGCCGAGGCCGCGGGTGATCGGACCGGGGAATTGTCCGTCATCCGCAGAGAGGCTGACCGCGCGATGGCGACCGACGTCCCAGTACGTCGAGACGTGAGGTTACCCGAAAGGGTATTCCGTCGGGCCGACCACTGATGACAAGTCACATCTGCTCCGGTGGTCGGCCCAACAAACAACGAGGTGACGGGTACGGGTGGGTTATGGGCCCGCGCGCCGTCCTTTCGTCGCCCCGGGCGGACAGGGCCGCCCGTGCGCTTACCATGGCCCACCCAAAAAAAAAAAAAAAAAAAAAATACCAACATGTCTGACCAGCATGGTATAGTAGGTAAGATTCACTTCCATTGGGGAGGAGGCCCGAGCCCAATAGTGGGACGTATGTGGGCTGCGATGATGAAGGACTTTATATAATTAAATTATAAAGCATTTTGAGGTCTACTGATAATCGAACAAAACTTGAAAGGAAGTAATGTCATAATCGTCACGCTTGGCGATCCCAGTCAGTGTAATAAGTTTGTAAATGTTTGAAATGGACTAAAACAAGATAAAAAGTAATAATAATTTTAGTTAATCAGCGTGATTAGAGCGTACTCTTTTGCTTCTGGAAATAGGCGAAAGTGTGTGGAGCTTCACTAATTATTTGAGGTTTGCACTAGAATTATAACAACAAAAAGCAAGCTGTGTGGTAGCGGCTTCGAATACTATCAACCCTTGCTTTGCTCGTGGGTGTCGTAAAAGACGACTAAGAGCCCTAGATTGACCCGGACCAACTCCATCTGGTACCATTTGGGTCCACGATTACATTCCCAAGGAGGGTTGACGTCAGGCAGGCGGCCGGTCATAAAAGTCATTACCGAAACTTTTTCCAATATGTCAAAACAGATGACATATTGCGTCGACCCCAAGTAAATGGGATAAGAGCAAGATGATGATAATGATGACTAGAATTAAAACATAATCAAAGAATTATTTTCTATTATCTGGTTTCCCGGTATAGTCGTAAGATTGTAAATGAATAGAAAGTGACGAGGGTATATTATTCTTTGTCAATGTCCAGATGATAAGACAACTTTATATATCGGAATATAAGACGATATGCAACCGTTTTTAAAGTGATTTTAGACAAATAGTTGCCTACTGTCGGGTGAGCTATAATCACACTCATTATATGTATTGGAGGGAGCTCGTGCGGTCCTTAGGGTTGAGTCATTTTTATAAAATCAAAACTAAGAATAAGCATTTTCTTTCATTCAACTTTAAAAAAAAACTGTTTTAAGTATGGCATCAAGTATGGCATCAAGTAAAGCACCAAGCAACTTTTATGATCATAAGTACCGCTCATGGACTTAAAGGGTTAACATAGTATTCAGTTGACGAAATCATAGCTAACGATAGAGCGTTTCATATTGTTTGTGTAAAGAATGGTTGTCAACTTATGTACTATGATTGACAGATACTCGTCCTCTCATGTAATATCAGCGTAGCAAAACATGTCTTTTTGTTTACTGGATCCTGTCGCATGTCATGTACTTTGTTCTGAGTCTGCGGGTATGTAGTCGAAGAAAATAACGACTCCCCCGCAACCAGAGTAATAATATTCTAAGCTAAGATTAGTATTAGAAATTCCACAGTGAGAAGATAACGAGACGTTTGCTTATTGTTATAGAGGAGAATTGCCCATCAATGCAATGTAGATACATATTTTAGTATATCAATCACTATCTATTAAAGATAGAAAAAAACTACTTATAAATGTTCATGTTAACCGAGTCCAATGGTTCTGTTTGCAGCGTGCATGTGCGATGCTTTGACAAAGAGTTTGGGGACATAATTCATAATTTTTTTTTATTGCAAATGGTAGCATACGAGCAAACAGTACACCTGATGGTAAGTGATGCTGCTCATGAACCTTTGCTAGGCCGCTGCCTACCGTGAAGTAAGAGAAGGGAGTGTGAATGCGTGCGTGAATGATACGATAATACCAAAGGCATGATCAAAATCCACCACACGTAAACACTCCCAGACAGTTGGGCTTCCGCTTCCTCGCATACCGAACGAAGTGCAGTAACAAATTGCTACTACTCAGACGTCGATTTTCTGCGAGAGTGTGGTACTACTCCGGACAGACTGGCCTGCAACTGTAAACAGACAACTGTCCACAGTGTGGTCCTACCACTAATAAATTTTCTTTTTCATATGATTTTTTACTTATATGTAAGTATTTGTAAGTAAAAATAGGTGTTTTCATGCGGTAATGGTGTAAGAATACAATTCATCACCCCTTGTCTTGACCGGGAGTATAATAAGAGAAGACTAAGTAATATAATATCCATATAAAGCCCGTGCAAGAGATTGCAAACTTGAAATGTAACTCCATATCAACCCGTCCCACTAACGTGATATAATCAAAATCCCTCCTATTGCGAAAAAAGCTCGAGCCCAGCAGTGCTACGTGTATGAGACGAGATAATGATGATGAAGTCATTCATCATCGTTATCATCGCAGCCCACATACGTCTCATTGTTGGGCTCGGGTCTCCTCCACAACGGGCGGGAATTGACCTACTATACCAAGCTGGTCAGATATGATGGTATTTTATTTTTTTTTTTATGGGTGGGCTATGGTAAGCGCACGCGCGATCCAGTCCGTCCGGGGCGATGAAAGGACGGCGCGCGGGCCCATAACCCACCCGTACCCCCGTCAACTCGTTGTTGAGCTGACCACCGGAGCAGCTGTGACTTGTCGTCAGTGGTCAGCCCGACGGAATACCCTTTCGGGTACCCTCACCTCTCGACGTCCTGGGACGTCGGTCGCCGTCGCGCGGTTAGCCTCTCTGCGGGTGACGGACAATTCCCCGGTCCGATCACCCGCGGTCTCTGCTAGGGCGGCATTAGGCGCAGATACTCGCGCTGCGCCGCCCGAGTCGCCGGCGGCGGAACGTGTCGCCGAATAGGATATCTACTCGCACACGATCCGCCGCCTCCTTCCGTGAGATAACGGCCTCACAGAAGGCGGCGACCGCGTCCCAGTTCCTGACGCTGACGAGCATCTCCCTGGCGATGGTCGGCAGCGCCAGGTCGGCACCGATAATTGCGACGAGTTCACGGCGATCCCCCTCCCATGCAGCACACTCCTCGAGCGTGTGCTGCGCCGTGTCCTCGTCGCAACTGCAGTGGTGGCAGGACGGTGTGCTCTCCCTCCTGAAAATCTTGTGCAGGTACTTCCCAAAGCAACCGTGTCCCGTCAGCACCTGCACCAGTCGGAAAGAAAGCACCCCGTGCGTCCGCTCCAACCACTCCATCAGCACCGGCCGGAGGGCCTCGACGGTCCTGACACCGTACCGAGGACTCTCCAGCCGGACTGCCCAACGGGCAATGACTTCTCGGCGGGCGTCGACCCGCCAGGCGGTGATCTCTTTGATGGAGACCATGTCGCCGCGGGCGCGCGCCTCCAACACCTGCCGATAAATGTCGGCGAGCATCTCCGCCTCCAGGTCCCACGGGGAGACATGTTGGTTTGTTTCATTGGTTTGGTTGGTTGGTTTCATTTCGAGTTTACCTCCTCTTGCATAGATCTTATGTGCATATTATATCCCTTAGTCGTCTTTTACGATATCCACGTGCAAAATAGGATGAATTGTATTCTTACTCCGTCACCACACAGAAATGCAATATAGCTTTGTTATTAATTTGCATTCTTAATTAAGATGGGAACAGTCTTGCTGCTGTTTAATGAAATAAAAAATAAATATCTAAAACATTATATTATAACTCTAGGACTACCTCACGACGTTTGCCTTCACCTTTAAAACAAGTGATAATTGATATATGAACACATACATACATAAATTAAAGTCAAAGGTGCACGGCGTGAGTTCAAATTCGCGAGATTATTGCGTAGCAGTTTATTAGTTTTCCAACATTATTAATATGATCAGAAGCTATATGATTATATAAACAATATTACGAAGTGGCAACCCTAATGACTCACAATCGAACCCCACCGAACGAATGAACTCTGCAATGTGATAATTCGTACATTGCATGTCTCAGTGATTTACGTTTTTACAGCTTTTTAATTGTTTCTAACTCAAAACAATGTCCGTAAGTAATAAGCGGTTACGCGAAATTGTAGACTATTACGTGATAATAGTTGTCGAAAAAAGGAATTTATTTCTATCATATATCCACCGAAAGTTTCTGTAATTGTTTTGGTTGCAACGACTAACTCGGCATAGCTATTGATTTCAGCGCCTTAAGCAATTTTCTTTATTATAAATGAATACTTATATTAAGTAATCATTTCTGTGCATCTTGTGTTCATTATAGAAAGTGTGTTATAAATAGAAAGACCATACTGTCGACAATTGTATGTCTACAGCCGCGGACAGATCTATCCGGTATAGCACCACACTCTCGTAGAAAATACACGCCTGAGTAGTAGCAATTTGTTACTGCGCTTTCTTAGGTGAGCGAGAGAGCCGGCAGCCCAAGTTTCTGAGGGTGTTTGCGTGTTTTGGTGAAGCTTCTAGTATCAACGAACCTCATTGCACGCATTCACACTTCCTTCACTTTCTTCACGGTAGGTACTGCCTTAGCAAAGGTCTATGCGCGGCAGCGTCACTAACCATCAGGTGTACTGTTGGCTTGTTGGCGATAAAAAAAGTATTTATACTATACAGTTATAAGAGGTAGCAGGCTATCAACAGTGACAAAGTAATTAAATGTCAAACCAATCTAAGCTAACATTGCTAATTACATCCAGTGCGTACCATATTACGCTATTTAAGTATTCATTTCTTTTGAAACCGTATTTAACGCCATGTTGGCAGAGGCTTGCTTCAGAATAAAAGCCACCAATGTACTTATAATACATTAACTAGATGTGTTAATGTAGTTTATTTTTATACGTATTTGCTTTTCCCCTTTTTTTATAGCAAACCAGGGCAAACGAGCAAAGAGTACACGTGATGGTAAGTGTTACCAACGCGCATGAACCTTTGCTAGGCCACTGCCTACTGCGAAGAAAGTGAAGGGAATGTGAATGTGTTCAATGAAGTTCGGTGATACTAAAGGCATCACTAAAAGCCTCCACATGCAAACATCCTCAGAAAGTTGAGCTGCCGGCTCTCTTGCTCACCGAACGAAGCGCAGTAACAAATTGCTACTCCTCGGACATCAAGTTTCTGCGAGAGTAAGTTTCTTCTGGATGGACCGGCTCATGGCTGTAGAAAACAGTGTGGTCCTATCACTACAAAAGTTAAGTTCAATTAGAACATTCTCTATTCAATCCTATACCGTTGACATAACCACAATATCGTTTATCGATAAGTGTACACAATCATCCAAAAGCATTTCTATGCATTTATGTATTAGTCATATTATTCTTAATTTATAGTCTATAAATAAAATTTACGAGTTACGTATATCTTCCACAAGTCGTCAACGAACAACAATCTTACCTTTAACAGAAGGCATTATTTACAATAAAAGCATTGTAGCGTGTAATTTGAGTATCTAGTATTCTTAACGATCTCTCAGTTGTCTTACCTATAAATTAGATTGCTGAAACGAGAAGCCGATTGAATAAGAATGAACCTTTGTACATTGATATTCTATATAATAAATATTGTTGATATTACCTGCGCCTTAGTTAACATTATTAGAAAACGAATAATAGAATTATTTAAACGTTACAATGCCTTTTCCTTATTGTGATTGGGGTAAGAATATTTTTCACCACCCCCTATTATGGCTCTTAGGTGTCGTCAAAGATGACTAAGGTATAAAAAGGAAAATTTGAAAGAACACCCTATTGGCTTTTTTTTTGGGGGGGGGCTATGGTTAGCGCACTCGCCATCCGGCTCCATCCGGGGTGACGAAGGGGCGGGGCGCGGCCATATAACCCACCGTAGCTCCTCTCCTTTGTCGTTGGGCCGACCACCAGTACCGAGTTCTTTGTCCTCCGTCGTCGGCCCAACGGAATACTCTGCGGGGTACCCTCACCTCTCGACGCCCCTTTCCCGGGACTTAGGCCGCCGCCGCGCGATCAGTTTCTCTGTGGGTGATAGACTAATCCCCGGTCCGGTCATCCGCACCCTATTGATATAAGGTGTTACCCAGGTCTGACCACCATAGTAAAGTACGTAGATTACCTTCTTATTATGAAGTGGGCTCGAGAGAGTAATGATATGATGACATATATGACCTGAAATAATAATGATGTTATATTACCTGATTAAAAATTATATTATTTTTTTGGTGATCGATTAAATGTAATGTGTTACTGGCCATAATTTCCCCGAGAAAGTCGGAACAGCTTTATTTCAGCCAATATACGTCCCACTGTTGGGCTTGAGTCTTCTCCAATATGGGAGGGAAATTTACTTACTGTACCACGCTGGTTAGACATGTTGGCTTTTGGGTTTTGTTTCGAGTTTTTCTTCTCTTACATAGATGTTATATGCGTATTATGACCCTTAGACGTCTTTTACGACATCCTCGAACAAGATAGGGAGTGGTGAATTGTATATCCAACAATTGCCGTGAACTGAATGTATTTGAAAAAAAATCAAACAACAACATGCAAGAAAAAGAAAATTTGAAATAGAACTCTATTTCCACCTGTCTGACCAGTGTGGTATAACAATAACAGGTAAATTTCCCTCAAATATGGAGAAGATTCTCAAAGATCCTCAAATATGCGATAGAAGGAAAACTCGAAATAAAACCCTATACCAACACGTCTGACCAGCGTGGTATAGTAGGTCAATTACCCTTCCATTATGGAGGAGGCCCGAGCCCAACAGTGGGACGTATATGGGCTGAGATGATGATGATGATGATGGAGAAGATTCGTGCCCAGTAGTGGGACGTATACGAGCTGTGATGATGATTAAAAAAAAAGTACGTAATATGGGTTAACTCATTTTTTACTGTAGCAACACCAGCATCTATTTCTGACTTGCTCAGAATTGTCATTAAAAATCTAGTAATATATCTTAACAATTTTGTTCACTGCTTCGCTTTTTAACCCACGATGCAAAAAGACGGGTGTTATAAGTTTGATACCAATGTTGTTCTGTATGTGGCATCGTAGGTCTCGAACGAATGATTTTTTCTTGTGGTGCTTATCACTACATAGTATAAAACAAAGTCGCTTTCTCTGTCCCCATGTCCCTATGTATGGTTAAATCTTCAAAACTACGCAACGGATTTTGATGCAGTTTTTTTTAATAGATAGAGTTATTGAAGAGGAAGGTTTATATGTATAATAACATCCATTAAATAGTGGATAAATACTGTTATTTTTGAGGTTTCTAATGTGATGTCGTAAATAATTACATTTTTGCCGCTTACATTGCAAACGCAGGCTGAACCCTACGAGATTTATCAAAATAATGTACAAAGTATTGTACACATTGAAAAAGTCTACAGAAAACTCCGCGATGGTATATGTCTATCTCTTATGGTTATCCCACAATAACATTTTTTTGTCATTTACTTTTTACGACAAATAATGGCAAATTTTCGAAGCGATTTTAACCAATATAGTATTAATCCTTATCCAATTAAATACCTTAAATACATTGTTGATTTAATATAGATCTATATGGCCCTTTACAGCTTCAGCTAATATCTTCGAAAATATTCATTTAAATCATATGATTTAAATGAATATTTTCGAAGATATTACAGATTTAAAAATTGCGGCATGTAGCGTTGGTGTGGCACTCGGCTCGGCACAACAGAGCCAGAGACTTTTTCAAAGTAGCTGCGTTCTCAAAATCTAATAAACCAAACTAAAAAGTAAAAAATAAATTATAATTTAAAAAACTAAAAAAACACTCTTTTAAAAATTTTTGAATTAAAAAATTAAAAATAAAACTGTAGTAATCAATTGAAAATTGATGTTATTGTACAAAAAGCGTGGAGGGCTTGATTTTAACTGTTGTTAATATTTTATCAATAGTTTATTCTATCTGTAGTTATTATCACAAGCACCCCACGTGTTTTGTTCAATAATATCAATTTTTCAATTGATTACTACAGTTACATTTTTAATTTTTTAATTCAATCAATTTTAAAATCGTGTTTTTTTAATTTTTTAAACTATAATTTATTATATACAACGTTCACAGTTTTTCTGTAGTGTATTTAATATCAGAATTGCACCCGTGCGAAGCCGGGGCGGTTCGCTAGTTAGCTATATTTAGTAAAGATTGATCGGGCAGTTTGAAACGTATCAGCTTTTTTTTAAGATGATATGATGCGCTTTCGGCATAAAATAGAATTATAAGCGTTTTTGTTTTTGTGTGTTACTCATACGTTTTGTTTTTTTAAACATTTTTCACCATTAATTTAGTGGCAGGTACAGAAAATTAGCGCGTGCGAAAGACAATAAGTAATCTTTTCACATTAAGATTTATTATATTTGTTTTATTTATTTCACAATATACTATAAATATATCGATTATGATCTATACCAATAAATAAAATTGGAGTGTCTGTTTGTAATGTCAAAATAATAGGCTTTTTTCATGCTCACACGGTTATTTGCACGACACCTATGCCTAAAATAACAATTAAAAATTTTTTATCTGTCTGTCTGTCTGTCTGTCTGTCTGTTTGTTCCGGGTAATCTTCAAAACGGCTGGACCGATTTCAAAAATTCTTTCACCAATGGAAAGCTATAATATCAGGGCGTAAACTAGGCTATATTTTATCCCGGTATTCCCACGGGAACGGGAACTACGCGGGTAAAACGACTATAACCTATAACCGAAGCGAAGCGAGGGCGGGTTGCTAGTAATAAATATAATCTGACCTTCATTAGGAAGAATGATTGGCACTTATTAAACAATTAATCATAGCAGCTTGTTAGAATCACCCATGTTATTGAGCACAGATTTTCTCAAGTATGACAATTAACGGCAGTTAAAGGTATACTTACATTATCATTGCTTACCCGTGTCATGACGGATTAATTACTCCATCCCAATTTTTACGCTAGTCTCGTGGCAGCTGCCTGATTTTTTTCATGTTTTTTCATTTACCTGCCGTGTGCCGACGGAGTAATAATAATAATAATATATTTATTTACCAAGTTGTTTTACAATTGCTGTTTACCAAAAATGTGTTCTTAAGATTATGCCTATATTAACATTATTTTAGTAAACTAAGTTTCGACTCTCAAACTAGGCCGTAGCCTGTATCTTGAGAATCAGAGCTGCATTTAATTTCAGAAATAATAAGCAACATGAACAAAGTGGCTTTCTGAACTTGGGATAATTGTTGTGTGGGTGCGTGTTTCTATAGATACGTGTGTGTGTACATGAATATTTGCCTGCGTTGTATGTCTGTTTGTATTTGCGTGTATGCGTGCAACAGTGTTTGAGTGTTGGTTGTGTGTGTGTGTGTGTATATGTGTATATTACTTACTAATAATTATTTCTGTTTCGTCATATGTAAGGGACAATAACCATTCTTTGATTAATTTCCGACAGCAATAATTGAATTTTTTGTATATGTTACAGTGTCTATTGACTTTATTGTAAATATGTGGATGTAGATAAGCGGGGCAGCGACCAGCAAGTAGAGAATTAGCACGGGGACAGGGGACTCTGAAAGTGTGTTTTAGTACCATAGACTCGTAGTATGGTGCAGCTTTTACACCTTTGTGCGTAAGCAATGCTGCTTTTAGAATGAAAAGTTGCCTTACTCTTAGTACACCGAATTCCTTGTAAAGCAAGTCGGTGGAGTAATTGAAGGGTTTTTTCAAAGCTACTTTTATGACTGCTCTCTGGGCTCTTTCCAATTCGATAAACGTGCTTTGACCAGCGCCACCCCAGACTGAAATGCCATATTCAATAATCGACTGACAGAGGCAGTAATAGACCATTCGGATAATTATGCCTGATGTGTACGTTCGCAATTTTTTAGCGACAAAGATTAGTTTTCGTACTCGACTACTAAGTTGGTGGACGTGAGCCTTGAAAGACAAGTTTTCGTCTATCACTATTCCCAGGTACTTGATGGAGTTCGTACGAATTAAGGACGTACATTTGCATTGGTTTGGAGGAGATCGCGAGGGGCTTGTGCAAGTGTGCAACTTAACAAACAAATTTTGGGGTGGTTTGGATACCGAAGTTTTACAGAAAGCTATGATCATAGACTTCGAAGCATTTAGTGTAAGAATGTTTTCTTTCAAAACACTGCATATTCTATTTAAGCCATCCTCCGCAAGCCGATACACTTGTCTCCAAGTTTTACCATGGAATATGAGTGCTGTATCATCAGCGTATGATATAGTTGTTGCCTTAGCTACTGGAAGATTAAGAATATCATTGATGTAGAGCACAAACAAAGTTGGACCGAGTATACTACCCTGAGGAATGCCAAAATCGATGGGAAGCACCTCGCTGGAATGGTGGCCTACTCTTACGAACTGTCTACGATTTGATAAATAGCTCTTGAACCAATCAAGCGTTATACCTCTCACTCCAGACGCCTCTAGTTTCCAAAGGAGGAGTTCGATGGAAATGGTGTCAAAAGCTTTGGCTAAATCTAGAAACACGCCCAAACAGCGCCCAAACACCCTTTTCTACGAATGAAGAAATAGAGTTCGTGAGTAATATATCTTCCGTAGACTTTCCACCCCTAAAGCCAAACTGTCGATCTGAGATTAGGTTATTGGTTTCCAGGAAATGTGATATGCGACTATGCACAACCTTTTCCAGTACTTTCGATAAGATGTTCAACAGTGCGATAGGTCGGTAATTGTTAGGGGCATCCATTCGTCCATTTTTGTATATTGGGCTTACAGCGGCAACTTTCCAACAGGTTGGGAACGTTCCTGTCTCTATACTTAAATTTATTATATACGTGAGAGGTTTAAGTATGTAATGTTTAATTTTTTTCAATAATCGGCCGTTGATACCGTCCGGTCCAGGCGCACTGTCACTTTTTAGATGCGATATAATTCTGTCTATTTCATTTTCATCACAGGGGTGAAGAAAAATTGAATGTGAGACAATTTTTTGCGGTCTATAACTAGAAGCGAGGGAAGCCTGAGTTTCGTTTAGATTGGAGAGAATATCTGACGCAAGCTTTTTGCCTAAAGAAGTAAAGTATGCGTTACATTGGTTCACTGAGTTTTCAGGGCTTCGACCACTGAGAAGTAGCTTGGTAGCATTATTATAACAGTGATTTAGATCATACATATTTTTTAACACTTTCCAGAGCTGTTTGGGATCATTCTGGTGTTTTTGTATTTTAGCCTTATGGTATTCAGTTTTTAAGTTTTGGAGCAAACGGTTGCAGGCATTTCTGTATTTAATAAATAATATGTGACGTATACCGTCATTGGGATGAGCACGAGCAGCTAAATGCAGCTTGTCACGGTGTCGCATGCACTTTATGAGCCCAGGAGTGATCCAAGGCTTTATAGAGTATTTAGTTCGACTAGTTTTAATTCTTTGAGTGTGATTTTGTATCGTTTTAGAAAGAATGCTCATAAAGTGATTCGTTGCGGAGTCAACACAGCGCTGATTAAAGACACTGCACCAGGTAGTTTTTTGTAATTCAGCGACTACAGCATCATAGTCAATTTTGTGATACCAAGATGTTGAATCGCGACGTCGTCCGTGCTTGGAAGATATCGCTGCTATAGCTATGTCATGGTCAGTGATAGAACACTTAGATATTATACCTATGGACTCAGAGTTAGCCTTAATAAAAATATGATCCAGACAGGTATGAAGTCTGGTGGGTTTAGTTATAGCTGGGATTAAAGCGTGGGAGGACATAACAGCTAAATATTCATAATACTTAGTCGTTATTTTGCCGCATATGTCTATGTTCATGTCACCGGCAACAATAACTGTTGTGTATTTTGATAATAATTCCAACTCTGTATCCAAAGAAGATGTAAAATTATCCAAATTACTAAAAGATGGCGACCGATAAATCCCTAACAAGACAGTATTCTTATCAAGGATAACCAGTAAGCTATCACAATCTTTTAGTTTTGGTTCTGTGATGGTGACGTTAAAGTCTATTTTTGTGTAAATAACAATGCCACCACTTTTATTAACTTGCGCGCTCGTTCGAAATACTGCATAACCTGGGAGTGATTCTAAGATGGTGCCGTCATTTAACCAGCACTCAGTTAGAACAATAGCATCAAAGACTGTGTTAAAGCGTTTTAACGCAGTGAAGAAATGGTCTATGTTGTGTTGGTAACTTCTGATATTAAACGTGAGTATTTTTAGATTATATCGTGCGCTCTGTAGTTGCTTGCCGGCCTCTTCCAGTTTATTGGTATTGTAACAGTCAATAGAAAGGTTTTCATCGATATCATTCATAACCCCAAGTAAAGCCATGTGGGAAAAGAGAATACTTAAAGCCTATGTGCCCTTTACTGTCTATATAGTAGTAGAAGAAATGTTTATGTGATAAGTGGTATCGTCTTATGGGGTGTGTAAATGTGTCTTTAGGTGTATAAGCGGTGGTTAAAATGGATTTTGTGTGTTTAGGGTGTGAGTGATCCTGTTTAATAATGATTCTATAACAATAAAATTTTAGAAAATTAATAACTAACATTAACAAAAAACAAAGACAATTTAAAGAGTTTTGGCGTAAATAACTTGTGAGAAAATAAAATATTAAGCATGCGTGTGTGTTTAGCTTTACTTTTACAAAATAACTATACTTGTAAATAGTGCTAGATTTATTATGAAGATATGCTTTTGCTAGGCTCTGATGGTGCCAAGTGAATTTCGAGATCATCAGTGTTCTTGATGAGGATCGCTGGATTTCCTTCTCGTTTGCGAATGAATATGTTGCCGTTTTTTGTCCAACAGTATTTATATTCAAGTTCCTTGGCCCTAGACTTAGTGATTCGAAATAACTGGCGATTGCTGTAAGTTAAGCGTTCATTGAAATATACAATACGTGTTGTGGTAGATCCGTCAATATCTTTTGATGCGAGATTACGCCTCAGTCTTGCGTTCTTTAGGAAATCGTCGCGTTTGTGCCTAGTCACAAAACTAACTACAATGTTGCGTGGTTGGGCATCAGATGAATCTTTTGACCGATGATGACGTGGTCCTACTCTATAAGCACAATCCACATCGTGATCATCCAACGAGGTGCCTATTTTGTGGGCAATCGTTTTCACAATATGAAGAGGATTCTCACTTTGCAGCTCGTTAATACCAATAATTTCTAAGTCATTTCGTAGCGAGGCTTGTGTTTGTTGGTCAATTTGAGCACGTAGCTTAGAGATAGTGTGGTTCAAGGTGATGATTTCATTTTCCTTCTTCTCCAAGTGCTTAATTTTTGACTCATATTAATCAAGGCGAGCATTACATTGGGATAAGTGACTCGTTAAATTTTGGATGTGACCTTTTAACTCGTTTATATCCTCACGAAAAAGCTTTATTTCAGAAGTAAACGTTGTAAGTAGACCAGAGTCCACTATGGTAGTATCAGTGTTAGGTGGGCTGCTTGTAATTGGCGTTGGTTTACGTCCACCCTGACGTTGGGTTACGGTTTCGCATTCAAGTGCAGCGCTGGCACGTAGTGGTGTGTTTGTATTATTCCCTTTCGGTTGTTTGCATATACAAGACGGGCATACCCATTGCGATTTTAATTCTTCTGTTATTTTGCTAATATTAACGCAAGAAAGATGGAAAGAATTCTCGCATTTAGAGCATTTTATATACGATGTCCTTAGTGCCCTGTTACAAGCGTCACAATTATTTACCATTGTGGTTAGATTTGAATACAATTCAATTCCTCCCCACTCTTGTCCGTGGGTGTCGTAAAAGACGACTAAGGGATTCCATATGCATATAACATTTATGCAAATAAGGCAATCTTGAAATGAAGCTCTATACCAACACGTTTGACCAGCGTAGCATATTAGGTCAAATTTCCTCCCAATATTTAAGACGATCGAGGCCAACAGTGGGTCATAAATGAGCTGTGATGATGATTTCCTATTACATATTACGATTTTTAGTTCGAATACGCCCCAATCTAGGGTATGAGCCTTCTCTATAGAGTGTAAAATTGACCTGCTATACCATATTGGCTACACGAGTTGGTATAGGAATCTGATTTGATTGCCTTTCTCTTAACCGATCAACATACAGACAGTTATGTCGCTACGGGCCGGCCACGGAGGACAAGGAACTCGTTACTGGTGGTCGGCCCAACGACGAAGGAGAGGAGCTGTGGTGGGTTATGGGGCCGCGCGCCGCTCCTTCGACGCCCCAGATGGAGCTGGACGGTGGGAGCGAGGACCATAGCCCACCCTAAAAAAAGAATGGAATAGAATACCCACTGTTATATTGCCCGAATGCTATGACGGGTGCAACTGACATAGCACGAAGAATTAGCACGCTGCAGTGGCAATGGGCAGGCCATATCGCTCGAAGAACTGACAACCGCTGGGGAAGAAAGGTTCTCTAGTAGCGACCACGTATTGGACGACGCAGTGTAGGACACCCCCCCACTAGATGGACCGACGACCTGGTGAAAGTTGCTGGGCGTCGTTGCATGCAGGCGGCTCAGGACTGCACTTTGTGGCGTAACATGAGGGAGGCCTACATCCAGCAGTGGACGGTGATAGGCGGAAATGATGGTGATGGTAGGTCCTTCTTTAAACGAGGATTAAGAAGAGTTTCTTCAAGGCAGGTAGCGGCCTAGTTGTGCCTCTGATATTGCGAAGGTCTGCGTGGGGCAATATCATTTACCATTAGGATGCTTGCTAGAGTTGCTTGCTAGTTTGCCAAAATCAGCAATGAAAAATGCCACAATTATCATCATCATCCTGCTCTTATCTCAATTACTTGAGGTCAACTCAATATTTACCATCGTCCACCGTATAAATTGCAATAGTTATTGGTAACATTTATGACCGGCAACATGTCTGACATTAACCCTTCTCGCGGATATAATAAGCAGACAGCATGAGATGCAGTTGGCCCAAGTTGATGACTTTCTTTTTTTATGACACCTACGTGCGATCTAAAGGTTGGTAGTACTCGTAGCCACTACCACAAAGCATATTGTCGTTTACCATTAGGTGGAATTACGTTCTTTCCTTGACAGACATTGAGTTCGATCTCTTTGTTATTGTATTAATAATATACTCTTCATCTTATTCTCTTATTAATAATTTTGTTAACTTAGTTTGTAGGTAAAGTTAATCAGTACAAAATTCATCATATAATTTAGAGGCCATATTATAATAGCATAGCATGACAGCTAATATTAAGTACCTCATTTAACACAGATTTCGCGTAATATTTCAGGTTTTACGCATGCGGCTAAGCGTAGGGTGGGTGATAAAATGACGTAGATTGGCTTTAAAAGCAGTTTATTGCGCAATGAATGTGTTTAGTCCCTTCTGTTTAACATCTTTATTAGTAGTTGTTATGTAGTTAATTTCTAAAGAATCTAGTTTATAAAGAAGTATTTAAGAAAATTCTACCTTTATGGTGTATTTTTTAATATGGCCATCAACGTAAATTTTACAAAGGCAGTAACTATAATAGTGGTAAAGATTGAAAAAATTACATTAGGTCGTTCAGTGACGGTTAGTCAATGAAGAAAAGTTGTATTGGTTAAGATATCGATCTACCATGACAGTGTCGCGGATTCGCTTCCCAAGCAGGACAAAACTTTATGCGATCCACAAACTATTGTTCTAAGTCTGAAATTAAATATTTTTAAAGTTCCCTATAATACAAGGTTTATTTTCCTAGTGCCTATTGTCCTAAAAATAAAAAATAAAAAAATGTGTAAGTAATAATTGGCAAAATATGAGCATATAATATACCCGCCTTAGAATAATAACGTATAGAAGGTAAGTTCGAGCACAAAAAGTGAAGCATTTCAATTGGAGCCTAATGGAGCTTACGCCGGAACCGTTCCGTAATGTACAAGGTCACTGTACTGCACAGTACGTACGCAACTCTTAAAAAATAAATAGGTAATTATGACGGTTTGTGCATTCAAATGGTGCCACAACAAATTTGAAAAAAATAAAAAGCATAATAACATTACTTTTAAAAGTATTCCGACGATTTATATTAATAAAAACAAAATTTGATTTCATAATTTGTATAGTGGTTTGCGTGTGTACATGTGTAATCGCCTGTGCGCATGTAGTATTATTTGCTGCACATTTTTGATGGCTTACGTATGGACACTATCCTTCTATACGTTATTATTTTAAGATCCCCGTTTACCTTTTGTGTGCTAAAGATTTGAAAATATAAAAATGTATGTTTCTTGGCAATAATTAAAATAGCATAAGAAAAATACATTGTTATATCACTTATTGTAGCAAATCAATTTCTATAATTGTATAGTTATTTGTGGACGTAGTACCCATAACCATGTGTAGTATTTTATCAATTAACTCGTAATATATGTAGTCCGTTTGGAGAGACAGCGGTTTCATTATGGCTTTCCAAAAGACACACGACGAACCTATTTGCCTTTTGGTTCCAATTAGAATATGTATTTAGGACAAATTTGAATGTTAGATCTAATTTGAGGTCTGGTTTATTTAGTGGGCGAATTATTTATGACGAAATTACGGATATGTCTGCATTCTGATTAAATTAAATGGATGTAAAATAATGCGTGTCATTTAATTTATTTAGAGAATGGAATTTAACTTTTTTTAAATATCAAACTCAAGTTATCTATTGACAAATTATAATTTTTATTAAATATGAAGGTTTTATTTTGTTTATTTTGTATAGTTCTGGTAGATCTGTATAGATCAGTATGCTTACTCTTGAATCTCGATTCCAATCCTAAATCCAATCGCAGTTCGAATTTGAGCAAATTTGTTACTCCAGAACGCGATACTAGCGCACGATTGGAATCAAATTCAGTGGATTTTTTTTAAACTAAATGAATTCGACCCTATTTTTTTTGTTCGGAGTGGGCTACGGTCGGCGCACTCCTCCTCCGCTCCGTCCGGGGCGACAGAGGGACGTAAGCACACATACCCGTAATCCACCCGTAAGACCCGTTATTGGGTCGACCATTGGAGCAGGTGACTTGACGTCAGTGGTCGGCCCGACGGAATAGCCCCGGAGGAGTACCCTCTCCTCGACCGACGTCCTCCCCTCGGGGAGGCCCTCCCATAGGTGGTCGGCCTCTCGGCGGGTGACGGACTAACTCCCCGGTCATGTCACTCGCGGCCTCGGCTACGGCGGCATGACGCGCAGGCAGCAGTCGCACCTGCGCTGCCCCAGTCGTCAGCGGCGGGTCGTTTCGTCGAGGCTGCGCTCCTCGCGCGCACGTCCCGCTGCCTCCTTCTGCGAGATCGGCTCCGACCGCGTCCCAGTTCCTGACGCTGTCGAGCATCGTCCTAGCAATGGTTGGCAGCGTCAGGTCGGCACCGATGATTGCGACGAGTTCACGACGCTGCTCTGCCCAAGCGGCGAAGACCTCGAGCGTATGTTGCGCCGTGTCCTCGTCGCAATCGCAGTGGTGGCAGGACGGTGTGCTCTCCCTCCTAGCGACCGTATGCAGGTACTTGCCGAAGCATACATGCCCCGTCAAGACCTGCATCAGTCGGAAGGAAAGCACCCTGTGCCGTCATTTTAGCCACTGCATCAGCACCGGCCGGCAGGCCTTCACGATTCGCACCCCGAACCGAGGCCTCTCCAGCTGGACTGCCCAACGAGCAATGACGTCTCGGCGGGCGTCGACGCGCCAGGTGGTGAGCTCCCTCAACGAGACCACACCGCTCTCCGCTCGCACACCGGACACCCGCTGATACAAATCGGCAAGCATTTCCGCCTCCAGATCCCACGGGGGAGTCCTGGTCAACAGGCACGCCGCCTCCATCGCCACCGTACGGTACCCGCGGATAGTCCTGATATCCATGGCCCTCTGTGGCCACAGAGTAGCCCTGAGTCGGATGGTCAGGAACCCCGCCCACACTGGTGCGCGGGTGTGGGCGGGTCATCGACCGGATGACCCACGCGTACAGCTGTCGACATGCACCGCTCGGTCCGCCCAGATTCGGAATAAGCCATGATAGGGCAGACGCCACTCCGACGAGCCGCGGAATGAGCCTGTGGAAATGCTCCCGAAACCACCAATGCCCGTCGAGCACCAGGCCCAAGTACTTCATATGGGCCCGGATGCTGATCTCAACCGAGTGGACGATGGGAGGGCCCATGCGGGGCCCATGGAACAAGAGGGCCTCCGTCTTGTCCAGGGCCACCCTCAAACCCAGCGCCTCGATCCGCCTGACGATCTCTTCGGTGCCTAGAGTCGCCAGGCTTGCCGCCTCTTCTAGCGTCCCACCGCGGGTTGTGACGAGCGTGTCGGCAGCGTAACAAATCACGCCCAGCCCGGGCGGGAGGCTTCCCCGCAACGCCCAGTCGTAGCCGATGTTCCACAGGGTGGGTCCGAGGACCGACCCCTGTGGGACACCGCACGTCATGGGCGTTCGCACAACGTCCCCTACCCGGTTGACGTAGAGGACGCCGCGCCCCTCCAAATACTCTGCCACTAGCCGCCTCAGGTAAACTAGCACTCCGTGGTATCGGAGCGCCTCCCTGATGCAGCTGAATGGCAGACTATTGAATGCGTTGGCGATGTCTAGGGACACAACCAACAGCACTCCCCCGCCGGTGACGGCCTCAGTCGCCACGGCCTTCAGGCGCAACAGAGCCTCGATCGTCGAACGACCCCTCCTAAACCCAAACTGGGCGTCCGACAGATCGGGCCCCATGCCGACGAGGTGCCGCTCGATGCGGGCTGCTACCACCCTCTCCAGTAGCTTGCCCATATCATCGAGCAGCATGATGAGCCTATAGGCCGAGGCCGACTCCGAAGACCGTCCCGGCGTCGGCAGGAATACCAGCCTCCCATCCTTCCAGCACCCAGGGAACCGCCCGGACGCTAAACACGCGTTGAACAGCCACCTGAGGCGGGGACCCAGATGGTCGAGGACCAGGGCCAGCACGCGGTTAATTCGACTCTCTTCGATTAAGTCAAATATTTGCTACTCTCGACGTGATTTTGACGTAGTTTAAAATCGTTAATGTTGCTCAATTTCAAGGAAGCGTCTTTGTGGTGATCGAGCTCTGTAACGTTATTAATTTAAAGTAATAAAATACGGCAAATTTGGTGAAAATAACAGCGGCAAACGCGAAGAATTCATTCTCGATTTTGTATAAGAGTACCAAATATAAGTTTGGTGAGGTTGGAATTGAATCGGATTCGAAATTGTAATTGATTTCAAGGGTAAGCACACTGATAACTGAAAACTCAATCCTAAATGCACGTCAAATAAAGAAAAGTGGTACAAAGTGCCAATTATATTCTTTTAAATGCATTTTTTTTATATCACAAGTATATTTTATTATTCAAGATCCTATAACATGACAGATATTTTAGTGTTTTAAATACTGGTAGTAGCATAACCACCGAAGAAGAACAAAGAATCTGTAATAACATTTGCAATTTGAATTTTAATGAATTAGCCTTCTACGTGCACCCTAAGTACGTTACTTGAGACATAAAATTGTCTCCGAGAATTACATTCAAGAATTAATTAGAAGAGGGCCCGCATTGAAAACTTTGGGATTGTCGCCACCTGGCAATCTTGTTACCTACAAAACAAAGCAAATATAGACGCGACGACATCGTCGACTCATAACTGGTTTTCATCTCTTGTTTATAATTTGAATTTATTTCAGCACGGGATCTGTGAAATTTGAAAAATAAATTGTAAACCGGTCCGACTATTTATCTCATCTTATCTCAATATCATTTCGGTCAATACATGTTCTGCTACTGGGATCCAGCTTCCTCTATTGTGAGAGGTAAATTGATCTACTATACCACCCTGATCAGATGTGTTGGTATAGAGTTTTATGTCGTTTTGATGTGAAACTTCTATAGACGAGGGGGAACATGATCGTTGGCGTGTCGTTAAACGCCACGCGTGGGTGTAACGTAACCTTAACTTATTTTAGAATTTTGTACAGCGTCATCTAGTGACCTCATAATAAATTATGAACATACTTATACATACTTATAGTGTATACTAATAAAAAGAAATGTTTATTGAATAAAAATTATCATTTTTTGGAAAAAGAATCGTAGTATTTTATTAACAGTTTATGCCATATTAATTCCTCTCCTAATCTGTTCTTTTATTCATATATATACTTGTTCTAGCCGAGGCCACGGGTGACTGGACCGGGGAGTTAGTCCGTTACCCGCCGATAGGGTACTCCACAGGGGTATGCCGTCGGGCCAACCACTGACGACAAGTCACCCTGCACCGGTGGTCGGCCCAACGACGAAGGCAACGTGTGACGGGTAGGTTACGGGGTCACGCGCCGCCACTCTGTCGCCCCGGGCGTTGTCGGGCGGCGGGTGCGCTGACTGTAGCCCACCCCAAAAAAAAGATGCATATATATTTGTACAAAGCCAAACAAACAAAAGCCAAACGAAATCTCTATGCGCTTACCAGAATTTCAACTTCCACCTGGGGCCGTCGTTTTAACACACTTAAAATTATATATAGAGCCACATATCTGGGTTGTATCTGTTATGGTGCACCAGCCTGGGCTGATCGTACTACCATAGGCGCGGCTCGGCGTAAGTTACTACAGAGTCAACGATTAGCGCTAATATTTCTGTGTAAAGCATACCGAACAGTTAGCACCGAAGCCTTACCAATACTTGCAGGTGTACTCCTGGTCGACTTGGAGATACAAAAACGTGCGTCCATGTATTATTTCACTAGGGATAACATGACTAAAAATTTTCTTTTACCACGCGATCGTAATAAAATTACTAGACTTTTTGCGCCGCAATCCGTGGTTAACGATAAGCTCCTGACCGAATGGCAGGAAAGATGGGATTCGTCAACAAAAGGTCGCCATCTATATCTATTCTTTCCATCTGTTTGTGAACGTTTGGAGAGAACGTGGCTAGAAATTGACCAGTATGTAGCCCAATTCCTCACAGGCCATGGGAATTTTAGAAGTAAATTATTCTATTTTAAACTAGTAGATTCACCATTTTGTCAATGTTCGACCTCAAACGCCGATTTTGAACAAATAGCTCATCACATCCTTTGGGAGTGCATTCTCTAGCGCAACGAGCGGGACCTCATGTTATATAATATGTATGTGCAATAATATCACGTCTGGGGTAATATACTATTCGGATTTAGTAGCAACTCGAGAAAATTTCCGTGCGTTTAGGCGCTTTTGCCATACCTATTACTGTAACCAAACCTAAAGCTCACAAATAGGTCCATTAAGCTTTGTCAAATCTGTGGTGCTGTACCGCTGCGTTTCACGTAGTTGTACAAATTCTTATTTACTGGCTTAATAGCCAACTTTGCTTCATGTCTCCCGCTTTGCATAGGAAGGAAGTGGAATCTTTCCAACTCCTCCTGTTTTTCTTTTCTAATTAAATTTGTTGCGGGTCCCAAGACAATTAAAAGCGATTCCCGGGACTTCCTGAGGGTCAAACCTCAGTGTCTTATACGGAGACTATTGTGGATCCTGGCTTACAGGAGTTACAGTGGTGGGAATGTATGGTGGGATTAGTCCCAATTAACATATACTTGTACAAAATAATTTCGATGTTTCACATCTGCCAGGCGTCCTGAGCGATGGCTCCCTTTTTTTCCTTCTTTTTAGTTAGTGCTTCTTAATACTTATGTTAGCTGCATATTGTATCTATTAAGGTACGGCCAAACCTGCGCGACCAAAGCGACTGCGAAGCGGTAGCTTCAGCCCCGCGACAGACGCTACCGGATGCTAGCCATGATATCTTATGGTGCCATGCACACATAAGCGACCACGGCGCGGGACGACGGTAGAGCGGGACGCACGCGTCTAGTAGTTAGATGTGTTTACCTCTACGAGTATACCTTGATTATAATTAATTTATTATAATCCACGATGGTGATGGAGGTTTTCCGTGTGGTGACCGAGTACGAATACAATTCACCATCCACTCTCATACCTGCGGCTGTCATAAAATACAACTAAGGGATTTATTACGCATATGACATCTTCGCAAGAGATAATAAACTCGAAACAAAACCCTATACCAACCTGTCTGACCAGCATGGTATAGTAAGGTCAATCCCCTTCCTATTATGAAGGAGGCTCGAGGCCAACAGTGGGACGTATATGAGCCAAAATGATGAAAACTATTAATACACGAACTCGAACTCGAACTCACGAACCGCCGCCAGCGACAGGGGCGGCGCAGGCACGAACGAATACCTGCGCCTCATGCCACGCTTTTTTTTTTGATCACGCTGTGGTAATCCATTTACTCACTGTCCCCCGCAAGTGACGGACGGGGAAGAGGGGGGGGGGGGGGGGGGGCGTCGTGTGGGACTCACCGACCACATCCGCGGCCGGCATACCCGTTAAAACCACAGCGGCCCCTTCCGCGCTTTTAGGGGGTGCCGGAGAGGTCGATGACATTCAATCCCCGACACCCCAACGCATGGTCATCTGGCCACGTCCTGTCATTACTATTCAGGGCGGTGGGAGTAGGTGGGTATATTGTCGCCTTCTCCTTCCGGGTCACCGGTGATGAAGCGAGTCAGCAGACGCAAGCGCCTTGCGTTCCCGCTCCGCCGCTTCCTTCCTTGATATGACGACCTCGCAAAATGAAGCCATCAAGAACCAGCACCTGTCACTGCCAAGCATTTTTGCGATAACGGTCGGTAGCGACAGGTCCACTCCAAGTATCGCCGACAGGTTGTAGCGCTGAGACCCCCAGGCGGGGCATACCTCCAATGTGTGACGCGCATCATCAGTTGGCACGCCACACTCATGACATCCGGGGGCCTCTTCTCTTCTAATCATATGCAGGTACTTACCGAAGTTCCCGTGTCCAGTAAGCACCTGCACCATCCTAAATGTTAGGTTGCCGTGTTTCCTTGTGAGCCAGCGGTGAAGATGCGGCGCAACCGCTTCTACAATCCCCCGTGCTGTTACGGGGGACTCCAGGTCTTCCCTCCACCGCCGGATAACCACTTCTTGTGCTCTGCTCAGTCTCCTTGCAGAGACTTGCTCTCCGTTGGCCCGCGCTGTGGCACGGAGCTGGTAAGCTTCCGCCAACGCCTCAGCCACAAGCGCCAAGGCGGGTCGCCTGCCAGTAGCGTCACCGCAGTCCAAGACACTGTACGGAAACCCCTGATAGTTCTCATCGCCATGACTCTCTGCGGTCGACGCAGGAGAGTCTTGTTGCGGGCGGTGAGGGACTCCGACCACCAGTATACCTGACGACGCGATGGCCTCCGCCGAGCTCTCGGCATCGCCGCCTCGCACACTGCCTCAAGGGCACTTCTTATTTGACCTGCGAGCCTCTCCACACCTGTGGCCAGCTGTCCTGCCACGACTTGATGCCGCTCTAGCCGAGGCCGCGGGTGACTGGACCGGGATATTAGTCCCTCACCCGCCGAGAGGCTGACCACGTGAGGAATGACCGACGTCCTCCTCGAGGGGGGGACGTCGGTCAAGTAGGGGGTACTCCTCAGGGGGTATTCTGTCGGGCCGGCCACTGACGTCAAGTCACCCTGCTCCGGTGGTCGGTCCAACGACGAAGGCGACGTGTCACGGGTGGGTTACGGGTGTGCGTGCTTACGCCCCTCTGTCGCCCAGGACGGAGTGGTGCGAGGAGTGCGCCGACCGTAACCCACCCCCAAAAAAAAAGGTGATGACTTACTAATATACATAATTTAATATCGCATTTTATAGTAATTTAGTTATGTATTAATACTTTCGTGAGTTTAGTAATTAACTTGTTTCATTAATCTAATTAACCTTCTAATTATATAATGTCATTGAGAATATTAGTGGTTTACTGATTTCGTTATCAGTAAATTGGTCAAGGTAACATGGTTTATGTGGTAATTAGGTTTTTAAAGGTAATGGATCAAAGGGGTAGGCACTGACTGGCAGTATAATTGCGTGACACATTTTTATTAGTGCCTTGGTTCGGCGGTTATTAAATCAACGACCGCATAAAATTTCTTTATTGTAATCTCAAATTTTAAATGCTCTATATAAAAAATAAGATTTTGTATTATATATACCAGTATTTATTATAGACTAGCAACCCGCCCTCGCTTCGCTTCGGTTATAGGTTATAGTCGTTTTACCCGCGTAGTTCCCGTTCCCGTGGGAATACCGGGATAAAATATAGCCTAGTTTATGCCCTGATATTATAGCTTTCCATTGGTGAAAGATTTTTTGAAATCGGTCCAGCCGTTTTGAAGATTACCCGGAACAAACAGACAGACAGATAGACAGACAGACAGACAGACAGACAGACAAATTTTTTTTAATTGCTATTTTAGGCATAGGTGTCGTGCAAATAACCGTGTGAGCATGAAAAAAGCCTATTATTTTGACATTACAAACAGACACTCCAATTTTATTTATTGGTATAGATAAAACTATTTTACGGATTTTATCGCGTTGTTACCTACAATGTATTGAATATTCATTATCCGACGTTTCGAACACTTTACAGCGTACGGACCTGACGCTGCCGGCTATCGCTAGGGCGATGGTCGACAGCGTCGGGAATTGGGACGCGGTCGCAGCCTTCTGCGAGACAGTGATCTCGCGGAAGGAGGCGGTGGATCGCCTGTGCGAGGAGCGCAGCCTCGATGAGGAGATCCGCCGCCGGCGACTGGGGCGGCGTAGGCGCAACTATCTGCGCCTCATGCCGCCCTAGCTGAGGCCGCGGGTGACGTGACCGGGGATTAGTCCGTCACCCGCTGAGAGGCCGACTGCGTGAGGAAAGACCGACGTCTTCCCCGAGGGGTTGCGTGCTTAAGCCCCTCTGTCGCCCCGGACGGAGTGGTGTGGAGGCGCGCCGACCGCGACCCACCCACAAAAAAAAAATAAAAAATAATGTGTAATACTCGCATAAACATCAGAAATCATTACATACTGGTACTACAAACAGGTAGACTTATAAATATTGTAGATTACAATGTTTGGAATTATTAAACCAATATTAAGAATCATTTAATTATTAGAAGTCAATGCGACTTCTTCAACTTCTCTCCACCTCGACGTCCCTGAATTAACATTCATCATCATCATCATCATCATTTCAGCCCATATACGTCCCACTGTTGGGCTCGGGCCTCCTCCATAACGGAAGGGTAATTGACCTACTATACCACGCTGGTCAGACGTGTTGGTATAGGGTTTTATTTCGAGTTTGCCTTCTCTCGCAGAGATGTTATATGCGTTTTATCTCCCTTAGTCGTCTCGTACGATCACCCACGGGTAAGATAGGGGGTGGTGAATTGTATTCTTACTCCGTCACCACACGGAAGGAATTAACATTAAATACACTAAATATAATTTTTTTTTGCCGTTGGCGTCAAATGAGCCAACAGTGCTCCTGACAGCAAGTGATACTGCCACGCATGGACTTTGCTAGGCGCCTGCTTATCATGAAGAGAATGAAAGAAGTGTGATAGCGTCCAATGAGATTCGACGATACTAAAGGTATCATCAAAATCCACCACATGCTAACCTTTAGAAAGTTGGGCTGCCAACTCTCTCGCTCATCGGAAGAAGTGCAGTAACAAAATTACTGCTACTCAAATGTTAATTTGCCACGAGAGTGTGATACTAGACGGACCGGCTCGCGACAGTAGACAGACTACTGTCGACTATATATGAAACCGTGATGCTCTTAAAAGATGATTGAAATCTTGTTCAATATATAAGTTATTCATATCATTATCCTTTCAGCCTACAATAAGTCCCAATGTTGAGCTTGAGACTCCTGCACAATGGGAGGGAAATTGACTATGGCGCACTGGTCAGATGACTTGGTATAGTCCTTGGTGGAGAAGGCTGGGCCCCAACAGTGGGACGTATATAAGCTATGACGATGATGATGCAATTGGGATTGACTTTCGTTGTTGTTCAGATGTTAATTAGTTTTTACGATATCCGTCTACACTAATATTATAAAAAGGAAAAAATTGTATTTTTGTGTGTGTATGTGTATGTTTGTAATGAATATACTGAAAAACAAATAGCAAATCGGCACAGTAGGTGCCGATTTCAAAAATTCTTTCACCATTGGAAAGCTACATTCACCCTGAGTCACATAGGCTATACTTTACTCTGGTATTCACACGGGAACGGAAATTAAGTGAGTACGGTGACTGAAACCGAAGCGAAGCGAGAAATTCTTAAATTGTTCCAGGGTGTCGTAAAAGACGATTACGATTTTTTTAAACGACCTGGTCCAAAACCATCTTATGGCATCAGGGCAACTTACATTCCCAAGAAGGGCTGACGTCAGGCAAGCAGATCTAATTAAATTTTAAAGAGCTGTTAATCTGTAGTATTGTGGTTCTATCATCAACAGTTTTTGAAGGAGTCGCTATAAAAATCCCTATTATACTTTGGTAGTTAATTACATATTTCCTAAAGAATGGAAAAAAGCCGTGGTAATAGGTATATCTAAACCCGGCAAGCGACGTACCGAACCGTCATCATATCGCCCGATTAGTTTATTAAACAGTTTAGGTAAAATCTATGAGCGCGTACTACTTAGAAGGCTAAGAAAGTACGTTGAGGATAACAACCTCATCCCGCCGATTCAGTTCGGCTTTCGCACACAACACTCTTGCGTTCAGCAAGTACATCGAATAGTCGAGTATACAAGTTATAAACTGCAACGCGGTTTATATACGGGTATGCTTCTATTTGATGTAGAAAAAGCGTTTGACAAAGTCTGGCATAATGGCCTTATTTTTAAGTTAATAAAGCTTAAAATCCCCCACTACTTAGTTATGATAGTTAGGGACTTCCTACTCGAGCGTAGCTTTCGCTACAGAGTGTAAGGTGCTCTATTAGCACCGCACCCACTAGAAGCCGGCGTCCCCCAGGGATCGGTGCTCTCTCCAATTCTCTTCTCGCTGTTCACCAGCGACATACCCCAACATAGTAAAATACAAACAGCATTATTCGCTGACGACACTGCCATCTTCTACGCAGGTCAATCTCTCACAACAGTGATAACCGCTCTCCAAACTGCGGCTACCGCCCTAGCGAAATGGACTAGGAAATGGAGAATCGATATAAACCCCACTAAAAGCCAGGCGATCATATTCCATAAGGGAAGAGATCGCCGCCACCCAATGGCTGAATACCAACAGATAAAGATGTTCGACCAACCCATCCCCTGGACAAGGGAGGTCAAATATCTGGGTGTGACCTTGGACAGACGACTGACCTTCGGTGCTCACATAGGGCTAGTCCGCGCGCGCGCAGCCCTAGTGCTAGGATGGTTACACAGCTTGGTACACGCCAAGTCTAAGCTATCTCTCCGTAGTAAAGTTAGATTATACACCGCTTGTATATGTCCTATCATGACGTATGCTAGTGTAGTGTTCACACAAGCAAAGCCACACAGGCTACATCGGCTACAAACATTACAGAATAGGTTCATGCGCCGAGCGACGGGAGCTCCGTGGTACATGCACAATGTCGATTTTCACAGATCTTGGCTGGCCGACCATCAGGCAATTCATCAAATAATGCTCCCGCCGCTACTTCGACTCTGCCGCGACACACCCGAACCCATTAGTGGTAAGGGCGGCTTCTTACATCCCCTCTAAAATTGCCGCGATCAAACAACCGCGACTAATACTCAACGAACCCAACGACACTATTACGCTCGCCCAGACTGAGGCATACACAGCCCGCGAGGCCTTGACAAATAGTAATAAATATCCACGTTACCGCCCCCGCCGACGGGAAAGGAAGACGTGTCGCGTTAAAGTCATAAACGTGGGAGTGCCCACTTTGCCAGCGACCGCCCGAGCCGAGGTCCGTACCCCACAGGGGGTGCCCTCGGGATCGGTCGCTTAACTTTAAACGGGTTGAGAGCCCTCAGCGCTCACCCACCAGTCCGGGTAAAGTTGTCACAGCCATCCGGCTAACAACTAAGACACACAAAAAAAAAAAAATTTGGGTTTTAATAAATAATAGCTGTCATTGTAACTTAACTATAATAGTGAGATATATAGCCTGGAAGACTTTTTGTAGATATTAATTAGACCTATAAACCTATAAAGTTTTTTGTTGTATCATCAATAGCTTTAGAAGCGCTCGCCTATGAAAATTTTCGTTTCAATACAATACTGAAATTTTCTTAAGGATCTCTGTTTTTTTTAAAGTAATTATTATTCTTAGGTAGTAGTAATCCGGATAATAATTTTTTTTATTGGTAAAAAAATTTTCAAATTGGTTTAGTAGCTTCCAAGCCAGTTCATTACAAAAAAACAAACAAAAAAATGTTTTTCTTTATAATATTAGCATAGATAATTCTAAAATTATATTATATTGTGGCAACAAAGCCGTGCAGCACCACCTATACTTTCTTCTTTTTTATTCTGCTTCTTTCCACGTGTAATTGGAATATGTATGTAACCATATAAATTGATATAAGAACAGGCAAATTATTATGGTAACCCTAATATTATCAATGCAAATGTGAGTTTGTATGTTCGTTTATTACCCTTTACGCCGGAACTATTAAACTCATTTAAAAAATTCTTGTACCAATGGTCTAAATTCCATTATCAGAGAGTGACATAGGCTTTATTTTATCCCAATATTCCCCCATTTGTTAAGCTATAATAGTCTAACAACAAAATAAGTCTTATGAGATTATTAATTATGGGCAATTAACATGTTTTATCAACATCGGTTTTACAGCATAGAAGACTGCGTATACATCTATGGCGGATTTTCAATTGTTTATCTCGAGCTAAGTATTTGAGTGAATTGTTAGGGACGGCGGCGCCTCGAGCGGCCTCATAATAATGGAGTAGGTACGTTAAGTGCTGATCATCAAAGGGAGTTAACAATGAGTGTTTTTGACGGTCATTACTGAATTTTCTTTGATCTAAACGTTCATGGATAAACGTGGCAAATATTTGAGGTGGAATCAAGGATTTCTGGTCAAGAACGTAAAGACATTTGTTGAGTATAGAGTTTTGTAACGTCATTTGCAGTTTGAAATAACCTTTAGATCTCTGATGATAAATAATTTTGAATAGCGGTTTATCTATACCAATAAATAAAATTGGAGTGTCTGTTTGTAATGTCAAAATAATAGGCTTTTTCATGCTCACACGGTTATTTGGACTATACTTATGCCTAAAATACACTTTATATTTTTTTTGTCTGTTTGTCTGTCTGTCTGTCTGTTTGTTCCGGGTAATCTTCAAAACGGCTGAACCGATTTCAAAAATTCTTTCACCAATGGAAAGCTATAATATCAGGGCGTAAACTAGGCTATATGTTACCCCGGTATTCCCACGGGAACGGGAACTACGCAGGAAAGACGACAGAAACCGAAGCGAAGCGAGGGCGGGTTGCTAGTTAGTTATATAAATACCTGCAGATTCAAGGTTATAAAAGGCAAGACATGTAATCAGATGCCTTTATACTTATTTATACATATATGTATACATATACCATTAAAAAGTTAAATAGATATTCTTTTACTTTTATTAATAACCTATTCATTATGAAACAATAAAATATGTTCATTTGTAATATTTGTCTTTTTATTTTCCTTGTGATGACGGGAGTAAGAATACAATTCACGTCTTCGTCATCTTTTACCAAGATATCTTGGTAAAAGACGACTAAGAGATAAAATATGCATGTAACTTCTGTGTAAGAGAAGGCATCCTCGATATAAAACCAACAATTACATTTGATGTCTACGAATGGTTATAGTAGTCATTTTAATTTAAGCTCAAATACCAAAATTTGAATAAAATATAAATTGTAAGTATGTACTTACAATTTATATTTTATTCAAATTTTGGTATTTGAGCAAATATTTAAAACGAGAAACATCTTTTTTTTATTTTACTGAAACTTTAGCAACGATAGCATCAGTTTAACTGATTGATGATTTAAAATCAAATTAAAAATTTCATAAGGTTGTTCAACAATTTTATTCTTTACTTAATAATATTACGCTTCTTCATATTTAGTAGTTTATTCATAGTCACTATCTGTCAGTATATCAAGTCGTAATCATTAATTGAGCGCTTTTTTTCTTGTGGGTGAGCTGCGGTCGACGCGCCTCCGCACCACTCCCTCCGGGGCGACAGAGGGGCTTAAGCACGCAACTCCCGCAACCCACCCGAAAACCACCTCTCCTTCGTCATTGGGCCGACCACTGGAGCAGGTTTACTTGTCGTCAGTGGTCGGCCCGACGGAATACCCCCTACGTGGGGTACAATTGAGCGCTAACAACCATGTTATGATTCCTCGGCAATTTTGGCAGAATATGAAAACGTACACCACTGTTATAACACACGTAAACCACTTTTATATGATAAACCCGTTTACTATACTTTACGAAAATTATTTTATATAACGCTAATATATTCAATAAAATTTAAGAGTTACGTGATATTTTCACCTGTCCGTCAAAACCATAAAACGTATTGTAATGTATAAGTAATAGCATTATCTCAGATTTGACAAAATAATATATAATTTTAGGACTAATGAATTTAATTATTTAAAAAAATACAAAGATTGCCTAACGGCAACTTATTTCTTTATTATACAAAACACTTAAATTTTATAACAAGAGACTATTAAATAAAAGATAAATGGACAGAAATATATAAGGCAACTATATACACAAGGCAGATTAGCTACTAGGTCGAACAGAGTTTTCCCTTTCCAAGTGTACTGTACGCTGCTGCTCTCTCGAATGGTTTTTTTTTTTTTTTTTTTGTGTATTTAGCTGTTGGTCGCAGATGACCTTGACAGCTTAACGCGGGCAATGGGCGAGCGGAAGGCTCTCAACCCGGTAAGTAAGTTAAGCGACCATCGCCCGAGGGCTCCCCCTGTGGGGAACGGACCTCGGCTCGGGGCGTCGCTGAAAGCAAAGTGGGCGTGGCCACGTTTAGGTTAATGATTTTTACGCGGCGCGGTTTTCGACCTCGTCGGCGAGGCCGATACCGCGGAGTTTTATGTGTTATCGCTGCGCGAGCTGTGTAGGCCCTTTCTTGGGCGATCGTAATGGCATCATCCCCTTCTTCAAGGAGATTACGGGGTCGTCGGACCGCGGATATTTTTGAGAGGACGTAGTTTACCGCCCCAACCACTAGTGGATTGGGGTGAGTCGTGGCAGAGTCAAAATAGCGCTGGGAGCAACGCTTCATATACTGCCTGATGGTCGGCAATTCGAGGTTGATGTGTAGATCGACATTACGAACGAACCACGGTGCTCCCGTTGCCCGTCGCATGAATCTATTTTGTAGTGTTTGTAACCTGTGGATCCTGTTTGGCCTAACGTGCGCGAACACTGCACTGGCATACGTCATGATCGGCCGTATGCAGGTAGTGTATAATCGGACTTTTCTCTCGAATGTTTTTTTTTTTTTTTGTGTGACTTAGTTGTTAGCCTCAGATGGCTGTGACAACTTTACCCGGACTGGTGGGTGAGCGCTGAGGGCTCTCAACCCGCTTAAAGTTAAGCGACCCATCCCGAGGGCACCCCCTGTGGGGTACGGGCCTCGGCTCGGGCGGTCGCTGGCAAAGTGGGCACTCCCACGTTTATGATTTTAACGCGACACATCTTCCTTCCCCGTCGGCGGGGGCGGTAACGTGGATATTTACTACTATTTGTCAAGGCCGCGCGGGCTGTGTATGCCTCAGTCTGGGCGAGCGTTATAGTGTCGTCGGGTTCGTCGAGTATTAGTCGCGGTTGTTTAATCGCGGACATTTTAGAGGGGATGTAAGAAGCCGCCCTTACCACTAATGGGTTCGGGTGTGTCGCGGCAGAGTCGAAGTAGCGGCGGGAGCACTGTTTCATGAATTGCCTGATGGTCGGCAAGCCAAGATCTATGTGAAGATCCACATTGCGCATGTACCACGGTGCTCCCGTTGCTTGGCGCATGAACCTATTCTGTAATGCCTGTAGCCGATGTAGCCTGCGTGGCTTCGCTTGTGTAAACACTACACTTGCATACGTCATGATAGGACGTATACAAGCGGTGTATAATCTTTATTACGGAGAGATAGCTTAGACTTTGCGTGTACTAAGCTGTGTAACCATCCTAGCACTAGGGCTGCGCGCGCGCGGACTCGCCCTATGTGAGGACCGAAGGTCAGTCGTCTGTCCAAGGTCACACCCAGATATTTGACCTCCCTTGTCCAGGGGATGGGTTGGTCGGACATCTTTATCTGTGGATATTCAGCCATTGGGTAGCGGCAATCTATCCCCTTATGAAATATGATCGCCTGGCTTTTGGTGGGGTTTATACCGATTCTCCATTTCCTAGTCCATTTGGCTAGGGCGGTAGCCGCTGTTTGGAGAACGGTTGTCACTGTTGAGGGAGATTGACCTGCATAGAAGATGGCAGTGTCGTCAGCGAATAATGCTGTTCGTATTCTACTATGTTGGGGTATGTCGCTGGTGAACAGCGAGAAGAGAATTGGAGAGAGCAACGATCCCTGGGGGACGCCGGGTTCTAGTTTGTGCGGTGCTAATAAAGTACCTTCCACTCTGTAGCGAAAGCTACGCTCGAGTAGGAAGTCCCTAACTATCATAACTAAATAGTGGGGGATTTTGAGCTTTATTAACTTGAAAATAAGGCCGTTATGCCAGACTTTGTCAAACGCTTTTTCTACATCAAATAGAAGCATACCCGTATATAAACCGCGTTGCAGTTTATAACTTGTATACTCGACTATTCGATGTACTTGCTGAACGCAAGAGTGTTGCGTGCGAAAGCCGAACTGAATCGGCGGGATGAGGTTGTTTTCCTCAGCGCACTTTCTTAGCCTACTAAGTAGTACGCGCTCATAAATTTTACCTAAACTGTTTAATAAGCTAATCGGGCGATATGATGACGGTTCGGTACGTCGCTTGCCGGGTTTAGGTATACCTATTACCACGGCTTTTTTCCATTGTTTAGGAAATATGTAATTAACTAATGCGGCGTTAATAATTGCTGTTAATATTAATAATAATGAATGAGGGAAGAGTTTAATAACTCTGTTAGAAATACCGTCCGAACCGGGGGATTTCCTAGGGTGGAGACCTCTAACAATCGACTGAACCTCCTCCACTGTCGCTGTTGGTATAGGCTCTTGTGGCTCAGCGTCTGCGGTACGCGTACGCGATGTACATCGTTTCACTTCGCTGTTAACGGTGTCGGTGTGTCGCGCGTCTGTGTGTTGTGTACTCGACGTACATTGCTGCTCAAGGTCGGCCGCCAGACATTCAGACTTTTCATCGTCATCGAACGCCGGCGGTTGATTGGGGCGGTTTAAGGGTGGCATGGTGGACACCGTATCCTCTTTGAAAGAACGGGCTAGCCGCCAGTAAGCCTGGTGCGAAGGCTCCAGTTCGCTTAGGGTGGCGTCCCATTCATTTTGCCTAAACTCATTTATAGCCGTTTTAACCGCCCTCGAATGTTTTTTTTTTTTTTTTTTTTTTGTGTTTGTACAGCTGTTGGCCGCAGATGGCCTTGACAGCTTGACGCGGACTATGGGTGAGCGCTGAGGGCTCTCAACCCGGAGAAAAGTATGCTAAGCGACATCGCCCAAGGGCTCCCCCTGTGGGGAACGGACCTCGGCTTGGGGCGTCGCTGGAGGCAAAGTGGGCGTGCCCACGTTTTTAGTAGTGACTTTTGCGCGGCGCGGTTTCGCACCTCGACGGCGAGGGCGGAACCGCGGATATTTATTTGTTAAGGCCTCGCGGGCCGTGTAGGCTCTTTGTTGAGCGAGTGTGATATTGTCGTCCTCTTCGTCGAGGACGTGACGAGGACGTCGGATGGAGGAGATTTTGGAGGTTCTATAGGAAGCCGCCCCAACCACTAGTTGGTTGGGGTGTGTCATGGCAGAGTCAAAGTAGCTCTGAGAGCACCGTTTCATGACCTATGTCATGATAGGCCGTATGCAGGTGGTGTATAGTCGGATTTTGTTACTCAGGGGCATACGCGACCTAGAGTTGAGTAGACAGTGGAGACGGCCCATCACAAAGGCTGCCCGTGCGCGGACTTGCTTTATGTGAGGGGCGAAGCTGAGTCGATCGTCAAGGGTCACACCCAAGTATTTGGCCTGCCTGGTCCAAGTGACCGGCTTGTTGAAAATTTTAAGGGAGGGAATGCTGTCGATAGAGTAGGAACGGGCAGTTCGTCTAGTGAACATGACCGCCTGACTCTTCTCGGGGTTGATTTCTAATCTCCATTTCCTAAACCAATTGGCTAGGGCGGTAACCGCTGTTTGGAGAGTCTTGGCTACTGTTGTCGGGGATCTACCAGCACAAAAGAGTGCGGTGTCATCAGCGTGAAGCGCTTTATGTATCCGGTTGAATTTGGGCATATCGCTAGTGTATAGCGTGAAGAGAAATGGGGAGAGGACCGACCCCTGAGGGACGCCGGCCTTGATAGGGTGGGAGGTCGACAACGTCCCTTCCACCCTGTAGCGAAAGCTGCGATGACTTAAGTAGTCATGTATTATGAGAATTAAGTAGTGAGGGATCTTGAGGAGATAGAGTTTGTAGATTAGGCCTTCATGCCAAACCTTGTCGAATGCTTTCGCTACGTCTAGGAATAATACACCCGTATATCTGTTCATGATGAACTGACTCGCCCTCGAATGTTTTTTTTTTTTTTTTTTTGTTCTGACAAGGAGTGTTAGCCTCAGATGGCTGTTACATCCTTACGCGGACTAGTGGTGAGCGCTGAGGGCTCTCAACCCAAAAAATTTAAGCAACGGGGCCCAAGGGCACCCCCTGTGGGGTACGAACCTCGGCTCGGGGCGTTGCTGAGAGCAATGTGGGAGGTCCCACTTTAGATTTATTTATTTTTGCGCGGCACGGTTTCGCACCTCGACGGCGAGGACGGAACCGTGGTCTTTTCTTTGTTGCGGCTTCGCGGGCCGTGTATGCTGTATTCTGAGCTATCGTGATCTCGTTGTCGGGCTCGTCGAGAGAAAGTCTCGGTCGAGTGACCTTCGAGATGCGGGACGGGATATAGTTGGTCGCAGCGACCACTAAGGGGTTGGGGTGTGTTGTGGCAGAATCAAAATATCTACGGGCACACTGTTTCATATATTGCCTGATGGTCGGCAAGTGCAAGTCGATGTGGAGATCGGCATTGCGTATGAACCACGGTGCGCCCGTAGCCTTACGCATGAACCTATTCTGAAGTGTTTGTAGCCTATGGATCCTGTGTGGCCTAACGTGAGCGAATACTACACTGGCATACAACATGATGGGGCGTATGCAGGCAGTGTAAAGACGGATTTTGCATTTGAGCGACAGCTTACTCTTTGGGTTGAGTAAGTTGTGTAAACGACCCATAACGAACGCTGCACGCGAGCGCACAGTGGTTATGTGTCGAGCGAAGCTGAGACGATTGTCAAGGGTGACGCCTAGGTACTTGGCATTTGACGCCCAGGGGATGGGCTTGTCAAAAATGCGGACTGGAGTGAAGCTATCGGGGGGGTGCAGGTCGGCACGTCTCCTGTGAAACATGACCGCCTGACTCTTTTCTGGGTTAATGTCTATTCTCCATTTCCGGAACCATTTGCCAAGGGCAGTAGCTGCAGTTTGGAGATTACGAGTGACGGCGTCCGGGTTAAGCCCGGATACGAATATAGCTGTGTCGTCAGCGTAGAGGGCTGACTGCACGAGCTTAGACTTGGGGATGTCGCTAGTATATAGCGAGAATAGAAGGGGTGAGAGGACTGAACCTTGCGGTACGCCAGCTCTGATCGGGTGCGGGGAAGAGAGTGTCCCTTCTACTCTGTAGCGGAAGCTACGATTTGTTAGAAAGTCTCGTATGATAATTACGAGGTAGTGGGGAATTCCTAGTTGGAATAACTTGAAGATAAGGCCATTATGCCATACCTTGTCGAAGGCTTTGGCTACATCGAAGAAGAGTATCCCCGTAAAAAGGTTGCGTTGCAGTTTTACGTTGATGCTTTCCACGATACGATGGACTTGATGGACTCACGAGTGTTTGGGTCTAAAGCCAAACTGCTCGTGTGGTATGAGGTGGTTTTCCTCGGCGAAGATTCTTAGTCTTTGGTGGATTACGCGCTCGTACATTTTGCTAAGACCGTTAAGAAGACTTATCGGCCTGTAACTACTGGGTTCGGATCGGTTCTTGCCGGGTTTGTGGATTCCTATTACCACGGCTTCTTTCCACTGAGCGGGAAAGATTTTGTTATTGAGCGCTGCGTTGAAAATGCAGGTCAGAAGGACCAGTAGGGACGTGGGAAAAAGTTTAATAACTCTATTGGTTATGCCGTCCGAACCGGGGGCTTTCCTAGGGCGTAGTCCCTTGACGATCGAAACTACTTCATCTATGGTGACTGCTGGGATAGGCTGACTTGGGGCGTCGTCCCTACCTAATTCTGTATCTAGCGGCGGTTGTGGGAGAGAGGCTCGCCACACCACTTCCCTATCGACGTGGCGCCCTCGAATGTTTTTTTTTTTTTTTTTTTTTTTTTGTGTGTGTACAGCTGTTGGCCGCAGATGGCCTTGACAGCTTGACGCGGACTATGGGTGAGCGCTGAGGGCTCTCAACCCGGAGAAAAGTATGCTAAGTGACATCGCCCAAGGGCTCCCCCTGTGGGGAACGGACCTCGGCTTGGGGCGTCGCTGGAGGCAAAGTGGGCGTGCCCACGTTTTTAGTAGTGACTTTTGCGCGGCGCGGTTTCGCACCTCGACGGCGAGGGCGGAACCGCGGATATTTATTTGTTAAGGCCTCGCGGGCCGTGTAGGCTCTTTGTTGAGCGAGTGTGATGTTGTCTTCCTCTTCGTCGAGGACGTGACGAGGACGTCGGATGGAGGAGATTTTGGAGGGTCTATAGGAAGCCGCCTCAACCACTAGTTGGTTGGGGTGTGTCATGGCAGAGTCAAAGTAGCTCTGAGAGCACCGTTTCATAAACTGCTTGATGGTCGGCAGTCCGAGGTCGATGTGGAGATCGACGTTTCGTATGAACCACGGTGCTCCCGTAGCTCGGCGCATGAAACGATTTTGTAGTGTCTGTAGCCTGTGGATCCTGTGTGGCTTAACATGCGCGAACACCACGCTGGCATAGGTCATGATAGGCCGTATGCAGGTGGTGTAAAGTCGGACTTTGCTACTCAGGGGCATACGCGACCTAGAGTTGAGTAGACAGTGGAGACGGCCCATCACAAAGGCTGCCCGTGCGCGGACTTGCTTTATGTGAGGGGCGAAGCTGAGTCGATCGTCAAGGGTCACACCCAAGTATTTGGCCTGCCTGGTCCAAGTGACCGGCTTGTTGAAAATTTTAAGGGGGGGAATGCTATCGATAGAGTAGGAACGGGCAGTTCGTCTAGTGAACATGACCGCCTGACTCTTCTCGGGGTTGATTTCTAATCTCCATTTCCTAAACCAATTGGCTAGGGCGGTAACCGCTGTTTGGAGAGTCTTGGCTATTGTTGTCGGGGATCTACCAGCACAAAAGAGTGCGGTGTCATCAGCGTAAAGCGCTTTATGTACCCGGTTGAATTTGGGCATATCGCTAGTGTATAGCGTGAAGAGAAATGGGGAGAGGACCGACCCCTGAGGGACGCCGGCCTTGATAGGGTGGAGGGTCGACAACGTCCCTTCCACCCTGTAGCGAAAGCTGCGATGACTTAAGTAGTCATGTATAATGAGAATTAAGTAGTGAGGGATCTTGAGGAGATAGAGTTTGTAGATTAGGCCTTCATGCCAAACCTTGTCGAATGCTTTCGCTACGTCTAGGAATAATACACCCGTATATCTGTTCATGATGAACTGACTACTTGTGTATTCTACCAAACGGTGAACTTGTTGTACGCAGCTGTGTTTAGCTCGAAAGCCAAACTGTGCGTCGGGAACGAGGTTGTTAGCCTCGGCGAATGTACGTAGTCTACTGAGAGCTATTCGTTCGTAGATCTTACCTAGACCTTTTAGTAGACTAATCGGGCGGTGGCGCCCTCGAATGGTCCGCGCGCCCGCTTATATAGGCTCGTCCCCGCCGCTCGGTATCCCCACTCCCAGCGATTCAATGCTCAACGGCTCTAACAATAATTACTAGCTGACTCGGCGAACTTCGCACCGCCTTTTTCGTAATTATTTTGTTTTAGTATTTATCAGTTTGGTTTTAGTATTAGTAGTATATCCGTGCGGTGACAGAGTAAGAATACCCGTGTGTATCGTAAAAGACGACTAAGGGATATACCGCCTTTTCTTATCGATTCCAAAATCTTTTTTAATTTAGATCTACATATAATTATGCCAAAAATGCCGAACCGACGGGATGAACATTAAATGTTTGACAGGTATGAACGGAACGGAAATGGTTTGTATGGGAAAATAAAATTATTGTTTTTCGTATTTTACTCGCAATTTTCCATATTTAGTTTTAGCGAGACTAACGAACAGCAATTAATTTTTAAATACATATAGGTATTACGTATTTAAATAAAATAGAAAATAATAAGGTCAGACCCAGATATCGTAAAAATATTCTAACGCTAAATATTTTTCAAAGAAAACCTGTATTTTAGAGTAGTAGTAGCGCCTACAGTTAAGATACTTCATCGCAGCCCACATACATCCCACTTTTGGGCTCGGGCCTCCGCAATGGGAGAGAATTTGACCAGACCAGACCAGGTATAGTAATACCATGCTAGTCAGACATGATGTTTTCCTTCTCTTGCACCGGTGTTATGTGCATATATATCCCTTAGTCGTCTTTTACAACATACACGGGTAAGATAGGAGTGGTGAATTGTATTCTTACTCCTTCACCATATAGAAAAGTATTTATAGTGTAACCTTATTAACAGATTGCTTAAAATAATGCCTGATAAGTTTTAAAAAGGGCTTTTCTTTTAAAGCGATTATATTTAGTTTCTTTTATAGAACCTTGTCCAAATCGGCATTTAAAAATATTTATAGTGCAACCAGTAGCTAAATATTGATATTTAAATGCTATAAAGTAGCTATTTATCTTGTAATAACGGACTAATGATAAAATGTATCATCTCTTACTTAACCCGAGAAATCTATAAATACAGAACAAAGTTCTACCAAGCGACTGGGCAGTAAATGTTTCAAAATTGTCTTGTCGCGACCATGCCATTATCTCTCATTGGAGAGGACTATATTCAGCAGGACGTCAATAATTATATGCTTGGATGAACAGCTTAATCAGGTGATATAATTAGCTACATAGGTTCTATATTTATACAAGATATATTTCACCTGAGCTTGTATACGTCCCTCTATTCGGCTCGATCCTCCTCGACAATAGACGGAAAATTGACTTTACTATACTATGCTCGTCAGACAGGTTGGTATAGGATTTTTTTTCGAGTTTGCCTTCTCCTTCATAGATGTTATATGCATATTATACCCCTTAGTAGTCTTTTCCGAGATCCACGAGCAAGACAAGGAGTGGTGAATTGTATTCTTATTCTGACATCATATGGACAATTAATGATTATTAATTATTATAGAAGGTATATATGGTTATTATAAACTACATATAAATATGAACTAGCTTCCTTGAAATTGATCGCTTTTACTATGAATAGGATTCAAAATTAAAGGCTGTATAATATTCCATATTATTCTATATAATCTCAAGATATAAATAACTACAGAGATTATACACATTCAGATGCACTTAATTCAAACAAAATAAAATATTATAAATAAAACTATTTTTACGGATTTTATTGCGTTTGATTTTGATTGGCGAATCAAATATAAACGCGATGTAATACTCGCGTAAATATCAAAAATGATGAATAATTCTAGAAATTGAGGTTTAATAAAATAAATAATCGTAGAAATATTTTGATTGACTCGAATTGTATCTCGCGTATGTTATATATTAATAGTCCAGGCAGACCGTGGATACAGCAGCAGTTTTATATGTACTCATTATTGTGGTAAATCAGCAACTACGCAAGCAATGCTTCGACCTCGCCCTGAATCCGAGAGCTGACCCTGCAGTTGACACCGATTGCACTTACGTAGTTTTATAATAAAATCATGCATTCTCGATCTAGCATCGATCGATTGTCAACCTACTTTAGCTTTATGTTAGATTAGTTAGTTTTAGGGCACTCTCGATTCATACTTCGAATAGCTTAGGTTAATTAGATTTATGTAATTTTTATAATTAATTAAATAGTTTTAGAGTAATTTTGGTTTTTTTTTCGATCCTTTGGCTGCCGCTAACGTAATTCGTAATGTATAAATATTAACTTGAAAACAAGCAATGCACAAAAAGTGTTGCGTGCGTTAATGAACTTTAAACTGGATAAATCCTTTTCACGCTCGGTTTGTTTCATCCACGATATTTTGATAATGGCGTAAATTTATGCAACCGTACTTCGAAAATCCAAGACAGTATAATGACTTTGTGTCGGGCTTGTTTTATGCTAAATACGAGGATGAAAGAGCCTGCAAATATATGCAGATCGCTTGCGTGGGAAGTGGCAACAAGTGGCCGAGACGTTGATTCCAAAACAACACAAAAATGCCTTTTGAATTTTTTTGGTAGTCGAGATTAATCAGGGTTAATTAAAACATTAAGTCGCTCTACAAGCATTCCCGAAGTCTGGCCAACGCCGGATGGTTGTAAATAAATGCGAGATTTATTTATTTGTATACAATCGCTAACTTTTTAAGCTTATTACAAAATTACGGACCAATGTACAGAATAAATTGGGTTTTATATTTCTACTGGCTGACTTAACAGACATTGTTCTGTTCAAATAAAATAAAAGGAATTTACCTTGAAATCGACAGCAGCGCTACCTACCGGGTCCAATTGTGAATCTAAACTATTCTCCAATGCCTTTGAACATACACTAAAAATTTCATCAACATCGGTCCAGCCGTTTAGGAGGAGTTCAGTGACATACACACGTTCACAAGAAATTTATATATAAAAGATTAAAATGTATTTTTATACATTGTCTATGACCATAGGCCTACTTAATAAGTACTTTTATTATTAAACATTAAATAAATCAAGTTGTAGAATAATCTGATTCTTTTTAAAATATAGAGAGGACTGTATTTATACATGTATTTTATTTTATGTATTTTATTGTAATTAGTATTTGTAAATGCAAACGTTTGAGTGGATGCCTCTTTGTTAATTATACAAGCCAAAACGTCTTAATGGATCTTAATGAATAGATAGATTATTGTCCGAATGCTATTTCATAAATAAGATATATATTTATATATGTTAGAAAACTGTACGGTGATTATGCAATAGTTTTTATAGACAAATCTGTCTTCGAGATCGAAGCCTCGGACATAGCTATTGTATGCTTACATTTTATCTCCGCACTCAAGAGGTTAAGAGCGAAAGCATAACATAAGATTAGCGCGCGGTGGGGCGTGTTGTCTTGATCGTATCACCCCTGTAATTACCTAACGTCCACTAAATTTTCACAAACTCACCTTATCTGATCTTCAACGCCAGTATGTTAATAGGACGTATCCCGAATGCCGGCAGCTCGTAACCTTTTTTCTACGCCGTTTGTATTCCATGGGGTAAAGAGGCCAGTTGTAGTACAACGGTAATGATATTTTTTTTTAATTTTATTAAAAGTTTAGAATACTTATATTTAAAGTACGTTTTATCAGTAATAAAACTGAAGTGTCTGTTTGTAATCTCAAAATACTGGGCTTTTTTATGCTCACACAGTCATTTTGGCGATACCTATGCCTTTTTTTTAGGAGTGAGCCATGGTCGGCGCACCCGCCACCCATCTGCGCCCGGGGCGACGAAGGGGCGGCGCGCGGCCCCATGACCCACCCGTGGTACATCGCCTTCATCGTTGGGCCAAACACCGGTGCAGAGTTTCTTGTCTTCTACAGTGGTCGGCCCGACGGAATATCCCGGTTGCGAGGTACCCTCTCCTCTCTACGTTCCCCCTCGGGGATATTTATATACGTCCCACTGCTGAGCTTGAGTGTCCTTCACCGCAAAAGAGAAGAAAAATACAAAATAAATCATTTGGTTTGGTATAGGGTTTTAATTCAATTTATCCTACTTCTACATTGATGCTGTACGCATATTGTATCATTTAGAATACTTTTAAGATATCCATGCCAGAAAGTTTGATTCCTACTCTATTACCACACAAAAATAACTAATAACTTTCATTCATTTCGACAAAAATAAATTCAATTAAATGTCATCAAAGATAAAATTTTGCCAATAAAGAATTTTAAACGTTAGTTACTGGTTATATTACCCTAACGTCCTTGTTTTAATTGCATTGCGTGAATTCGTATTTGGTACTTACTTTATGCATTACATTAGAAATATTATAGTTTTATGAGAGTTATAAAACAGCTTGACGTGTTCGTAATTCCGCTTCCACACTCCTTCATAAAATTAAATTATAGCTAAGAATGTTACTTCATTTGCCTTTTTTACTATAATACTTGTTTTATTTCCAGAAAAACGAAATGATTAAATTTGCAAGGTAAAACTATAATTTAGTTTTATAATTTTAACAAATAAAAAGGTTTCTTGATTAGGAAACGATAAAGTCTGCAACATCACACAATTATATTTTTATTTTCAACCTTTTTAATTAAAAGAGAGTAGAATAATATAGATCTAGTAATATCACATTAAATACAATCATCCGTGTAGTGACGGAACAAAAATACAATTCATCAACACGTAGTTTGCCCGTGAGTATAGTACAAGACGACTACGGGATAAAATATGGAGATAAGATCTATGCGAGAAAAGGAAAGCTCGACATAAAACCCTATGCTAATACGATAAATCAATTTCTCTCTTATTGTGGAGGAGGCCCGAGCCCAGCAGTGGGATTTCTTTGGGCTGAGATGATGATGACGATGAAATACTATTTGGCTATTGGTCCAAGGTGACAGATAACATTTTATCTTCAAACTCCCTGAATATGGGTATTAAATGAAGGGGTTGAAGAAAAGAAAACAATAAAATTTGTGATATCAAGCTCAACTCAATGCTATCAATGGCCATATTCCGCTATTTTGAATAAAGATTGTCTTTAAATTTTTAGTTTCTGCATTGACACTTATTCTTTTCAAATGTTGAAGATAATTAAATCTAATTAGTCTATCATTTTATACACCAGTCTATTGATGTCCACTATTCATCATAATCATTATTTACCTCCGTGTGGTGACGAAGTAACAATACCATCCACCACACCCTATCTTACCCGTGGGTGTCGTAAGAGACGACTGAGGGATATAATATGCATATGATATCTGTGCAAGAGATGGAAAAGAATGGAAAACTCGAAATGTAATCGTATGCCAACACGTCTGACCAGCGTGGTATAGTTATATAGCTCTCTGCGTGGCAGGATAATGCCATAATTGCTTTACAAGTTGGTTAATAACCAACTCGCATCGATGTTATGAGTTGCCCAAATGAGCGGTTATGCCCACTGTTCTGGTATTCCCTTAGACAATTTTTATGTCTATCATAAGTGATGGTGACAAGGGTTGTATCTTTAACCCGTCACCACCGTGATTTTCACAATTTTCTTTATAAAGAGGGTATGAAACAGAAATTTGGTATCTTATTATTTTTTTTTTATTAATATATTTTAATTTTATTTTCTCAATACTGTAGTACAACAATATTAAACATTGCTAGAATACGTATTTTATTTTTAAAAGTGAAGAATTTCAACATTGCCTTCATATGTAAGTAGTAGAAAAGTTGGCATTTCGTCGGGTGATTCATGAAGGGAACGACAACGCAGTAGATTTATAGTACAGCTACCCGACATGTGACGTTTATTGCACAGAATAGCCCTCGATACGCAGAGCAACTATTTCGCTACTGTTATGTACTGAACGTTAATTTGCCGTGACGTTATGCACTTGGGGTTTAAATTCTGCATATCGTAATAGTGAATTTGTTACTGAATTTATGAACTTGAATATTCAAAGCAAACATTTCATATTTATTAAATTCATATTATGATTGTAAATAAAACTACTTTTGCGGATTTTATCGCGTTTGTATTTGCTTTATGATTGCCCGACGTTTCGAACACTTTACAGCATCCATGGTCACGGGCGCACTAAGATGTCTGAAATCCAAATAAGTCAACGTTATTACAGATTTTAATCATAACTCAAATACAAACGCGATAAAATCCGTAAAAGTAGTTTTATTTACAATATATAGTGCTCGCGTAAATATCAGAAATCATTTCATATTATGAACTGAATAATTTTTGAAGTAGATTTGCGAAGTTCGCATATATTGTTACATTAAAAGCAATACAATATTATTGAATGATTGAATGAAATGTTTTAGTTTTCCATTTGGTCACGAGTTAAGCATGCAATATATCACAAATCTTTATCTTTCTGCGGCAATTGGCTAAAGAATTACGGGAAGAATAGCTAGCAGTACTTTTAAAAACAGTCAACTATAATCGCCAACTTGTCTAGCAAGCTAGGCAATTGCGGTATATTTAGGAAGGCCTATAACCAAAAGTAAATGTGGATGGACTGATGGAAAATTTCTAAGTATTAATGTATAGTACGTTTATCAAATATGTAGCTGCTTAGTACTTGTAAGTACGTACGTAAGTAGCTACATATTTTACATTTATTTTTATCTTAAATAAGATAATGAAATTTAAAAATTAATGTAATACTCATCAAAAGTTCTTTGATGTTAATAAATTTTTAATCTTACTATATATACATATCTCTTCCAATTCTCTGAGTCAAAAGCAAAAATAAATTATGTAACAACTGTTTCTGAGAACTAGAGGCCATCCCTCTAATTCCCAAGTCAGTAAGAAAAAGGCTATTAGTAAAATACACAGAAAAAGGAAAGGTCAAATGCCTCGGGGGAGACACCAGATGACACAAAGAAAATCTACCTACGAAGTACAAACATGAACAAAACATGGCATGATGGCTTTACTAAATAAATACAGGAAAATGTTTATTTTATTTATATAAATATGTACAGAGATGTATACGTAAATAAATGATATTTACACAACAGTATTAAGGTTTTAATTATGTTTGATATTTACGCGACTATTAGGTATATGTATAATACTATTTTGAGGGTCACATATGATTTTGTTTTTGCTATAATCTAGACACACGCCACCGTGTCAACTAAGTTTGTAAAACAACAAGGCACATCGACCATAGGTTATATTACTCGAATCATTTCGAGCTATTTTTGACAATCCGATAACTTGAAATCTATTTGATCATTACCAAATCCTAAAATTTTCATTCGGCCGTTTCATGTCCAATTGTTCACAAACTCTATGTTTTCGTATTTCACTGCCTATGAAGGTAAAACATATTGGTTCTTATTGGTCTGTTTATAATAATATAATATTAATAGAATATTTAATAAAAATATTCATTAGCATATTTTATAAAATTAATTATTTAGCTATGTGAGTGGCTAGAGATGTGGAGGTGAACCATCACTGTATGAGTAAAAATTTGAAATAAACTTTTATGCACACCCACCTGATTAGCGTGATATAGGCTATTTATCCTTTTATGGCAGTATAGACTTGGTCCTAATCTTAGCTCGTATGTGACCTCTAAAGAAAGAAATAAATAATAAGATATGTGATAATAGTTGGTCTTAGTTCCTGATGGAACAGGATTGCAGGATATGTTGGTAATCTTCTATAATATAAAAATAAATTGCTGAATGTGTTGCTAAGTGCAAAGAATAGCTGACCCGTTTTCGCTAATTCTTTTTTAGAATATTCTTTGAAGTACGAGGATGGCTCTTAGGCAGAGAAAATTTAAAAAATAGCCTAAAAAGTCTAAAAACAACACTTTTCTATATTTCCATACAAACGATTCGTAATAATATTTAAAAGCCGATTTGTACTTTAATACCATAACATAAAATTCAAATATTAGTGGAGAGGTTCCGGGAAGACAAACCAATTGAGTGACGTTAGTATCTATACAATTAAATAAAATTGAAGTGTCTGTATGAAATGTAAAAATACTGGGCTTTTTTCATGCTCATACGGTTATTTGCACGACACCTATGCCTAAAAACCAGTTTAAATTTATTTTTCTTCTGTCTGTTTGTTTTGTGTAATCTTCAAAACGGCTGGACTGATTTTGACAATATTCTACTTTTTATTGTAATTGTCTATATAAGGAGTAACTTAGGCTATCTTTTGTGGCAGTACTTCCACGGGAACGGGAACTACGCGGATAAGGCGAATGAAATCCGAAGTGAAGCGAGGGCGGGTTGCTAGTCTATACCAATAAATAAAATTGGAGTAGACACTCACAAACAGACGTTTGTAATGTCAAAATAATAGGCTTTTTTCATGCTCACACGGTTATTTGCACGACACCTATGCCTAAAATAGCAATTAAAAATTTTTTGTCTGTCTGTCTGTCTGTTTGTTCCGGGTAATCTTCAAAACGGCTGGACCGATTTCAAAAATTCTTTCACCAATGGAAAGCTATAATATCAGGGCGTAAACTAGGCTATATTTTATCCCGGTATTCCCACGGGAACGGGAACTACGCGGGTAAAACGACTATAACCTATAACCGAAGCGAAGCGAGGGCGGGTTGCTAGTTCTTAATAAAAAGCAAAGAAAAACGAAGGGCGCGCAGGAAGCATAATAAACTTAAAAAGTCACCTAACATAGGAAGGGCCTTTGATGAATCTCTATCTATACTGAAAGCTGCCAAGTCTTGCTACCGGATTGCAGTAGAAAAATCGAAAGACGCTTTGTTAAATAAGATTGTGGAAAGATTAGAAAGTGAAGGTCCATGGTCTCCACTATATCACGAGTTTAAAGCGAATCGATCAGTCGACTTAGCGTACATACAAAACATTAAAGTGAACGGTAAACACACTACGGGTATTGAGGAGACCACGGAAGTTTTATTAAATACGTTAATCCCAGACGATGACATCTCAGTCGACAGCGAACATCATAAACAAATACGTGCATGGGCCGCCGAGCCACCTCTCTCGCCTATGTCTGACCTTCCATCTCTTGCCGAGTTTATGAATACCGTTAGAACTCTTCCCCTCAACAAGGCTGCTGGCGAAGATAAAATATCAAATAAAATGATCAAAGAAGCTAGTCGAGCATCGGGCGACTCAATGTTAATAATTTTTAATCGTTGCATAACTGAAGGCATTTTTCCTCGTATATGGCGGCGCGGTTATATACGTATAATTCCTAAGGGCGGTGATAAGCCACCAGACGACCCGAAGTCATATCGACCAATCACCTTACTGCCTTCATTAGGCAAGCTCTTAGAACGTCTCATTGTTCCTCGTTTATTGCCGGGTGGACCAACGTTCAATCATAAACAATTCGGCTTCACTCACGGCAAATCAACTATCGACGCGGCCGTTGCGGTAAGACGTGTCATTAGCGCATCCGTTTTTAAATACGTACTGGGTGTCTTCCTGGACATCTCAGGTGCTTTCGATAACGCCTGGTGGCCAATGCTACTTCTTAAATTAAAGGCTCGTGGTTGCTATAGAAATATCTACCAAATCATACAGTCGTACTTTTTAAATGGCTCGACTAAATTGAAACTTGGTCACCATGCTGTGTCGAAACCACTGACGATGGGCTGCCCTCAAGGTTCGGTATTAAGTCCATATCTATGGAATTTAGGTTTTGACGATTTTCTCGAGTTACCTCTACCGAAAAATTGTCTACTGATCGGCTATGCAGACGACGGACTTTTACTTATACAATCGAACACAAGGGATGGTTTAGAGAAATTAGCGGAAACATGCCTCAATGATATATTCGATTGGGGTACACGAAACCGGCTTGCCTTCGCACCACAAAAAACATATCATCTTTTATTAAAAGGACATTTACAATCAGCGCCGCGTATAAAATTCAATAATATGACTGTCAAAAAGAAAGAATCAGTTTGCTATCTCGGCCTAGTCTTAGAAAAAAATTTTTCATTTATTGAACATAATAAAACTGTAGGCGAAAAAGCGAAACGGAATTTCTACGCGCTTACTAGAATATCCACATCTACTTGGGGCCTTCGTTTTAATACACTTAAAACCATATACATGGCCACATATTTGGGGTGTATTTGTTACGCTGCACCTGTATGGGCCGATAGGGCCACCATAGGGGCGGCTCGCCTTAAATTACTACAGAGCCAACGATTGGCCCTAATATTCTTATGTAAAGCCTATAGAACGGTTAGTACCGAGGCCTTACCAGTACTCGCGGGTGTACTTCCGGTTGATTTGGAGATTCAGAGACGAGCGTCAATGTATTACACCACAAAGGAAACTATGAATACAGATTTCCTTCTACCGCGCGACCGAAATAAAATTGCTAGATTGTTTGCACCACAATCCATTGTTTATGAGGAACTTTTAACTGAATGGCAAGAAAGATGGGATTCATCATCGAAAGGTCGTCATCTTTATCAATTTTTTCCATGCATCCGGGAGCGCCTGGAGAAGGTGTGGTTGGAGGTTGACCACTTCGTGGCCCAATTTTTAACTGGCCATGGCAACTTTAAAAGTAAATTATTTTCTTTTAAACTCGTACCATCACCATTATGTCAATGTTCCACATCTGACCACGAGTATGAACAATCAGCACATCACATTCTCTGGGAGTGCGATCTCTGGCGAAACGAGCGTAACCTTATGTTAAACAGTTTGCAAGTTACCTGTGGGGTAGTATACTATACGGACCTTGTAGCAACTCGAGAAAATTTCCGTGCGTTCATGCGTTTCTGCCATACCTACTGTAGCAATCAATCTTAACGCTCACATATAGGCCCCGTTAAGCTCTTCCGTATCCGTGGTGCCGTACTGCTGCGCTATCGTAGCTGTACTCCTGTTTACTTATTGGCTGACTAGTCATTTTGTTTTCCTGTCTCCCGCTTTGCCTGGGAGGGAAGTGGAATCTCTCTTTCCAACTCCTCCTCTTTAATCTTTTCTAATTAAATTTGTTGCGGGTCCCAAGACAATTAAAATCATATCCCGGGACTGCCTGAGGGTCAAACCTCGGTGTCATTTATGGAGACCATTGTGGATCCTGGCTTACAGGAGTTACAATGGTGGGAATGTGTGGTGGGATTAGTCCCAAAAAAAAAAAAAAAAAAAAAAAAAAAATAAAAAGCAAAGGCAACAAATGTTATTTGTTGTAATATTCAAATTCTTAATATGGAACACCACAATGGAATAAAATAAATAATAACGAACCTTACGTACAGTATTTCAGTACCTTTACAATTAGGATCATCCGATTTATGAATCTATTGTTTGAACGAACTGCTCTCATTATCGTCTACAAGTCGGAATACGACTGAATAACTATGATTTTATTTCAATTTATACTTTGGGAGTTTAGTATTTTGTAATTAGTTATATTATGTATAATTTAAATGAAACTATGAACTAACATAGAATATTGGAGTAGTATTAGATTAGCAAAGGTGGGCATTAACTCGTTAATCTATTAATCGTTAATTAACGGAGTTAACATTTTGCTTAACGGATTAATTTTTAAGTTAACTTCAAAAAATATTAACGCTTTTGTTAACTTCCGTTAAATTTGAACTTCCGTTAACTTTAGTCCGTTATATTAGTAGTTTGTTGACATGCTGTCATTTTGTTTGTTTTAATTACGCGCCACGCCACGTTCGTAATTTCCACGACGACTGCGCCGCCCAAGTCGCCGGATCGTGACGTAGAGGAGTTCCTGCCACGCACGATCCACCCCGTTTTTCTGTGACATAACTGCCGTACGGAAGGCGGCGACCGCGTTTCAGTTCCTGACGTCGTCGAGCAGTTCAAGGCGCTGCTTTGACTACGTGACATACACCTCGAGCGTGAAATGTGTTGCGTCCTCGTTGCAGTCGTAATGATGACAGGACGGTGTGCTTATTCCTTCCGACCATGTGCAAGTACTTGGCGAAGCTACCATGGCCCATCCAATACTTGCACCAGTCGGAAGGAAAGCACCCCGTGCCGCCGACCCAATCACTTAATCAGTATCGGCCGGAAAGCCGCGACGGTCCAAACACCATACCGAGGCCTCTCAAACTGAACTGCCCAACGAACAGTGAGGTCACGGCGGGCGTTGTCCCTCCGGGTGGCCATCTAGCTAAACGAGACTAAGCCGCTCCCCGTCGCGCCCCGCGAAAAGAAAAAGTGATCCTGGCCCTTCTTCAATTGCTGTGAATTCTTCTATTGTAGATTATGAAAGTAGCAGAAGTGATATGTTTTCAACTGCAACTGGTTATTACGTTAAAAAGCGTCATAAAGTGTTAATTAAAATTTTGGTATCACGGCTACCGGCAGTAGCATATCCCAAGCTAATGTAGATAGATGCATGCCAACATAGTACCACTACATGCTGTAGAATTTATCTATTTTTCTTAGCCTAAAAGCAGTTGTCGTCGTCGTCTGAGTTCGTATATGTCCCACGGCTGGGCTTGAGCCTCCTGCCCAATAGGAGGAAAATTGACCCACTATACCATGCTCGTCAGGCATGTTGGTATAAGGTTTTATTTCGAGTTTTCCTTCTCTTGCACAGATGTGATATGCATATTATATCCCTTCGTCGTTTTTTACAACATCCACGGGCAAGATAGGGAGTGGTGAATTGTATTCTTACTTCCTCCGTCACCACAGGGTCACGACAGCAGTATAAGTTTTAAATGAATAACTTTTAACGGTTAACTTTAACTTACGTTAAATTTTTGCAAATTTAACATTTAACGATTATTGAAGTTAACATTTTAATTAACGATTAACGAAGTTAACTTTTGGAATAACTGTGCCCACCTATGTAGATTAGTATAACCTAGATTAGTATAACTGTGCCCACCTATGTAGAACGAACCCACCTGTAGTTGTGGCGGTTTGGAATTATTCCCTTACTAGCAACCCGCCCTCGCTTCGGTTTCAGTCGTCTTTCCCACGAAGTTACCGTTCCCGTGGGAATACCGGGCTAAAATATAGCCTATGTTACTCTCTGATATTATAGCTTTCCATTGGTGAAAGACTTTTTGAAATTGGTTTGGTGGTTTAAGCGTGAAAGCATAACAAACAAACAAATTACTTACTTTCACATTTATAATATTAGTAAGGATTATATACACATTTTATTCTTATTCTGTCATTAATAGATTTTAATACTAATTTAACGAGTATTTTGTTTATTATTTAAACAGATTCTTAGTATCAATTTAGTGCTTCTATGTGTAATTATAAATCAAAGTCTAATCGTTTTTTTTAACTATATCTGTGAAATTTCTGTGCTTTACTTATTATTTCAATATTAACATCAATTAAATATAAATATGTATTAACTAATTGACTGAAAAATGTCACAGATTACATTTTTATCTATACCAATTAATAAAATTGGAGTGTCTGTTTGTAATGTCAAAATAATAGGCGTTTTTCATGCTCACACGGTTATTTGCATGACACCTATGCCTAAAATAGCAATTAAAAAATTTTTGCCTGTCTGTCTGTTTGTTCCGGGTAATCTTCAAAACGGCTAGACCGATTTCCAAAATTCTTTCACCAATGGAAAGTTATAATATCAGGGCGTAAACTAGGCTATATTTTATCCCGGTATTCCCACGGGAACGGGAACTATGCGGGTAAAACGACTATAACCTATAACCGAAGCGAAGCGAGGGCGGGTTGCTAGTTTGTTATATATGTAAATATTAGCACAATGTCTGCCAAAGTGTAAAGTATAAAATAATATCGCGTATTTGGGCCACATTATATCATTCAATTCGGTAATTGGTGACAGGCGGAAGATAGCTTCAGAGTTATGACGTCACATAACGTGCTAATGACGTCATAACTGCATTGCCCCGAGCGCTCGCTGACTTACACCTCTCACTGGATGCAATAGATGCGATGCAATTTACTAAGCAAATTCCTTACGAGACATTTTAACTGGTTTTACACCTTGCCATTAAAGGCACGTAACGACATTATGTGATAAGTGCTTCTGATAACTGACTCTGTAATTTTATTGGATTTTGTAATAGGATAGTAATACATGCTTGCTTTGCATCCTTAAAGTAAAAGGATTTCCTTCAGTTAAGTGGTTGATTACACGTCTTACCAGTATAGTATAGTGGGTAAATTAACTTTCTATTGGTTTCTTTTAATGGAGTGTATAGCTGTTAGCCGCAGATGGCTTTGACAGCTTGACTGACTGACAGCGGACTATGGGTGAGCTCTGAGGGCTCTCAACCCGGTGAAAGTAAGCTAAGCGACATCATCCAAGGGCTCCCCCTGTGGGGTACGAACTTCGGCATGGAGCATCGCTGGAGGCTAAGTGGACATGTCCACGTTAGTATTAAGTTGACTTTTATGTGACGCGGTTTGACATCTCGACGGCGAGGCGGCGACTCGACGTAATTACGCGTGATGGCGTCGCGGGTCACTTTCCATCGGAGGGAGTCGGTACTCAATATTGGAATGTCTATGATCTGTCGCAGAAGAATTTGTTTGAAAAAACTAGTAGCTAGTGGAAGCACCACACTGTAGACAGGTGTCTCTCTATAGCCGTGGGCTGGTCCTGCCGGGGTAGTAGGTACCACACTCTCACAGAAAATCGACGTCGATGAAAATCGACGAGTAGTTGCAATTTGTTATTGTGCTTCGTTCGGTGAGCGAGTGAGCCGGGATCCCAACTTTCTGAGGGTGTTTGCGTGTAGTGGGTTTTAGTGATGCCTTTAGTTTTACCGAACCTCATTGCATGCATTCATACTCCCTTCACTTTCCTCAGGTAGGTAGCGGCCTAGCAAAAGTCCATGAGCAGTATCACTTACCATTAGGTGTGATGTTTTACCGTTTGCCAACAACAATATAGAAAACCACCCTAGTCAAAGACCCGGATGGCTGAACCGGTGATTAGTCCACCGCCCGCAGAGACTGACCGCGCAATGGCGATACCAATTTTTTTTTTTTTTTTTTTTTGTGTGTACAGCTGTTGGCCGCAGATGGCCTTGACAGCTTGACGCGGACTATGGGTGAGCGCTGAGGGCTCTCAACCCGGAGAAAAGTATGCTAAGCGACATCGCCCAAGGGCTCCCCCTGTGGGGAACGGACCTCGGCTTGGGGCGTCGCTGGAGGCAAAGTGGGCGTGCCCACATTTTTAGTAGTGACTTTTGCGCGGCGCGGTTTCGCACCTCGACGGCGAGGGCGGAACCGCGGATATTTATTTGTTAAGGCCTCGCGGGCCGTGTAGGCTCTTTGTTGAGCGAGTGTGATATTGTCGTCCTCTTCGTCGAGGACGTGACGAGGACGTCGGATGGAACGGCGATACCACGACAACATAGTTTGTTAAATTGTTTTGTGTTAAATTTTAAATAATGTCAATACATTACTGTTTTTAACATTCATGTTTGATGATGGGGAGAAGACACGGTGGGTTATAGGTCTACACGCTGCTCTTTCGTCACGCTGAACGAATGAACGGGGTGTTTTTAGATCATAGTGAGTTAAAAAAATTATATAGAGTGTTCTGTCCGTATATCATATCGCTTAGTCGTCTTTTAGCACTTTCAACTTGCAAGATGGCAAATTATAGTGCTAATCCGATACCATATGGATAAACTTCTTAACATATAAGCATTAAACTTTTATCTATGTTTACTTATTTGCCTTATTGCTATTATAGTGGATATAGATAAAAATAGTTTAGCGATGTAACTACTTTTAGTTTATTTTGTTTCCATACAATGTTTGTTTAAGGCAATACACATGTTTACGTACACAAGTATGTAAAGATGAATAGGACTGTGTAATCATACCATTGAATGGCACATGCATAAGGATTTGTTGGTACCCGTTATCCTACGGGATTCCAAAAAGAGAAAAAGGTCGTGTAATTTGTCTTTACTTAGACGATTTATGTTGGGATCACTAGTAGAGCAGTCGCCTGAGACTGTCCGCTTCGAATGAATTGTTGATTATAATCCTTTTATGAGTAGATCCCACGTATAATACCGTTGTAAATAATTTAGCCAGATAAGTACTTTAATACGGTTCGGAATTTTTATTTGGCTTATATTAATGTCACTTATACCTAAATGATGGGCTGTTTTTCTTTATGAAAGTATTAAATAATACAATAGCAATACAATTCATCACAGTCCCTCTTACACGTGCGTGCAGTCAAAGATGAATAAGGGATTAGAATAGACAAATAACATCTGCGCAAGAGAAGGAAAACTGGAAGTTAAACCCTACCAATTCGTGTTACCAGCGTAGTATTACTATACTCAAATTACCCTAATTATAGAGAGGCCATAAGCTCAGAAATGGAACGTATATAATGACTATTATGAATATACTATATCACCATCTATATTTGTCAAAAGAAGAAATGGAAATAAATGCATGTTAACGAGTTAACACCCTTTACCTATATGTCCTAAAAACTGGACAAGTGAGCACCAAAGGAGTAAGCCCTAATGCTTTCCTAGGTACTCAGGATAGGATGTCAAAAAAAGATACCATCCGTTGGAGCAGATCATCATCATCATTTCACCCTATCGTCGTTCTCTGCTGGACGTAGGCCTCCCTCATGTTACGCCACAAAGCGCGGGCCTGTGCTGCCTGCATTTAACGACACCCAGCAACTTTCAACAGTACGTCGGTCCACCTAGTCGATCCGTTGGAGCACAGTGACACTTAATAGAAATAGATAATCGGATACATACATACAACCATACACATGCACATTCACATATTAGGTAAGTTTTGACAATTATTTTTAAAATGCATATACCGGGTCCCTATACCAACACGTCTGACCAGCGTGGTATAGTAGGTCAATTTCCCTCCCATTGCAGAGGAGGCCAATACTGAGATATATAAGCCGTGATGATGATGATAATGATATATCAGGTGTTGGCAGAGTACCAGCACTATTTATTTATAGAGATGTAGTACGATCTGAGCCTTTTTTGTTCCTCGTAAAATTAACTCTTTCCGTGTGGTGACGGAATAAAAATACAATTCACTACTCCTTATCTTACCCGTGGATGTCGTGAAAGATGACTATGGGATATAAAATGCACATAAGATCTGTGCAAGAGAAGGAAAACTCGAAATGAAAACTTATACCAACATGTCTGACCAGCATGATATAGTAGGTCAAATTCTTTCCCATTGTGGGAGAGGCCCGAGCCCGTTAGTGGGACGTATGTGGCCGACCGCGCGAGGTAAGACCGACGGCCTCCCCGAGGGGAGGACATCGCTCGATGGGAGGGTACTCCTCAGGGTGTATTCCGTCAGGCTGACCACTGACGACAAGTAACCCTGGTCCGGTGGTCGGTCCAACGACGAAGGGGATGTGGTGTTTGGGTGGGTTGCGGTTGTGCGTGCTTATGCCCCTCTGTCGCCCCGGACGGAGTAGTGCGAGGAGTACGCCGACCGCAACCCACACCCCCAAAAAAAAAAGAAAAGTGGGTCGTATGTGGGCTGCGATGAAAATTATTTTATGCAAGAAATTCTTTTCTTTAGTTATTATGTCTGTGTTTTTATTAGATTTAACAACAACAGAATAAGTGCGTTCCTTTCTTACTTTTCTATAAATAATTAAGTACTAAATCTAAAGTAATCTAATATTCTAACAACACCTCGTTATTTCAGTAGTATAGAAATGTGATTTTTGACCTTGGGGTTTTTAAACCTTACTTTCACAAATTAAATGTTGTTGTAACAAGCATAAAGTCTTGAGCTGTACAATTTAGATGGTAATATACTTGTTTTACAAATGGATTACCACAGCTCGAGTTCTAATTCAAGCTCACACTATGTTACTCGAGTTTATTGTCAATAAATATTAGACATATCTCAGTGTCAAAACACAGGTCTACGATCAGTGTATGTTACCAGTAATGACTTATGGCACATAAACGTGGTCCCTAAATGTAGAACTCATAACCAAGCTTCAAGTCGCTCAGCGTGGTATGGCGCGGGATTTCTCTGCGAAATAGAATCCGAAATATGGAAATCTAAAGAAAAACAAGTTTAATCGACATAGTACGAAGAATTATTACACTGAAGTGGCAATGGACAGGCCATATTACTGGACAAATCAACAGCTGCTGGAAAAGAAAGTTTCTCGAGGGGCGACCAGGTGTCGGACGACACAATGTAGAACAACATCCCACTAGTTGGACTCACGACTTAGTGAATATTGCTCTGCGTCGTTGGATGCAGGCGGCACAGGAACGCACTTTGAGGGAAACATGAGGAGGCCTATGTCCAGCAGTGAACGGAAATAAGCTGAACGATGATAATGAAATACATACAACATATAAATTGACGCGAAAAGCTATATTATTAAATAGAATTTGATTAATTAATAAATTTTCTCCTTATTGTACATAATCTAATATTAAAGAATTCCTATAATTTTCGTTACGATAATTAATTCATTCATTCTTCATTATGTATTACGCACATACATGAAGGCAGTATATTACGGTCCTGAACGAAATGAAAACCTGCCCGTAGATATATTAGTTGGCCTAAGTCTAAGTAATTGTGTAATTTATTTCTGTACCAAAGTCACTTACGAAAAAAAGTATTCCAGTGTTCAGTCTGACAGTAACATATTGGGAATATAGAGGTCACAAATGTATATAATTATGTATATAACTAAAATAAAGACAAATACGGTATTTATTCACTGCCATTAATGTCAGTTAAATGTTATTTTGTCCATATTTGTACCTTAATAAAGAATGTATATATTTTCTATGTGGTGACGGAGTACGAATACAATTCACCACTCCTTATCTTGCTCGTGGATGTCGTAAACGACGACTAAGGGGTTTAATAAGCGTATAAAATCTATGCAAAAGATGGAAAACACGAATAAAACCCCTATGCCAACCTGTCTGACCAGCATGGTATATTAACGTCAATTTCTCTCCTATTATTGAGGAGGCCCGGGCTTAGCAGTGGAACGTATATGAGCTGAAATGATGATGGTGATGAATAAGGAATATATAGGTAAATCGCTACTAACATGTTTTTTTTTGTGTGTGTATAGCTGTTAGCCGTAGATGATTTTCACAGCTTAGCTCGGACTACGGGTGAGCGCTGGGGGCTCTCAACCCGATATAGCTATTATCGCGTATAACTAAAGCGTAATAGGACAATTTTTAGTAATATCATCATCATTTATCATTATTTCAGCTCACATACATCCCACTGTTGGGCTCCAGCCTCTTCCATAATAGGAACTACTACATCTCCCTGATGAAATAAGTTGGTATAGAGTTTTATTGGTCTTGCATAAATATTATGTGCATATTTAATAATTTACCGCCTATTTAGTCCTCTTTTACGATACCCACGTTCAGAATAGGGGGTGGTGAATTATATTCTTAATACTTCACCACAAGGTATTTGTAATGTATGTTCTATTAAATTATGTTTTTATTTCTTATTTTTAATTGCTTATAGTAGTAGTCGAGTAAGTAGACAATATGATGGTATATTTGCGCGTGGTAACTGTTACTCCTATAATTCAGCAATACCAGGAATATGGCCAAGTCATTGCCAATCTTGGATGCAAGATTGGCGTTTATAAAATAGGGACGGGAAGTTAAGAGCAAGTAATTTAAATTTCTTCCGCGCATAGTGAAAAGTGCACCAGCGATATTGCTATTACTCAAACGTCCTTCTTCTGCGAAAGTATGCTACTACCCTGGTCGAGTCGATTGATTTATGGATGTAGGAATAACACTGTCAGCAGTATGGTTTATGCTTAAAAATATCTCTAAAAGGAAGGTTACACTTTCTGCTGAGACATATCGGGAGCAGAAAAATAGTGCTAAGAAAGTTTTCTCTTTTTTACTCAGTTATAGGTGGCTTGGATCGAGAATTTGGTACATCTGGCATGCCCGTGGAGGGTTACCCAAAGAACTTCCATAAAGAATTCACTTTCTTAAAAAACGCGTTACAGAGGAATAAATGTGTTAAAGGGAAAAAACATTAACAGATAAAATGAGTCTTATCAGAATTTTGGCATACGTAATAAGTATGTACTCATAAGAAATCTCTTTGTGAGAGAAAAGCAAACCATTGTTAACTTTAAGAATCAGTATTCTAATGGGATTTATACAGCAATAAAGTGAGAAAAAAGATCAATTTATTCATGCCCTCTGATTACTTACTGCAAATGATACTAGATAAAAATAAATAAGAGGCTTAACGCATAACAGGATTCTAAGCAATGCGTCTCCATGTCACCTCATTACACTACACGAAACGATTAACAACGACACCGCACGCACATTGCGTGTTGGACTGTCAGGGTTAAGTCGGTTTAATCCTGTGAGCATTCATTCGTTTAATATTCCTTTTAACGAATAAATAGTTATTGAAATATAAATCTAATAAGTTTGCCGTTATTCAGAATATTCTATATTTAGTGGATTATGAATGTTATTCGTCAAAAATATTTCTTAGATAATTTTTGCTGATGACATTTATACATTCCTTTGTATTGACTATCCAGATGAGATGATAGATTTAAAAAAATATTGTGTCTTCTATTTATAGCCCAGTCGAATTGTTGATTGGACCCAGGAAAAATTATAAGTAGAATTTTTACTTTGGAATTCGTTAAGGGGGGTCACTGGGAGTCTACATTTCGGTTTTCGAATTCACAGTGGTCTTGCGTTTTCCGCCATCTTGATTTTAAGGGTGGTTTTATGTTTTTTAAATAACTCGTTTATTTTCAATTTTACACGAAAAATAGTCATTACCAAAGTTGTTCAGAATTAAATTTCCTATAATTTTTGTTCTTATAATTTTTTCCGTAGGATCGATATTTCTCGATTCACACCCGAAAAGAAAGGGTGATTTTTTGTTTATTGAATAACTCTTTTGTTTTCAATTTTAACGAATTCCGAAGGAAAAATTCTACTTATAATTTTGCCTGGGTTTGGTCTGTTTTTCGTCTAATTCGACTGGGCTATTAATTTAAACTCATGTCTGGGAATGAAGACTTAACATTGTTCTTGAGAAATAAATTTCACATAGTTAAGGACGTTTTCTTTACATTGACTGTACAGATAGTGTAGTGGTTAAGATACCCTCTGCTGGCAGGCGATCCGCCTTGGCCGCTGGTGGCAGAAGCGCTGGCGGATGTATACCGGTTCCGCGCCACAGCACGAGTCAACAGCGAGCGGGTTTCCGCAGGGGGACTGGGCAGAGCTCGAGAAGTGGCTCGAACGGAAGTAATCCGGCGGTAGAGTGAAGATCTAGAGTCCCCCGTAGCAGGGCGGGGGACTGTGGAGGCGGTTGTGCCGCATCTCCACCGCTGGCTCAGGAGAAGGCACGGCAGCCTTACATTTAGGATGGTGCAGGTGCTTACCGGACATGGGGTCTTCGGTAAGTACCTACACAGAATTGGAAGTGAAGAGGCCCCAGGATGTCATGAGTATGCCACTGGAAGTATGCTTCGCCTGGGGGCCTCAGCGTCACGTCCTGTCAACGGAACTGGGAATAACAGACCTGTCGCTGCCGACCATCATCTCCAAGATGCTTGGCAGCGACAGCTGTTGTTCGTTGATGGCCTCCTTCTGTGAGGCTGTCATGACAAGGAAGGAGACCGCGGAGCGGGTATGCGAGGCGCTTGCGTCAGCTGACTCGCTCCGCCGGCGACGAACAGGGAGGAGGAGACGCCGCTATGCGCTCCTCCACCCACCGCTCTGAATGATGACAGGATGTGGCCAGACGGCCAAGCGTTGGGGTGTCGGGGATAGAATGTTATCAGACAATCTCTCCGGCACCTCGTAAAAGCGTGGAAGGGGCCGCTATGGTTTTAGTGGGTATTTCGGTCACTTCTGTGGCCGGCGAGTCCCACACACACTCCCCTGTCTGTAACCGGCGGGGGATAGTGCGTAAATGCATTTCCACAGCGAGAAAAAATAAAAAAAAAGTGGTTAATATACCGACCTACAGGGCAAGTATCGTAGGTACGAATCTCACGCAGGCGAACACTTTGTGCGATCCATAAATTGTTGTTCGGAGTCTGGATGTAATTTTTTTCATTAGTTATATGTTTGTCTTTACAAACATATAACTAACGAAAATACCTCCCCCGCAATACAAGGATTATTTCCTTAATGCAGATTGTTGTCTTTTTTAAATAAAAAAAATATTATTAAAAATCGATAAATAATTAGTTTACAGGTTAAAAAAATACGTATCCCGGACCTAAGCCTGTGAAATTTATAGCACTGTGTTAATTTTTATAAATATATTGTTGTTTCCAATAGAATACAGAACAGTGTCAAAAAATATTTAAAAACAATAGCGAAACAGAAATACTAACATATACTTAATTCCAGTCAAACGAATTTTGCTCAACAAATATTATGAGAGGCCTCAAATAACACTCACAGAATTGTTCAGTGTAAGGAAAATGATGGTTTATCCTAACGTTCCTAAACATTTTCTTCGACAAAATGACTCTTATTTTTAGAAAAATGTTGACTAAATCAAAGTTTGAATTTGTATTTTTGTATATTGGTTTATATTTAAGCAATGTATTCTAATAATTCAAACTTCAAATGATTAAAATAAACGAATTTGGAGTTATCTTTATAGAAGCAACGTGATATTTAAGTAGTCCATATTGCCGAAATAGTCATCGACTGGTGTCATGTTTCATCTTATCTATACCTATGTCACGATTGTATATTACATACTATAATCTAGTCAACTGCACAAAACGTCTTATTTTATACAAACACAGTAAAGGAGAGAGATAATTTATTAAGAATTTTTATGTTATGACTTTTACCCTTCGAGCTAGTAAGTAAATTAGAGTAGGCTTTAGGTGCTTAAGTCGTAAAGTTTCTCTAAGCGCGACTGAGTTATCGTAAGGATTACTATGTAAATGCGTAGGTACCGCTAATAACTTTGAAGTACGCAACCTGCGTTTACTGTGGAGTGCTTACATATCTTTTAGTGTCTGGTATAATTATAGTGATTTTATGACTACATATCGTCTTTTTAGGTGTAAGTAAACTGGTTAATATATATTTAATTACTGTATAAGAAATAGAACTTTCTTCAACAATTATTTCTCTTACAACTAGTAGATATGATTTGTAAATACATTATGGATATTACCACCTACCCACTTAAAGAAGATTTTTATATTATAATACAGCAGGTTCCATATTATTCCACAAGATTTAACATTAAACATGTATATCTTCATCAATACTGTGTGTATGTATAATATACATTGTATATCTTTATCATTACTGCAGCTTATATTCTTACTGGCTTCGAGTATCCTCCACAATGAGAGAGAAATCGATCTACTACACCACGCTACAGTTGGGTTAGTATAGGGTTTTGTTTCGGGTTGCCCTTACCTTATATAGATGTTATGTATATTATTAGTATTACTATAGTCAGCAGCATTTTCCTGGGCAATTTATAACGCAAAGTGAGATCGTCAACCTATCACAGTGATTATAGCGATTATTGATTATGGATATTGGCCAATGGCCAATAGTGAATATCAATAATTTGATGGATGGATGGATGGCAATTATGGTTCGTCATCAAGTGGTATGTTGCCAACTTTTTTTAAATACTTTGTATTTAATCGTTGACGGTAGACTGTAATCTCATCTGTGCCTCTAGATGTGTGCTAATCCAAACGTATATATTTTAACATATGTATCACGCATTTTCTTTTGTGTTGATACATCACAAGATCGTTACTGAGGCGACGTGCTTATTATAAGGGTAAATTGGATTTCTGATCTCCGAATGTCTTAAATTAAAGATTACAGGATTTCTGTAAGTATAAAGATATTTTCCCGCATTATTCACAACAATGTGTTAATATATTAAATTTTACAATATATAATATGCAGTTGCATATTTAAACACAAGGTAAAATATAATAGATTGGATATTATATTAGAAATACTTTTACATCTATATTTATGCTTAAAACCTAAATTGTGAAGCATATTGACTAGAAATGAAGATTTTTATAACTCATTACATTATTTTCGTTTGACGACGACGGGCTAAATTAGATATTTTCGCCACCCCTTACCTATGGAAGTCGTAAACATCCCCTACGGGTAGACAGGAGTTTTGGTAAGACTTCTCTTCTGAAAAACGTATAGCATCTTATCGCGATCGACAAACCGCCTGCCGAGCATGGCGATTATGATGTCCCCTGATTTATGGTGAAGTCTTACGTTCTAAATGATGAATGATGATTATATATTTATAAAGACAACAAATTTTATACTTATCCGATAATCGTTCAAGAACGTCTCTGTGAACAACAGGATTAAAACTGGGAGTAATCACGAGGCATATTGAATCTTCGTACGAATGTCAAACGGTCTCTGTCCCGGCTCTCTAACCAAACTCTAGTGAACGATAATTCCGATTTAACTCCTAATAAACAGCCCTGCTATCGCACGCACGTATGCACCGAGTCCCCGTTCAGAAAACAGAGGCCTAGATATCCATTTTCAGATCCCCACTCACGATCGTGCACCCTGGGGGTCAGCTGACATTGGCCCTCTAAGGGATTCCTTGGTTTGACCGGGACACCGGAGAGTAGATACAACCGTTTTAACTTGAGATTAGGATAATTTTTATAGGGGTTTTTTTCGGCGTTCAAAAGACACCCGGTCTTAAGTATAAGCCAATATTACACCCAGGATTACATATGGACGTTTTCCGGGTATGCCGCTCGCGAGCGACTGACCCATCAGGCCCTTGGGTTGTGAAGTCTCAGGAGAGGAGTGACAATGCAACGCAATTGTTCCGTCGACCGTGGGTCAAATTCGCCATGCACTTTGCGAACAAAGTCGTACGTTGTTATCCTTCTGTGCCGACATGTCTGCCGTGGATGTTGTCCGACGCGCACCACGGGGAGGTGTTTTGGCGTCACATCCCAACAAAAATAATAAAAATAACCTTAAGATCTAATACGGCACTGAATATCTAACGATCGTTCTATTGAATCATCTCAGCCCATATACCTCCCACTGATGGGCTTGGGCCTCCTCCATAATGGAAGAGTAATTGTTATTTTGAGATTTCCTTCTCTCGCATAGATGTTATATGCGTTTTATATCCCTTAGTCGTCTCGTACGATCATCCACGGGTAAGATAGGGGGTGGTGAATTGTATTCTTACTCCGTCACCACACGGAAGCACATTCTATTGAATGCGACTTTATTATTACTTTATCAATAACTTGAATCATTGTAAAGTTTGTGGCATGGAAACGGCATATTGTCGGGCCCGATCTGTCGGAGTCGGGCCCGATCTGTCGGACGCCCAGTTTGGTTTTCGGAGAGGGCGTTCGACGATCGTGGCCCTGCTGCACCTGAAGGCCGTGGTAGCGGAGGCCGTCACCGGCGGAGGAGTCCTGTTAGCGGTGTCCCTGGACACCGCCAACGCCTTCAACAGTCTGCCATTCAGCTGCATCAGGGAGGGGCTGAGGTATCACGGGGTGCCCGTGTACCTCAGGCGGCTGGTGGCAGACTACTTGGAGGGGTGCAGTGTCCTCTACGTTGACCGAGTAGGGGACGTTGTGCGAACGCCCATGACGTACGGTGTCCCACAGGGGTCGGTTCTGGGTCCGACCCTGTGGAACGTCGGCTACGACTGGGCGTTGAGAGGAAGCCTTCCACCCGGGCTGGGCGTAATTTGCTACACTGACGATACACTCGTCACAGCCCAGGGTGGGACGCTAGAGGAGGCGGCACGCCTGGCAACTCTCGGCACCGAGGAGATTGTCAGGCGGATCGAAGCGCTGGGGTTGAGGGTAGCCCTAGAAAAGACGGAGGCCCTTTTGTTCTATGGCCTCCGTACCGCCGGGCCTCCCGCCGGTGCTTCGATCACCGTGAAGTCGGTCACCATCAGCATCCAGGCGCACATGAAGTACTTGGGCCTGGTGCTCGACGGGCATTTTTGGTTCCGGGAGCATCTCCATCGACTTGTTCCCCGGCTTGTCGGCGCGGCGTCCGCCCTTTCGTGGTTGATGCCGAATGTGGGCGGACCCAGTGCTACGTGCCGACAGCTGTATGCGGGGGTGATCCGGTCCATGGCCCTGTATGGCGCACCGGTGTGGGCGGGGTCCCTGACCGTCCGTCTTAGGGCCCTCCTGTGGCGACCACAGAGGGTCATGGCGATCAGGGCGATACGGGGTTACCACACGGTGGCAACGGAGGCAGCGTGCCTCCTGGCCGGAAGTCCCCCGTGGGACCTGGAGGCGGAGATGCTCGCCGACATTTATCGGCGGGTGTCGGGACGCGCGCCCGCGGCGGTATGGTCTCCATCAAAGAGATCACCGCCTGGCGGGTTGACGCCCGCCGGGAAGTCATTGCCCGTTGGGCAGTCCGGCTGGAGAGTCCTCGGTACGGTGTCAGGACCGTCGAGGCCCTCCGGCCGGTGCTGATGGAGTGGTTGGAGCGGACGCACGGGGTGCTTTCCTTCCGACTGGTGCAGGTGCTGACGGGGCATGGTTGCTTCGGGAAGTACCTGCACAAGATTGTCAGGAGGGAGAGCACACCGTCCTGCCACCACTGCAGTTGCGACGAGGACACGGCGCAGCACACGCTCGAGGAATGTGCTGCATGGGAGGGGGAGCGCCGTGAACTCGTCGCGATTATCGGTGCCGACCTGGCGCTGCCGACCATCGCCAGGGAGATGCTCGTCAGCGTCAGGAACTGGGACGCGGTCGCCGCCTTCTGTGAGGCCGTAATCTCACGGAAGGAGGCGGCGGATCGTGTGCGAGTAGAGCTCCTATTCGGCGACACGTTCCGCCGCCGGCGACTCGGGCGGCGCAGGCGCGAGTATCTGCGCCTAATGCCGCCCTAGCCAAGGTCGCGGGTGATCGGACCGGGGAATTGTCCGTCACCCGCAGAGAGGCTGACCGCGCGATGGCGACCGACGTCCCAGTACGTCGAGAGGTGAGAGGTTACCTGAAAGGGTATTCCGTCGGGCCGACCACTGATGACAAGTCACATCAGCTCCGGTGGTCGGCCCAACAACGAGGTGACGTGGGTACGGGTGGGTTATGGGCCCGCGCGCCGTCCTTTCATCGCCCCGGACGGACTGGACCGCGCGAGCGCTTACCATAGCCCACCCATTAAAAAAAAAAAAAAAAGAAAAAAAATGGAAACGGCATAATACAAAAATCGTAATGACAGTGCTAACTTAAAACCAAAAGAATTTAAAGAAAGTCTTCTCGCCAATACTTCCACAAGAGAAGATGGTATACAGTGAAAAATTTAATAATTTAAATATAGAGATCATAGTAAACAAAAGAGAGGTATTAAATAAGGATGACTCAACCGTAGATTCATTGTAAGCAATTATGGAATCGCACATTTTCGCAAACGCCAAATTAAAAAAGTGAATGTTAAATTTGAAATATTATATTAAATGTGGCGCTGCTTTTCCTGGCGGATTAAATCTGCCTACTAAGTTAGTTATTTATAAGTCATTCCTTAAATCAATTAATTAAAAATATTACTAAAGGCTAATGTTGGGTATCATTTAGCGTTTAAGACTTGCGACATAAATTATTGACATCAACTAATTGATGTTAATTTATTCAAGATTAGCTTCTTAGACTTGCGACAAATTAACAGCGGGCCAGCTTAAAATTAATGTCAATGCACTCAAATTAATTAAGCTGAAGTCCAATGAAGCTCCTAGCACTTAGTCACGATTGTGAGATTAGTTAGGGATTTGATTTCTAATGTAAAACTGACTAATGATGTCTGTACCCTTCAATTCTATGTCTGCAAGAGATTAGTATAATAAACTTTTGATTTTAGGAATAGTTTGTTAAATATGATTTAGAACTTCGGCCGTGAATCAGATTAATAAGATGATGAAATGGCTTTTTTTTTAATTTTGCTGCAAACTATATGTGTAAAGCAAAAATTTGTACCCCAGATTGTATGGAAATTTGAGACCGTTAAAGTTACGAGTTGAAGTATAAAAAGCTAATGTTCTTATAATACACATTAAAATATAAACTCTATACATAACTATATAATATACATATAATATATACTAGCTGACCCAACAGACGTTGTTCTGCTCCAATCTGTAAAAAAATAGAAAATTGAATTGTCCTTGAAATCTATCGCAGCGCCAACTACCGGTTGGATGTCCCGAATGACTATTCCGGTGTATATGAGAATTTAAATCCATCGGAATGGCCAAAAATTCATCAAAATTGGTGCAGCCGTTTAGAAGGAGTTTAATTACAAACACAGGAACAGAAGATTTATATGTATATATAAAGAAAGAAAAGTTTATATAGTCGATAAAAAGGTTGCAGTAGCTCTTTTCCCAAGTGATGTAATGGCGTATAATTTTTTTTTATTGCAAACGACGGCAAACGAACAAGCAGCACATCTAATGGTAAGTGATACTGCCGCAAATGGACCTTTGCAACACCAGAGGCACAGCCAGGCCGTTGCCTACCGTGAAGAAAATACTATTCTTAAACCTCGTTTAAAGAAGGACATGTCATAGCGCTCGGGAAACACAGCAGCAGGTAGTTCATTCCAAAGCTTGTACGTATGTGGGAGAAATGATCGCTGGAAACATACAGTTGAAGACCATAACGTTTCCAGGTGAAATGGATGAACCCCGCTACGATGTCGAGTGGTACTTTGGTGATGGTGGTACCAAGTCAAACCGTTCCACGGAGCACTCCTCGTGAAAGAGTCAATAGAGTACACAGAGTGACCCAAAGTCTCTTCGCTGCTCCAGCGACTCCAATCTGTCCGTAAGATTAGGATCCCCGACCATTCGAATAGCACGTCTTTGCAGGGAGTCAAGTGGGTCTAGCTTATATTTAGGCGCACCTGCCCAGAGATGTTAGCAGTACTCCACATGAGGACGGACTTGTGCTTTGTATAGCACAAGACGCTGTCTCGATGTGAAATACCGCCTGGCTCTGTTCAGGACACCCAACTTTTTGCTTGCCAATTTGGCTTTGTCCTCCAAATGACTCTCAAACTGGACTTTGCTCATTATTTCGACGCCGAGAATCCCAATACTCTCAGAAATTGGGAGAGTTACTCCTTGGAACTGAGGCGCCATGAAAAACGGGTCCTTCTTTACTGTGAACGCGCAAACTTATGTCTTTGTGGGATTGAACTGGACCGTTCACCCCATTCCCAGGCCCGCCCCAGAGAGCTCTCGACTTCAGACACAAGTTGAATCCTTCTTTCCTGTGTACTCCGAGGGATATTCCGTTGCTCGGTGTACCGCTCGTCACCCGTGCTTTCATCCGCATAGCAATGTATATTCTAAATAGAGAGCATGTCATTGATATGCAGGATAAACAACGTCGTGGAGAACATTGAGCCTTGTGGTACACCAGCATTAATGGTCATGGTTTCGGAGTAGGAGTCATCTACGACGACTTTTATACTCCGACCATCCAAAAAGCTGGCGATCCAATTACAGAGTCCCTCGGGGATTCCGTATGATGGTAGCTTCGATAGAAGTGCCCTGTGCCAGACCCTATCGAACGCCTTTGCGATATCTAGGCTGTACGCCTTTGCGATATCTAGGCTGAACGCCAGCGCCTCACACTTGCCCTCCAAGGCCTCTGCCCAACGGTGTGTGAGGTACACAAGAAGATCACCAGTCAACCGGCCATGACGAAAGCCGTATTGGCGATCACTAATCAGCTGGCGATCCTCAAGGTACTGCAGAAGCTGGCGGTTTATAACTTTTCTCCATTATCTTGGAGAGCAAGGATGTTATCGCAATTGGCCTGTAATTCGATGGATCAGACCGGTCTCCCATTTTAGGGATCGGTTGGACGTAGGCTACCTTCCACGAAGACAGAACCCTGTTAGTAACGTAGGAAAGTCAGTATAGGCTCGTGAGGATGGGAATCAATTCAGGGGCGCACGCCTTTAGTACCACTGCAGGGATGCCATCCGGCCCACTCGACTTATGGACGTCTAAAAGCCGCAGCTCCCGCCTAATCATTCGCTGCGTGATGCGGATTTCGGGTAGCAAGCTTTCACCGTGGGATGGTAGGTGATGTGGCAGCTCCGGCATCCAAAGTCGAGTTACAGGCAAAGAATTGACCTAAAAGATCGGCCTTCTCCTTTACGCTGTGGGCTAGACTACCATCGTGTTTCTGTAGTGGTGGGAGATTGTACTGGCAGAAGAAGTCGCCTTAGAGCGACTAGGCCTTATAATACGGGCACAGCTACGAACCAAGCAGTGGTCAAAAGGCCCAAGAGGGGTTTCAACCACTACCTGGTATCCATGCTGGTGTGTAGTCAGCAGAAGATCCAGTAAAGAAGACTCATGGCTCTCAATATCTGGGATACGGGTGGGCTGTGTCACCAGTTGTATTGCATTAATCTTCCATGGCGATACTTGGCATGACACTCACGCGTCTGCCCAGCTGGGTTTCAGTATTGTATGTTCCTGGCTTAAACACAATGGATTAACACTTAATGTCACTATAACTAAATATATACCTTTCGCCATAAAACCTATTCCATCTAACTTACTCGACAGCTATTCTATTATAGCTCATTCTTGTTTATCTGCTCAATCTAGTAACGCTTGTACCTGCGAGCCTATAGAAAGTACCTCTCACATTAAATACTTAGGTATTATGATCGACAGCTCTTTAAGCTTCAACCACCATATAGAACTCCTATCATCAAGAATGCGTAAATTATTATATGTTTGTAAAAATTTAAGCCATATTGCGGATAAAGATATTATTAGAATGGTTTACATGTCTTTATGCCAACCTATTCTATCATACTGCATATCAGCATGGGGTGGCGCCTGCAAAACTAGCTTGATAAAGGTCGAAAGAGCTCAGAGGGCAATACTTAAAGTAAGTCTTTCTTTGTCGTTTTTGCATCCTACAAAATCTATTCTATATCGATCTATACCAACTTGCGGATGTCCTTACTGTTAGGCAACTATATATCTTGTGTATTACTCTAAAGCAGCACACTTTACTCCCGTATGATCTTTGCGTATAAAAAAGCGACAGAAATACAGGGTTTTCTCATTGATTGGAAATCAGTACTCTACAGCCTTCTCTGGTAAATTCTTTGGTTTCCTGGGAAAATACTTGTACAATAGGGTTAACGAAAAACTACACATTTACTCTCTTACTAAGCATCTATGTAAAAAGAATATCACACGCTGGTTAAAATCTCTCAATTATGAGGAAACTGAAGGCTTGTTACGCGTTATGTCTTAGGTATAAAATATTTGATAAATATACATAACCATACACACACACAAACACACAACACGCACGCACACTCAGACACACACACACATACACACTCACACTCGCATAACATACAAAACCTATCATACATAAAAGTACAAATTTATTTAAGTAAAACACATAAAACATTAACCACACTTACATGAACACCAACTTGTCTGGAGTTGGGAGAGGCTGGTAATCTGTCATACAGGTTTTCTTAGTACAGATGCCAGTCTCTCACACAGATGTTCACAATATTGTAAAAAAACACTTAGGTTAAGATTTATTTTTGTTACTTTTCTGTGTGAGAGAAAAATAAATGAACTATAAAAGTTGAGAGAGACCATAGGCCGAGACTATATTGAAGAGATGTCGTCCCTTTTTTTTTTTTTTTTTTTGTGGGTGGGCCGCGGTCGGCGCGCCTCCGCACCACTCCGTCCGGGGCGACAGAGGGGCTTGAGCACGCAACTCCCGCGACCCACCCGAAAACCACGTCGCCTTCGTCGTTGGGCCGACCACTGGAGCAGCGTTAACTTGTCGTCAGTGGTCGGCCCGACGGAATACCCCCTATTGGGGTACCCTCCCATCGACCGACGTCCCCCCCTCGGGGAGGACGTCGGTTTTTCCTCACGCGGTCGGCCATCCCCGGTCACGTCACCCGCGGCCTCAGCTAGGGCGGCATGAGGCGCAGATAGTTGCGCCTGCGCCGCCCCAGTCGCCGGCGGCGGATCTCCTCATCGAGGCTGCGCTCCTCACGCAGGCGATCCGCCGCCTCCTTCCGCGAGATCACTGTCTCGCAGAAGGCTGCGACCGCGTCCCAATTCCCGACGCTGTCGACCATCGCCCTAGCGATAGCCGGCAGCGTCAGGTCCGTACCGATGATTGCGACGAGTTCACAGCGCTGCACTGCCCAAGCCCCGCAGGCCTCGAGCGTATGGCGCGCCGTGTCCTCGTCGCAATCGCAGTGGTGGCAGGACGGTGTACTCTCCCTCCTAACGACCTTGTGCAGGTATTTGGCGAAGCACCCATGCCCCGTCAAAACCTGCACCAGTCGGAAGGAGAGCACCCCGTGCCGCCTCTCCAACCACTGCATCAGCACCGGCCGGAAGGCCTCCACGGTTCGCACCCCGAACCGAGGCCTCTCCAGCCGGACTGCCCAACGGGCGATGACGTCTCGGCGGGCGTCGACGCGCCAGGCGGTGAGATCCCTTAACGAGACCACACCGCCCTCCGCTCGCACCCCCATCATCCGCCGATATAGTCCGGCGAGCATCTCCGCCTCCAGGTCCCACGGGGGAGTCCCGGCTAACAGGCACGCTGCCTCCGTCGCCACCGTGCGGTATCCGCGGATGGCCCTGACCGCCATGACCCGCTGTGGTCGCCACAGAAGGACCCTGAGTCGAGCGGTCATGGACCCCGCCCACACCGGTGCGCCGTACAGGGCCATCGACCGGATGACCCCCGCGTACAGCCGTCGGCACGCAGCGCTCGGTCCGCCCACGTTCGGCATAAGCCACGATAGGGCGGACGCCGTGCCGACGAGCCGCGGAGCGAGCCTACGGAAATGCTCCCGGAACCACCATCGCCCGTCGAGCACCAGGCCCAAGTACCTCATATGGGCCCGGATGCTGATGTCGACCGAGTGGACGGTGATCGAGACGCCGATGGGAGTGCTCATAGTGCGCCCATGGGGTCGCCAGGCTTACCGCCTCTTCTAGCGTCCCACCGCGGGCTGTGACGAGCGTGTCGTCGGCGTAACAAATCACGCCCAGCCCGGGCGGGAGGCTCCCCCTCAACGCCCAGTCGTAGCCGATGTTCCACAGGGTGGGTCCGAGGACCGACCCCTGTGGGACACCGCACGTCATGGGCGTCCGCACAACGTTCCCTGCTCGGTCGGTGCAGAGGACGCTGCGCCCCTCCAAATAGTCTGCCACTAGCCGCCTCAGGTAAACTGGCACCCCGTGATACCGGAGCGCCTCCCTGATGCAGCTGAATGGCAGACTATTGAATGCGTTGGCGATGTCTAGGGACACCACCAACAGCACTCCCCCGCCGGTGACGGCCTCAGTCGCCACGGCCCTCAGGCGCAACAGAGCCGCGATCGTCGAACGACCCCTCCTAAACCCAAACTGGGCGTCCGACAGATCGGGCCCCGTGCCGACGAGGTGCCGCTCGATGCGGGCAGCTACCACCCTCTCCAGTAGCTTGCCCGTGTCATCGAGCAGCACGATAGGCCTGTAGGCCGAAGGCGACTCCGGAGACCGTCCCGGCTTCGGCAGGAGCACCAGCCTTCCCTCCTTCCAGCACCCAGGGAACCGTCCGGACGCTAAACACGCGTCGAACAGCTCCCTGAGGCGGGGTCCCAGGTGTTTGAGGACCAGGGCCAGCACGCGGTTAGGAACACCGTCGGGCCCGGGGGCGGTAGACTTTGCGCGCATGCGCGTCACCGCCACCCCCATCTCGGGTTCCGTGATGGGCGGAACACTGTCGTCGTCGGCCTCCCGGTCAGTGTCTGGCGGAGCCATGACCGGGGGCGTGTGTTCCGCCCGCCGCGGGAACAGGTCCTCGATGACCCGGGTGAGAAGGCCGGGCTGGAGAGTCTCGGTGAGGGGAGGGCCCCGCGCGCGTAGCCTATTCAGCACCGCGCGATAGGGGCGTCCCCAGGGGTCACGGTCGAGACCGTCCAGCATCTCCTGCCGACTGACGTCCTTGGCGGAGCGGACGGCCAGCCTGAAGGCCGACCGCGCATTGCGGTAGCCCTCGTAAAGCACGGCCTCCCGCTCCGCGTCGCGATGGCGCCGCCGGCTGCGGGTGTAGGCCGTCCGAGCGCGGATACACGCAGCCCGGAGATCCGCCAGCTCCCGGGACCACCAGTGGACACCCCTCCTCGGGGGCAGACGCCGTACCCGGGGCATGGCCGCATCGCAGATCTGCGTCAACGCACTGCGGATGCGGCCAGCCTCGGCGTCCACCCCGTCCGACTGGTGGGCAGAGGACAGCCATGAGTATACGATGGCTGTCTCCGCTAGCTGGTCCCGGTCTAAGCGACCCACAGCCCATCGCGGGAACGCAGGAAGCCCATCCGCCCCGTGACCCCTGCTGGGCGTCGGGATTGCAGGGGAGACCTCCATCCGGATATACCGGTGGTCCGACAAGGTCTCCACCTCCTCCACGACGCGCCAGCTCCCCACGCGTGCGGCGACCTCGGGGCTAGCGAACGAAAGGTCCACTATCGACCCGCCCCGTTGTCGCACGCACGTATGCACCGAGCCCCTGTTCAGCAAACAGAGGCCCAGTGCCGCCGCCCACTCCTCGATCGCCCGTCCTCGGTCATCCTTCCTAGGGGACCCCCACGCCACGGACTTGGCGTTAAAGTCCCCCAGGACGAAGACCTGGCGCGATGCCAGTCGCCGTAACGAGGCCTCCATGATGGTGAGGAAGGCCTCGAAATCGGTCACACTCCAGTTAGGGGAGAGATAAACTCCGAAGAGCGTAATCTCCCCCCAGTCCACCGCGACGTATCCGACGCCCCTGTCCCTAAGGGTCAGAGACGACGAAGGCCACGACGTGGAGGCGACGATTGCCACGGTGCCATCGGTGCTACCCAACCAGTTAATCCGGTCGGGCACCACGTACGGCTCCGCGACTACGGCTACTCCTATCAACCACTCCGCCATGGCTTGCAGGAACACGTCCTGCGCACCGGCGGAGTGGTTGAGATTGGCCTGGAGGAGACGAATGGATACGGGGTCCATTAACGGTCCGTATCCATCGTCACCTCCTCCGCGCTAACGGGCGATCGGGCCGCGCTCGGAGCGGGGGCTGGCCCGGTCGATGGGCCGCCCCGCCCCTTCGGGGCCGATGCCGGGGATCTGCAGTCCCCAGAGCCCATGCGGTGTTTGGCAGGCCTATTGCCCGCCGCACACGCGGGGCAGTGGGGCACCGCAGAGCACGATGCCGCCTGGTGTCCAGCCTGACCGCAACGGAAACATAGCCCGCTGCAGTCAAAGCAGTTTCTGCATGTCGGTCGGGTATGCCCGACCGCCATGCATTTATAACACCTCGCAGGCCGGGGCTCCAGCACGGTTACCCGCGCCGAACTCCAGCCCACGAGGAGCCTGCCTGAGTCGGCCAATTGCTTGACCGACTCCACTGGGCACTGCACCCAGACAGCACCGACGCCGCCCGGACCAGGGCGGATGGTGCCAATCCGGACGGTGTCCGAGGCACACCCGGTACGCGCCATAATGGCCTCCCGGATGTCCTCCACCGCCACGGAGTCGTCCAGACCCGTGAGGCGCATATCTGCGCACTTGACGGGCCTGGCGATTCGGACTCCATCCTCCGGCCCGAACAGCCCCCTCAGCATCGTGGCCAAACTATCGGCCGTCTTCGCGCCCTCGGCCCCAGGGAACTCGAGTATTCGAGCCCCTGTCCGGGCCTTGCGGGTCCTCGCCTCGACGCCCCCGATGTCGGAGACGTCCAGCTCCCGCCGGGCGCGTCTTAGGACGGCCTCATAGTTTAGGCCCCTCTCAGCCGCCTCAGGCAGTACGGTGATTACCACCGCAGCCGTCTTCGGCGACTTGAGGCCCCTACGCGACCTTTTCCCCTTTCCGCCGGCTCCCGCCTGGGGAGCGGCGGCCACAGCGGCACTCTTGGCCGCCGCTCTCCGCTTTTGGCCGCGTGCCTTCCTGCTACGCTCAGCCACCTGCCAGCCCTGTTCGAGCCTGGCAGCAGCGCTGAGCGCAGCAGGCGCAGCCGCGGGTTCGCCGACCGGCGCCTCCGGTGCAGCCGCTGGCGCCGGCCGTGGCCCGGCCTTGGCGGGAGCCGGCACCTTGCCGGCCTTCTTGGCCCCCTTGGGCCCAGCCGCGGCCGCAGCGTAGCTCACCACGCGGCCACCCTGACAGGGCAGCGGCGTGGGAGCCGACGCTTGCGGCCGCCTCGCCTTGTCCGCGGCGAGCGGCGGCCGGAAGGGCGGCTCAGGCGGGAGCCTGGCCGCCACGGCGGTGATACGCGCATCCATCATCACCCCTACTCGGGCCAGGATGACGCGTACCGCCGACTCCGACACGCCGTGCACCTCGTCGGGCAGCGGCTCCCCCCCCTTCCGAGGTCTCCCGCGGCCACGAGCCGGCAGAGGGACCACGACGAGGGGAGGCAGCGATGAAGTCACGACAGGCGTAGCCGGCGCAGCGGCCGCGACGGGCGCAGCCGGCGCCACGGTCGCAGACGACGGGCCCGCCCTCACTGGCGCAGCCCGTTTCGGCGGCGGGGCCGGCGCCGGCAGCGCAGCCGGCACCAGGCGCTCGAATTGAGACCGCAGGTCAGCCATGTCTTTGGCCAACCCGCGGTTCTCCCTCCGCACCGCCTCCAACTCCGTCTCCAACCTGCGGTTGCGTTCCCGCAAGCCGGAGACCTCCTTGCTGAGGCGGGCGTTCGCAGCCTGGAGGGCCGCCACCTCGCCTTCCCGGCCGGCCGGACCCGGCGTCGCCGGTCTCGCCGCCGCACCACCTCCCCGAAGAGATGTCGTCCCTGGAGGTCAGTGGTTCGAGACCCGAGCGACTCTTTATGATGAGCATTGAAGTCTCCAAGAACCACCACCTCCACTGATGGACACTGCTCTAATATTTCGTCAATCCCCCATCGGACGTTCTCAAATAATTGAATTGACCCCGGATCACTGCCTTGGGACCTGTAGGGGCACGCGTAGATGCGGGTAAGCCCTCCATAGTCTACGCGTAAGGCGTACGCATAGGGCCCGAAGGCGGTGACAGCAGATATCACCCCGGATGAATATGCATGATGATTACATTTTACGTGCTTAACGAATGCCAGTATACTTAATTGTTGAATGACAATCAATTTATAATTTCGACCTGATAATACAATTTGGATGGTCTCCAGAGAATCCAACTCCTCGAAAACTTGAAGCAGACATATCGTGTTTGAACTTAAAATATTAGTTTTAATAAGTAAATTTCTTGCAGGTTACAAGTTTAACGTCGATGTCTGTCTGTGTGTATGTGTGTGTCTGTCTCCATATGTGGCATCGTAACTCTCAAACAGATCCGGACCGATTTTGATGCTGTTTTTTTTTCTTTTGAAAGCCAGTTTCATTGCGGTAGCTGTTTTGTTATGTTTGGTTAATATCAGTGCAGCAGTGTAAAAAATATCAATTTTTTTTTCAAAGTTATGGAATGGCGTATGATTACTCGATTAGATGCTTCACGCGTGCCAGTACAGTCCTTAAATGGCAATTAATTAATAATTCCTGTTGAAGAGAACGTGGTACTTTTTTCGTATTATTTTAGTTTGTGTCGGGGGTTATAAAAATTTTTCACTTTTACCTATTATTGATAGTAGGAGAGGTGGCACCAATTATTGGGTAGGTATTTGAGGCAAGTGGAAAACTTGTTACATACCTCTCCCAATATACCAACATACCCCAATACGGTATCGCAGACCTGGCTGGTGAGTAACGGGGCTAAAGCATTCCCTACTTTTTTTTTAAATAATTTTTTTTCCTAAAAAAAATATGTTTAAGGCAATATGAAATTTTATACGTTGTAATGTATAATAAATATAATACAAAAAAAAAAAAAAAAATAAGCCAGAAGATTTAGTCGTAGCTTTTAACATTGCCAGACGCATGCAAATTATTTTCCAAAAAATTATAAACAATGTATTTGAGGTAGGTTAAAATTTTAATAGAATATTATTTATAACTGAAAAATAAGCTCCTTAAAAAGACAGATCATTTTGGTGGAACTTTCTACCTGCCAGGTGATATCTAACAAATTATGGATAGGTGCAAGTGAGTAGCACTATAGGCAAGCTGTAGTGTGAGAGAGGGCGTTTATCGGCAGCTGTCTGCATCCTTGCTTGCCGCGTACTATTGGCTCTGTCGAGGCTACGTGACTTATAATAACCATGAGGTTATTAGTTGGCATTTCAAATATAAAATTTTGCAAATTCCATCTAAGAACGATTTGTTGAAAAATTATTGTGTTGATTTGTGTGTGTTAAAGGGACATATTTTGTGTTATTTTTTGTCATAATTTTTTTTATTGAGCCTATTTTAATACAAATCTAAACGTATTGAATTCAAAGTGTTACGCAAGGCTAACTATAGAACTAAATGTAGAAAGGTTACAGGTATGCTTAAACGCTTGTGGATAAAGGTTGTGAACATAAAAATATGAAAAGAATGACTTACGATTTGTTAATTTTAGTCAAACAGTACCCCATATTGAAGCTATTCAAGAGAAAATCTGATTGTTGAACAAAAAATTCGCAATATATATATTTTTTTCAGTTTGTTTATGCAAATAGACCAAAACAGTTCTATAAAACCATAAATAAAACTAAAGACAAGAAACAATATAGATATTTTATTATGCTTCCATGAATAAGCTATTCTTTAAAAAAATATAATAAGATTATTTATATTTGAATGATTCAGGCACATCATAATACAATACTTGCAGTTATTCTCTGCTAAGTTCAATATAAAGTGAAGCGAGATCTTCATTATTTTTTATCGCTCTTTGAACTGGAAGAAAACAATTCATAAAAGAACCTGATAAACACATAGTATAAATCTCAGAAATTAATTCTGTTAAATTAATTTTGAATTAAGATGGATCACTCCACTAATATAGCTTTTTTTACTTGACTTTCATCAATATCACTACCCACTGCTGGACCTAAGCTTCCTTCACAAAGGGAGGGAAATTGACCTACTATAAATTACTGAGATTCAGCATATGATTTTTAGGCCATTTATAAAAACTTATTTGCGAGTGTGAAACGAAGATGCTACACGTGAAATTCGAATCAAAATTTATTGGAAATCCGTTCCATTTAATCACTTGTACCTAAATATTTTTAAAGTGAATATATAGGCTTCTTCTATAGGCAAGTTTGGATTAGGAGTAAATTAATATAATTTGTCATCGAATTCTGTCGCCAGTCCTCATGACTGCTTTGTGTTCTTTTTTTTTTAATGGATTTCTCTCAACAATACCTTTTTAGCTTATACCTATCTCTATTGAGAACGGATTTTCTCCACAAGGGATGGCAATTGGTTTACATTACCACGCTGGCCGATCGTCTGTAGAATTTCATTTCGAGTTTTCCTTCTCTTGCAGTGACTTTTCCACTTATATCTCGCAGTTATCTATTACAACACTCACAGTAAAAGAAGGAATTTTTACCTTTTCTCCCTCATAATAAAATTGTACTATATTATAGTTAACAGCAATCAACTAGCAACTTAATCTTCTTAATAAATATAAATTACGTGTCACGTTGTTTGTCCGCGATGGACTCCTAAACTACTTAACCGATTTTAATCCAATTTGCACACCGCGTGCAGTTTGATCCAACTTAAAAGATTAAGATTAATTAAAGAATTAAGATGTAAGCTATCCTAGCTTACATCTTAATTTATAGTCGCAATATTATTTTATTGCAAATTATTTGTCTATTATTTGACATTCACAATTATCTGTTAACTCCAAACGATTTTAACAGATGGCGATATCTGTTGACTGGATTAATAGTAAGGGAGCCCAAGCGGGGATTTCGGGAGTCACTAAAGCGCGGCAGATACCTTGTACCCGGTTAAGTACTTCCACCAAATATGAGCCCCATATATAAGGCCGCCCGCCCGTCAAGGATAAAGGATCAGATTAGTAAAAAAAAATTTATAATCCGACGATTTCCACAAGCCGAAGTAACAAAAATTCGTCGATAAAGTTTAATGCGTGCAGTTGCGTGCTGCTTATATTCCCCTCTCCGTGGCCCAAAAATTTCGAAGACGCTTCCAGCTTTGCATGAATTCACTGGTTGCGACTTCACCCCGGCGTTGTACCGTCGATGGAAAAAAAAAACCTTTGCAATTTCTCATGAATTCAGAAATTTTCCAAAAAGCATTTCTGGATTTGGGATCAGAGGAGCATAATGTGGTGGAGTCTTTTAATATCATAAAGTCTTTTACTTGGCACTTGTATGGGTTGAAAAAATTAGACGATGTCAATCAAGCCAGGAGTGTCATCTTCAATAAGACATACAAGGTAAAAGATAAATTACAATCCTTCTCCATGAGTGTCCGGAATCACGATGCATGCAACTTGCCACCCTGTCAATCGGAGTTACTCCAGCAAGTGTTACGCACAAGATTCATTGCATGCTTGTGGAGTAATGCCCATAATGCAAAAATTATTGATCTTTTACCAACGGACTATGGATGGAAAGTTGTCGACGGAAAGCTCAAAATGGTCTGGTTTGCAGATGATCAATTGCCGAAAGCGTATGACGATGTAGTCATAACACCTGATAATCTTGATGATACTCCAGAATTAGGTATATGTTATCTCCAATAATTAAAAAAACACGTTATTCATAAAAAAAGATTTTTTTGTCAGATTAGGCGAATCTTTCTAGATAATCGTCAGATTATGAGACAGCGCGTCTAGGACATAAAGATGGATCATATATGTCTTAATCTGACGCGCTTGAGTATTTCAAAATGGCAAATTTTTTTTGCACATTATAATAGCGGCTGCGAGTTTGCGTCACATCGAAATCGTCAGATTATTGAATGAGAGCTTTTTTTAGGTTCACTTAACATTCCCTTAGAAAATCTGACGCGCTCGATTAATTTTTTTTTTCATTTTCAACCCTTTCGTACAACCACCTGCATCATGCAAACGATCAGATTAACATACGTACACTATTAAAAATACGTCGGACATCGATACTATCAATATCTGACGCGCTCGAGTATGTCCATGCAACAGTATTTTTTTACATATTTGAAAATCTAGAGCCGCTCCCCCCACCGATGAAAAGATATACACTATATAACATTTTTTTCTTCTTATCATCTAAGCTTTGCAACCCAATAGGTCTCTATGATGCTCGAGTAAATCCCCATTTAGCATCTTGGGCTCCCCTACTATAAGTAATTTGTGTGTACTCAATGGGATTCGAGAATGGTTTAGATTCGCAATTGGACCCGGTAGGTGGCGCTTTATTTGAACAGAACAACGTCTATTGGGTTAGCTAGTACAATATAAATACATATTTAAATATGGCACCGATACTGTTATTGAACAATGCGACGCAGATGAATCTCTTTACAAATCATTTTACTATCAAATTGCCTCAGTCAGCCTATACTGTCGGGGGTATTCCGTCGGGCCGACCACTGACGTCAAGTCACCCTGCTCCGGTGGTCGGCCCAAAGACGAAGGCGACGTGTCGCGCGGGTGGGTTGCGGGTGTGCATGCTTACGCCCCTCTGTCACCCCGGACGGAGTGGTACGAGGAGTGCGCCGCCCGCAACCCAACCCAAAAACAAAAGTTAGCCTATACTCATTAGTATAATTAGGGAATATAGGGAAACTGAACTGGTAATTGATATTTATTTAGTTTTAGTGAAATGGCATTTATACATGATAAAATAACTTCTCAAAACTGTTCATGTGATTCTGATTAAAGAATATATGTTATTCTGCCACAAGAGTTATAAATTTCGACTAAGGAATTACTAGGATAATGGGCTGCAGCATTCTTTGGAAAAACTTATAACTATTTCGATTATGTATAATAATAACTATCTATGTAACTATAATAAAAATAATAGTAATAACTATAGCTGTAGATAATGGCTGTATCAAAAAGTAAATGTTGAAAGGCGGGTGGATGTAAGAAAATGTAACCATTCGCATTTCACCATTGAACTTTAGATATAATTTTGGATTCCAGTAAAGCGGATTTATTTTGCGTTAACGGATTCTAACTACTTTATGAATTGAAAACACGATGACAGTTTTCACCAATCCAGTTCTCCAATCTATAAGTTACCATATGCTTGGAAAATTCTCACTGCTACATAGTCTTATAACCATTAGTCAAAACTCATATTTTCTATTGAACTTAATGTGCATTAAAACATAGAACACTATTTCTCTGTACTTCATACATATAATTATGTCATAAGTTCAAGAAAATTATTCAACGTAATAAACGTAAAGCAAAACAAAATATGCATCCGAAATGTGTTTGCACCTAGACGTACAAGATTTTAGAAGAGTTAAAAGGAATTTCTGCAAGGAACATGCAACTATGCAGATGTTAATGAAATTATTTCTGGGAAAGTAAGATCTGAGACGGGTGCAATGCCCTGAGTGCTGATGGCAATTTGCATTTTGAATGCTAATGACGGAGAGCACTCACAGAGGCGACAAACGCTTAAGTATAATAATAAAATTGCATAAATGTACTCACTCATAATAATTGATTTAGTCTTAAAAATTAGAGTTTTCTGCTTTTTAAATTTCTTTTACGCGAAGAAATTCTTTATGGGTATACCTCTATTGGGCGGGCATAAGGATTAAGCGGGACTTCTGGTACAAGACATCTCCTTCCTGCTAAAACTTTGCGGCATTCCTTCACCTACCCATTGCCGAGGCAAAGGACGTATATTAATTATATTTTATCTATCTTTTAATCCCACCAGGTCTTGGTCGTTATTTCTGATTTCATTTCAATATAGAGGGCGCGACCCTCGTTCTTCGAGAGGCAGTTTCTTAGTCTGTCATATGAACGCTTTTCCTCGTTCTCTTTGAACTGCTTTCGACCATTTGTGTAGCTCACTGGGCACCGCGTGTTTTCAACATCAGTGGTGGAGCGGAAGGCAACACACTTTTTGGTAAGTAAACTGCTGCTCATGGAAATTAGCAATATCAAAGGCATATCCAGGTCTACCGGTAGATTTTTTTAAATTTCGTTTAAAATAAGTAGCGCCTAGTCATAGCGCTTGACTCTGCCATTATAGCAGTAGATCCTTATGTCTATTTTAGCTTAAATCAAGCATATCACCCTTGCCTTTCAAGGCCTTTGTTCAATGGTGTGCGAGATTCACAAGAAGATCACCGGTCAACTAACTTTGACGATAGCCGTATTTGCGACCACTGATCAGCTGATGATCCTCAAGGTATTGCAGAAATCGTTGGTTTAATATTTTTCCATTACCTTGGAGAGCAAGGACATCGTCACTATCAGCCTGTAATTCGACGGGTATGACCAGTACCCTATTTATGGATATGGGATACCTTCCACAAAATTGAAACCCTATTAGTGTCGTAGGAAAGTCGCCGCAAGATTTCAAGATAGCTGCAAGCATGGTATTTAAGGTCCACTTGACTTACATTTAAAAGTCACACCAGCTCACCACAAGTTGCGTGGTCTGGCTTTTAGGCTAAGAGTTCTTGCTTTGTCTTTTCATATCCATAATATCATATAAATGTTTAGGTCTAGTGGCTGTGACAGATATGATTTCAATTTTAAATAAAATTAATTAACGGATTTTATCGCGTTTGTATTTGATTGACTTGACTCCTTGCAAAGACGGGCTGTTCGAATCATCGGGGATCCCAATCTTACGGACGGATTGGAGTCGCTGGAGCAGCGGAGAGACTTTGGGTCACTCTGTGCACTCTACCGACTCTTTCACGGGGAGTGCTCCGAGGAACTGTTTGACTTGGTACCACCGTCACCATTCTACTAACGTACCACTCGACATCGTAGCAGGGTTCATCCATTTCACCTGGAAACGTTTTGGTCTTCAACTGTACGTTTCCAGCGATCATTTCTCCCACGTACGTGCAAGCTCTGGAATGAACTACCTGCTGCTGTGTTTCCCGAGCGCTATGACATATCCTTCTTTAAACGAGGTTTAAGAAGACTATTTCCTTCACGGTAGACAATGGCGTGTCTGTGCCCCTGGTATTGCAAAGGTCCATGTGTGGCAGGATCACTTACCATCAGGTGTGCTGCCTGCTCGTTTGCCACCGTTGGCAATAAAATAAAAAAAAAATTAATGAGAATGTCTTTTAGTCCGCCCGTGACCATGATCGCTGCAAAGTGTTCGAAACATCGGGCAATTAAAAATCAAATATAAAAGCGATAAAATCCGTAAGGTAGTTGTATTTAAAATGTGTAATACTCGCGTAAACATCAGAAATCATTATGATTTCAATTACCGGTTCAATAATAATTATACCGACTTCAGTAGAGAATACCTTCCTTAGCCTTTCGAATTATGTGTATATTTGTGAAGTTTATCGAGACGCAAGTATTGATAATCTGTTCAAGATTATGATTAATATTTCATGCACGTATGTGACACCAGTAAGGTGATTAAGGGACGTAAGCTGATAAAATCACTAGAGAAAGAAATTTTGTTATAAAACTCTATTCCAATAAGTCTATCTGCACATTGTAGTATGTCTGTATTTGAATAGATGAATGGAACGGTTAGATGAGAAGACTCGTACTTCAGCCAAAAGTAAAGATATACAGGCTCTAAAGAAAGAAAAAGAGCTTAAATTTGTTACCTAATTAGGTTTAAAAGGTAACCAAAACTTTAGTTTATGTTAAATGAGGCATTGTGGTCGCGTTTTCACATTTGTTAAACTTTTACTTAATACTTTTTTAAGTTTTTCATATGATAATAAAAAGTCTTGTCGTTGAAAAATGTTTCTCAGATCAGATAAAATTACTTTTAAGTTTAACAGAATAAGAGCAAACAAACAAAATACAGTTTCAAATGTTATTTAAAATGTTTGTTACATTAACAAAATTTCTTTAACTTTTATTAACACCCTATTATCAACACCCATTTTGACAAAAAAGTGTAATGGAAATAGATTGCATTGTAATTACTTATCCACTTTTTTATAATAATTAGGTCTGAAATTGTTTATTTTGTAAATTGAAACGAGTTTTCAAAACTGCAAAATCTGTTCTGAAAGTCGGAGAGGACTATAAAAAGTGCTTTTATTAAATTTTCTCGCATCGCCTGACTAATGTTGTCCAGCTGACGCATATCCGACACACTTACTTTCTCTTTTTCGTTCGTTTACGAAATTGGTACGGATTCAACATTGCCATCATATTTTCAACAAAATTTTCTTCAGTTGGTACTATTTCAGTCTAATTAAGTAACCAATATATTTTAATAGGTTTATTTTAACATGGGTGCATTTTAATAAGAATATGTTGAATATAACTTTATTAGACTTGATGGAATTTGTTAGAATGAAATATTGAATAATGGTTATTAAGTGGTAGGACCACACTGTTGACAGCTGTGTCTTCAGCCGTGGGCCGGCCCGTCCTGGGTAGTACCACACTGTTGACAGCTGTGTCTTCAGCCGTGGGCCGGCCCGTCCTGGGTAGTACCACACTCTCGCAGAAAATCGACGTCTGATTAGTATCAATTTGTTACTGCGCTTCGTTCAGTATGCGAGAGAGCCGGCAGCCCAACTTTCTGAGGGTGTTTGCGTGTGGTGAGTTTTGGTGATTGGCCTTTAGTGTCACCGAACCCCATTTCACGCATTCACACTACCTTCACTTTCTTCGCGATAGGCAGCGGCCAAGCAAAGGTCCATGAGCAGCAGCAAAACTTACCGTCAGGTGTACTGTTGACTTGTTAGCCATAGTTCGCATTTAAAAAATAACAATTATTAGTTATAACCATTGCTTCACCGTCCTACTATGTCGAAGCATCGTCTCAGTTATTTTATTAATATCGGGTTGACCGAGCTTCGCTCGGAATATTTTTGTTGTATTTTTGTCGAATTTATTTAGATATATATTAATAAAAATAAAAATTAAATAATGAAAAAAATATTAAAAAAAATACAAAAGAGAATAATAATAACACCGAGATTCGATCCAACGCTGTTTGAATGCCAAAACAATACCTACTAAATGAAAAGCGGTCGACTTCCCAACTGAGCTATCGTACCTCATGACGTTGACAGCGAAATTTGAATTAATATTCTTTTAAAATTTAATGTCATTGTATTGTTTTGCTAAAAACACCGACAAAACAATATTTTCTATAAATAAAACCTAGCTAGATCGATTTTTTGGCCTCAAAACCTCTAGTATGCCAAGTTTCATCAAAATCGTTGGTCCCGTTTCCGAGATCCTGAATATATATATATATATATATATATATATATATATATATATATATATATATATATGTATATATATTTATTGCTCGTTTAAAGATATAAGATATTCGCGAACAGTATTTTTTCTAGATATATCTTACATTCTTTTCTAAAAGCTTGAATATATATGTGTGAAATTTCAGCTAAACTTTCTATACCACAGTGGCAGAGAAAACCTGGTGTTGCATGTTATCTAGGCGGTTTAATATAAATTTTGAATCTTACTGCATTTACTTGTTCTTGCTATAATTACTATGGTGGCTGAAAGGAGTTATCTCCCACCTTATGAACGTGCACAAGCAATTACAGAAACAGTAATACTAGGACAATATGTGCAGCAGTTGAATGAAAGCATCGCTCTTCCTTCCACCAAAGGGCCTTCACAGTTCTTATATTGAATCAATTCTTAGTTAGATTGCTGAACAGGCAAGAACGTTATCTATAACTTGATGTTAGATTTAATCAGTATGTAATATTTAACAAAATAAGAACATCAAAAACAATATTTTTTTTTATTAAAAATAAAGCGTCAAATATACCAATATTCCTCAATTTCTATTATGTATAACATCCGAACGGTTAATTTAATAATTAATAAACCTGTCAACAATAACAAATCTTGCGGAATACATATTTAATTAAGACATTTCCGACTTAATCTAAATGAACAACGGATTAAACGGGGCGATTTAAAATTGACTAACGTTATTGAACATTTACAATAGCGAAACGTTTGTTCTTGTTCACATTAATTAAGAATGTTCGTTTTGTGAGCACTACAGTCGATAGGGCGCGCTCATTCGTCGATTTCATGAAATCCATTAATTAATTTAAACATTCATGTTTAATTATAGAACTCTTCAATTAAAAATCCTTTTAAACTTGTTATTTTATTTGTATAAAGCATTATTGCAACGGAGATTTATAATATTAAATTTGTAACTACTGATTGTTTCTTTTTTATTTGTTGTTTGTTGTTTGAATAATAAATGGCGAATAATGAATATAATAATGAATATAATAATAAATAATATAATATAATAATCTTTTCCGTGTGGTGACAGAGTAACAATACAATTCACCACTCCCTATCTTACCCGTGGATGTCGTAAAAGACGCCCAAGGAGTATATTATGCATATAACATCTATGCAAGAGAAGGGAAACGAAATAAAACCCTATAACAATCTGTCTGACCAGCATAGTATAGTAAGGTCAATTTCCCTCCTGTTATGGAGGAGGCTTGAGCCCAACAGTGGGACGTATGTGAGTATGTATGTAATCATCACCATGCTCTTATACTAATTACTTGGGGTTGACTCAATACGTACTCTGGCTCCCTGACATCAAACCTTCATGGGAATGCAATTATTGAGCAGGTGCCATCAAATGGAGCTGGTCCTGGTCTAGGTAAAGCTGTATGGTATGTAACACCAATTCTTACATTATTCGTGGGATTTTTTTTTTTTTTGGGTGGTGGGTTGCCGTCGGTACGCTCCTCGCACCACTCCATCCGGGGCTATAGAGGGGCGTAAGCACGCACTCCTGCAACCCACCCGCGATGCACGTCGCCTTCGTCGTTGGGTCGACCACCGGAGCAGGGTGACTTGATGTCAGTGGTCGGCCCGACGGAATACAGGGGTATTTGGGGTACCCTCCCATCGACCGACGTCCCCCTTGGGGAGGACGTTGGTCTTTTCTCACGCGGTTGGCCTCTCAGCGGGTGACGGACTAATTCCCCGGTCACGCCACCCGCAACATTATTCGTGGGTTAAAGATGACTAAGGGATTTTAATATGCATACAACATCAATGGAAGAGAAAAAAACTTGAAATAAAGCTATATACCAATCCGTCCGACCAGCGTGGTATAGTAGATCAATTGCCGTGGTACTGTGGAGGAGACTCGAGCCCAGCAGTGGGAGTGAGCTATGAGCATGATCATCGGATCATGATGATGAATAATATAGATTAATATATAGTTTATTCAGTATATTTAATATATCCGTGTGGTGACGGAGTAAGAATACAATTCAGCACTCCCTATCTTGCCCGTGGATGTCGTAAAAGACGACAATGGGATATACACATAAGTTCTATGCAAGAGAAGGGAAACTGGCAATGAAAACCTATACCAACATGGCTAACCAGCATGATATATTAGGTCAAATTGCCTCCCATCGTGGAGGAGGCCCGAGCCCAACAGTGGGACGTATGTGGGCTGCAATGATGATGATGATGATTTAATACACAAAATAATTAAAAAGTATGTTGCTGTTTTCTTTATTTATTTTATTGAATGCGTAACAATGGAAATATATAAAATATTAGTATTGGTATTTTATTATATGGCTGTGTGTGGTGACGAAGTAAGAATGCAATTCAACACTCCCTATTTTATCTGTGGATGTCGCAAAAACGACTAAGGGTATATCCCTGCATATAACATCCATGCAAGAGAAGTAAAACTCGAAATAAAATCCTATACCAACATGTCTGACCAGCATGGTATAGTATGTAGGTCAATTTCCTTTCTATTGGGGAGGAGGCTCGAGCCCAGCAGTGGGACGTGTATGAGCTGAGACGACGACGACAACTAGTGTATTTGTGTAATAGTAATGAGATTATTTATAAATCAAGTGCGAACAAATTTACGTTATGCAGAATTCAGGGCCATTTAATCTCCAGTCGAATCACTCTAGTTTTGCTTATAATAATTACATACAGAATTTATTATTTTACTAATGCAGCAAAAGTAGCAGGCAGTCATTAAATTCAAGCGGCATGGGACCGTTCGAAAAACGCACTTTCTTGGAGTAGAAAGGACCTTATACACAAGTTGTATTTGCTAGGTCGTTGAAACAGATGGGCCGTTCTTAGAATTTAAGTGATATTGTTATAGACATGCTCGTAATAGCTGCTCACTTACATTAAGTTACATTCTTATGTACCTTGGAGAAACGTAAAGCCATTTCTGTGAATATCTACGCTATTATAATGCCAATCGGTATGTTTAAATATCATGCCAAATTTTTAAATAAAAGTCATCGTCATCATCATCTCCGCCCATATACGTCCCACTGTTAGCTCGGAGCGATTTTACCACGCAGTTCAGTCGTATTGGCATCGTTTTGTTTCGAAGTTGCTTTCTCTTGCATAGATGTTACGTGCATATTGTATCCCTTAGTCGTGTTTTTCGACACCCATAGGTAAGAAAGAGGGTGGTGAGTTGTATTTTATTCCGTCACCACACGGAAAAAAGATAAATAGGAGTAAACATAGAAAATAATTTGTATTTATTATATAACAATGAATATAGTATTTAGGAATGCCTTGTGAAAGTCTTAAGAATATGCGATTCGATAGACCGTAATTAGATTTTCGTGTTAGTTTTTACAAATGTGTCATAACAGCAAGCAACGTTCAAAAGAATATTTTTACGTTAAAACGTGCATCACTGAATCAGAAACTTTTAATGGTGCGACTCGTCAAAACCATACCTGTCCGTCTGCAGGATTCTGTAGATGGTGTGCAATTACACCGATCCGTAATGCGATATAAGGTAAATGAAATTATATTTAAATAATAAGTTAGTATATTTATACCTATACTAGCTGACCCAACAAACGTCGTTATTCTGGCCAAATCTGTAAAAAAAATAGAAAATTGAATTCTCTTTGAAATAAATCGCAGCGTCACCTACCGGTTCCAATTATTAATCTAAACCGAACGGTTTGGAGGTTCCGAATGGCTATTCCAATGGATATGTGAATTCATATCCATCGGAATGGCCACAAAAAAAAATCATCAAAATTGGTCCAGCCGTTTAGAAGCAGTTCAATTACAAACACACAAACAGAAGATTTATTTATTATATACATAAAATAGAAAAGGTTATATAGTCACAAAAAGGTTATATTAGAAAAGTATATATAAACTTTAAATTTTCTTAATTTTCTAATTTTCTGCGCAACTTTCTTATATTTTTTTCCGTAAAGGCCTTTTTTAAAATATTAGAAAACTTATAAAAAAAGATAGACGTAATCGGTAAAGTCCTTAGGAACGCCACAATGTCAGTCCGTATCCGGGATAAGAGTACGAAACCGATCCAGTTGCAGAAAGGCGTGAGACAGGGAGACGTCATCTCTCCGAAATTGTTCACCACTGCACTGAACTGTCTTCAAGCTCTTAAACTGGACCAGACTCAGCATCAACGGCGAATACATCACTCACTTTAGATTTGCAGACGATATCGTCGTTATGACAGAATCCACGGAGGACCTTGGCACCATGCTCAACGATCTCAGCAGGGTATCCCGACTAGTGGGTTTACGAATGATCATGGACAAGACGAAAGTCATGTCAAATGCCCATGTCATTCCTGTACCGGTCCTAGTTGGCAATGCGATTCTCGAAGTTGTCAATCATTATGTTTACCTAGGACAAACAGTCCAGTTAGGTAGAACCAATTTCGAGAAAGAGATCAGCCGACGAATCCAACTCGGTTGGACAGCGTTCGGGAAACTTAAGAGGATCTTCTCGTCCAACATACCTCAGTGTCTGAAAACACAGGTCTACGACCAGTGTGTGTTACAAGTGATGACTTACGGCACAGAAACGTGGTCCCTAAATGTAGGCCTTATAACAAGCCTCAAAGTCGCTCAGCGTGCTATGGAACGGGCTATGCTCGGGATTTCTCTACGAGATAGAATCCGGAATACGGAAATCCGGAGAAGAACGGGTGTAACCGGCATAGTACAAATAATTAGCACACTGAAGTGGCAATGGGCAGGCCACATCGCTCGACGAATCGACAACCGCTGGGGAAGAAAGGTTCTCGAGTGGCGACCACGTATTGGACGACGCAGTGTAGGACGCTCTCCCACTAGGTGGATTGACGACCTGGTGAAAGTTGCTGGGCGTCGTTGGATGCAGGCGGCATAGGACTCCACTTTGTGGCGTAATATGAGGGAGGCCTACGTCCAGCAGTAGACGGCGATAGGCTGAAATGATGATGATGATGAATAATAATATGCAAGGCATGACCTAAATTGAAAAAATAGTTATTCATGCACTATCCTTACGATTCGATGTGATAGAGGGCCGTTACGTATGCACGTTTTCTAGAGCTTGTTATTAAGCAAACTTTCCACGCGATCACTTTTCGATACTACCTGCATGAAAATAAATGTGTATGCGTACTTATTATTTTTGGTGTTACTATTAAAAGGAGTCTATATGTTTTCTGAAAATAAAATTTTACTATAATCCGACTAGCCCGGCTGCCCACAGTAGCTAATAAAAATTCAGTTTTATCTATGAAACTGGAGCCAATAATTTACGTACATACCTATGTTGTGCAATCACAAAATTTTATTGAAATTATTCGAATTTGGCCTTCGCTAAGTTGATTATGGATTTGACTACGGAGTAAGTACAAAGAGGAGCTGCTGTAATTAATATTTTATATGAAACAATGTGTGGCAGTTACAGGGGGTGAGGGGTTATAACCTGTCTCACTCTCTCCTTTATGTCCATCTACCGGCTATTAGCATGGCTATTTACCTGATAAAATACAAAACTTACAGAGAACGGACAGAGTTGACAGCAGACTAATAGGCTACGCCCACTACCTGATGTTGACGTGATGATGTCAAGACCTAGTTGAGTTACGGTGCACAGTTGCTTAGACCGTCTCCGCTTTGTACGTATATGCTCCGTGGATTTGACACAGTTTAAACTCAAAAACGATAGTTAATAATATATTATGATAATTATAGTGTGGTTGTCGATTACACCAAGAAAATACTTTAGATCTAACTGACTGCCAAGTTCTTTAGACAATCCTGATATTTATTCAGTAAGAGAACCTATAATATTCTTAAATAAAATTAAAAACACAATTTCTTGCTTTTTCTACTACAAAAATGTTTGTCACCTATAAATTTCTCTTTTTAAATTCCAGTAGTCATATTGTTAAGACAAGAAAAACTCGATATAAAACTCTATACCAATACGTCTGACCAGCGCGGTAAGTTGCCCTCTCATTATGGAGGAGGCTCGAGTCCAACAGTGGGACTTTAGTGGGCTGAGATGATGATGATGAATGAATATTGTTGGCATAAAGCTAATAACTTATAATCTATTGAATCTCATATATATATAGCAAAGAAATTGTGTCTAATATAAATTTTCATTATCGCTATTTAGATAGATAATACACAGTCAAACAGAGTTAATATTTTATTGTATTCTTTAATTTGATACAACGTGTGTTCCACTTACAATATGGAGAAAATCATTTGTTTACTGGGTCCGTAGCCAAGAAACTAACAAAAGCTACTGTTCTGTATCTACAAAAATTTACTTAATAGTATTTGGCACAGGCATACTTCCAAATGGACGGAGTTGAATTACAAAGATTGCTGAAATAGCGTGAGATGGCTTTGAAGTGAAAATAATAATAATACTTCTTTATAAACACAATTCTCTACATATCATTTTAAAACATTGGACTTTTATGATCTGTTTATACAGTAGAACCTTGATAACTTAAACCTCGATAACTTAAACCTCGACAACTTATAAACCTCTATAACTTCATAAAATGTTGTGTTCCCTTCCCCTCAGAAAAAAACCTCCAAAACCTCTTTTACTTAAAATACGAACCCTCTATAACTTAAACAAATAATTTGGGCTTCATACCTCAGTAACTCAAAGTTGTAATGATGACGACCTCTGTAACTTCAAAAATCTATCAATAGGTCATTTTAAATGAATGTGCAAACAAAAAATGTTACCTGTAAACCATTGTTATTGCTTACACATGTTTACGAAATGACTTCTCAAGTAAACAATACACTAAGATCTAAGTACAGTAACTTATTTTTATGTATCGATAGCTTTTGGCCCTCGTTCAAATTTGTTCGATATTGTCTCCCCTTTATTAAAAATTTAAAATAAAATTGATGTAAAAAGTGCGAACAGTTTGAAATAAAAGAAATACCGACTTTTTTATGTAGAATACCTGAATAAATGTATCTTTAAATGTAAAATAAAGTACGTATGTATATAATTATATATACATATTAACATTTCATTTACATTTAACTTAGCTCGTCTATCTCTATAAGTGCCTACTAAATAAAGCCTATAAACAAACCTCTGTAAGTTAAAATATAAACCTATAAAAACTCTTTAACTTAAACCCTCAGTAAGTAAAAACCTCGATAACTTCAATAATTTAACGTTTCCCTTGGTCTTTAACTTATCGAGGTTCTACTGTATAAGAAAACACTCCGAAATCAAATAAAACTTCAGGTAATAATATTCTAAAAGCAGAGCAGTAACATGTAAAAAGGTACTAACTGTACACACTTTGTTTTTTTCTACTTACACAATTTTTTTTGCCACCACTTGGTTGCTCAGCAGAATGTTTTGAAAAACATAATGTTAAATAAAGTTTTCCGTATGGTGACCGAGTAAAATATAATATGTTGCACGTTCCTTCTGCAACTCTGAACGGTTTAGGCGGAGGTTGCAGGGTTAGGAGCAAATCATATATTCTCCCAAAAAAAGTCGCCAGAATGAAGACGGTAAGGTGAATTGTAACAATTTTTAGCCGTATTGATTCATTATCTCTTACGGCTTTTACAGAAAAGTAAGGGGTAGATTCATATTATATTTTTTAATCCATGAGGGACTTTTAAACGCTTCTCGGCGTTTGTAAAATGTTGTTGATTAATAACAAAAAGATATTAATCCACCAGCCTATCTACGCCCACTGTTAGATGTACATATAGCCTCCGTAAACGCAAATAATATAATTTTCACCATGCTTGGAAGGCGGGCGATCGCAGTAGATGTTCTAATCTTCCAGGAAATGATTTGTCCATTTTACTGGACCACTAATCTTTACTGTCGTTATCAGGTGATATTTACGACTCCCATGTGAAAGTAAAGAACGCTGCACATTCTCTTTACATTTTAACGCACAGGAAAGAAATTATATCTTTTTCTCTATCATCATTTCAGCCCATATACGTAGCACTATTGTGCTCGGATCTCCTCCACTACAGGAGGGAAATTGATCTACCATACCATGCTGTATTAGCATGGGATTTTGTGTCGAGGTTTCTTTCTCTTGCTAGAGATCTGAACCGCATATTATATCCCTTAGTCTACTTGTACAACACGCAATAGGTGTGGTGAATTGTTTGTGTAGGTACAGATTTTTTTTCTATATAATAAATTATATTTTCATCTTATTTTTTGACACACGTAGGATATAATAACAACACTGCACGAAGTGTGCAAGTGTTTTTATAACCAGCTCTTTCGCTTCACGTAAGTGGTAAACATGTTTACTGCTTGACTCTATTGAAATATATCAGCACATATCGGCTGCCTACTATTGCTGAAAAGAAACTTTAGCAGAAATAAAATGCTTTAATTCTGCACAAGTTATTTGGTTGCCGTATTTACATTAAATACTTCAGATTTTTATATGATCAAAATCTATGATTCAACGTTGCGTTTTGTTTTTGCTAAAACTTAAAATATGTCCCTATGTGTTTTCGGAAGTATAAATATTGAATATTTCTATCATTAAAAAAGAAAGTTTCTAATATGACAATAAAGTCATTTCTTTAATGTTATAAGATTAACAGGACTGGTAATAGGGGAAAATTTGCTGAACCTGCTTTTAATAATAATTGTGTTCAGTACTTTTTTTTTTTTTTTTATGGGTGGTCTACGGTAAGCGCACGCGCGGTCCAGTCCGTCCGGGGCGATAAAAGGACGGCGCACGGGCCCATAACCCACCCGTACCCAACGTCACCTCGTTGTTGGGTCGACCACCGGAGCAGATGTGACTTGTCGTCGTTGTGTTCAGTACTAGCAACTACTACTACAGCTACTCGATTTTCCCCGTGTAGTTCTCGTTACGGTAAGAATACGGGGATAAAATATAGCATTATGTCATTCGCTGATAATATAATTTTACATGAATGAAATATTTTTAAAAGCTGTTCCCACAAATTCTCACGTGGACGGGTACTCAAATTCCCACGTGAACGTATGTACTACACACCCGTGTAATACCGGTTCACGTGGGCATTCGAGGAGTAAAACATGGTCTGTTTTGCTGACTGATGATGGAGCAATCGGTTAAAGAATTTTTAAAACCGGTATAATAGTTTAGGCGTGAAAGCGTAACAAACTCCTATACCCGTGCCTATATAAATTAGCTACGATATGACAATAAGATACGCTAGATAAATAACTTCAAAAGTCGTATCTCTGTTAAACGAAATCATTTTGTCATCCGTAGCTTTTATAGTCCAACATGAATTTCAATATATGACAACAGAACAGCATATATGACAACAGAATCTATTTTCCATTTCAGTTGAAGAGAAATTTTGGACTTAATCAATAATTAGGGAATTACATACTCGATCTGTATCTCGTACCTATTAGGGAAGAATGTGGCAATAGAGAAAATTCAACGATATTATTTTTTTGTGTTAATAATAAATACAAAATGTGTTAGTAGCAAAATGTAAGCGAATGTCAGATGTTTAGCTAACATCAAAGGCGATGTAATAAGCATACCTTACGGCATAATCAACGTGTTACATTTTTCTCGCGTTTCGTTCTCGGCCCTTAGTTTAGCAGTATCAAAATAAAATGCCTTCCGCTTTGGCACATTTCAACTCAGTTCCCTGCAGGTAGTCCTAACTTCAAAGCGGCTTACAAATGGACGCCCCTAGACAACATTCGCTAATTCACTTTGATGTCACCCCTCATACCCCGCGCTTTACCCTACCCCACGGCGTAACGAGAAAACACGTCTTAAAACTTTAAACTCAACATTACGTAAATTATTATTAAACGCTCTCAACAAATTTATATTATCTTACAAACAAAATTGTTTTCAAATTACTTTGTATAAGAATTTTTCTGACAGCATAAAAGCATTTCAGCTATTTCATTAATTTTAAATTTTTAATGACTGCTTCGTTGTTCTGAAGTTATAGCATACCACTGTCGATTTTGATATTACGAGGTTCACAACCACTTAGATAAAGTTAGGTATACTTAAAAACCACTACACTTTCCGTGCGGTGACGGAGTAAGAATACAATTCACCACCCAACTCTTGCCCGTGGGTCGTATAAGACAACTAAGGGATATAATATGCATATAACATCCATGCAAAAGAAGGAAAACTCGAAAATTCAAAACTCTGTGCCAATACGTCTGACCAGTGTGGAATGCGAGTTATTAGGTTAACATCCCTCCCATAGAGAAGGAGATGTCTGTGTAATAGTAATTTGTTACTGTACTTGGTATGGTGAAGGAGAGAGCTGAAAGCCCAACTATCTGAGGGTGTTTGCGAGTAATGTGTTATAATAACAAAATATATTGATAACTAGCAACCCGCCCTCGCTTCGCTTCGGTTATAGGTTATAGTCGTTTTACCCGCGTAGTTCCTGTTCCCGTGGGAATACCGGGATAAAATATAGCCTAGTTTACGCCCTGATATTATAGCTTTCCATTGGTGAAAGAATTTCTGAAATAGGTCCAGCCGTTTTGAAGATTACCCGGAACAAACAGACAGACAGACAGACAAAAATTATTTTAATTGCTATTTTAGGCATAGGTGTCGTGCAAATAACCGTGTGAGCATGAAAAAAAGCCTATTATTTTGACATTACAAACAGACACTCCAATTTTATTTATTGGTAACACCATTAAAAAATTGCTGTTATTAAATTTGCAAAACATAAACTTTGCAAGACTTACACGTAACCGCAAATAAAACACACGGAACAATATTAATATTAGCATATGAAAGTTTGGTCCACGCAGTTAATACATATTAAGCTTTCAGCAATATTGCTCTGTGAAAGGGCAGCGGTTACAACATGCTTTCATAACGTAGATTGAAAGCGATACAAAGCGACCACAAGAACGCTTTGTGGTTCATATTTTGAGTCCAGTTTTGTTTACTAAATTCTACATAATCTATTTATATACCTTGGTCATACGCTGGATCTTCTTGAGACAGTTTTGTGTGTTTAGCTTGGTTTTAATTACTGCTAAACTTAAAAGCGATGTGAATGTTTTATGATTACTGACTGCGAATTACTATTAGATATTATTTTAATTCCATCGGGTCGACCACTGACCGTAATCCACCCCAGAAAAAAAACATTTTAATTAAAAAAAATCGTAGAAACCAAGATATGACATTTTTCTTATACTATTATTCCCCTTGCAATTCTTGACCCCTCAGGAAATCGAGGAACCGAATTATTATCTAGCATTGCTAGTGTTCGCAACAATACTTCCGATATATAAAACGTCATGGTGCCATCGAGTCTCATAGCTGAAGCCCAGTGAAGAAAGTGGTCTCCGAAAGGATAACTCGCCGGGTCGGCCACGGATGTCAAGGAATTGAAACAAGTGCTTGACCTAATGGCAACGGGGACGGAAAATGGTAGGTTATGGGATCGCACGCCGCCCGTCCGTCGACCCGGATAGATTGGGCAAGGTATGTTCAGACTATAGCCTACCAAAAAAAAGAGGATAGTAGGCATTCTCATTGTGGAGAAGGCCCGTGTGTATGTGAAGGCCGGCGAAAGGAATATGTAAATCATAAAGGATTGATTTCTTGTTCGGTCTGGAGTTAAAAGGTCAGTATAGAATAGTAAAAGTGTTAGTAGAAACAGGTGAATATATTATAATATAATACTTATAATTTTTTTTTTAATATTTCGTCTTTGTATATACTTCTTGTATAAGAGCAGACATATACCACAGACTTTTGAACATATGTTCAAGTTGTCGGCGTTTTATTAGGTCTAGTAGAACATGTAATTACCGAGGAATCTACCCGCCATTTGTGAGTTAAAGGGGCTCTGTATGCAAATCGTAGATGCGCAATGTACCACAATGTTGTCAGCTATTCGCATTGTCTGGCATCCTAGTTACCACTCAATTATCTTCAGAATGTAAGGAACACCAATTAACATCCTTTTATGCTGTCCTTGCTATAGTTAAAAACGAGTTTTGCAAAACTTTGCAACTTTCATTTGCCGCTCATCAATACTTTTCTCATTACGAATGGACTTATTACTTTCGAGGCAAGGAATGACTTTTATTCCTGTGGCAGTAATATTATGTTTGCTAGTAACTTTAATGGAGCATGATCATTTGCAAGTGTCTACAGCTAGATTACGTTTTGACATGTCTTAACAAACGCAACCAGTCCAACAGGAGTTTTACTATTTGCTTTATTCATTTAAAGATTACTTTGTAAATAATGACCGCGTTTATTTAGATCCGAAATAACTTGAATTCTATTATGATAAATGATTATGTTGAATGAGTTATTTATTATTTGAGTCCATGTTTACGAGGTATGCAGTAGTATTTATGCATTGTGAAATACTTAAGTGATAGCGTAAAATACTTGCAACTACAATATATTTGTGTAAGCATTAAAAGCAAATAAGTCAGTGACAGCATAAAAGCACAAACATTTCTACGCAGGCCATAGAATAGGGAGCGTAACGCGTACAGACGCAAATAAAATTGTTAACAGATGACCTACAAATTTTAAATACTGACGTTATTTAAAAAATGTTGAAGTTTTCTTCGCGTATGTAATAATATAGGCATACCTATAAGTATAGGTATGTCATGAAGATAGTGGTAGAACCACACTGTTGACAGTTGTCTGTCTACAGCCGCGGGCCGGTCCATCTGGGATAGTATATTTGTTACTGCGCTTCGTTCAGTGAGCAAGAGAGCCGGCAACCCAACTTTCTGAAGGTGTTTGCGTGTGGCGTCTTTTGGTGATGCTTTCAGTATCACCGAAGCTCATTGCCAACATTCACACTCCTTTCACTTTCTTCACGGTAGGCAGCGGCCTAGCAAATGTCTATGAGCGACAGATCCGGTGTACTGTTAGCTAAGAGCTAACGAGCTCGTTTGCCGTCGTTTGAAATAAAAAAGTAGTTTCTGATATCCTACTAATATTTTATAAACGCGAAAGTTTGTATGTGAAGATGTGAAGATGTTTATTGCTCATTCACGCAAAAACTACTGAATGGATTTTGATGAAACTTCACAAAAATATAGCTTACATATCAGAATAAAACATAGGTTATAATTTATCCCGATATTTCCACGGGAAGAGGAACTGCCACCATTAAAAAAGTTTGCCTACCACTAGAATTACTATTATAAGTACTCAAGTGTTAAAAAAGAATATACGAGTACTTTCCCCATACATATTGGAAAGCATTTCGTTCATTTTGTTTTCAACAATATAATAACAATGTTCGTGAAGAAAAATTGTAGGTATTTTTCACACTAAAGAATTTGCCATACTGAATAACAGGATACATAGTAACAAAATACTTATACCACACATTGTTGGTGATGTTACTTTTCCAGGGCGGTGTTAGTAGCAAAGCAGGTGCCAACGCAGTTTCTATTGAATATGGCCCTATTGTACCATTATGGGTAATCGAGATACATTTAGATCGAGATGAGGTGTCGAATTTATTACTAATATCGCCTTCTATGTGTGCTATTAGTTTTTATTATTATAGTGTTTACTTAGATAGAAAAATAGCAGGAGTGTGATAGTTTTCTCGACGTTCTTATGTTCGTTAGTGTTGCATAAAATTAAAAAATTCATTCGAAAATATTGACGTCATTGCCCGTTGGGCAGTCCGGCTGGAGAGGCCTCGGTTCGGGGTGCGAATCGTGGAGGCCTTCCGGCTAGTGCTGATGCAGTGGTTGGAAAGGCGGCACGGGGTGCTCTCCTTCCGACTAGTGCAGGTGTTGACGGGGCATGGGAGCATCGTCAAATACCTGCACAAGGTCGTAAGGATGGAGAGTACACCGTCCTGCCACCACTTCGATTGCAACGAGGACACGGCGCAGCATACGCTCGAGGCCTGCGCCGCTTGGGCCACGCAGCGCCGTGAACTCGTGGCAATCATCGGTGCCGACCTGACGCTGCCGGCCATCGCTAGGGCGATGGTCGACAGCGTCGGGAATTGGGACGCGGTCGCAGCCTTCTGCGAGACAGTGATCTCGCAGAAGGAGGTGGCGGATCGCCTGCGCGAGGAGCGCAGCCTCGATGAGGAGATCCGCCGCCGGCGAATGGGGCGGCGCAGGCGCAACTACCTGCGCCTCATGCCGCCCTAGCCGAGGCCGCGGGTGACGTGACCGGGGATTAGTCCGTCACCCGGCGAGAGGCCGACCGCGTGAGGAAAGACTGACGTCCTCCCCGAGGGAGGGACGTCGGTCGATGGGAGGGTACCCCAAGTAGGGGGTATTCCGTCGGGCCGACCACTGACGACAAGTTAACTCTGCTCCGGTGGTCGGCCCAACGACGAAGGCGACGTGGTTTTCGGGTGGGTTGCAGGAGTTGCGTGCTTAAGCCCCTCTGTCGCCCCGGACGGAGTGGTGCGGAGGCGCGCCGACCGCAGCCCATCCACAAAAAAAAAAAAAAAGTGTTGCATAAAATTAAAAAATTCATTCGAAAATATTGAGTGCAAACTCAAGAAAATTATGAATAATAATGATTTCTAATGTTTACATGGGTATTACACATCTGACATAAAACTATTTTAATGGGTTTTATCACGATTATATTCACGGGAGGTCATTTTTTTATTTCCTATAATAGTTGTATAATACGAAAATCACATCGTATATGAATTGAGAATCTTCTCGATTGAGAAGATTCTCAATTCATATACGATGTGATCGTATATGAATCGTATACGATCACATCGTATATGAATCGTCGCATTACTGAGTTCAAGCCTCCAGAATAAGGAGAGGGAATTAAACCTACCATAAAAAGCTAGTCAGACGAGTTAGTATAGTGTTTTGTTTCAAGTATTCCTTTACTTATAGTGATGTTGTGTGTGTGCAGAATGTGTATAGATACCAGCTAAAATAAGGGCATTCAAAATAATAATAATTTATTTAATTAATATTAGTCTTTTTCTTTTTTAAGTCCATATACTTATTTTCTTCACTAAGATAGGCATCATATCGAATATGAACCTCCTTCACATCAATGGTAAATTGATTCACTATACCAAGCTGGCTGGCTCTCCGGTGGAGATAACATTTTTCCCTCACGGGCCACTGATGAAAAGGTCGGGTATTGGTGGTCCGTTCACTCGGTGCTAGAAAGAGGTACGCACCCGGCGGCCTGTGGACTCACTCACCGACGTCTCCCGTCACAACGGACGGATTGGACGGTGTATGACGTGTCATGGTCAGTCGTGTCCCGCCACCACAAAAAGGCACATATACCTAAATAATTATATTTCCTTCGTCATTAGAAACAATATTTGTTTACTGTAATCCCTTTAATCCATCTTAACTTCTCTACAATTCTTCAGTTTCCAGTTGACAATATTGTCATTCCTTTCTATTCCTATCCATACTTACTAATGCTTTAAACTGTAGAAGATTTAGTGGATCCATATTTCAAACACACGAAACAATCTGAAGACAGCATGTATGCAGTTTAGTATAGTTTATGGACGGAGATAACCGTTTATGGTTCTAGGCAGTTGACTATATCTCTCACAAATTCTGCTGGCTGTATGTTATGGCTTGTTATGCGCAGAACTCTCCGAATAATTTAAGAATTTTCTGATAAAATATTTAAAAAAATGGTTATAAGGTCTTTTACCGTCCTAGATTGGGATAAGGAGAGCAATTATTAATAATTAATGTTTTTATCTCAGAACGTCCTAAAATAATTACCATACGCTGAGGTATATAAGTCACACTACCGTATTGCGGGTAACCTATAATAAATATGAAAATAATTACCTTCATTATACTACTCCTATTCTAACTAAATGAGGTCGATGCAATATGTAGAATATTTTTCCATTTACCATACGGCAAAAACGAATCAAATACGGTTAGTAGAGAGCTAAAATTTGCTGAATCTGAATTTCAACCTAAGAATCCGTAACCGAATAAAAGATAATTATGTGACATAGTGGTCTCTGCTGAGGCTATATTTTAGATGTTAATATTAGGTCTTTACCTATGAAATTGACGTTATGTATGAAAAAAATTAAACGATTTTTCTCATGTATTTTTTATTTGTATTAATCGAAGTAATCACCCATGCAATCAATGCATCTTTGCCAACGCAGCGGCAGTTTATTGATGCCCTTCTTAAACAAATCAGCTGGATGGGAGGCAACAAATTCTTCAAAGGCATTTTGTACTGCCTCTCGGGTATTGAATTTCTTACCCGCCAAAAAGTTATCCAAATTCTGGAAAAAGTAGTAGTCTGTAGGCGCAAGGTCTGGTGAGTATGGCGGATGTCGGAGAGCTTCCAACCCCAGTTCTTGCAACTTGGAGACCGTCTGCTGTGCAGTATGAGGTCGCGCATTGTCGTGCAGGAGCAGCGGAGACGAGCGATTGACCAATGCTGGAGATGTGCCAGCTTCTCCATCATTGTGTTCAGTTCTTCACAGTACACATCTGTAGTAATGCTCACCCCGTTTGGTAAGAAGCTGTGATGAATCACACCGGCGCTAGACCACCAAACAGTGACCATCACTTTTCTAGGGGTAAGTTTTCGTTCAGGGCATTGTTTAGGTGCTGAACCAGGATCCAACCAACTTGCTGAGCGCTTGCGGTTATCAAACAGAATCCATTTCTCATCGCAAGTAACAATGCGTTTCAAAATTCCTTCATTTGTGTGTCTGTTGAGCAATGCAAGGCAAATCTCGACGCGTACTTCGCGCTGGCGATCATTGAGTTCGTGAGGCACCCATTTGTCAAGCTTTCTTACCTTGCCAATTTGACGCAAATGGACCAATATTGTTTTGACGCTAATGTCGAAAGCTGCTGTTAATTCAGCCGTAGATTGTGTATCATCGGCTTCTACAATCGCCTTTAATTCGTCATTATCGACCAAAGTCTTCGGACGACCGCGAGGTTCATTTTTCAGGTCGAAATTCCCAGAACGGAAGCGAGCAAACCAATAACAGGCAGTGCGTTGGTTTGTAGTGTTAGCCCCGTAAACGCCGTTGATGTTGCGTGCCGCTTGTGCCGCGTTGCTGTTACGACGATACTCATATTCCATAATTACTCGAATTTTTAACGTATCCATGATGACGAAAAAAATTGAAATGCGATGAAAACGTAACACTAATCAATAAACAAATGACTACTTTTGGAAAATGAATTCCATGTTTTAAAATAAAATTAATTTGAAATTAGAATTCTTAGCCAAACAAAAATTATTTTGATTTGAAATGGCCAGTACTGCAGAACGGCAATTACATAGGTAAAGACCTATTATATCTTATATATAAATTTCTAGCGTACGTGTGTATGTCACTGAACTTCTCCTAAGCGGCTGCACCGATGTTGACGAAATTTTTTGTGTGTATTCAAGAGGATTCGAGATGGTTTAGATTCACAATTGTACCCGGTAGGTGGTGCTGTTCGGGCAAGATAATAATATGACTTGAGAACGACTTTATCGATTTCATCCATCTTTTTTTTTAATATTTCTAATATTTAAAAAAAGCCTCTTACGAAAAAAAAATAAGAAAGTTGCGCAGAAAATTAGAAAATTTAAGAAAACTTAACGTTTATATATACATTAGAAAACGAATGTAACCTTTTTTTCAACTATATAAACTTTTTACATATATGTCCAAATCTTCTGTTTGTGTGTTTGTAATTGAACTCCTTCTAAACGGCTGGACCAATTTTGATGATTTTTTGTGTGTGAGAATTTATATCCATCGGTATATCCATTCGGAGCATCCAAATCATTCGGTTTAGATTAATAATTGGAACCGGTAGGTGGCGCTGCGATCGATTTCAAGGCGAATTCAATTTTCAATTTTTCCAGATTTGTACAGAACAACGTCTGTTGGGTCAGCTAGTCTTAATATATATATATATATAAATTACGTGTCACGTTGTTTGTCCGCGATGGACTCCTAAACTACTTAACCGATTTTAATCAAATTTGCACACCGTGTGCATTTTGATCCAACTTGAAAGATAGGATAGCTTACATCTTAATTTATAGTCGCAATATTATTTTATTGCAAATTATTTGTCTATTATTTGACATTCACAATTATCTGTTAACTCCAAACGATTTTAACAGATGGCGATATCTGTTGACTGGATTGAGTAATTAATTAATAGATGGCACTGCTATGTCAAGCCTACAAACGTGGCATATACGTTTTTAACTTGCTTCTTTACATAGATGCCATTTGTAATATGACGACCTCCATGACAGATGTTCTCCTACAGTTCCACTTAAATAGCTTAATAAAATGTAATATAACAAAAACATTAGCTACAGCAACGCGTGGCCGGGTCTGCTAGTACATTATATTTTATTTTGATGTGAAACTTCTATAGGCGAGGGAGAACCATTTTTCTCTTTTTTTTAAGGGTGGGCCTTGGTCATTGCACCCGTCGCCCGGCTCCGTCTGGGGCGACGGTGGGGCCGCGCGCGGACCCATGACCCACCTATGGCACGTCGCCTTCGTTGTTGGGCCGACCACTGGTGCAGAGTAACTAGTCTTCAGTGGTCGGCCCGACGGAATAACCCGATCGCGGGGTACGCTCTCCTCTCGACGTTCCTCCTCGGGGACGTTAGTTGCTGTCGCGCGGTCAGCCTTTCTGCGGGTAACGGACTAAATCTCCGTCCAGTCACCCGCGGCTTCGGCTAAGGCGGCATTAGGCGCAGATACTCGCGCCTGCGCCGCCCTAGCCATCGGCGGTGGGTGGATCGTCGTAGAGTCGCAATCGCAATGGTGGCAGGCTGGTGTGCTCTCCCTCCTCACTACCGTCTATAGGTACTTGGCGAAGCAACCGTGCCGCGTCAAGACCTGCACCAGTCGGAAGGAAGCACCCCGTGCATCCGCTCTAACCACTCCATCAGCCCTGGACGGAAGGCCTCGACGGTCCTGACAACGTACTGAGGCCTCTCCAGTCGGACTGCCTAACGGGCAATGACGTCTTGGCGGGCGTCGACCCGCCAGGAGGCAATCTCCTTGATCGAGACCATGCCGCCGCAGGCTCGCGTCTCCGACACCCTCTGGTAAAGTCCGGCAAGTATCACCGCCTCCAGGCGAGGGTAAACCTGATCGTTGGCGTGGCGCAAACCGTTCGTGGCGTTACGACGTTACGCTATATGATGGAATATGCGAAAGTAAACCCGATTGCGATTGTTGTAGCGTGGCATTCATACCACGCTACATATACAGTGGATTTCATTAATCACGACCTCTGTTGTAACGACTTTTTGGTTATAGCGACGACGTAGAATTTAAAGCATACTTTCGTAGGAAATTCTTATGGTAATAGCGACTCCGGATATAACGCCTAATTCGGATATACCGACTTGTTTTTATGAACTATTTGGGAAAGATTTCTATAAATTCCTTACGGATGTTGCGACTGAGTCGGCAAAGGCACAAAGTGTCATTCATAAGCTTTAACTATTATAGCTTTCTTATCTTTTGTTTATATTCGCAGGTGGTCAAATGCTTTGTTTGTGTGTAGGGTTATCTTTTGTTTACATTCGCAGATGGTTAAATGTTTATGTGTGGCGTTACTTAGCATGTGTGCGAAGTTAAAATTATGAATCAGTTACGTAGCTATTTCAAGTGAGTGAACAGTGTTTCTTAAACTTATGAAAATGGCTCCTATACATACATTTACTATCCGGTCGATGGCTCTGTACGGCGCACCGGTGTGGGCGGGGTCGCTGACCGTCCGGCTGAGGGCCCTCTTGAGACGACCACAAAGGGTCATGGCGGTCAGGGCCATACGCGGTTATCGCACGGTGTCGATGGAGGCAGCGTGCCTCCTGGCCGGAACTCCCCCGTGGGACCTGGAGGCGGAGATGCTCGCCGACATTTATCGGCGGGTGTCGGAGACGCGCGCCCGCGGCGGCATGGTCTCCCTGCAGGAGATTGGTCATTGCCCGTTGGGCAGTACGGCTGGAGAGTCTTCGGTACGGTGTCAATACCGTCGAGGCCTTCCGGCCAGTGCTGATGGAGTGGTTGGAGCGGACGCACGGGGTGCTTTCCTTCCGACTGGTGCAGGTGCTTACGGGACACGGGTGTTTTGGGAAGTACCTGCACAAGATTGTCAGGAGGGAGAGCACACCGTCCTGCCACCACTGCAGTTGCGACGAGGACACGGCGCAGCACACGCTCGAGGAGTGTGCTGCATGGGAGGGGGAGCGCCGTGAACTCGTTGCGATTATCGGTGCCGACCTGGCGCTGCCGACCATCGCCAGGGAGATGCTCGACAGCGTCAGGAACTGGGACGCGGTCGCCGCCTTCTGTGAGGCCGTAATCTCATGGAAAGAGGCGGCGGATCGTGTGCGAGTAGAGCTCCTATTCAGCGACACGTTCCGCCGCCGGCGACGCGGGCGGCGCAGGCGCGAGTATCTGCGCCTAATGCCGCCCTAGCCGAGGCCGCGGGTGATCGGACCGGGGAATTGTCCGTCACCCGCAGAGAGGCTGACCGCGCTATGGCGACCGACGTCTCAGTACGTCGAGAGGTGAGGTTACCCGAAAGGGTATTCCGTCGGGCCGACCACTGATGACAAGTCACATCTGCTCCGGTGGTCGGCCCAACAACGAGGTGAAGTGAGTACGGGTGGGTTATGGGCCCGTGCGCCGTCCTTTCATCGCCCCGGACGGACAGGACCGCGCGAGCGCTTACCATAGCCCACCCATAAAAAAAAAAAAAAAAAAAGAAACATACATTTACTGTTAAAGAAAAAGTGATTTCGGATATAGAGACCTCCGGATATAGCAACGACATTAAAGTGGTCCCTCCGCCGTCGGTGTAACCTAAATACACTGTATGTACAGTGTACATACATAAAGTCTATACGTACGTGTAGTGTGTGAGTGAGACGGAGCGATGCAATGTTGTGCACAAGCGCCTGTGCGCTATCTCTCTCGCCACACTGAGCTCGCATACCTATAGTGTATACTAATGAAAATAAATGTTTATTGAATAAAATCATCATTTTCTAGAAAAAAAAAAAATAGTTTCAAAAAACTAAAAGAATACGCTTTTAAAGAAAATCCAACTAAAAATAGAAAATATTTTTTTAAAATTTGAATTAAGAATAGTGTATATATAAGAAAAAAATATTTTTTATTGTAAAAAAAGCGTGGTTCATTGGTTTGCCTATTTGTAAATGTTTAATAAAAATGTTCACGAGCTAGGAATATAGTAAGTTGTCTCTATTATTGCCGCGGATGTCCTAAGAGACGTTATGAACCAAAATTAGGGAAGATCACTGCCACATAACTGCCACTGCAACTCGAAATAAAACCCTATACCAACACGTCTGACCAGCGTGGTATAGTAGGTCAATTACCCTTCCATTATGGAGGAAGCCTGAGCCCTACAGTGGGAGTCATATGGGCTGAGATGATGATGATGACTGCTACATATACTTTAACCCTATATACTTTAATCCTAAATTTATTTCGCATTACAGAGGATATGCGTACCGAAAAAAATAATAGAAACTTTTACAGATATAGGAGTTAGGTTTGATAGCTATATTGGTCTTTTAGTTACTTACTATCATAGAGTTAGATTGCACTTATATGGATTGTAAACGAAGAATAAGTAATTAGTAACTATGGCTCACGATAGTATAGTAGTAATACGTAATATTAAAAAAAATAAAAAAGAGGAGTAATAAAGGTATAGGGGTAAGTAAGGGGTGTATGCACCTCTATCTACACTCTGCAGAGTAATCTTAAATATGAAAATAAGTAAATTTCTTGGTAAATATTTGTTTCTTTATCATAAACATCTTGGCTCACATACATCCCTCAGCTGCTATCGAGCCTCCTCCACAATAGAAGGGAAGTTGAGCTACAATTCTATGCTGTTTGATTTAAAGTTTTACTTCGATCTATCCCTCTCTTATATAGATACCATATGTATATAATATCCCTTAGTTGTGTTTTATAATACTCACGGGTAAGATAGCCGCTGGGCTCAAGGGAGGTGGGTCGAGAGGGAAATTTACTCACTATACCAAGCTGGTCAAACGAGTTGATACAGAGTTTTATTTCGAGTATTTCTTTTCATACATAAATGTTGGATGGATATTATAATCACTTAATCGTCTTTTCAACACCTACAAGCATAAAAAGGGGTGATGAATTGTATTCTTACTCCGTCACCACACGGAAACATAGCTGTTATACTGATTGTTTATCTACGAGTAAGTTTCATAACGCCTGACTGTTGTTGATTGTAGACTTTACGATGTAAGAAGGGTAAAAGCTCTTTTATCATAATTCGAGTGTTACGATAAGGGCTTAATATGACAAGGTTCATGCAATTTATGTGTTTAAAAATATCTAGGTCACAATTTGTACGACTATTGACTAGCCACATAATGATTTTTTTATAAAGATAATATTGCGCACTTTTCCTTGGGGTGGCGGAGTAAGAATACTATTTATCACCCTATTTCTTGCCCTGTACCAATCCATCTAACCAGCGTGGTATAGTAGATCAGTTTTATTCCCATTGTGGAGTAGACTCAAGCCTAGCATTGACACGTATATGAGCTATGACCTGATGGTGATGATCGTGCACTAAGGAATACATTTCTGAATAACTCTTTAAACTGAACTTTGATTGCGGTTTCTCGAACGTTGACATTCCATTACTTGTGGATATCACCTCTGAAACCGTGGTTAACAACAACAACAACAACAACACCTCTGGTTAACAATTATATTCTTAAGGAGGTTGGCCGTCTGATAGGGTCGGTTATTAGACTATACGAAAAGTTTTGAAATATATACTATGGAAAAAAAGTAAATGCTGCGTCGACTTCAAGTAATTGGGATAAGAATCGGATGATGATTACGCAATAGAGAAGAAGAAGAATTTTATAGTGGTAGGACCACATTGTTGAAAATTGTTTGTCTACAGTCGCGGGCCGGTCCGTCCGTACCACACTCTCGCAGAAAATCAACGTACGAGTAGTAGCAATTTGTTACTGCGCTTCGTTAGGTGAGCGAGAGAGCCAGAAGCCGAAATTTCTGAGGGTGTTTATGTGTGGTGGACTTTAGTTGATACCTTTAGTATCACCGACCCTCATTGCACGCATTCACACTACTTTCACTTTCTTCGCAGTAGGCAGCGGCTTTGCAAAGGTCCATGAGCGGCAGCAACACTTACCATCAGGCTGTCTGCTTGTTTGCCACCGGTTGTAATAAAGAAAAACTAAAATTAATACTTTCATCTTAATATACTCATACAATCGATTTACTCCTACATCTATACTAATATATAAAGCTGAAGAGTTTAGTTGTTTGCTTGAACGCACTAATCTCAGAAACTATTGGTCCGATTTGAAAAATTCTTTCAGTGTTAGTTAGCCCATTTATCGAGTAAGGCTATATCACCATGCTTAGACCATTAGGAGCAGAGTACCATTGAAGAATGTTTCAAAATAGTTTCTTTTTTTTTTCATTTGAAAGCGTCTGTTGCGTGCGCTACGTAACCAGTTAAAATTTTTCAAAAATCATGTGAAACAGAATCGTAATATTAAAAGTATTTTCACCTTATACGTAAGCAAAGTCGCGGTTTAAAGTTAGCGTTTACCCAAAGTAACAATTCCATGCGGACGAAGTCGCGTGCCGAAGCTGGTTAATTATAATAGTATTGTTAGGGAAGCAAATGATAGTACAATATTTGACGCGATGGCGGTCTAGTAGTGATGTATTTACGACGCACCAACTCGACGTGTTGTTTCATCCGTGTAATTTTATCGGTATTATGATACTCTCTTCGTAATTAATTGCTGTACTATTTGCCCTATATTCTGCATGAATTAATCTCAACTACACTGGTACCAACGGTAAAGTTTGTAAAGTACCAACTTTGGCTTAATATTCTAAATATCTGCTTATTCAGTACATGGTTTATACTAAAATATTCAAATTTTAGCGTTAATCGCAATTTAATTTGAAGTTTTCAGTATTCTATCACTAATATTAATAATTTTTTCTTTTCATTTGATTACAACTTTAGCAATAAATGACAGGTTTATAAAAATATAATCAATCTTTTGATCGACAACTAGCGAATGTTAAAAAAAGAATGTCTCTACATAAGAGATCATATTTTCTCGTATTGGTTAATTACGTTAACTTGGAACGTCGTTAACTTGCTGGTATATTAAATATATTTACGTTATCCATGATTTTTATAGAACATTTTCCGGGCAAAGCCCGAAGACGGAAACGTACTTAGGCCGTAGCTTAATAAATTCTTTAGAATCTCACCTGTGCAGTTTTTGGATGACAGCGTTTATCAACGGTTCCCGCAATTGTAGCTCATAAGATTTTAATCACGGCCGCAAATTAATTAAATTTTAGCCTATTATAGTACATATATGAATGTTTATGCTGATTTAAATACGCATTTTATTCCATCTTGTAGTATACAAGAACGATAATCAGATATTATTTGAGAGAGTTGTAACGATTATTTAAATATACTGTAATATATTAACTATTCGTGTGGTGATGGCATAAGAGTACATTTCACCACTATCTTACCCACGGATATCGTAAAAACGACTAAGGGATATAATACGCATATAATATCTATGCAAGAGAAAGAAAATTTTAAACAAAGCCCTATACTAACCTGTCTGACGAGCATGATATAGTAAGGTCAATTTCCTTCCTATTGTGGAGGAGGTTCGAGCCCAGTAGTGGATACGTATATGAGCCGAGATGATGATGAATGATATATTAACAAGCTCTCACATAGAATATTAATAATTTTAAAGAGATGCCCGACTACAGACAGTCAAAACTACTTATTACAAATTTATGAAACAGTTTGCACTAAGTTATATATTGAAATCCGTGCGACATTTGTAGATAAGTACAAAGCTGTCGTTGATGCAAGAGAATTAATTTAATAAATCGTACTAAATCTTGTTACATAGTAGATAGAACCTGTTACCTTTCATTTATATATATGACAGTTTTAGTGGTGCTTAAACTTTCAGCTTCTACATCAGACGTTTGCATCGACCTCGCCTCCATATATAAAATAATTTATGACCCAATGCAATGATAAAGTATGTACTTAATGTATTCAAAAACGACATAGGCTCCCCATAAATGCTTCATCGATAAACCATAAAATGCTGCTTATATAAACATGACAGTCATCATGTCTTTCAATCTTTTTATACTTTGTTTCTTGCTGTATTTATTGTAATTTAATAATCTTTTAACATATTAGGGTCGATTCAAATCCAACAATACGACCTCTTTTTGATATTCTAGTACTAATTATGTCGCTGTTGATTCTAAAGTATATTTAACAATCATTTATATATCCATATATTTTTTTGTTATTTACTATTTTTTTTATAAATATTAATTAAATACTGTACCATGATTCCACTAAGAAACGTAAGAAGTATACAAAAAGCAAATTCTTACTAATATTATAAATACGAAAGTTAGTTTGTGCGTTTGTTTGTTACGCTTTCAAGCTTAAACCCCCGAACTGATTTCAAAAATTCTTTCACCTTTGGAAAGCTATCAGGGAGTAACATAGGCTATATTCTATCCCGGTATTCTCACGGGAATGGGAACTACGCGGTTTACCCGCTTGAACCGAAGCGATGCGAGGGCGGGTTGTAAGTCTCGAAATAAAACTTAAATCCATTCTATCTTGGAAGTACCTATAAAATATATTAATTTACTCTAGCTAGCAGGGAGAGTGACATTTAAGGCCATCTGTGTGAAGCATAGCATCAATAACTAATTAATATGATGTGTTATTCGACGTCTCAGATTGATGTTGCTTTAGGTGGTATTTTAAATAGCTAGCCGAGGCCGCGGGTGACGTGACCGGGGAATTAGTCCGTCACCCGCCGAGAGGCCGACCGCATGAGGAAAGACCGACGTCCTCCCCGAGGGGAGGACGTTGGTCGATGGGAGGGTACCCCTCAAAGGAGTATTCCGTCGGGCTGACCACTGACGTCAAGTCACCCTGCTCCGGTGGTCGGCCCAACGACGAAGGCGACGTGTCACGGGTGGGTTATGGGTGTGCGTGCTTACGCCCCTCTGTCGCCCCGGACGGAGTGGTGCGAGGAAATCGCCGACCGTAACCCATCCCTAAAAAAAGGTGGTACCTTAAATTCAAATATCCTTAGTTAATAAGCATGTCAACAGTGTGTAAAAGATATAAAATCTCAATATAATTAGTTTATGCTTACAATATAATTTTTACAGATACTAGCTGTATCTTCCCCTTGCATGCAATACCTACTACAGATACTATGTTAGAAAATTACTGTAAGATTGTCTTCTAAGAATTGCAATTCTGCAGCATTGTACTATATACCTTACTGTCACACGGCTAGCTCTCTATCACTATAAACTGCATAATCTAAATAATACAATTCTTTACTTTGTAGCCAATATAAGATGCTTGTGTGGTTGAGCTACATATGCCCCTGGTTTAACTCAAAACATGAAAATTAAAAAGTTTAGTCATGTTATTCACTTTAAAATATTACTGTGCAAAACTTTTAATCCCTTGAGGATATACGTATATCAAATAGCATCAAAAAATCACATGATTTTTATTGTTTATTTTGAATTCGAGTTTTTTTTTATTGCAAACAGTACATCTGGTGGTAAGTGTTGCTGTCGCCCATGGACCTTTGCAAAACCGCTGACTATCGTGAAGGGAGTGTGAACGCATGCAATGAGGTTCGGTGATACTAAAGGCATTACTAAAACCCATCATACGCAAACACCCTCAGAAAGTTGGGCTCCCGGCTCTCGCTCACCGATCGAAGCGCAGTTACAAATTGCTACTACTCGGGCGTCGATTTTCTGCGAGAGTTAGCCCAGTCGAATTGTTGATTGGACCCAGGAAAAATTATAAGTAGAATTTTTCCTTCGGAATTCGTTAGGGGGGGTCAATGGGAGTCTACATTTTGGTTTTCGAATTCCCAGTGGTTTTGCGTTTTCCGCCATCTTGATTTTAAGGGTGGTTTTATGTTTTATAAATAACTCGTTTATTTTCAATTTTACACGAAAAATTATCATTACCAAAGTTGTTCAAAATTAAATTTCCTACAATTTTTGTTCTCATCATTTTTTCCGTAGGATCGATATTTCTCGATTCACACCCGAAAAAAAAGTTGAAAACAAAAGAGTTATTCAATAAACTAAATATAATAAAGAAAATTGAATATGGGTTTGGTCCGTTTTTCGTCTAATTCGACTGGGCTAATTGTGGCACTATCCCGGACGGATCGACTCGCGGCTGTAGACAGACAACTGTCAACAGTGTAGTAGTACCACTATTAATTTCGAGGGTATTATTTTATTGAGAAATTTTCGTGTGGTGACGAAGTAAGAGTACAATTCATCACTACCCCTTTTTTACTTATGCGTGTCGTGATTAAGTTATGCAATATACATATAATGTCTATGCAAGACAAAGGAAACTTGAAACCCTATATCAACTAGTCTGGCTAGCGTGGTAGGTCAATTTCTCTCCTATTATGGAGGAGGCTCGAGCCCAACAGTGGGACGTATGTGAGCTGAAATGATGATGAATGATGATGAATCATCACCATGCTCTTATACAAATTACTTGGGGTTGACTCAATACATAGTAAGGTCAATTTCCCTCATTGTGGAGGAGGTTCGAGCCCAACAGTGGGACGTACATGATCTGTGATTATGATGACTTTACCCTTCTGTCTTTTATACGACAGCCATTTTAATACAATAAGACATCACTCAAGGTTATAATTTCTGTGGACTATCAGTGGATGTACAAATAAAGTCGATTTTTTCAAATTAATATACTTCTAATTTCAAGAAATCATTCATTTAAGCAGGCTACATTTTTCACTTAGCCCACACGCAAACTTCTTTGCGGTTCAGTTTACAAATGCCTTTGTTTGGCATTGACGCCCGCGGGCTGTCATCAACCGTTACGGGTTGTTGACCATTTCCGCGTAGCTTTGTTAATTTTATATTGCCCTAGATACGTCCTTGAGAAACTCTCGCAACAAATATATTTTATTGCTGTGAAATAAATTACCTTATAATAATGTAAGCTGTCTGTGATATGATTTATTTAGAGCTTTTGAAGAATTTATATACATAATTATGATATGCAATGCGATATAAATCTATACCAATAAATAAAATTGGAGTGTCTGTTTGTAATGTCAAAATAATAGGCTTTTTTCATACTCACACGGTTATTTGCACGACACCTATGCCTAAAATAGCAATTAAAAAATTTTTGTCTGTCTGTCTGTTTGATCCGGGTAATCTTCAAAACGGCTAGACCGATTTCAAAAATTCTTTCACCAATGGAAAGCTATAATATCAGGGCGTAAACTAGGCTATATTTTATCCCGGTATTCCCACGGGAACGGGAACTACGCGGGTAAAACGACTATAACCTATAACCGAAGCGAAGCGAGGGCGGGTTGCTAGTTTATACTAAATTAAGACCTTGATACTTCATCTTTTTCATTCATCAGTCTTATTTTAAAACTAGCAACCCGCCCTCGCTTCGCTTCGGTTATAGTCGTTTTACCCGCATAGTTCCCGTTCCCGTGGGAATACCGGGATAAAATATAGCCTAGTTTACGCCCTGATATTATAGCTTTCCATTGGTGAAAGAATTTTTGAAATCAGTCCAGTCGTTTTGAAGATTACCCGGAACAAATAGACAGACAGACAGACAGACAAATTTTTTAATTGCTATTTTAGGAATAGGTGTCGTGCAAATAACCGTGTGAGCATGAAAAAAGCCTTTTATTTTGACATTACAAACAGACACTCCAATTTTATTTATTGGTATAGATATAGATGAAGAGATGAAATTTCTATCACTTGCCCACAATAAATAAATATACCGCACATTACAAAAAAGGAAACAACACGGGATATAAACAAGGTGGATTTTTTTTTTTTTTTTATGGTTGGTATATGGTAAGCGCACGCGCAGTCCAGTCCGTCCGAGGCGATGAAAGGACGGCGCGCGGGCCCATAGCCCACCCGTACCCACGTCACCTCGTTGTTGGGCCAACCACCGGAGTAGATGTGACTTGCCGTCAGTGGTCGGCCCGACGGAATACCCTTTCGGGTAACCTCACCTCTCGACGTGCTGGGACGTCGGTCGCCGTCGCGCAGTTAGCCACACTGCGGGTGATGGACAATTCCCCGGTCCGATCACCCGCGGTCTCGGCTAGGGAAACAAGGTGCAATAGGATATAAGGGAGTTTTTTTTTTGGTTTGAATTCAAATGTACTTCAAGTCGTGGTGTACGGTATATTAATTAACCTCAGGAAAATATTGGGTCTGCATTGCTTTCTTTTATTTTAAAATAATAGTGAATTTCTGCCATGTATCGCCTAATCCGATAAATTAATTCACCAGTCTATCAAAGTGAACTATTGATATAGTAGAAAGATAGAGCTCCACAATCTCCACGCTTGGCTCTCAGATAATAATATAAAGTCGGCGTTTCTAAATTTCATATGCGAGATAAGGAGGTGGACTAAAATCTCATGTCTTGTGTGGCTCAGTTTTACTTCTTCTTAGTTTTTCTTTAATCTGAGACTATTATGTGTTGTTTTATACTGAAATCATTTAATTCTCCATTTATCGCCAAAAATGATTATTTATTTAGAATATTATAATAACAGTTTAAAAAAGTCATGTTTAGACAGCATTCAGTCATCTCACAAATCAAAGTAATTTATTTAATCGAAGACGTCAGCTATTGGAAAAGTGAACAATTTTATCTGAATCTATCTTTTAAAATAGCGGGCGCTCGTGAGATCCGGACTCATCTGGAAATTGCAATTCTGTTTTAGACTAGGGTTGGCAAGAAACATTTCAATTGCTTTTCGACATATTTGTTGGCTTACATGAGTTTTGATACACTAATTCAATTGAAATTATGTATTACGTACAATTCATTCGTGGGTACATATTGTTGATGTTGTAGTTTCATTATTATCATCATCAGCTCATATACGTCCCAATATTGGGCTCGAGCCTCCTCCACAATGAGGGAAATTGACCTTACTACATTATGCTGGTCAGACAGGTTGGTATAGGGTTTTATTTCGAGTTTACCTTCTCTTGCATAGATGATATATGCGTATTATTACCTTAGTCGTCTTTTACGACATCCACGGGCAAGAAAGGGAGTGGTGAATTGTATTCTTAAACCGTCACCACACGTGTAGTTGTAGTTTATTTTAAACTAGCAACCCGCCCTCGCTTCGCTTCGGTTTTAGTCGTTTTATCCGTTTTACCCGCGTAGTTCCCGTTCCCGTGGGAATACCGAGATAAAATATAGCCTAGTTTACGCCCTGATATTATAGCTTTCTATTGGTGACAGAATTTTTGAAATCGGTCCAGCCGTTTTGTAGATTACCCGGAACAAACAGACAGACAGACAAAAATTTTTTAATCTGTATTTTAGGCATAGGTGTCGTGCAAATAACCGTGTGAGCATAAAAAAAGTCTATTATTTTGACATTACAAACAGACACTCCAATTTTATTTATTGGTATAGATGAATTCAATCATTTACCAGATCAAAAAGCAGCCTCCAAAGAAGATTCTATAAAAGGAAACTCGGCAGACTCGTTGTCTTAGATACCCGAAAGAGCAAGCTGTCTTGCGGGTCGCTGATATTGATCAGTACCTACTCACGGTGCTAAGGGGTTTATTTAAAAGCAGTAAAAGCTGACGCATGACGGGATATTGGCTCTTATTAGCATAATTGCAAAAATATTATTGCATAACAGCATAATAGTGGCAGGGCCATACTGTTGACAGTTGTCTGTCTACAGCTGCGAGCCAGTCCGTCCGGGCACACTCTCGCAAAAAATCGACGTCCGAGTAGTAGCAATTTGTTACTGTGCTTCGTTCGGTGAGCGAGAGAGCCGGAAGCCCAACTTTCTGAGGGTGTTTGTGTATAGTGGGTTTTGGTGAAGTCTTTAGAATCATCGAACTTCATTGAACGCATTCACGCTCCCTTTACTTTTTTCGCGGTAAGCAGCGGTCTAGCTGCGCCCCTGGTATTACAAAAGTCCATGAGTGGCAGCAACACTTACCATCAGGTGTACTGATTGGTCGTTTGCCACCGTTCGCAATAAATAAAAAATAACTGAAGTCTCGTCCCTGACATTCGTAATGGGTATGGTTACACCATAATACTTATGAAAGCAAAAAAGGAGGTTAACTATGAATTTGCCTAAAATGAAATTAGTGCCCTCTTCACACCTCAACTGACGTTTAATAATTTGCTCAAGAAAATATCTTACAACCCTAATGATCATGAGGTATTTTATTGCTCGCTTCATTAAGCAAAAAGTATGCTGATGTTACGATCGAGGAAAACAACCATTTAATTAGCTTAAGTAATTGCTAGTATCTGGACCCGTAACTTTTCCCATTCCAAATAAATCCTTTAACTACTTGAATAATGTATGAAAGATTTTCTGCAACTTCACAGATTGGAATCATTTGTAGCTGCTAAGTGTTTTGCTTTTATAATTTGTCAGATTGCAGGTGTCTGCCAAATAATTTTCAAATTATTTTAAGGGAGACCAGCTCAAACTTTTAATACTGGTGCTTGAAAAACTAATTTATGCTTTTAGCATTCGGGATTTCCGATTTACAAAAATTTACTGTTTACCAAATTTCATCATAGTTACAGCTCAGCACTAATGGGCTCGGGCCTCTTCCACATTGAGGGGGAAATTAATCTAGGTCAGGCGGGTTGGAATAGGATTCTTATTACCAACTTTTATTTATTATTCTTACCAAGTTATATTGTCTGTGTGAAGAAAGGTTGGATCTTTTTAAATGAAACTACGCGTTGACAGAATAGAGGCATTTGTCATATTCTGTACCATATTCTAACAGTAAACTTTCTATCTCTGTCACTGTGTCACTCTATCAACTAACTTGATGTCATTCGAGATCAGACTGTGACTGGGCAATATGTCCTGTGTAATGAGGGGTTAAGAATACATACATTGTTTCATAAACCCTCGCTTTCCCAAGGAAGATGGAAAAACTGGTTGAGTAATCAGAAGCCGTGAAAATATTAACAGCAAATATTAACAGCAAATATTAATAACACTGAGGGTGACGATTATGGTCCTATCCCCCTATGGGAATCGCATGTCCAATTTGATGATTCATTCAACATCATTTTGGCTTATATACGTCCCACTGCTGGGTTCGAGCCTTCTTCACAGTAAGAGGGAAATTGAACTTACTATACCATGCTGGTCAAACAGATTGTTCAATGTTGAGCATGCTCAATGGATATCAATAGAATTATGGATGAAAAGAATATTTTATTACATTATTTTAAATAAATCTGTTAATTTACATTTTATGATATTAAATTTTTATTAAGTTTTTAAGATGTTACACATAAAATTCATGCTATGAAAATCCTTGAAAAAAAAGGCGGTGGAAAATACTTTTTAGATAAACTTTCCTTAAGAAAAAACAGTAACTTAGTTATCTCAGCAAAAAGTTTTAACGACCTATGTGTGTCCCTTGCGATGAAACGTAAACTAGTCATCGTAGCTAAATTGTTTATTGTGCAAAGATTTAGTGGCCTTTGACGAAATACTTGTTTTATTTTCGAGGAAAAACTGGTAAACATGAAATTGTATATTATGGGTATATCAAATACTTCGTGAGATATCTGAGATTCTTTACTTAACAGACGTGAACTTCTTTTGAGTTTGATTAAGAATTGTTAACATAAAATAATTCTTCTAAATTTTCTGATTTAATAGTAAAGCGTAAGATATATCTTAGACTGAAATCACGTCTATTTAGTCCTAATATTTTCTATTAGTTTTTTAAATGACTACACTAAGATATTAACATAATAAAAAAATATACCCACTTCAGAATCAGAATATTAAATTTCAAGTCTATGAATCAGATATTCTTATATGGCAATTGAATCTATTATTATCGGCGCTGCAAGTCATTACTTAGATCAATGCTATTATGGCCTTTTTTTTGTGGGTGGGCTGCGGTTGGCGCGCCTCTGCACCACTCCGTCCGGGGCGACAGAGGGGCTTAAGCACGCAACTTCCGCAACCCACCCGAAAACCACGTCGCCTTCGTCGTTGGGGCGACCACCTGAGCAGGGTTACTTGAAGTCAGTGGTCGGCCCGACGGAATACCCCCTATTGGGGTACCTCCCATCGACCGACGTCCCCCCCTCGGGGAGGACGTCGGTCTTTCCTCACGCGGTCGGCCTCTCGGCGGGTGACGGACTAATCCCCGGTCACGTCACCCGCATGCTATTACAGCCTGATGTAGTCTGTGCAATCTAATTTTATCGAATTGCAAAACTCATCCAAATTTTTAGCAACACATGTCTAAGCATGACATTTGAACGTTATGTAGAAGATTTTACGGTACAACTATTTCTCTTGACTTCCCACGTTGACTTTTAAGGCACGTTTGTTGCTAAGAAATTTCGCTTTAAATTCTCATTTCGTTAACAAAATGTAAACAGAAACTTCTGGGTGAAGGCGTCGGGCGTAGCGGGAGGAAGCTCGCCCCGTTTGCGTTCTTCCACTGATATAATTGAAATTTTGTTCAACGCCAGTGCTTCGCTATCTGTCCCTTCATTTATATCGTAATAGGAGTGTGCTAATAAATTTTCTTAGTCTGTTATTTTATTTATTATGATGGATACTTTTGGCTACCGTTTGTCTTGGTTATGAATTAGAATGACGCGTTTATGCGTCTTTTTATTTTCTCTTCTTTTCATACCATATAAGTTCCAATGTTAGCCTTGGGCCTTATCGGATTGCTACAGGTTGCCATAACAAGTTATTCCTCACTTGCATGGATGTTAAATGCATATCATATTCTAATCATCTTTTACGTTCGCAAGAAATAACTTGGTGCATTTTTTTACGCAATCCCCACATGGTCTAGAATTTTACGTAGACTTCAGCGATTGACATACTGTAAGACAATTTTTACCTATATTCTTTAGTCTTTTAAATCAATAATATCTAAAAACTCGTAATAATTTTTGCGAACTTCAATGTGGAAGACAGACAGACAGACATCAAAAGATTATATAAATCGCGCATCGTACTATCGACTGAAACTACTAAAAGTATTTTCTACAGAATATTTGGTTTCTCTAAAATTAAAAATGTCAGCTGTGTGTGAGATTTTTTTCTGCTCCTATTATTGGAAACAAAATTATATTATGCTGTGAATGTACAAATGTAACTACAAACGGTAGCGGCAACCAAGTCAACACGAAATTAAAATGTATAATTGATTTTTGCCAAATTTTTGCGTGAAATGAATTTTGATTATTAAACTAGGTATTAAACTAGGTAAAAAACTAAACTACATTCAGGCTTTAGGTAAATTGCGATTTTGATTATTATATGGGGCTCACCATTGTAAATATAATTCAATAAAAATTTCTGATGTTTACGCGAGTATTGCACATTTTAAATAAAACTGCAAAGTCTTCGAACGTCGGGTAATCAAAAATCAAATACAAACGCGATAAAATCCGTAAAGTAGTTTTATTTAAAATAAATAAAAATTGATAAAATTTTAGATTATAATGATATCTGATGTTTACGCGAGCACTACACATTGTAAATATAACTACTTTTACGGATTATATCGCGTTTGTATTTGATTTATGATTGCCCGACGTTTCGAACACTTTGCAGCATAAACGGTCACGGGCGGATTAAGGTGTCTCACGTCCAACAAGTAAGCGTTATTATAGACATTTATAATTATCTACCCGATACAAAAAATTAGTTATAAATTTATTAAATTGTGACCCACATTTTAGTACAAATTTATTGCCAGTGTAAGAAGAAAATGATTCTATATGAAAAAATTATATTGTTTATAATAATAATAATAATAATAATAATAATAAATATTTATTGGATCGAGTAACAATGACTCATTATGTGTTAGTACGACTTACAACTAGGTTAGTAAAGATACAAAAACATTCAAACACATAAAAATAATACACATACAGAAAATAAATAAATAGTAAGTACACACACTACATTTTACATTTGTCACCGCTGCGACATCCCATGGGAGACGGCACTACAGCGACTTAAATAAATGCAATCAAGCCTGCTCGCAATCATGTTCAGGATACTGTTGGAGCTGGCCCGCACCCTGCGCACCAGAGAACCGCATCTCTTTCGCATTGTAGCGTAGAAGCAATCTACGTGTGCGTCGGCGAACATTCCTGATGCGCTACAGAAGCGGGGCAACCCCACCAGCACCCTGAACGCATTGTTGAATTGCACACGGAGTGCGTTGTAGGATACCCGCGAACACCTAGCCCACAGGCTGCACGTGTAAAAGGTTGTACAATAAGCTCGGAAGAGTGTGATTTTGACATTCAGTGAACATCGTGCAAACCTGCGGGCCAGCATGTTCGCTCTGATCGACAACGCCCTCCGCTCCCTTTCTATATCGTCATCGTCTTTGAGGTCAGGGGTCAATATGTGACCAAGATATTTAAACTTAAAGACTCTTTGCAATGGTATACCATTGAGTATTACAGGTGGTATTTTATCAAGGGTTTTACCCCTGGCCTCAAAAACCATGACCTCTGACTTTTTGCAATTATATTTCAAGCCATGTGTCTTAGCGTATCTTTCACATATATCTATTAATTTTCGTAAGCCACAGACTGATGCGCTCAGCAGCGCCATGTCATCAGCGTAGCTGATATTATTGACGCAAATGCCGTCAACATAACAACCGACTCTAGCGCTACTGAGCTCACCAATTAGCTCATTAATGTACAGATTGTAAAGCGTTGGTGAGCTCAATCCCCCTTGCCTCACCCCGCATTCCAACCTGTACGCATCAGATAATGACCCAGCCCATCGTACATTATTGATTTGATTTCCATACCAGTACTTAAGGATGTTTACTAATGCAGGTGGTAACTTAGTATCGTCCAACTTTCTCCACAGCATGTCGTAAGAAACCAGATCAAACGCCCTAGATAAATCCAGGAAGCAAGCATAAATGGGCGTACTGCGTTGCGTATAATATGTGACAGCATGCTTTAAACACAATACGGCACTCTCCGTAGACAACCCAGGACGGAACCCAAACTGGTTGTCATAGAAGTTTGTGCACTCATTGAGATGTGTGTTCAGCATACCGTCAAACACCTTCGCTATCACGGTAGCCAGCGAGATGGGTCTATAGTTATCGCTGTCAGCCAGATCACCAGTTCTATTTTTCGCGATACGGACTACAACTGTCTTTATCATGTCAGCCGGCAAGTAACTATGACTCACACAAAAGCTAAAAAACATAGCAAGAATCCGTGGTAAGTGTGGTCCAGCATATCGGAGGTGCTCAATACTGAGACCGTCATGGCCAGGGGATTTGCCTCGTGACATGGATTGTATAATTTTGGCAATATCCTTGGATTTAAATTTTATTCCAACTGGCCCACCGAGCTCAATATCGATTTTTATGGTTTGGTTTCGTTTATGGTTAGTAATTATTAATTATTAAATTTGTAGCAATTATTGTTACAATTTGTTGATTTACAACTAACAAAACTAATATACTGCCACCGGATCGGAACGCGGCCACACTGAGAAAGATCCGGCAAGAAAACTCAGGGGACATGATGCTAAATTAATATTGATTTTTAATTTTAGATGCGACTTACTTTGTCTTACTAAAAGATTTTTGATTTATAAAATTATCTTTAACTATTATTGCTACTATACCCGTGACCATGAATGCTGCAAAGTGTTCGAAACGTCGGGCAATCATAAATCAAATACAAACGCGATATAATCCGTAAAAGTAGTTTTATTTACAATTTTAGATTATATTTTTTTGTATTTGATAAGACTACACTTTGACGCAAATAAACTCAACTTTGCCATTTCATCCGACTAGCAATCTGGTAAAATAAGGTTTTCGTTCTTATTATAGATAAGCTTGCGTCTGATGATTAGACATACATGCGTTTAGAAGGAATTTCTGTAATTTTTTTTTGTACTCTTAAGAGCATAATAAACTTCAATATTGACAAATGGTGCTGAATTGTTGATTATTCATTTAAATTAAGGTTATCTCACAAAAACAGTTTGATTTGGGTTACATGAAGTTGGGTGATAAGGGTCGATCGAATGATCTCAATTGCTTTGTAATTCTGACGAAGCATTTATCTGTTTTATTGCTTGTTTAAATGTATATTTATACACATGTATATTCAGAAATGATCCGATAAGTTTATACACTGCACAGTTGCGCTTTACACTTAATTTTTTTCAGAGTAAAAATATTATTATCATTATTGGTATCTCCGTTTTAATGGGATTTTCCTAGGGAAGATACTCGATACTTTGGATGACTATATATGGGGATATGTATCCAACACGCAGGGGCCTTTGGATTAATTTAATCTAAAAATTAGATGGAACGTCTGCTGATGACACTCCACGCCTGCATATAACACTCGTGGATTACTTATAGGTGTAAAGCTATAGCGTAATTAATGACTAGATACAGTCATTATCTCAGATATTAGTATCTAATTATAAGATTGGAAGTTCGATGGACTGGTTTAATTGAAAAGTATTGATATTTAATCTGTCGTCTGCCTTCAATCCCCGTCCTTATTGTTATTTATATTAAGATTTTTTAAGGATTTTATTATTAAAATTATTATTTATTCGGAGTGAAAATATAATTCTTCATCACCCATCTCCCCCGTGGGTATTGTAAAAGTCCACTTAGAACTATAAATATGAAGATATCCTATCGGACTAGCGTGGTATTATAGGTCAAATGTCCTCCTATTTTGGAGGAGACTCGAGCCCTGTAGCAGAACGTATATGAGTTCAGATGAAGCTCATTCAAAGCTGATATGATTACATATCAAAATTAATAACAAAGGAATACAAGATTATATTTACACCTTAATAGTTTATTAAACTACTACATATAGGCCGTCTTATTATATGTGAATTATTGTTAGTTTTTCATCTGTAAGCTATATTGTTCTTGATACATGTCTAAATGTTGAACATTCAGTTGATATCAAAGGGGCACACGCTACATAATACCAAAATTGCTCAATTTCCTGCCGCTAGTCTTAACTTCGCGTAACGTCTTTATGAAAACTTTAACATTTTGCCTTCAAAGAAAGCAATTAGTTTTTATATTATCTTTCGCCGTTTACAAGTATAACATGAGATAACGACTGCCTCGGGATATTTTGCGTGAAAATTTGTATTGTCCTTAAGAAAAAAGTAATTTAGATCATTCTTCAGACTAGGCTGAAAAATAATTGGCCTTTACTGAAATAATTTTTGTGAAAATTCTAAAGTCAAAGTTATAAATGAATTGCTTATTTTTAAGAATTGTGTTTATTTCATCACTATTATTATAAAAAAGTACATTATAAAATCCCATCCCATTGACTAGGTAAACAAAAGTATGCCGTAATACTTACATTATAAATATTACAAGTGCCTACCTGTTACCATTTACTGATATCGAGCGAAAATAGGCAAAAAATGGCGTTTTTTGTATGGGAGTCCCCTTTAAATATTTATTTTATTTTGTTTTTAGTATTTGTTGTTATAGCGGCAACAGAAATACATAATTTATAAAAATTTCAACTGTCTAGCTATCCCGGTTCTTGATATACAGCCTGGTGACGGTTCTTGATATACAGATGGACGGACAGACAGCGAAGTCTTAGTAATAGGGTCCCGTTTTTACCCTTTGGGTACGGAACCCTAATAAGTGATGTAATATATAGATAACGTCGATGCAAGGATAAAGCAAACTCGAATAAACTCGAAAGATAACGTCGATGCAAGGATAAAGCAAACTCTTGTCCAGCGTGGTATAGTAGTAGTTTCCTTTCTATTGTGGATGAGGCTCCAGCCCAGCAGTCAGCCGTATATGAGCCGAGATGATGATCCAATATTTTTTGTGACCAATTTGCTGTTATACTATCAAGTGTAGTATCAGTTGATGTCGACAACGCCTCATTGCTGCGCAAGAGACAGCTGACATCATTACCCTGCTAGGATAGGATTACTTGGGGTCGACTTAATACATACTCTTGTTTCATATTGTATTTTGTAAAAATTATTGGCAATAGGTTTATGGACGCCTGCCTACCTGATGTCAACCCTCTTTGGGAATGCAATTGTCGACTAGACGGCATCAAATGGAGTTGTGTGCCTACTCGTGAATCTCGATTCCAATCCTAAATCCAATCGCAGCTCGAATTTGAGCTATTTGGTACTCTTGAAAGCGACACTAGCGCACGATTGGAATCAAATTTGGTGGATTTTTTTAAACTAAATGAATTCGACTTTCGTCGATTAAGTCAAATATTTGCTACTCCCGACGTGATTTTAGCGTAGTTTATAATCGTTAATGTTGTACAAGTTCAAAAAAGCGTCTTTGTGGTGATCAAGTTCGGTAACGTTATTAATTTAAAGTACTAAAATACGGCACATTTGGTGAAAATAACAACGACAAACGCGAAAAATTCATTCTCAATTTTGTTTAAGAGTACCAAATATAAGTTGGGTGAGATTGGAATTGAATCGGATTCGAAATTAAAATTGATTTTAAAGGTATTTTACTAGTCTATGTAAAGATATTAGTCGTTTTTATGACACCTACGAGCATTCGTAGTCGCTTCCATAGATATATACGTTATACATGCTGATAAATGCATTTGACAAATTACTTTAAGAAGAAAATACATTTAAAACTATGAGAATTTATCAAGAACTGGATTAAAGTTAGACTATAACTAGGCTAAAGCCGGTTCACGGGATTCATTCTATCAAGTTTTTTAGTTCACGTTGTCCCCTCAGTGCCCTAGTTAGTTGGATTATTAAGCCTATTAACAGTTGTTAACTTAGGAAGTGTAGTTTTAAGTAGAGTTTGAAAGCTAAACAGAAAATATAATTGACAATATGTTTTAGGAAGTCTGTAAAGAGAAGTATATTATAGTTTTTGATTTGTATATATACAATAAATTTTTAACGTCCATATCTATATATGTATATAAAAGAAAGTCGTGTTAGTTACACTATTTATAACTCAAGAATGGCTGTACAGATTTGGCTGAAAATTGGTGGGGACGTATCTTAGAACCAGGGGATGGACATAGGATTTTTATCCCGTTCTTCTTCTTCTTAATGGTAATGAGCTACTTTTTATCCCGTTCGATCACGTTCCCGTGTGACGTGACATAAAATTTCAAATAATTTTTTTTTGTTTCTGTTTGTCCATTGGGACAGCCAAAGGGGTCAAATCGCATACAGCCAAGTCTCATACAATTTGCTTCATATTATTTAACATTTCTTTATATAGAATAGCTTATTTATAGTCATGTCCGTCAGTAAGTCAAGTCGTTACCCTTAATTAGGTGCTGAAAACCTATTTAAATGATTTCTCTGGGAATTTCGGCAGAATATGAAAATACACGTAAACCACATTATATCCCATTCAACACACTTCAGCACCTTAACTGTATTATATTACATAAAATATCAGCAAAATTATTCAATATAACACTATAAAACACTAAAAAATGAATACAATAAAAGAGCTTAACATGACATTTCCATATTCGGGCCGAAACTCATGTCAAGGATTCGGAGCGCTGTAAAACCTTAGCTATTGATTTAATGAAAAAATGTTGTTTACAAAAGTTGTTCCTTAAGAAACGATCTACAAAAATGGTCTGATATAATTTTTTCGTAGAATGATCAATAAAAAGATATATCGAAAAATATAAATTTATTTCTCGAATTTCTGAACATTTTCGCTTAAAACTTTTTTATTTATAGTTCTACTTTCTAAAAGTTACCGAAGCAAAGTTGTAGAGAATTTAATTTGCAACAAATAGTGTTAACAATTTTTTTTTATTAGATAAATAGTTTAAGAGATATATCGTAAAAACCATTTCAACCCCTATTTTCAAGATGGTGGCCGTGGGACAAGGGTGGCAATCCCACAAACTTGGTTTTAGCTTTACACTGAGACCCTCCCCCCTACACATCAAAAAAATAAAATTGCGTCCTCTAAAAAACGCAACCCCAAATGTAACTTTTCAATGGACTAATACGTAATAACAAAACGCAAATGACAGCTAAACGTAGTTTTGTCTAATTATAGTTAATTATGTTTGAAAATTTGATAATTTTGTCAGAAATCAATAGTCAGTAATTTGTATTCTCTTTGAATCAAATATTCGGCAATTTTGAAAATATATTTACGAAAAAAATTATGGCGGTACGAAGTTCGCCGGGTGACTTAGTTGATGATAAATCAATATGAAAATTTAGGCATATTTTGACAAAACGTTAACTTATTTGTTGATTCATTGTTTACTAAAAATAATAACTGTTTAAAAAAGAACACAAAACAGTCATGAGGGCTATCGACAAAAGTGAATACTTAAAACTACGAACAAATAGATATTATTTAAATAAAATTTTTGATTTTAAATTAATATTTATAAACTTAAATTTTTATATTTACCTGGTTTGGAGTTCTATCGGCACAGATATAGTAACAGTGATATAGTTACTGATTTTCCGTGTGGTGATGGAGGAAGAATACAATTTACCAGCCCCTATCTTGCCCGTGAATGGCGTAAAAGGTGACTGAGGGATATAATATGCATATAACATCTATGCAAGAGAAGAAAAACTCGAAGTAAAACCCTATACCAGCCTGTCTGACCAGCATGGTACAGTAAGGTCAATTTCCCTTCTACTGTGGAGGAGGCTCGAGCTCAACAATGGGACGTATATGAGCTGAAATGATGACATGGCTACAGGTATTGTGTAAGCATTAACACGACACATAATCGTGTCTATGACGATTTACATAACTTTACTTCCCAACTAAACCTGCCTTCAGATATTTTCACTTCAAAAATGTTACTATTTACTTCTTATCAATATCATCATCATTGTCGCAGCTCACATAGGTCCTACGGTTGGGTTCGGGCCTCCTTCAAAATGGGAGGGAATTTAACCTACTATACTGTGCTGGTCAAACATATTGGTTTTTTTTTTTTTTTTATGGGTGGGCTATGGTAAGCGCACGCGCGGTCCAGTCCGTCCGGGGCGATGAAAGGACGGCGCGCGGGCCCATAACCCACCCGTACCCACGTCACCTCGTTGTTGGGCTGACCACCGGAGCAGATGTGACTTGTCGTCAGTGGTCGGCCTGACGGAATACCCTTTCGGGTAACCTCACCTCTCGACGTCCTGGAACGTCGGTTGCCGTCGCGCGGTCAGCCTCTCTGCGGGTGACGGACAATTCCCCGGTCCGACCTAGTGTTGCCCAAAAAAGTCTTGGTCTTGCGGTCTTGGTCTTGGTCTTGCCAGAAATGCGAGACCGAGACCAAGACCAAGACCGCTTAATTTTTGCAAGACCAAGACCAAGACTGGCCCTGCAAGACTTGAGCAAGACCAAGACTGGGCCTGCAAGAGTCTCGCGGTCTTGCATTTAATTCAAATCACCATTTCAGCTTATATACGGTTGAGCTCGTGTCTTCTACATAACAGGAGGAGAATCGGCCGTGGCCGGAGGGGAATCGCCACGGTGACCGGCCGTGTTGTTACAGGTCATACATGTCAAGTTTTCCTTCTCTTGCACCGATGTTATATATTATAGCCCTTAGTCGTGGGTTCGCAGTCACGGGTAAAATAGGGGGTGATGAATGATATTCTTACTCCGTCACTACACGGCAAATCAAATCAGTCTTGAGATATCCATCTATTGGCCAATCGATTCCCAATGTTGGTGTTGGCTTTTCAGAATTACTCTTCGGAAAGGCTTAAGGACAAAAATACCGTAATCACGAGAGTGCTCTTGCCCATTATACATATTTATATATCCGTTTATTCATTAGCCCAACGACGTTCACTGTTGGACATAGAAATATGCCTACAATTAATCTATATAAATGTCCATGTAGGGACAGAGTATGATCACCATCAGGCAGTATATGAAGCGTTGCTTCCAACGCTATTTTGCCTCTGCCACGACTCACCCCAATCCACTAGTGGTTGGGGCGGTAAACTACATCCCCTCAAAAATATCCGCGGTCCGACGTCCTCGTCATCTTCTTGAAGAAGAAGATGACGCTATTATGATCGCCCAAGAAAGGACCTACACAGCTCGCGCAGCGATAACAGATAAAACTCCGCGGTATCGGCCTCGCCGTCGAGGTCGAAAACCGCGCCGCGTAAAAGTCATTAACCTAAACTTGGCCACGCCCACTTTGCTCTCAGCGACGCCCCGAGCCGAGGTCCGTTCCCCACAGGGGGGAGCCCTCGGGCGATGTTCGCTTAACTTACTTACCGGGTTGAGAGCCATCAGCGCTCACCCATTGACCGCGTTAAGCTGTCAAGGTCATCTGCGACCAACAGCTACACACACAAAAAAAAAGACAGAGTACGAATATAATTCACCACTCTCTTACCCGTGGATGTCGTATCAAATCGGATCGGGCAATGGTGTTAGGAACCCATGAAAAAAAATTGAAATAAAATTATCGATTCGTTAATGAATTGAGAGACATGTAAGTTCTCAATTTTGTCATCGTTTTTTCGTGTAAATTGATTAAAATGTATAAAGGAATGATACTTAATCTACAACATATTCGTATTTTGTTAAATGTTCATTAGAATTTGAATAAATCAATGATTACGTTTGCATAAGCAAGACAAACTTCGCTTTAACATAAATTAGCTGATCGGCCGATGACCGTTGATGAGTCGCCCTTGTACCTACGTAACCATTGAAAGGTTCGCGCAAATCTAATACCTATTTATACTGTCGAAATTTTACATGCTTACATATATCCTGTTTGTACATACCTACATAATGCATCAAATTTAAGGCATAAACTCTTAGACACACATTTTTGTAATCACTATAACTTTTACGTTATATTGTTTTTGTGTAATATACATTCTAATTATGATCTATGACTGTTGAACTACAACATACATGAACAGTTGTCCCATAACCTGGTCGCCCTTGTACCTACGTAACCATTGAAAGGTTCGCGCAAATCTAATACCTATTTATACTGTCGAAATTTTACATGCTTACATATATCCTGTTTGTACATACCTACATAATGCATCAAATTTAAGGCATAAACTCTTAGACACACATTTTTGTAATCACTATAACTTTTACGTTATATTGTTTTTGTGTAATATACATTCTAATTATGATCTATGACTGTTGAACTACAACATACATGAACAGTTGTCCCATAACCTGATACACCCTGTGTATATAACATATGTGCAAGAGAAGTGAAACTAGAAAGAAAACCCTGTACCAACATGTCTGACCAGCGTGGTATAGTAGATCAATTTTCCTCTTACTGGAAGGAAGCTTAAGCCCAGCAGTGGCACTTTTATGAGCTGTGACGATGACGACGAATATCATACATTTTACAAGTATTAAAACCATAAAATTTTAAATCAGTTTTATATGTTCTTGAATAAATAGTATATTAAGAGCTACATGGATCCAGCGGCCAAAGTATTTATATAGGCAATAGAGCAACAGGTTTTTTCAAGTATCCAGAGTATCAGTAACTAAACTGGAAATACAATAGATACATACCACTTAACTTGAAGGGGAATATAAACAATCGCATTAATTGTAAAATATCGCATTGATTATAAAATGACATAAAATTTATTGTATCAACTGCCTCGTGTGGTGACGTCTTAAGAAAATAGGGTCGAAAGTCCTATCATAAGAGTAGTAACGCTGTCTAATGGAACACCAGGGGAATAGAAGAGTAATTTTCTCCAGTGGTAAGTATTGTATTCAATAGTGAACTATAGGCTAGCAGATGGATAGATAGGATAGGATATTTGATTAATTTAGTTGGATTTTTCATTGCCATGATAAATTACTGTTACGTTATTCTAACTGCAAAACTTTGCGAGACTCTTGCTGCAATACCAAGACTCGGGTGCGCAAGACCAAGACCAAGACGAGACCAGGTGTGATGTTGCAAGACCAAGACCGGTCCAAGTCTCGTCTTGGTCTTGCATTTGGGCAACACTAGTCCGACCACCCGCGGCCTCGGCTAGGGCGGCATTAGGCGCAGATACTCGCGCCTGCGCCGCCCGAGTCGCCGGCGGCGGAACGTGTCGCCGAATAGGAGCTCTACTCGCACACGATCCGCCGCCTCCTTCCGTGAGATTACGGCCTCATATCAAACATATTGGTATAGGGTATCATTTCGAGTTTTCCTTCTCTTGCACAGATCTTGTATGCATATTATATCCTTTAGTCGTATTTTACGACATCCACAGGCGAGATAGGGAGTGGTGAATTGTATTCTTAATCCATCACCACGTGGACAGAATAACGTCGGTTAATAACTTGTAAGTTATATTGATATATTATATATAAATTGATTCATAGAAAAACATGAGGTATAGAAAGTTTTCAACAACGCGTGTTTTGGCATGTGCCCGCACCTCGTTAGCGCGCCTCTTACCATCGCCCAATTATGAACCAAGTTCAGGTGACGTGGAGCAATCAATTAAATCCGTACGGAAATTTGTCACGAATCAAATGATGTAAAGCCTTTGTTAAAATGGCTGTATTGTTTACGAGTTTGTTTGGTTTTCGTGGATATCTAGTTCGTAAACATTAGTTCAAATAATTTCGATGTTAAAGTTTATTTAGAATCTCGCCAATAACGTGAAATATCTTAAATTGAGTGAAATATCTAAAACTAAGTTAGTTATTGTTTTATTATTATTACTAATTTAAACAAAATAGGGTATGTACGCTGATTTTTAATCTATAATTAACTTTTTTTTTAATTTATATTGTTCTAGCAACCCGCCCTAGCTTCGCTTCGGTTAAATCGCCTTACCCGCGTATTTCCCGTGGGAATATCGGGAAAAAATATAGCCTATGTTACTCCCTGATATTATAGCTTTCCTTTGGTAAAAGAATTTTTGAAATCAGTTTGGTGGTTTCAGCGTGAAAGCGTAACAAATAAACAAACTTACTTTCGCATTTATAATATTAGTAAGGACTAGCAACCCGCCCTCGCTTCGCTTCGGTTATAGGTTATAGTCGTTTTACCCGCGTAGTTCCCGTTCCCGTGGGAATACCGAGATAAAATATAGCATAGTTTACGCCCTGATATTATAGCTTTCCATTGGTGAAAGAATTTTTGAAATCGGCCCAGCCGTTTTGAAGATTACCCAGAACAAACAGACAGACAGACAAACATTTTTTAATCTGTATTTTAGGCATAGGTGTCGTGCGAGTAACCGTGTGAGCATGAAAAAAGCCTATTATTTTGACATTCCAAACAGACACTCCAATTTTATTTATTGGTATAGATTACTACATGGACGAATCTATCATCTTAAAGAAAAGGAACTTATGACATTTGTACCACGTCTTGTGATTATACATTCATAAAACACATTGATCACAAATATTACCAACAATTTAAGGTATGTGTGAAATACAAAATGTTTGTGCGCAGACCTACGTGGGTTGGCAACCGTCTAAAAAATGCAAAACCAACATGTTTGCCCTCGTTTATCTAACAAGCTTCCGGTGAACTAGGACTGTTCGTTACTAGCCTAACTATATGCTAAGGTCACGACCGAGGCCGACCACGTAGCTGTTTGTACTTCTTATATATTTTAAAATGTAATTCAGGAAATGTTTGCTTTTATTATGTTATGTCTGTGGTAATGTTTTTCGCGTGGTGACGGAGTAAGAATACAATTCACCACCCCCTCTCTTGGCGGGGGTGTCGTAAAAGACGACAAAGTGATATAATATGCATAAAATATCTATGTAAGAGAAGGAAAACTCGAGTAGGTCAATTTCCCTTCAATAAATGCGACATGACATGCATGGGTTGAGAGGATGATGATTAATATCTTACAAATTGTGTTATCATCATGATCATCATTATCATCATTTCACCCCATATATGTATATACCACTACTGGGCACGAGCCTCTGCGATAATAGGAGGGATATTGACCTTCTATACCAAGCTGATCAGACATGTTGGTATAGGGTTTTATTTCGAGTTTTCCTTCTCTGTTATCAAATATTTAATTTGTAATCAGTGTTTTATATTATTATTTTTACATAATCAAAACTATAGCTTAATAGTTTTGCCTATACGATTTTCGTTTTCAAAATCTGAACTGGTCCTGATGGAAATTTACATAGATAACGAATGTTTGTTTAATCAAAGATTAGCAACCTTATTATAGATCTTTATACCCAGTTGATGATTAAAAATGAAATCTTTCTACTTATCAAATAGAGATTAAACAGATCTAGATTCTATCTCGTTTTAGAATTAGTTAATTAAGAATGTAGTTAATACGCAATTAAAGCTATGTAAAATTGCTTCGTATATGTAATATGCCAAGCGACGAGAGGTGTAAGAATATAATACACCACCCCTTGTTCTAGAAAGAAGATTCGAAATAAAACTATATCAACACGTCTGATGAGCGTAATATCATAGATCAATTTCCTTCCCTTTGTCCCTTGCCGTGTGGTAGCGGCTTCGAATACTACCAACCCTTGCTTTGCTCGTGGGTGTCGTAAAAGACGACTAAGAGCCCTAGATTGACCCGGATCAACTCCATCTGGTACCATTTGGGTCAACGATTACATTCCCAAGGAGGGTTGACGTCAGGCAGGCGGCCGGTCATAAAAGTCATTGCCGAAACTTTTTGCAATATGTCAAAACAGATGACATATTGCGTCGACCCCAAGTAATTGGGATAAGAGCAAGATGATGATGATGATGATGTGGAGGAAGCTCGATCCTAGCAGTGGGACTTCTATAAGCTGTGGTGAACGATGAAATGAACGTGTAAAATATGTGTAGAAGTAAAAAATCACAATAGGATTCTGAATTTAATTAGTTTGTTAACTACTTTAGCCATAAATATCCGAATGCTTGTCAATATCTTCCTCGTTCCACTGATGTTGCCATTTAAAAAGCTAGTTCTGTCTGGTACAAGTTGTTAGAACATAACACACGTAGCATTGATTGACTGATGATTGAAGTTTTGAAGCGGCATGGCTTAGTGCAGTTTATGGAGACATTTTAATAACTGGAAAAAGGCCTTTGTATTTTTGCTACTGCATTTTTCGAATAACAACCATATTTATTTCTTAAATTAAAGAAATAACTTAGTAAATGAAATGTAGTGAAAATAGTAAACATCATCATCATCACAGTTCATATACGTCCCACTACTGGGCTCAAGCCTCTTCTATATTGGGAGGGAAATTGACCTACTACCACTGATCGACTACCATGGTGGTCAGGCGGGTTAATATAGAGTTTTATTGCAAGTTTTCCTTCTCTTCCATATTGTTATATGCACAAGAAATCCCTTAGTTGCTTTTTACGACGGCCAAGAGAGGGGGCGGTGAATTATATTCTTACTCCGTCGCCGCACGGAAAAATAAATAAATAATACATAAACAATAGTAATTCAAATTTTGAATGCTGACGAAATAAGAACACAATTACTACACTCTTATGGATATTAAAATAGACGGCTGAGGGATATAATTAGTTTTATAATATGGTAGGATGAAGGATCACACTGTTGAAAGTTGTCTGTCTACAGCCGCGGGCCGGTCCGTCCGGGGTAGTACCACACTCTCGCACAAAATCGTCCGAGTAGTAGCAATTTCTTACTGCGCTTCGTTCGGTGAGCGAGAGAGCTGACAGCTCAACTTTCTGAGAGTGTATATGTGTAGGTGGGTTTTGGTGATGCCTTTATTATCATTGAGTCTCATTGCACGCATTCAAACACTACACATTCACACATCTGTGCATAAGAAAGAAAACCCGATATAAAACCCTGTAATAACTCGTCAAACGTGATATAATAGGTTAGTTAGCCTCTTATTGTGGAGGAGATTCGAACCTAGTAGTGATGTATATAAGCTGTGAAGAAGAAGAAGTAATTTCATATTGAATTATTAAATAAAAAAGTTTAGTTTCTAGCTGACAGGTATTATAATATTATACATTATGCTTGTCCTTAGCGACGATACCCTATTGTTAGAAATGACCAAGGGACGTAAGCGGATAACATTACTGTATAAAATAAAAGAATATACTGACCCATCTGCTCTGTATCATATAGTGTTAGATGTTAAGTATAGTTACATATAATTGCAATATGTAACGTAAAAAAGAGTACATATTGATTTGATTTAAAGTAATTAGGAGAAGAATAGGATGATGATGACGATTGCACTTATTTTGTTTTTTTTTTTTGCGGCCTTAATTCTAAACGTATGCCGTCGGCCAATCACTGGTAGCGAGTCCTTGGCTTCTGTAGCCAGCCCGGAGGGTAACCCTTTTGGGTACAATACCTACCCGACATCCTCTGTGGCGTCTCCCTACACGCGGTCAGCCTCTCTATGGGTCACGGACTGTTCTCCGGTGATGATTTTTTACTAAGAAATAAAACCTTATGTCATGATGAACTACAAAAATATGAAACCAATAGACACAATTACCTTACCAATTAATTAGATTTTGACCAATACCTTGTGAACCGCACAAAAAAATGTACCACATGGGACTTTTCATTATAATATTCACTCGAAGGTCCGGGTAAGCATCAATAAATATACAATGACAGAGAACGCTATTGCAATGCTTTATGGATTGAGGTCATAGAGGTGTTAAAAAGGATTATGCGTAAAAAGAAATACATTTTATAACGCCAACCAAGTTATTCTGCTTTATCCACAATAATGAGCAGTGCCTTTGTGGTGGATAATACATTTCAACTTTTTCTTGTTTATTGTTAATAAATAAAATATTCCAAGCTTAATTTGGTTTAAACCCAAACTAGTCTAAACATTTCATTTTTAAAGTTGGCGATATATATATCATAAAATATATACTTGTATATATATACATAAAAGTCTGCTAATATAATATTCAATTTAGTCAAAATTGTCTGCGTTTATGAATTCTATTAGCTGTGATGAGATCGGTACAGTGCACGTTGGTTAAGCTTGTTTTAAGCTGAATATTCTTCATCGTTAGGTATTACTTATGAGAGATTAGCGTTTTCAATCCCTTATAAGTGTTTCTTTGAAACTCGTAAAATCATAAACTACTAGTTGCATATGTAAAATATTTGTGAGTAGGATATCTTGTTAAAAAAATTATAAACAAAAGAGTGTGTGTTTAATTTTTAATGAAAATGTGTGTAAAATTTATTATTACCTGCGCTATGTACTCAATGATATCTGATGTTTTCACGAGCACTACACATTGTAATTAAAACTACTTTTACGGATTATATCGCGTTTGTATTTGATTTATGATTGTCCGACGTTACGAACACTTTGCAGCATTCATGATCACGTTAAATTTTACTCTTTGGAGTAAACAGATAATCATTTTAAAAATTTTATCCTTTGCGTTATTTTTTGTTTGGCGGCACTAATAATACGAAGAAAGTTATTTAATACAGTGTATTTCGGTTATAACGACAGCGAAGGGACCACTTTAATGTCGTCGCTATATCAGAAGGTCTCTATATCCGGCAATCAGTTTTTCTTTAACAGTAAATGTACGTCTAGGAGCCATTTTCATAAGTTTAAGAAACACTGTTCACTCATTGGAAATAGCTATGTTACTGATTCATAATTTTAACTTCGCGCACATGCCAAGTAACGCTACACACAAACAAAGCATTTAACCATTTGCGAATATAAACAAAGGATAAGAAAGCTTAATAGTTAAAGCTTATGAATGAGACTTTGTGCCTTTGCCGACTCAGCCGCAACATCCGCAAAGAATTTCTAGGAATCTGTCCCAAATAGTTCATAAAAACAAGTTGGTATACCCGAATTAGGCGTTATATCCGGAGTCGCTATTACCGAATGAATTTCCTATGAAAGTATGCCTTAAATTCTAGGGACCCAAGTTCGACGTCGCTATAACCGAAAAGTCGTTACAACCGAGGTCGTTATTAATGAAATCCACTGTATACTGAAAGTTATATTATAATGCATTATGTAATTGACATTTGTGATAGTGAGTGCATTGTAAAAATCTACTCTCATCATTTTTTTTAACGCGTCAAAAGAAGTAAGTAAGATAACTTAAAAAACCTTTATGCTGCGTTACAGTTTCCTATGTTTACATGTTTATTACATAACATAAATAAAAATATTTTTAGGATTATATCGCGTTTGTGTTTTAATTTTTATATTCCGATGTTTCGAATACTTTTCAGCTCCGTGACCGTGAACGCTAAAAATTGTTTGAAAACTCGGGAAAATAAAAATACAAATACGATAAAATCCGTAAAAATAGTTTTATTTATATGCTGCGTTATTTGTATTTTGGGAGAAGGGGTGGTTGGTTGTATTTTGAAAGATAGATTGGAGCTCCTAACAAACGTAGTAAGCGTGTCCTACAGTCAGAATATAAAACTAAATGTTACAATCATAGGTAGGGAGCAATATTATAAACTTTAAAAAAAGCCGACGACATATCGCACTATTCCTCTAAGAAAGATGTAAATACACTTGCGTCCAAAATGTTTTATTGCGTGAATAAAGCGAGCATCATGGTTTACACCTTTTGTCAAAATCTCGTGAAGCTATCGACAAAACTAGAGGAATAAATGCAAACATACTATAATTTTGCGATCTTAGAAAACATAAAATACCAGCATAAAATAGAGGTATCCATATTTACATTTATACGCTTTACAATTATCCCGTTCATAAAGTCATAATTATGTTTACGTAAATTTTAAAGAAAGATTTACACGAAAATTTATAAAGCAAGTATACTTAAATACTTGTTCCAGCATTGTACAATCTAAGAATTATGTGTAATTCTAATTACTTATTTCTTCTACAAAACTTTTAGGTGACAGTTTATGTGTAATTATTGTTACATACTTTTCATTTGTTTTATTTTCCGTTAAAGAATAACGTGATTATACTTACAACGCTAGATTACAATGAAATTTAAGAGAGAATAAAGCCGTAAGAAGATTTAAATAAGTTCATATATTTGAAAATACATGGCGAAAAAGCAATAATTATACTTACCCCTGCAAATATTCTTTGCGTTTCGTGGAATACAGAAGTAACAGTATTTTTCTAGATTATCTCGAAGTACATTAAGCTGTTCCTAAATTAAAAATCAGGTGTAGTTGAAGGCAACAACCTACGATTTTCTCTTTGAAACATATTTCTAGAACCCATAATTAAAAATGTAGGACATTTTTTCAAGCCACTGAAAAGTTGGCAAAAATCATTTACTTCTTTCTTCCAGGAATAATGCGATATGTTTTTAAACAATTTTGACGTTTAAATCGCCTGTCTAACCCTGGGACTTAGACAGAAAAAATAATTTAGTTTTCTACTTTACTTAATTTAAAGTATTTTTTCTATCTACCGCTCAGGGGTATCAATCGCTACATCTTATATATTGCACCAATACATGTAGAATGCTTTTCTCTCCACAAGAGATTCGTGTCGCAAACAACCACGTGTCGCGGATTAAGTTGTTGCGCATAATAACCACCCACTTTATATACACGCTATTTTGATTACAGCATTTGGATAGAATAGTATCTAGTCATACACACACAATTGATAACATCAACACTCGTGTCAATGTGTGTGTTGAATTATAGCCATGTCACAGAATACATATTACGATTGGATTAAATAACATTTTCATTGGTACAATATAATTTCTTCTTCCGTATGGTGACGAAGTTTTTTTATTCACCACCAGTTTTCTTGCCCGTGTGTATTGTAAATGACGGTTAAGGGATTGCAATATGAAAATAACATCTATGCAATCATCACCATCATCATTTTGGCTCATATACATCCCACTACTGGGCTCGAGCCTCCTCCATAATAGGAGGGAAATTAACCTTACTATACCATGCTGATCAAACAGGTTGGTATAGTGATTTTTTCGAGTTTTCCATCTCTTGAATAGATGTTATATGCGTAATATATCCCTTAATCCTCCTTTGGTGGGTGTTGTCCCACTGGTACGAGTACTTATCCTCTGTAAATGTATTCTTACTCCGTCACCACACGGATTAATATAATGCAATAGAAGGAAAATTCTTAGCCCTATACCAGTCCGTCTGACCAGCATGGTTCCGTATGTCAATTTTCATTCTGCTGTGGAGGAGGTTTAAGCAGTGGAATGTATATGAGTTGTGACAGTGGTCACAATGATGCAATGAAATAAGCAACCCGAGGGTATATTTTATTTAAACATTAGGTTATGATTTCACCATAACACATACAATTTCAGTCTCCAATAGTTTTACATCTCGATACATATCTCGGTTTAAGTACGTCAATAGTTTTAAGTTTATGCGTGTATTTTTGTACGTAATTTTGAAAATACTCTAGTTCCCTTAAGTACGAAGCATGCATTTTAAGTTTTGTCGTTTGAAGAAAAAACACAACTAGAACCTTATAGTACTTTTTATTATAACATTTACTCCATTCTAAAGTGGGGGTGTACAAAATGGCTAACTTGAAAGCGTCGACTGCTTCTTCAGTGGACTGGAACCTTTGACCACGAAGACTTTTCTTAATTTTAGGAAATGTAAAGAAATCGTTAGAGCTTTGGTCAGGACAGTATGGAGGATGGTCAAGAATTTCTAATTTTTCCTGCTTCAAATACTCAATCGTTTGACGAGCGCTGTGTGAGTTTGCGTTGTCGTGGTGCAGGATGATGCGTCGCTGAAGTTCGGCGATGACTTGTGGTAAACAAACTGTGGTATACGACTCTGCGTTAACCGTTCTACGATCTTCAAGTGCAATAGTCGCAACATTGCCGGTTTTTCCAACGAACGTGGCCACCATCTTCCTTGAAGTGCTTCGAGAACGAACAATTTTAGTCAGCTTTGGCTCGTCTTGAAAGACCCAGATTGTAGATTGTTATTTGGAATCAGGATCGTAGGCATAGATCCAAGATTCGTCACCACTGATGATGTCGTAGAGGTGATTTGACCCTCCTCGGTTGAACATTTTCAGAGTTTTCTTACACCATCTGACGCGGGCCGCCTTGTGATCGTCGGAAAGCAGATGCGGTATCCAACGACAAACTAGCTTTCTCACACCAAGCGCTTCATGCAAGATCTTCTGAATGGTTGTCCCTGAGATGCCTAATAGAGCATCCATCCTGTCATAGGACACATGACGATATTCGAGAATTAGCTGTCTTACAGCAATGATGTTATCTTCAGTGAAGGCGCATTTTGGGCATCCTTCGCGAGATTTGTCATTAACACTAGTATGTCCTCCGGGCAGTTCCCTGGATGCTGGAAAGAGGGGAGGCTGGTTCTCCTGCCGAAGCCGGGACGGTCTCCCGAGTCGGCCTCGACCTACAGGCCCATCGTGCTGCTCGATGATGCAGGCAAGCTGCTGGAGAGGGTGTTGGCTGCCCGCATCGAGCGGCACCTCGTCGGGGTCGGGCTCAATTTGTCGGACGCCCAGTTTGGTTTTCCGAGAGGGCGTTCGACGATTGCGGTCCTGCTGCGCCAGAAGGCCGTGGTAGCGGAGGTCGTCACCGGCGGAGGAGTCCTGTTGGCGGTGTCCCTGGACATCGCCAACGCCTTCAACAGTCTGCCATTCAGCTGCATCAGGGAGGGGCTGTGATATCACGGGGTGCCCGTGTACCTCAGGCGGCTGGTGGCAGACTACTTGGAGGGGCGCAGCGTCCTCTACGTTGACCGAGTAGGGGACGTTGTGCTAACGCCCATGACATGCGGTGTGCCACAGGGGTCGGTTCTGGGTCCGACCCTGTGGAACATCGGCTACGACTGGGCGTTGAGAGGAAGCCTCCCACCCGGGCTGGGCGTAATTTGCTACGCCGACGATACACTCGTCACAGCCCGGGGTGGGACGCTAGAGGAGGCGGCACGCCTGGCAACTCTCGGCACCGAGGAGATTGTCAGGCGGATCGAAGCGCTGGGGTTGAGGGTAGCCCTGGAAAAGACGGAGGCACTTTTGTTCCATGGCCTCCGTACCGCCCGGCCTCCCGCCGGTGCTTCGATCACCGTAAAGTCGGTCACCATCAGCATCCAGGCCCACAAGAAGTACTTGGGCCTGGTGCTCGACGGGCATTTTTGGTTCCGGGAGCATCTCCATCGACTTGTTCCCCGGCTGATCGGCGCGGCGTCCGCCCTTTCGCGGCTGATGCCGAATGTAGGCGGACCCAGCGCTACGTGCCGACAGCTGTACGTGGGGGTGATCCGGTCGATGGCCCTGTACGGCGCACCGGTGTGGGCGGGGTCCCTGACCGTCCGTCTTAGGGCCCTCCTGTGCCGACCACAGAGGGTCATGGCGATCAGGGCCATACGGGGTTACCGCACGGTGGCAACGGAGGCAACGTGCCTCCTGGCCGGAACTCCCCCGTGGGACCTGGAGGCGGAGATGCTCGCCGAAATTTATCGGCGGGTGTCGGAGACGCGTGCCCGCGGCGGCATGGCCTCCATCAAAGAGATCACCGCCTGGCGGGTCGACGCCCGCCGTGGAGTCATTGCCCGTTGGGCAGTCCGGCTGGAGAGTCCTCGGTACGATGTCAGGACCGTCGAGGCCCTCCGGCCGGTGCTGATGGAGTGGTTGGAGCGGACGCACGGGATGCTTTCCTTCCGACTGGTGCAGGTGCTGACGAGGCACGGTTGCTTCGGGAAGTACCTGCACTACAATACCTGGTGGCAGGAGGGAGAGCACTCCCTCCTGCCACCACTGCAGTTGCGACGAGGACACGGCGCAGCACACGCTCGAGGAGTGTGCTGCATGGGAGGGCGATCGCCGTGAACGCGTCGCAATTATCGGTGCCGACCTGGTGCTGCCGACCATCGCCAGGGAGATGCTCGTCAGCGTCAGGAACTGGGACGCGGTCGCCGCCTTCTGTGAGGCCGTAATCTCACGGAAGGAAGCGGCGGATCGTGTGCGAGTAGAGCTCCTATTCGGCGACACGTTCCGCCGCCGGCGACTCGGGCGGCGCAGGCGCGAGTATCTGCGCCCAATGCCGCCCTAGCCGAAACCGCGAGTGATCGGATCGGGGAATTGTCCGTCACTCGCAGAGAGGCTGACCGCGCGACGGCGACCGACGTCCCAGGACGTCGAGAGGTGAGGTTACCCGAAAGGGTATTCCGTTGGGCCGACCACTGACGACAAGTCACATCAGCTCCGGTGGTCGGCCCAACAACGAGGTGACGTGGATACGGGTGGGTTATGGGCCCGCGCGCTGTCTTTTCATCGCCCCGGACGGACTGGACCGCGCGTGTGCTTACCATAGCCACCCAAAAAAAAAAAAAAAAAAAATTAGTATGTCGACGTTGGAATTCAAAATACCAGCGTTCGACAGTCCGCAGATACGGGGCTTCATCACTGAACACAGATGTTAGCTCTTAAAAACATTGAAGCCGTATCAGGCCTCTTCTAAAGTTGTAGAAAATTATTGCACGAACATTTTCCTTAGAAAGATTTATTTTCGTACGTAACCTGACAGATTAAAATCGACGCTGTGACTAAACAATAACATTAATCCTAATACTTTCAACTGTTTTGAGATTCAAAATTTAAACACATTCGAATATAGAACAGTTCCAATTTCAAAATTGCCGGGAAATATGGAAACGACAGAACTTAAAAGGCATGCCTTGTTTTTTCATTTTTTATTTTTTTTGGGGTGGGTTGCGGTCGGCGCGCTCCTCGCACCACTCCGTCCGGGGCGACACAGGGGTGTAAGCACGCAACTCCCGCAACCCACCCACGATGCACGTCGCCTTCGTCGTTGGGCCGACCACCGAAGCAGGGTTACTTGTCATCAGGTCGGCCCGACGGAATACCCCCTACTTGGGGTACCCTCCCATCGACCGAACGTCACCCGCGGCCTCGTCTAGGGCGGCATGAGGCGCAGGTATTCGCGCCTACGCCGCCCCAGTCGCCGGCGGGGGATCCTCATCGAGACTGCGCAAAAAAGGCATGCCTAGTAGTGCTTCCAACTTAGCTACCTGACGCTTAATGGAACACTAAATATTAATTCAGATCATAATATCATCTCACATAATTCTCACTATCGTGTTCGTGCTTCCTCCACAATGGGAGAGAAATCAACCTATTTGCAATGGTCAGACGTGTTATTATTTATTTATTTATTTGTTAGTACCCCAAGCATAGGTTTGGTTGGTGCGGGTGACGGGACCGGGAATTACTCCGTCACACACAGAGAGGCTGACCGTGCGACGGACCGACGTCCTGGACATCGAAAGGAGAGGGTACCCCGCACGATATTCTGTCGGACCGACCACCGAGTACAAGGAACTCGGCCCAACGATGAAGGCGTAGCATTACGGGTGGGTTATTGGGCCTCTCGCCGCCCTCTGTCGCCCTGAACGGAGCCGAGCGGCGGGTGCTCTGACCATAGCCCAACCTAAAAATAGGCTTGGTTGGTCAAGTTTTTCTTCTCTTGTGTAGATATTTTCTGCATTATGATATCTCTTACTCATGTTTTACGACACGCATAGGTAAGAGAGAGGATGGCGAAATATATTCTTACTCCGTCACCACACGGAAAGTAATTCAGATGTTACAATTTATAATATTTATAGTTATTTTAAGGTCTAGTCGCGTTCTGATCCGGTGGTAGTATAGTGTTATGTTTAAATCAATAAATTGTTATAATAATTGCTACAACTTCCAAATGACTATTTGCAAGTGTGCAGAGTAATATGTAATGCAAGAGTTATAAGTTGACCGAGAATACATAAGTATTCTTAAAATAAAGATTTTTATGATGAAATTGCTTTATTTTAATATAATATCGAACTTAAACTATCATTGCCTAATATTAAATTCTTTTTCGGTTATCATGAATATAGCTGTTATTATAATTAAACATATTAAGGGAAGTATAAAACAAGCACAAATGACAGAAAAGATTAGGGACGCGATATTGTCTTAATATGGACTTGAGATGAAATAACATGATAAGGAGGGTTATCAATATACATGTTGATGGACGTAAGATGGTGAGAAAGAAAAGTTCAAAAAGAAATGGATGGATTATGTGAATCTTATTCCTAATGATCATTCTCACAATCAATCCATATGGCATGGAAGGAATAATGCCAGATATGACAGCTAAAAGTTATTTATGGAAGTTAAGGAAATGTTATGTCGACTCCATTTAGCGTAGGAAGAGGACAGACTTTTTATAGTGAATTAACTATGGGTTAGACTAATGATAATGATGGTGCAATCATAAAATTGTAAAAAAAAAAGAGAAAGCAAACCATCCTTGTGGAAAAGTAAAACCAAAACAATAATATACCTCTATGGTGTTACGTTGAAATTCTTATTCAAGGCAGATGAATAACGATTTAGTTTCGAATGATATATAACCGATTTGTTCGATAGCTTGTCGTCGAAACTAGGTTATAAAACGCGCCCACATGTCTTAAAAGTATCAGCTTTAATCGGAATATATTCACTTCAATTGCATTGTTCAGTCACATTTTGTCTTGTCATAAAACTCGACGATTTACTCTTATGTATATAGATTTATACTTATCGGTATAAAAATTACTGAAAATGTAAGCATACACAACCTTCACTTGGTTTTAGATTTATTATATTACCTTATTTGTAGCCGTGGTTTATCTAAGTGAAATGATTGAAAAGAAATAAAGAAATCATTTATGGTAATTGTCTCAAAAGGACAAAGTGAAATATTGACCTTTTTTCGTTAATTAAATAATACCCGGTACTAAGGAACTAATACATTTATTAAATAAGATTTTGGAGTATGCACAGACATAAATTATATCCAGCCTCAACATTTATGAATAGCACTAAGTGTTAGGTAAAGTATATAGAAATGAACTCATAGTGACTCGCTCGATTTAAATAATATATTAAAATTAAGCAAATAAATTATAATATGGCTATTCGTGTCGGGGATTGATCGGCGAGTGTTGGCGAGTGCGACGGAGGCGTAGTACCACTGAGCGCCCTCCCCCGCGCTCCTTACTGCCCTCGTGGTCATCGTTGGCGTCATAGCTGCGGCGACCGTAAGTATTGGCATACGTGGGACTTGAACTCATGACATGACTTGAACCATGATATTTTAACCGCTATGTCCCTTATGCAGTCGCTTAAAAAGAAATAAAACACAGCATATCCAATGTGTTCCTTACAATTACGGTACACACGACCAAGTGCTGTCTTATTTTTGTTTCGTTTAGCTATAGTAACCTACTAAACCACATTATGAATACATTTTTTATCATTACTTTTTAATTTACAACTACCCACACATTTAAAAGATCACAAAATATTTACACCTTATTCAAAACAACTATTAATAATACCTACATTTGTTACAAGGGAAGAGGACTGTTATCCCTTACTACAGGTTACTACCTAACCTATCAAGGGTATCAGAACTTCAACCAATAATTGTTTTATATAAGTTTAGTTGTAACTCCTAGTTTATAAATCACTTTGTTATAAACAATTTCTTTAAATGAAATAAATAAATTAAATTAAATTAAATAGTCCACTTTGTCGCTACACAGTAGGTCAGTATGGATGGCCTAAAGATCACCTTACAACAGTTCCAGTATGTTGGTCAGTGTGCCTCAATTAAGGACCGATGTGCTTATCTCTTTCCAGTTGTTGGTTGTTGATTTCGTGTAGCACTTGTCTCTTGCAATTGAGATCTCAGACACAAATTGTTTATTTCAGTTGTTTATTTTTAGAGTACGAATTACTGCTGAAATAGCTGATTTTCAAAGTACGTATTAAGGTGAGTCGTCAATTTCGGCAGCAACTTTTTAATTTTGTTATGCCTTAACAGATTCGAAATCCATGTGGTGAGCTTTTAGAATACAATGTGCCTTACTTACCCTTGAGGTCGTAAAACCACCTGAAGGAACAAATGTAAAGTTTGCTTGTAACAATAAATAGTTCATTCCTTCATTTCAAATTAATACATAAGCTATGATCTATCTTAATTAGTGGTATAGTCAGAACTATGTTAGGTAATGTGATTATGTAATCTCTAAAATTAAGCAAAGAATAGATGAAGATGGCATTGGACGTAATTAAATATAAATCCAATGCCAATGTCCTTTCTAAGAAGATAGATACTTAATCCGATGTCAATCAATGTGATGAATGTTCAGTGAACGTCTGCACGAATCATGTTGTTGTAGGTCCGAACTAATGACGCTTTTTTATTTTGCACACTTCTTTATTGACATTCAATTCAATGACATAGTTCTATGCACCGATTTGCTTGCCCTGGTTATTACCATCACAACTCGTATTCTTTTCACTGCTAGGCCTCCTCCATAATGGAGGTCAATTGACCTATTATACCAGACCTACTATACACTGGTCAGACGTATTAGTATAGGGTACTATTTAGAGTTTTTCTTCTCTTGGAGTGACTTTATCTCCATATCATATCCCTTAGTCGTCTTTTACAACATCCACTGGCAAGAGTTGTATTCTTACTCAGTCACCATACGGTAAGCCTAGATTAATTGACCCCTGACGTCAAGTCACTCTGCTCCGGTGGTCGGTCCAACGACGAAGGCGACGTGTCACGGGTGGGTTGCGGCCCTCTGTTGCCCCGGGCGGAGTGGAGCGAGGAGTGCGCCGATCGTCTGCCGACCGCCGACCAAGCCTAGATTAATTAGATATTTTTTTTTTTTAAGTATGAAGACTGCATTCAGATTTTGGGTGGCTTGACTGATAAAAAATCTAAAATTCTTGTTCAGTAGGTACCTCATATTTGTTTTCTTCAATACCTAAAATGTAAAGACCTTTTACAATTTTACTATATGCTACACATATAGTAAAATTGTAAAAGTTCAAAAAGATATGCATTTACTTTTGCATTTATTTAGATTATTATCTTTGTGTCTCCGTGTGGTGATGGAGTAAAAATTAAATAATTACTCACTACTCCCTCTCTTACCAGTAGGTGTCGTAGAAGACGACTAAGGAATATCGTATGCATATAACATCTATGCAAGAGAAAGAAAACTTGACGCAAAATCCTATGCCAACACTTCTGACTAGCGCAGTACAGTTACAGCAGATTGCCTCACAAAATAGGTAGAAAGACTTGTACATATTTATGATTTGTTTTAAATTTGCCCTCTTTTATAGCAATTATTGTTTACTATCTTTTGTATACTCAACTTATAACAATAGGTACTGAATTATTGCAAATAAAACTATTTTACGGATTTTAATCTAATTTCTGTAGCGGGTAGATATAATGCTCTGTAATAACGATGACTTGCTGGGGGCGTTAGACATCTTAGTCCTCCTGAGACCATGAACGCTGAGTTCGAAACGTCGGGCGATCCAAAATCAAATACAAACTTGATAAAATCCGTAAAACAGTTGTATTTACAATGTGCAATACTCGCGTAAACGTCAGAAATTATTACTGAATTATTACTAATCTAGCTTATAGTGATGGGACTAATGATAACAGTTCAAAACATTCATTTTCCCACGGGTGTAGCAAAAGATGAATAAGCTATGGAATCCTATAACATCACTGAAAAAATAAATGAAAATCTTCCAATAAAATTGTACGCTACCAGCGCAGTATATTGAATCAATTTCCCTCCCTTTATCCACCTCCTTAGGTACATGTGCGTAATATGATCTATATCAGCTTAAGGATAAGAAAATGAAGATCGTCGATCGATTATCGTTTAAATGTAATTTATTAGTACATGGCTAAGTTAGTATGGTATTATAAAAATAAGAGCATACGGGGATCGTGCGCAGGTGCCTACTCTGACATTGACCCCGAAAGTCCAAAAAATGCTGTTATATAATGATATCTGATGTTTACGCGAGCACTACACATTGTAAATAAAACTTGATGCATGCATTGCATGATACTGTGAGCACTTATTGTATAGATTTGACACACAACAATAATAGTTAAAGATAATTTTATAAATCAAAAATCTTTTAATAAGACAAAGTAAGCCGTATCTATAATTAAAAATCAATATTAATTTAGCATCATGTCCCCTGAGTTTTCTTGCCGGATCTTTCTCAGTGTGGCCGTGTTCCGATCCGGTGGTAGTATATTAGTTTTGTTAGTTTTAAATCAACAAATTGTAACAATAATTGCTACAAATTTAATAATTAGTAATTACTAGCCATAAACAATATATTTTTTTCATATAGAATCATTTTCTTCTTACACTGGCAATAAATTTGTACTAAAACGTGGGTCACAATTTAATAAATTTATAACTAATTTTCTGTATCGGGTAGATAATTATAAATGTCTGTAATAACGATTACTTCTTGGACGTGAGACACCTTAGTCCGCCCGTGACCATGAATGCTGCAAAGTATTCGAAACGTCGGGCAATCATAAATCAAATACAAACGCGATATAATCCGTAAAAGTAGTTTTATTTACAAAATGCTGTTATAATTATACCTACAATGGCATTTCTAATTGATAACATATTTTTGTTTTGTACTCTTCAACAATAACAAAAATAAATATAAAGTATAAAAGTTTTTTTTATTATTATTATTTATCTCGTTTTTAGTTCTTCACTGATATTTTTTTGTTTCCAAAGCGCCCACCGTTGTCTAAGATTGCCAGGGTTGAGTAGGTAACTAAGAGTGAAACGTAATTGGCAATTTTAACCTCAATTCTGTTACCCAAAACAATACATTAAAAATGAATACCGTAGAATTTTCAAATAAATTTTATATCAATTAATTTTCTGTTCATAATATATTTATTAAATCAAAATGCGAATTGTTATCTATCATGGAATCTATATTATTACTCGGTAGTATAACGTCAGAGATAGAAAGCGCCCGATCATTGGAGCTGGCTGGGGCCTCCAGTCGATTATTTGCCGATACAGACGACAATCAACAGAAATTTGCATGTGAGCCGTATTGAATTGAGACAAGCGACCGTCACGAGCCAGTCCTGATGGGTCACGACTAAAGCTTTTATTATTTTACTGGATAGGACTGATTTTGAAAATATTATATAATTATTGTCCAATTTTGTGAAAATAATTAATTGGACGCTTGAAGCCTTCTTCTACATTAATTCATCATAATATATATATATATATATATTATATATATGATATAATATATATATATATTATAATTTATTGTTATCTTCCACAAAGGTATCTTATTACTAATGTTTACATTTAATGGTACAAATAAACCCTTGTGGGAGACTGGTATCTGAACTAGGTTGCAAATAATAAGCATATAACATCTGTGCAGAAGAAGAAAAACTCGAAATTAAATACTATTCCAACAAGCATTGTATAGCCTATAATACCATGCTGGTCAGACATGTTGGTATAGGGTTTTATTTCAAGTGCAATAGAAGGGCAAGTGACCTATCAATTGCCCTGCTATTGAGCAGGAGGTTTGAGCCTAGCTGTGGGACGTGTATGAGGTGAGACGACATGAAACAACATTTTAACGTATACAGTTGAATATAGGCCTCCTCACAAAATATTTAATCACTATACTTGGCAGAAGGATGTGTTGTTTGTTATGGGTTCCCTAACCGTCATTCAGTTAGTACATCATCCGCAAGTAGGTCTACGGCATGGGAACGATGTATTTGAAAGGGTAATCTACCTAGCGGTTCACGGCACCAAAGTGAAGTATTTGTTCTGGTGGTCTTTATTATCGGTGACAAACAATAAGGCACATGCCACCCTACTGTTTTATGACACGATTTCGGTGTTTTGTGCCAAAAATAAAATAAAAGGGGATTGATAAGTTTTAATGTTAATAACCGATAAATAAGTAAATAATGTAAGTTCACTCCAATCTCATTCATAATAACTTAATCAATTTCTGTATCGCGTAGACGACAATAAATAAAGCCTCGAAATATATAGACGATAGATTGAAGAATGACGGCATTCATTCATCATAATAGATAACTGTTCTGTTACAAAATATTTAATGAAAATGAATTATTTAGACTTGAAGCTATCAAAATAGTTTAGACTTAAAGATTATTTTTAGTTTGGCGGGTCAATCAAAAAAATCTGAATAAACTACACCAGGTTGGGTTCGTCCGAGTCACTTTTTTATGTAAAGAAAGGTATCAACCTCGCACTAAGTAAATAATTCTTGTAATACGGGGGAGTTTACAAATAATTATGTACAGATTCGGAACGACAATATGTGGCTCGCACAAAGTGTAGTACTTCATGGGATTCAAACCCAGAACACAGACACTGCAGGTCGGTATCATAACCACTACGCCATTTGTGCAGTCAGTAAAGCGGCCAAAGTATAATCTATTAACAATATTAAATAAATATATTTATTGCTAAGAATTTAAAATTAAGAAATCACTTCTCCTTTCAACATTTATTTGAGGAGCGATTTCTCATAAAAAGCTGTTTCATCATTCATTTCCAGTATGTTTACATCCATTTACAAATTTGCAATTCAGTAATCTACTGTCGGAGAGAAAGATAGCTGGAGAGTTTAATTTAACTGTCTGTATCATGGGTCAACTGTTACATCCATTTCATTATTGTATTCTTACTAATATATATTGTATTGCATAAAACTATTAACTTGTATCCTAGGTTTTACTACTTTATAAATTGTATCTATCAAACTATATAATGAAAGGGAATTTGACTAAATACGTTGGTATAGAATTTTATAAATAAAGCTATTTTTACGGTCACGGTGGACGTCCGCCCGTGACCATGAACGCTGATAAGTGTTCGAAACGTCGGCACATCAAAAACCAAATACAAACGCGATGAAGTCCGTGAAAATAGTTTTATTTATAATATGTAATATTGGCGTAAACATCAGAAATCAATAAGCAATTTTATGCCGAGTTTTCTTTCAATTGCCGCGATATTTTACGCCTACATTATTTAGTAGTTCTTTACGTTAATTGTGGGGAACCGGGGTGATAATAAACTGTATTTTTATTAGGTGACTTTACGGAATACTGGGTATATATAAATAATGCTTTGAGCTAACTACATATGGTTGTTCTCACATAAAGTATTACAGGATAAGGTCATTAATATGACGTTACTTTGAAACTATTTAAGAATAGAATAGCTATTTAATTGTTTTGTTATGATGCCTGATGTTTACATGAGTATAACACATTATAAATAGAACTGTTTTTTATTGCGTTTTTATTTGATTTTTGATTGCCCGACGTTTCGAAAACTTTAGCGTTCATGGTTTGTCCATGATCATTAACGCTGAGAAGTGCTTTATAGTTTTGTTTCTGAAACTCATAAATATTTTATCGAGTTGTAAAATTTGTGGAGATTTAAGTTTCTATCCAATATTTTGAATATTCCACCGCATATATACGCCAAGTAAACAGGAGCCTAGCACGCTGGGCGCTAGCTAGTAAGCTAGACGCTAAGGTCTAACAATCACTTACGGGGGACATGTTCACTTTAACTTCTTATTACTTTTGCATTGTAAATGAGTCTTTTTAGCTTTACCTTATCGTATCATAGTTATCGTTTTAGTATTAAGCTATTGAGATTTTTGATATTATGATATTGCCCAAATACAAATGTATTCTTATTAACATTTCGTCACGTAATTATAAATGCGTATGTAAGTTTGTTTGTTATGTTTTGAATTCTAAGCCACAACACCTATTTAAAAAAAATCTCTTTTAACATTGGAAAGCTACATTATCAGCGAGTAACATAAGCCATATTTTATCCTTCCCTTTCTAGAGGAACAGTAACTACAATTACGCGATTGAAACCGCAGGTACTAGCTACTAGATAATAAGGGACGAGAGCCTATTGACGTTAAGCGGGAACTGTTCCATAGTTTGAGATTAGGAATTTTCAGAGAAAGACAACTTTCGAGGACTTCTCTTAAAAATCTTGAGAAAATGCCAACCAGCTTTTTAAATTTGGACGAACGAAGATTAACGTAAACGACCATCTATTTGTAAAATTATTCTTTAATAACTGAATATATAATAGATAGTCAAATTTTGATGTGACATTTTGTTATAAGTCTCCCTTCTCTTTTAAAACTCGAAAGAGCTATAAAAAAGTTTTAATTACTGATGCCGTATTTCACAAAATTATCTGAAACGAGCGAGTAGCCGACGTTGTAAATTATTATGCTAGTCGTAATAAATTAAAGACTAAAATAGTTAGTATTGTTGGTTGGTATACCTTCGATTAAACTTTAAATATTATAATCATAAATAGTTAATAGTAGCTTAATTATAAAGTAAGATTAAAATACGTTGTATTATGATCGAAATATGTTTCCGGGTGGTAACTGAGTAAGAATACGATTTATCACCCTCTCTCTTGCTTGTCAGTGTCGTAACAGACAACTAAGGGATTAAATATGCATTTAACATATATGAAAGAAAGAAAATGTGAAATGATACCCTCTACCGAAATATCTAACCAGCGTGGTATAGTAGGTCAATTTCTCTCCTTTTATGTTTAATTTCCCTCCTGTTATCCCACACTGGGATGTGTATGAGCTAAGTTTTCAGACTGGAAGATTATCGTACTCTCGCCCTCTGTTCGCACTTATGATAATTCTGCAATGTCCCATCAGATTTTCTACAATTCTTTTTACAGCCCGATGACGCTCTCATCAGTCCGAAGTGTCCGAATGTTATTTGTTATCAGAGCCAAGGCTCGTTTAGTTTGATAGCTGGATCGTTGCCGGAGCTTCTTCACACCCTTTACTCCACCGTTAGCGAGCTTACCACTAAAATAAGCCCGTAGGATAGTGGAGCCGAGTTCGTCATATGTGGGGTAATGCCGTAATCGCTACGCTTTGTAGGCGCGTTAGTGGTCGCAGTAAGATGTTATACATTTACCAGGAGAGAGCCGCTGTCCGGTCTCCTGGTAAACCCTTAACTAATTCAACCCCTCCCACAGGTAAGCAAGGATTGACGACAATTGTATTCTTATCCCGGCGCCACATGGGGTACTACTACGACATTCATATTTAACATTTTTGAAACAACTTTATTCTCCTTTCTCTAAGTGTAATTATAAAAGTATCCATTCAAAATATCGACCAAAACTCCAGCGGGGCAATGGTAAACACACAAAATGCATATGCAAGCGCATATTTTTCTAATACTAAACTTCAATTTACAGCAAGTATTTATATAACATAGAATTCCCAACATTGGTTTACTGTTTCCTCTTTTCATTTGAAACGACAATTTTATTTAGTTGTATGTAATTGCGCTGTTTTACTGAATACATTTGTTTCCAAACTAAACTGAAATCATATTAGAGTTAAGCGGAGTTTGCTTTGGCTTACTTCCAGTCGCGTTAGCAACGGGCAAGTGAACTAAGGCTTTGTACAAACTGCAACTTTTGTGGCAATGAGTAGAAATAATTTGCTTGTCTAAAATAATCTATCTATAGTAATGTGTTAAATTGTTCTTACAGTTTAACAAATTTAAGTCAACTTCAATTTATTATATTTAAAATGTTTCCAATTCATCTAATAAGATTCCAATAGGAATTATATCATATTATTAATGTATTAGCTGCCCTTGCCTTGTGTATTATAGGTATGTCATTATTTTAATAGAATACTCACGTCATCTTGCGGCACTAAGAATAAGTCAACTTTTAATATCATACAACACGTATGCCAACACGTCGGACCAGTGAGATCTTGCCTTTCAATTTCCTTCCTCGAGTTAAAGAGATCCCAGCTCAATAGTAGCAGATATACAGACAGAAATGACGATGAAATGATAAATGGCCCATCCAAAACTCAACTGTTCAATTCGAATCAGTAGTTCCTAAAATTAGCGCGTTCGACCAAATAAAATCTTCAACTTTGAACATATTCATAATTTTAATCGTATGTGAATGAGTCTTTAGATTCTATATAACAGGCTTCGGAGAGTCGATGCTGGTATTCCTCGAACTATAATGAATCCAATCAATACTTGATACATGGAATGTAGTAGGTATATGAAATATTTTTACAAAAAAAGACAGTGTTGATCACTTACATGATTCTGGGGTCCCACGTCTGCCTACTATTGCCCAATATTTAGTTTTCGAGTTAAATTCTTCTACTTATCTTAATTACGATAGTGAATGCCCTCTAACTAGCGAATATGTATTATGATTTCGAATTAATAAATATGTAATTAGTGCCTTATTGTTTACTAACTTCCCTCTCTAATAGCTTTATTTTTATTTAATCGTCGTTATCTCAAGCCATTTAAGACCTAATTCTGGGCGCGAGCCTCCTCCATAATAAAAGGACGGGATCACCTATACCACGCTAGCCAGAAAGCTTAACATAAGGTTTTATATCATAATTTCCTTCCAGATGTTGTCTGCATATCATATACCTTAGGCTTAAAAGACGACTAAGGGATTAGAATACGCAGCAACATCTAAACACGAGAAGAAAAGGCAAACTCGAAATAAAACTTTATACCGTCTGACCAGCGTGGTCGTAGACAGTCAATTTCCTCTGGTTGTAGAAGAGACTCGAGTCCAACAGTGGGACGTAGATGAGCCGAGACAATATTCCTTAGTCGTCAAATATAATTATTATCATTCATATTATCTTTATCAACTATTCTTTTTTCTCTTCCTATGACAACGTCTATGCAGAATATTAAAATAATCACTTCAATAGAAAGCTTGAAGTGGCAGATATTTTCATCATCAATGTATAAACAGTGCTGCAGTGCTGAGGCATTAATGAGTGTGCAATTACCGTTGATGAGTTTTTCCATAAGTTAAAAACCGTCACCATTTTTACAAATCCGCGAGAGTCTTAAAAAGGACTAAAGGATCAGGGATCTTTTGAAAAATCAATCAATTTCGATCATCTAGCAAAGAAGTGTGGCGATTACTAAATCTCACTGTTTTTTTATGTTTTTTTTTGGGGCTGGGTTGCGGTCGGCGCGCTCCTCGCACCACTCCGTCCGGGGCGACAGAGGGGCGTAAGCACGCACTCCCGCAACCCACCCACGTGCACGTCGCCTTCGTCGTTGGGCCGACCACCGGAGCAGAGTTACTTGTCGTCAGTGGTCAGCCCGACGGAGTACCCCCTATTTGGGGTACCCTCCCATCAATCGACGTTCCCCTTCAGGGAGGACGTCGGTCTTTCCTCACGCGGTCGGCCTCTCGGCGGGTGACGGACTAATTCCTCGGTCACGTCACCCGCGGCCTCGGCTAGGGCGGCATGAGGTGTAGGTATTCGCGCCTACGCCGTCTCAGTCACCGGCGGCGGATCGCCTCATCGAGGCTGCGCTCCTCGCGCAGACGATCCGCCGCCTCCTTCTGCGAGATCACTGTCTCGCAGAAGGCTGCGACCGCGTCCCAATTCATGACGCTGCCGACCATCGCCCTGGCGATAGTCGGCAGCGTCAGGTCGGCGCCGATGATTTTGACGAGTACACGGCGCTGCACTGCCCAAGCGGCACAGACCTCGAGCGTATTATGTATTCGAGAGTATTATACTGCGATTGAAACGAGGACAGTGGTGGCAGGACGGTGTACTCTCCCTCCTTACGATCTTGTGCAGGTATTTGGCGAAGCACCCATGCCCCGTCAACACCTGCACTAGTCGGAAGGAGAGCACCCCATGCCGCCTTTCCAACCACTGCATCAGCACCAGCCGGAAAGCCGCCACGATTCGTACCCCAAACCGAGGCCTCTCCAGCCGGACTGCCCAACGGGCAATGACGTCTCGGCGGGCGTCGACGCACCAGGCGTTGAGCTCCCTCAACGAGACCACACCGCCCTCCGCTCGCACCCCCGTCACCCGTCGATACAATCCGGCGAGCATTTCCGCTTCCAGGTCCCACGGCACGTAGCGTTTGATCCGCCCACGTTCAGCATAAGCCACGATAGGGCGGACGCCGCGCCGACGAGCCGTGGAACGAGCCTGCGGAAATGCTCCCGGAACCATCATTGCCCGTCGAGCACCAGGCCCGAATACCTCATATGGGCTCGGATGCTGATCTCAACCGAATGGACGGTGATCGAGACGCCGATGGGAGGACTCATACGGCGCCCATGGAATAAGAGGGCCTCCGTCTTGTCCAGGGCGACCCTCAACCCCAGCGCCTCGATCCGCCCGACGATCTCTTCGGTGCCTAAAGTCACCAGGCTTGCCGCCTCTTCTAGCGTCCCACCGCGGGCTGTGACGAGCGTGTCGTCGGCGTAACAAATCACGCCCAGCCCGGGGGGGAGGCTCCCCCTCAACGCCCAGTCATAGCCGATGTTCCACAGGGTGGGTCCGACGATCGACCCCTGTGGGACACCGCACGTCATGGGCGTCCGCACAACGTCCCCTGCTCAGTTGGTGCAGAGGACGTTGCGCCCCTCCAAATAGTCTGCCACTAGCCGCCTCAGGTAAACTGGCACCCCGTGATACCAGAGCGCCTCCCTGAAGCAGCTGAATGGCAGACTATTGAACGCGACGCGTTGGCGATGTCTAGGGACACCACCAACAGCACTCACCCGCCAGTGACGGCCTCAGTCCCCTCAGCCCTCAGGCGCAACAGAGCCGCGATCGTCGGACGACCCCTCCTAAACCCAAACTGGGCGTCCGACAGATCCGGCCCCGTGCTGACGAGGTGCCGCTCGATGCGGGTAGCTAGCACCCTCTCTAGTAGCTTGCCCGCATCGTCGAGCAGCACTATGGGTCTGTAGGACGAGGGCGACTCGGGAGACCGTCCCGGCTTCAGCAGGAACCAGCCTTCCCTCCTTCCAGCACCCAGGGAACCCGTCCGGACGCTAAACACGCGTCGAACAGCCCCCTGAGGCGGGGACCTAGGTGTTCGAGGACCAGGGCCAGCACACGGTTTGGAACACCGTCGGGCCTGGTGGCGGTGGATTTTCCGCGCATGCGCGCGACCGCCACCTCCATCTCGGGTTCCGTGATGGGCGGCACACTGTCATCGTCGGCCTCCCGATCAGTGTCTACTAAATCTCACTGTGTAGGCTAATCTAGCTAGGATTTGTCCGTATTGTGGAATGCTACATGCTACCACTACCTTGCACGCAGTTAATACAAATACACCCTTCAAAAAATAAATATAAAAAAAATTATTGATACAAGCGTAAAAGATATATTTCAGTAAATATGAATTATTTTTGGAACACTCGTGAAATAGACAGATCAGCGAGCACTCAAGTAAAAGGGTAGAACTGGCTCAAGGGCATCTCTATGGACATAAATGCTACGAAGGGTCAACATAAAAACATCACGTATCTGCTTGTAATGGTAGGACAATATTTACGCTGATATATGTTGAAGATTTTCACCACTGTGACTTGCAAGAAAATGCTTTTTTTGGGCTTCAGCAATTTTCAGAATAAAATAAAGTATCTTCAGACTCACCATAAAGTTTACTTATAAAGAACAATTGAAACGTTTTAATCTTATTTTATTTCAATGTTTACTTACTTGCATTACATTACATCACGGAACGTATTTGAAACGATCGCATAGTATTTTTTTTTATTGACTATGGTGGCAAACGAGCAAGCAGCACACCTGATGGTCAGTGATACTACCGTAAATGGACCTTTGCAATACCATGGGCATAGCCAGGCCGTTGCCTACCGTGAAGAAAATACTCTAAGTCATAGCGTTAGGGAAACACAGTGGCAGGTAGTTCATTCTAGAGCTTGTATGTACGTGGGAGAAATGATCGCTGGCAACGTATAGTTTACGTACGTAACGTTTCAAGATGAAATGGATGAACCCTGCTACGGTGTCGAGTGATACGTTGGTAAAACGGTGACGGTTGTACCAAGTCAATCAGTTCCTCAGAGCACTCCCCATGAATGAGTCGATAGAGTACACAGAGTGACCCTAAGTCTCTTCGCCGCTCCAGTGACTCCAGTCTGTCTGTAAGATTAGAATTCCCGACAAAATAAAACTTTATAAGTTAAACAATGATATCCATCCTTTCAGACAGTTTACCTTCAAAGTAGTATATAAACTTACCAATAAATTTTATTAAAGACTAATAAGCAATGATTCAAGCATTGTTTAAATATAACCATAGTGAGAATAACAGCTATGTTCTGGAGTTCATAAGTATACACGCACTAGTCCTGGACTGAAAAGTGCACTGTACACCATTCCGATGATAGCTACAAAATGAATGATAAAAGTAAGTATTTAGATTTTAAATTCGCTTCTATATGAACTATATTATCATCTATTATTAAGTACATTACTCGAGGAGCAAGAAAATAATAAAAAATATAAAGCTGTCTCTCTCACGACAAATTTATTTCAATTTAGGCGATAGGTGTTCCAATCGTAAATATATGTAGATTATTTGCGTGGGTATGGGGCTGACAGCGATCAAATTAAGCAACAGTAAAGCGACTGACAAATAGCGTATTAATATTATAATACCTACTTTTTTTAGAGTTGCAAACTTTTTTATTATGGTTGGTAGTTGCGAATAGTTTCAAAGTTTTAATTGCTGCTAACTAAGGGCCTAGTGGCTTAAAGGAAATGGACCTGGATTAGCCCCGATGGTTCAACAAAAAACGAGATAGACTTCATCTTGTCAGACAAACGACAGATATTCAATGATGTCTCAGTGATCAGCAGAATTAAAACTGGGAGCGAACCCCGGATGGTACGAGGCATATTGAATATCCATACAAAAGTCGAGCGGTCACGCTTGATGAAGTCTACACTCCGACCTACATCTGTTCAATACCAGAACCTCGAAAACTTTCAACTCGAACTACATAATCGCTTCCAATGTCTGGACGAGTGCGAATCTCCGAACGATATGAACAACAGGTTCGTGGAAACTGTCCACGCGGTTGGGTCGAAATTTTTCAAGGCTCACCGCGTTAATAGACCTAAAAAACTTTCTGACCAGACTCTCGAGCTCATGGAGCGGAGAAAAGAGATGACGGTGCAGTCTGCAGCCGATTGGTCCAAACATAGGCAGCTAAATAGACAGATCTCCAGGTCTGTGCGTCGCGATATTCGCCGATTTAATACGTTCCGTATTAAAGAAGCGATAGAGCGGAATCGTGGCTCGAAAGTGTTCGCACAAGATCTGTCTATTGGGAAAAGCCAAATGACTAAGCTGAAGACCGATGACGGCACTGTCATTTCATCCCAAAGTGAGATCTTGGGAGAGTTCGAAAGGTTCTATGGACAGTTATACAAATCATCCCGAAATCCTGTTGTCGGCTTGGTCCAAGATCCCAGATCCAAGCTAACTCGGCACTATACCGAAGAAATCCCGGACATCAGCTTGTACGAGATCAGAATGGCTCTCAAACAACTACGTAACGGTAGGGCACCGGGAGATGACGGAATTACGGCAGAGCTTTTGAAGGCGGGCGGCAAGCCTGTATTAATAGCCCTTCAGAAGCTATTTAATTCCGTTATCCTCGGGGGCGACGTTCCAGAGTCGTGGACCAGGAGTGTGGTGGTGCTGTTCTTCAAGAAGGGTGACAAAGCTCTTTTAAAGAACTACAGACCCATCTCACTCCTGAGCCATGTTTATAAGTTGTTTTCGAGGGTTATTACCAATCGACTCACGCGCAAGCTCGATGACTTCCAGCCGCCCGAACAAGCCGGCTTCCGAAAAGGCTATAGCACCATAGACCATATCCTCACGCTTCGGCAGATTATACAAAAGACCGAGGAGTATAATCGGCCCCTGTGCTTAGCGTTTGTGGACTATGAGAAAGCCTTTGATTCAGTCGAAACTTGGGCGGTGCTGCAGTCCCTTCAGCGGTGCCAAATCGACCATCGCTATATCGAAGTACTGAAGTGTTTGTATAGGAACGCCACAATGTCAGTCCGTATCCGGGATAAGAGTAGGAAACGGATCCAGTTGCAGAAAGGCGTGAGACAGGGAGATGTCATCTCTCCGAAACTGTTCACCACTGCACTGGAAGATGTCTTCAAGCTCTTAGACTGGACTGGACTCGGCATCAACATTAACGGCGAATACATCACTCACCTTCGATTCGCAGACGATATCGTCGTTATGGCAGAATCCATGGAGGACCTTGGCACTATGCTCAATGATCTCAGCAGGGTATCCCAACTAGTGGGTCTACGAATGAACATGGACAAGACGAAAGTCATGTCAAATACCCATGTCATTCCTGTACCGGTCCTAGTTGGCAATGCGATTCTCGAAGTTGTCAATCACTATGTTTACCTAGGACAAACAGTCCAGTTAGGTAGATCCAATTTCGAGAAAGAGATCAGCCGACGAATCCAACTCGGTTGGGCAGCGTTCGAGAAACTTAAGAGGATCTTCTCGTCCAACATACCTCAGTGTCTGAAAACACAGGTCTACGACCAGTGTGTGTTACCAGTGATGACTTACGGCACGGAAACGTGGTCCCTAAATGTAGGCCTCATATCAAGGCTCAAAGTCGCTCAGCGTGCTATGGAACGGGCTATGCTCGGGATTTCTCTGCGAGATAGAATCCGGAATACAGAAATCCGCAGAAGAACGGGTGTAACCGACATAGCACGAAGAATTAGCACGCTGAAGTGGCAATGGGCAGGCCACATCGCTCGACGAACCGACAACCGCTGGGGAAGAAAGGTTCTCGAGTGGCGACCACGCATCGGACGACGCAGTGTAGGACGCCCCCCCACTAGGTGGACCGACGACCTAGTGAAAGTTGCTGGGCGTCGTTGGATGCAGGCGGCACAGGACCGCACATTGTGGCGCAATATGAGGGAGGCCTACGTCCAGCAGTGGACGGCAATAGGCTGAAATGATGATGAAATGAAGGGCCTAGTATTACTAGAAATATCACTAAGCCATTATTCTTCAAAATTTCCTTTAATAAACGCTAGAAAATATTGGTGAATTAAAATAATAATAAATCTTCGCCCACAGGTTTTAATATAATCAGTACTTTTTAAACTATTTATATAATTTGGGCAAGAATCCAAATTATGTAAATACTTATATTATTGTTTTTAGGATGGGTAAAAAACCATAGTTGATGTTCTTTTTCCTATACTAAGCTCAAAGTATGGTCCTTTGCTCAGTTAGTGTGGCTATCGTGGCTAATTTGGGACTCTACATAGCAGAATGTCAGTGTATTGCACTTCTTATTACACCTTCAAAGATAATATATAAGACGAATTTTTTTAATTTCAATAGAATATGGTTAATCTTTGTACAAATTTATTGCTTGTAAAGAAAATCTATCTAATAATACTGCTGACTTTGATTAATTATATAAATAATTAGAAATGCTTTCGTAATAAATACAACAAATTGTAGAACAGTTTTTGTCACAAGGTTGAAATGCTGGAACAGCTTAACAATTGTTGTTCGAGCAATAATTTAAATTGGATTATTTTACTTTCACAGCACATTTTGCGAACAACCTAATTCCGGTTATCCTCGACGACACTCAAAACAAACGAAAGTCTGATAAATGCTGCTATTAATCTTCCGGCCTCTTCACGTTCACCCTTGCGAGAAAAGGACGGCAACAATTATAATAAAAATCTAGATTTGGGTTAAGTGCACTTATAAAGACATTTCATTCTACTTTATAACATTTTTATATGCAGGAGAGGTAAGAATTTGTTTAGCCGTTCTGTTCGATTTGCTTAAGCTCTATAAGTTAAATAAAAACGTCTCTTAGGAGAAGAAAATAACAATACTATCAAAAACAAAACTTGTAAAAAAAAGCCAAGCCTCGCAACTGAGTTCTTCTACCATAAAAAATTGTGAGATCTATGTTATACCAAGTCGGTTAACTCATTCATTCCCTGCTTAAGGGACCTTTCTTCTTAAGTTATTACGTAAATAGCTAACCTAACAACTTCTTATAGTGACTATATCAATATTAGAGACCTTTTATGTCTTAAATAAACAGAATGACTTGGCAATCGCATGAAAACACAATGTACCTCACAAGTAATACATATTATATTAAATTGTACTAAACATAGTGCGATTGCCAAGTCAATCTATTTAAAACATAAAAGATCTTTAATATTGATATAGTCACTACAAGAAGTTGTTAGGTTAGCCATATGAGGAATCATGACGTAATCGCCACGTTTGATAGGCGGGTTGGTTTCGCAGTGAGATATCATACATTTCCCTGGCAAGAGCTGCTGCCCACTCTCCTTCCTGTTAAATCTTTTTTTTTTAAATAAGAACGCCTTGCACTAACGGAATAATAATCCTTATATTGTAGGGGACTTTACAAACATATAATTCAACATCGCATCATCATCGCAGCCCTCATATGTCCCACTGTTGGGCTCGGGCCTCCTCCACAATTAGCCCAGTCGAATTAGACGAAAAATGGACCATACCCAGGAAAAATTATAAGTAGAAAATTTCCTTCGGAATTCGTTAGGGGGGGTCACTCGGAGTCTACATTTTGGTTTTCGAATTCCCAGTGGTCTTGCGTTTTCCGCCATCTTGATTTTAAGTGTGGTTTTATGTTTTTTAAATAACTCGTTTATTTTCAATTTTACACGAAAAATAGTCATTACCAAAGTTGTTTCGAATTTAATTTCCTACAATTTTTGTTCTCATCATTTTTTCCGTAGGATCGATATTTCTCGATTCACACCCGAAAAGAAAGGGTGATTGTTTATTTATTGAATAACTCTTTTGTTTTCAATTTTCTTTATTATTTATTTATTTATTCAATTTATTATTTATTTATTCAATTTTTATTATTTATTTATTCAATTTTCTTTATTATATTTAGTTTATTGAATAACTCTTTTGTTTTCAATTTTCTTTTCGGGTGATTCGGCGGATTGATCCTACGGAAAAAATGATGAGAACCAAAATTGTAGGAAATTTAATTTTGAACAACTTTGGTAATGACCATTTTTCGTGTAAAGTTGAGAATAAACGAGTTATTTAAAAAACATAAAACCACCCTTAAAATCAAGATGGCGGCAAACGCAAAACCACTGGGAATTCGAAAACCGAAATGTAGACTCCCAGTGACCAAAACGAATTCCGAAGGAAAAATTCTACTTATAATTTTTCCTGGGTCCAATCAACAATTTGACTGGGCTAAATGGGAGGGAATTTGACCCACTATACCATGGTGGTCAGACATGTTGATATAGTTCAATTCGAGTTTCCCCTTCTCTTACACAGATGGTATGTGCATATTATATCTCATAGTCGTCTTATACGACATCCACGGGCAAGATTGAGAGTGATGAATTGTATCCTTACTTCGTCACCGTACGGAAAGAACATATAATTAACCGACACAAATTATATTCAGACTCAGAACAACAATTCATGGATCGTACAAGGTGTTGTTTTGCATGGGATTCGAACTCGCGACACTAACACGATACGTTGGTATCTTAATCACTACGCCATCTGCGGAGTCTTTAGCCGGTTGTTATGATTCCCATAGGGAAGCAATGATCGCGACAAATGTATTCTGATTTTTTACAAAGTTACATTTCATTAACTGCAAATGTAACTTTGTAATCCTAAATATTTATATGAGCTTACAAAATTATTTATGCAGTTAATGTATCTTGGCAACTGGATGAAAATTACAATGTATCATAATTTTTCTTTCATTTATACACTAAACACTAATTGTATTATAAATTTGAAGCTTCTATGTCTGCTAGAAGTGCCTCTTTAATATTGATGATCGGTCAGTCAGTCAGTGAGTGACAAAATTACGAAATTTTGACTAGTTATAATTCTTAAACTATTGGTTCAAATTGAATGAAATTTGAAATACACAATGTGTATACAATGCCCGCTAGGTTACTAAAAATTCAGGCTTCTAGTTTTCTTAACAACGAATTTATAGGGAGTCGAAAATGGCCTGAATGGCTTCGAGAAAAGTATGTTATGGCAGTGTTGCGTTTTGCCCGACTTTTTTTTTGCTTGACTTGGCGGGGGCACTGCCGTGCCCCCACATAATTTTGTTCTGGATAATCAATGCTGAACGTAGTGAAGCAATAGATGAAATTAAAATACCTATCAATTCACTATCCTACTACTATTGATATCATATCTAGAGAGTTATTAGTAAAGTGGTTATAACATCATCACCGAAACTAATTTTGTAGACTTTACACGTCATCCGCAGTATCTCAAAGGTTGTTGCTATTGCTTTTCTTCACTTTCTAACGTAATTTGATACAGTTTTGAAAGTGTAAGCTCTCGATACCGGCAGTAGTTGTACAGTTTTTTGTTAAGGCTTTTTTTTAATATACCTAGATCATTAAATGAAGAAATTAGTCATTATAATACTTTCCATACACCTATCAGCTTATCGAGCCAGCTGTTAAACATAGAGCGACGTATGAAGAGGAATGTCATAAGAGCTATGCTTGGGAAACGGGTTGGCGATTGCTGTATGTATCATTAGTTTTCTAGAAGAACGCTATTATTTACTCCCCTGGTGCTTCCTTACTCACTTTTTACCATTTCCACGGGCAAGTAAGAGATGGTTATTCATTGCGTATCTTAATCCTTTTCTGGAATTGTGAAACTCAACTATGAAATGTCACTGCAGAAGAAGGTATTCTCAATCTAATGCTTCAAGCTTCGACTGACAAGCGTGGTTTAGTGGGTTAATTATCTTATGAAGTCGCCAGTGTCCAACAGTAACACATTTAAGAATTGTAGCAAAAATTTTTTTCCATTCGGCATTCACTATATTCCTCTCTTGTTCGTGGGTATCGTAAAAGGCAAGTAAGTATATGCAAGTAGAATCGATGTAAAAGAAGAAAAACTCAGTATTAAACCTTATTCCAATGCCGTCTGACCAACGAGGAATAGGTAGTCTACCCTCCCATTGTGGAGCAGACTTTAACGTAGTAGTGGCTGCCGGTGCCAGTGCGGCCGGCTCATATAGGCTAAGATTAAGACGATATAAATAATAACTCTTACAATTTCGGATAAATTAACGAAATTGCCTTCAAAATTGTTAAATTTAGCATTCTTTATCACTTAAAAATGTTTAAGTGATAAAGAATGAAGTTAGTCAAGAAGTCTACAATGAAGTTGAAATGTAAAATGGTAACAATAAGATAAAATATAACTAGGACAAATTACATGAGCACTCTGAATGGCAACAAGTGAACTGAAACTCTCTGAAATATGATTATCATATTCCGGTCCCGTATTTCCCTCACCTGCTTCGTAATGTTTTGTTTTTTGTTCTCTACGTAACGAGCATCCTGTTTGGTGGTTAATTTGAATGCGTGTTTTTGTTGCTAGAAAATTGTTGTCGGATTTTTGTCATTTTTATTTTTTATGTGTAGCCGTAATTTTTGGCGGATTTATTATTTTGAGAGGATTTTTCCTGCCGAGTGGTAATATATGAATTGTATTTTTTTAAGAGAATTACATTATGTATGTTGGCCTAACAAAACAGAGCTGAAAACCGTTTCTCACACACGTAGAGCGGCACCTTAATGCATAATGGAGGAGTGACGAAGTACTGTTTTGCACTGGCTGACCTCATTAGCTTAACATGTTGTTTGAAAAACAGAACCAACACTTGTAAGAATGAGTAAAAAGTGAATTGATTTTTTATAGGTTGATGCTATTCTTTACATGAGTAGGTAGAAGTGTAAGACAACGAAGCAAACCAAAAGGCCCATAAGAACCTGGATTAAAGAACACACAGCTGATGTGAAGCACCGCCATCACCCCGAGTTTGCAGTCTGTGAACATAGTCAGAACCGCGCCAGCCATAACATCAGGTTTGAAAAACCACAAATCTTCGCAAAAGAACACCGATACCTACCTAGAATGGTACACGAGACTATTGAAATAAAAAGAAACACAAAGATACAAATAAAGGGGATAGTTGCGTGTTACCATTAAGCAGTGATCCTGTTATAAACATAATTAAAAATAAACCCAAAAAGATCACCACAAGAATGCAAGACACCGAGAGCACTTATTGTATGGATTTGAACCACAATAATAATAGTGAAAGAAATGTTTTATAAATTAAAAACCTAGTAAGACAAAGTAAACCGCCTTTAAAAATAAAAAATTATATTATTTTAGCATTATGTCCCCCTGAATTTTCTTGCCGGATCTTTCTCAAAAAATCATTATGTAAGATTTCAGCATGATACAATCATAACGATTTCAGCTGTGAACTTTTTAGTTTTCATTTTATGGAAAATTGAAAGCTTACGCCAAATCTAACACAGTATTCAGCGCAGCAGCAGAATTCGTATTTATTAATAATATATTCCTATAACAACCGAAGCAGGTTTGGAATCTCTGTCTATGGTATAAGAGTATGGTATAAGAGAGATTTATGATACTAGACCGACGCGATTAAAGAAATTAACAACATTCCTTTTTCATTTTAAGGCTATATCAATAGCATTACGAAATAGTTTTACTACTATAGTGAATTCTATAAACACACAAGGTTTCAATCAAACTTAGAACAATTTGCTATTGAACACAGGCACTCAGCATTTTTTTTTATTGAGTTACGGTCGGCGCACTTCTCGCCCGGCCCCGTCCGGGGCGACAGAGGGGCGGAAGCACACACACCCGTAACCCACCCATATAGCACGTCGCCTTCGTCGTTGAGTTGACTACCGGTGCAGAGTTCCTTGACTTCAGTAGTCGACCCGACGGAATACCCTCTCCGTCGATGACGTCCCCTACTAGGACGCCGTTCGCCATTGCGAGGCTAACCTCACCCGCAGCCTCTACTAGGGCGGCATCAGGCGCACCGGCACTCAGCATTAAAGGTAACTACTTAAACACACTACGTCATCTTTATTTGAAACTAGCAACCCGCCCTCGCTTCGCTTCGGTTATAGGTTATAATCGTTTTACCCGTGTAGTACCCGTTCCCGTAGGAATACCGGGATAAAATATAGCCTAGTTTACGGCCTGATATTATAGCTTTCCATTGGTGAAAGAATTTTTGAAATCGGTCCAGCCGTTTTGAAGATTACCCGGAACAAACAGACAGACAGACAGACAGAAAGACAGACAGACAGACAAAAATTTTTTAATTGCTATTTTAGGCATAGGTGTCGTGCAAATAACCGTGTGAGCATGAAAAAAGCCTATTATTTTGACATTACAAACAGACACTCCAATTTTATTTATTGGTATAGATACAGTAGCTGATAAAATGATACAAATTAACCGTATCAATCAATGTGATGTGAAATCACATCATATAATATGCATATTACATTTATGTAAGAGAAGAAAAACTCGAAATAAAACCCTATACCAACCGGTCTGACCACATTAGGTCAATCTCCCTTCTATTGCGCTCAGCAGTGAAACATGTGAGGTGATATGATAATGAAACATTTCAGCCAAAAAACCTGACGGATTGACGATGTTGTGAAAGTTGAAGGCAAGCGTTGGATGTAAACAGGTTGGGCCCGTTATAGGTGGTGTTCTTGTGGGGAGGGCTATGTCTGCACTGGACGTCAATTAGCCGATAAATAGGTGGAAACATGACAGTATTTCCCTTTGATTTATACAGTCGTAGCCTGTTTAAGGTCTAATATTGAAGCTTAAAAACTAAATTATTTAAACGCATAACAATGTATTTTTATGAACATTGTGTATAAAATTACCTTATTAACCAAATGACTCCAAGTCCACAAATTTAATTAGAAAAATAACAACGAAAATAACATTAAGTTAAATAAAGTTTTGGATCTAAGCTTCATTTTGAATGAACCAAGAGGAGCTTGGTTTCATTTTATCTTGAAAACACCTAAATTAGAATTAGATCCCCACCTACAAATGAGTTTACTAATTAATTTTGCGATAATAGCTTCCCCACCGTTGTCGTGTGTTTTTGTTGTGCAAATTTAGTTTTTGTTTTCTTTTATTCCCTTTTTCATTATTTTGTTTTTAGAATCCCGCATCGTAATACGACTATTCTCCGTGTGGTGACGGAGTAAGAATACAATTCACCACCCCCCCTATCTTACCTGTGGAATATAAAACGCATATAACGTCTATGCGAGAGAAGGAAAACTCGAAATAAAACCCTATACCAACACGTCTGATCAGCGTGGTATAGTAGGTCAATTACCCTTCCATTACGGAGGAAGCCCGAACCCAACAGTGGGACGTATATGGGCTGAGATGATGATGATGATGAATACGACTATATAGATGACGTAGTGGAAAATACCAACGGCCGTGTCGCCTGTGGGTTTAAATGTCACGCAGGACAATTCTTTGTGCGATTCATAAATTGTTATGTAAAGATATTTGCAATGAAGTTCCTTATCCCACGGTACGAGCCTGATGACCGGCGGCTAAGCGAAGAAAAGGGTAATATTTCACGACCATTTTTATAGTATAATTGATTATCCGGAGCACGTATGCTATTGGCTGTGCCCAGTCATAAGTGCGTGCTTATTAATTCAAGGCAGTCAATAAATTCGCTGGAGAATGTACTGATGATGTTTACTCGTATAATGAATTAAATGTATCAAATGAAATACAATGTTTATTTTCACAATCCGATAAAATAAATTAATTACGAAATTTCCTACCATTCCTTCAATTTAACTGTTCTTCAAACATTAGTAATTTCCGACTATGGAGAATAACGGACTCGGTACCGGTGGTCGGCCCAACGACGAAGGCGACGTGTTACGAGTGGGTTATGGGGCCGCGCGCCGACCCTCTCTCGCTCCGGACGGAGCCAGGCAGCGGGTGCGCTGATCATAGCCCAACCCCAAAAAACAAAAAGAAGTTCGTAATTTATTTGTATTTGTTAATCATACGTTTATCAATAATAATATACGACGAAATGCATTTCGTTCAAAACGAGTGTAAAATAAAAAAGAACAGTGAGAGCATCAATGAATTACACAGTTTAATATATAGATAAGATAGTAAGATATTTAACTAATAAGTAATCCAATCGTTCATGGATCTTATAAATACTATATGCACAGCTGGCTGCCACTTTCCGTGAAGAAAGGGCTCTTCTTAAATCTCGTAAAAAAGTATATGTCATAGTGCTCGGGAAATACTAGAGCAGGTAGTTGCGTCCAAAGACTGCACGTTCTTGTAGAAAACGATCGCTTAGAGTGTGTACTTTAGGACAGTATCGTTTCCAGATGAAATGGATGAAATCTGCTACAGCGTCACGCTGGTTGGTAGCAAGTCAAACAGCTGTTCAGAGCATGATGTCGTGTGACTTTCCTACAAAGATAGGAAAATGAAGCAGTTGGTCAATTGTTATTTGATGTTTTATTTCATTCCCTAGAATTGTTTTTTGTATATAATATTTAGCTTTACTTCAAATTTTTGGCATGGGTTTCTACCATCATTGCCTAATTCCTGTTTGACCAGTTGCTACATAACCTGATATATTCTGTATATATGGCAATTAATTTGTTTATAGTTTAACTTTTTACTTCTGTAGGCAGTCCTCATAACTGCTTTGTGTTCTTTTTTTACTATTAGTCTTTAAAAATATTATACACTCATTTGCAAAAAAAACGGGCACCTAAGCAATGAACCATTTCAAATGTTAATATTTCTTTGTTTGATAATTATAGGTAGTTTTATCCACACAATTTGCTAAATTAATAAGAAAATAATCGTTTTCATCAGTATTTCATAAAATTTAGATACAATTTATGGGAAATAATGCTAAACCTCGCTAGTAGTGTATATTCGCTAGTAGTGCATATGCTCATGAAGTAAAAATAAAAAAGTTTTTTTGTTTGTTTTTCTTTAATAAAGTAAAAGCAGATAAATGTTTAGTATCGAGTGTGACCCCCTCTAGCTAAAATCACAGCTTGAATTCGTCTGGGCATGCTAGCGAGTATATCCCGGATACTTGCTTGCGGAATACGTTCCCACTCCGCAGTAATCACATTCTTCAGCTCTCTGATGGTCTGCGGAGCCGGGTGTACTGATCTCACACGCCGTTTCAGAACGTCCCAGACATGCTCTATGGGATTGAGGTCGGGACTTCGAGCTGGCCAATCCAAACGACGAATGCCGACCTCTTGCACATACGCATTAACATCGCGGGATCGGTGGGCGCGAGCATTGTCGTCCATAAAAATCGAGTCTTCACCTAGAGCGGCCAATGCGGGTTGTGCATGAGAAATTAGAACTTCCGTTATGTATCGATGCCCAGTCAGTGAGCCGTTTTCAATGAAGACTAACTCTGTACGATCCATTGAATTTATTCCTGCCCAAAACATAACAGAGCCCCCACCATAAGGTGTGATTTCTTCGAAACATGCCTCTGCAAAGCGTTCTCCTTGTCTTCTTAGCACTCGCCGACGTCGATCTTCACCGAACAGAGATATCCTGGCTTCATCAGAGAACAAAACCCTATTCCAATCGTCTTGAGTCCATGATTCACAATTTCTAGCGAACCTAAGCCTGTGAACTCTGTGCTCACGGAGTAATTTGGGGCTGCGGGCCGGGCGGTGACTGCGTATATTGGCAGCGAGAAGCCTCCTCCTGACCGTCCATAGACTAATATGCACATTTCTTACTTCTTGGAGGTTGTTCTTAAGATCCACATACGAAGATTTGCGATTTCTCAATGCGCGACTCACAAGAAAACGATCATCCCGTGGTTGGGTACATGGTTTTCTTCCAGAACCAGGCCTTCTCTCGACGGAACCAGTCTCCTGATATCGCTGCCAGGTCCTTTGGACTGTCGAGCGACTAACATTCAGCCTCCTAGCCACGAAACATTGGCTGCAACCCTCTTCAAGCAGCGCGATAATTTTGGTAGCTTTTACCACTTTATCTACCATTTTTGATACAGCCAAACAGCATTAAATAAAGCTTTGACAGTCAAGGATATGAAATTAATCGATAAAAATTGAATAAAAGTTATGAAAGTCGATGTTAACTTCTGGAACTTCGCGCCAAAAATGTAGGATAAAAAGGGGTTTTCTGTAAAAATGAACATCAAATGAAAAATTGAATTTAGAACGTACTTTTTTAAATACCACAGCATTTTTAAAACCGGCCAGTAACGTGTACAAACGATTGAAACCTTTTTGGTATTGTATCTTTTTAAATATGAATGAAAATCAAAACCGCCCGTTTTTTTTGCAAATGAGTTTATATAACCTCGTGTAAGCGTATGTATTCGGAGTAACGATCGAAATTATATGGAATAATATTACTAGTAAAAATATTTCAAATCAATATTCACATTACGAGGTATTTTTATGACCTTAGCTAGGGATTTTTCAACATTTCCTCAATCTAAGTGATTCGCGGCACTTGCGTCATCAAAATTCGTCCCTCAAACACAATCTCCCTCTGATAAGGTCAGAATATCAGTCGTTCGCTTTAAATGCAAATATTACCGCACCCAAGAGAGGTGTTATAGCCTCGGTTTTGAGGTAAAAAAGGACGAAAACAGCGCTAAATGGCAAGAAAGCGCTTTTTATGCTGACGAAATTGGGTAGTTAAAGATAAAGAATGGATAGACCGGCTCCTCAGATAGTTATTTTAGTATACTATACCTGTAGATAGACGCATTACATTTTGTTTTATTTATGTAATGGGACGAATATTTTTTTGTAAATCTGCCTTTCATGCTTCAGACGAAAACACGTTATTGTGGATGTTAAATTTTGAAAATAGTTATGTTACTAAATTAAAATAAAACAAGAAATTAAATAGAATTTTGAATTCGAAAGTACTGGTATCCTACAGACATTTTATTTGTAAGCATAAAATACAGTAGGTATTTTTCCGTACCCGAAACTGTAACCCACCGGGCCGGCCACTAATGTCACACCAGTGGTCGATCCAATGGCGATGGGTAGGAAATATGGTGTCGGTGAGCTATGGGGTCGCGCTACGACCCGTCGTCACCCTAGACGGAACGGACAGCGTGCGTCCAGACTAAAGGCATTTTATCTACTTAGTAAACAAATGTTTTTATTTTTAATTTCACAAATAGATTATATGTTAAATCTTTTATTTATATATACTACTTATGTGAATAAAACTCTTCTAAAGAAAAAAATCATAAGAGGTTTGTTGTTTATTTTTAACCCCCGATGCAAAAAGGGGATGTTATAAGTTTGACGCGTCTGTGTGTCTGTCTATGGCATTGTAACTCCTAAACGAATGAACCAATTATGATGCAGTTTGAAAGCTGACGTGATTGAGATTGTTATTAGCTACAATTTATGTATTCAAGCATTTCAAGCTCATCATCGATTTTTGTTAGCTGCCGTTGGGATCATAGATATAATGGTTATTTACTTAATTTTCAAACATATGTATATGACCTAGCATTTGTTACATCACGTATGATGGTATCACTGAGCTACTGTAATGGAGTTGCATATAAGAGACGAAGGTCGATTAGTAATCTCACAAGTTTGATTCCTTAATCTCGATAGGTAGTTCGGCTGTTGACCCTTTCGGGTAGCGTCTGCATCGATGCCCTGGCCACAACTGACTGCACAGATGGCATAGTGGTTTAGATACCGACCTACCATGCCAGTGACGCGGATTCGAATCTCAGGCAGGACAAAACTTTGTCTGGTGACTGGACCAGGGAGTCGGGTGACTGGACCGGGGAGTTAGTCCGTCATCCGCCGAGCGGCCGACCGCGGAAAGACCGACGAGCTCCCCGATGGGGGGACGTTGGTCGGATGGGAGGGTACTCCTCAGGGGGTATTCCGTCGGGCCGACCACTGACGACAAGTCACCCTGCTCCGGTGGTCGGTCCAACGACGAAGGCGACGTGTCACGGGTTGGTCACGGGTGTGCGTGCTTGCGCTACTCTGTCGCCCCGGACGGAATGGTGCGAGAAATGCGCCAACGCCCAAAAAAAAACGGACAACACTTTGTGTGATCCACAAATTGTTGTTCTGATTCCGGATGTAATTTGTGCCTGTTAATTATACGTTTGTAAAGTCTCCCGTAATACAAGGATTATTTCCCAAGTGCAGGGCGTTGTCTTAAAAAAACAATATTACCGTGGCGTCGTCCTTAAGGGGTCGGCCTCTCTGTGAATAGCGGACTAATCTTCAGTCAGTCGGGAACGTAATGGTTGACCAGACGTTATCAAATGGCGTTGGCTTAGAATGATGTAATATTTTTAATTTTCTTTTTCGACCCCCACGAACGATGTAGAGATTGGTAATTTATGTAGTCGTCACCATATAGCATCTTTGAATAAAAGTAAGACTTGATCACGTTTGTACTTGATTTGACGACGTTTCAAACACTTTTCAGCATCCATGCTTACGAGAGAACTAAGGTATCTCACATCCTTACACGTTATTACAAAGATTAAATCTACCCGCTACATAATTAGTTATTAAATTTAAACACACATTTGATACAAATTTATTGCCAGTACAAAAGTAAATGATTCCATATGAAAAATTATATTGTTTTTGGTCAGTTATTAAATTTATGCAAATTATTATATTATGATAATTTATTAATTTAAACCTAATAAATTTGAGCGGATTGAAAGACTATTCAATTGAATCATCAAGCAATTTAACATTTTGATTTTTATACTAACTTCATTTTTACTTATATGAAACTATCACAGGAACACAATTTTCATTTATGATTAAAAGTAGGAAGGAGGTTGAACGTTTCCGCATTCGCTGCTAGGAGACGAAGCCCATTGGGAAATGAAACTACAAAGAACCGTTAATTTTCTTTAGGTTAAGTGATAGATGCCATTTTTGCATATTATTTATATCATTATTTTATCAATAGATTTTGTATGAATGTTTGTTTTTAATGCATCTATATTTATTTAAAATTCAGCATGCCAAGCAGGCGACAGTCCAGTTTTAAAGTATATAATTGCCGTGTGAACATATAAACATATATTCATACGGTAGATATTTACGTGTTTATTCAATTGCATTTTTTATATTGTTATTATATTATAATTGTGTATTTGTCTCATAGCAAAAATGCTATTAGGATATTTTTCCGTTTAAGCATTCACACAGAAACCTGTCACTAGCTGTAATTTTTATTACTTGTCATTGATTCCTGCAAACTATTTCGCAGAGCACACACACTTTAAGCTTATAATCAGTAAATATAGGCACTTATATTATTTTTAGATGCTCAAAAGTTGTGTTCTGGTGAATACCGTTTTAATGTCTTATTTGAAGTTGTAGTATTGATTATGTGATATTAAGAATACACGCGATCTAACTGCGATCACCAAGCCGCCCGCCACGCATAGGGTATGGCATTGTCCTCTCTTCGTGTTAAGGGATATGTACAATAGAGAACATTGATAGGCTGAGGGATAGAGGGTTGTCATACTGTTGTAATATACTACTTAACCATTTGAAGAGAGAACAGGGCATTTCTTCACCGAGTGATCACTAATTTTACGTGCGATTCCCAATAGTTTGCTTACCCATGCGCATGTTACCAGCGAAGCTCTACAGTAATTTAGAAGGACTACTATATTGCCTATATATATGCTAATGAAGATTAGACCTTTCCATGTGTCATATCATTAGTGATTTAGTGCTTCGTAATGGTCATTTTTTCCGTATGGTGACGCAGTAGAAATACAATTCACCACTCCGTATATTACCCGTAGATGTCGTAACAGACAGCTAAGGGAAGACGAAGTAAGTCAATTCCCTTCCTATTGTGGAGGAGACATAAGCCCAGCAGTGGGTCATATATGAGCTGGGATTAATGGCCAGATAAGCTAATACTCTGATACAATCTTTTTTAACCCCCGACGGAAAAAGAGGGGTGTTATAAGTTTGACGTCAATGTCTGTCTGTCTGTGTGTATATGTATGTGTGTGTCTTTCTGTGGCATCGTAGCCCTCAAACGTATGGACGGATTTCGATGCGGTTTCTTTGTATATGCGATATAATCCATAAAAGTAGTTTTATTTCAATAGATTAGTTTCAATGAGTAGGTACCATTTAGGTTATGATCTTACAATCACGTTCGGCACGGTCACGTTGACCTGGTACTACAGGTTAGATGGTCTTCAGAGAACTCCTCGAAATCTTGCAGCAGGCATATCGTATTTGGATTCAATATATTAGTTTTAATAAGTAAATTTCTTGCAGGTTATAAGTTTAACGTAGATATCTGTCTGTCTGTGTGCATGTGGTATCGTAGCTCTCGAACGGATGGACCGATTTATATTATATATATATATATATATATATATATATAGCGTTTTTTTTCTTTTGAAAACCAGTTTCCTTGCGGTAGTTTTTTTTTATGTTCAATATCAATGCAGCAGTGTAAGAGTATTAACTCTTTTCCAAAGTTATGGAATGGTGTATGATTACTCGTGTTTCACGCATGCCAGTACATTCGTTAAATGACAATTAATTAATTATGCCATTTGAAGAGAACGTGATACTTTTTTGTATTATTTTAGTTTGTGTATTCAAAATTTTCAATTTTACCTATTATAGAAAGATAAATATCAAAAAGTGCGTCCTAGACGTTAATGTAAGGTATTCATCAATATAGTAAACTTATTTCGGAAATGATAGCTATCCTTATATTGACTTAAATAGTAACTTTATATTCTTGTTATGATTATATTGCTAAAATAAATCAACGATGTTCAAGAATATTATGTAAAAATAATATATACCAGAATAATAATATGAGTACAGTCGATACGTAATATTGAAACACAAGACACTTGATTCAATTCCCACGTTCCCTTATAGAATATTCAGGTTTTATGTGAATATATTTTTGAGAAATATAAACGTACGAATATCCGTTGAAAATGGAAGGCAACGTCGATTCTCTGGAGAGCTCATTAGATTGTCGCTGGTTAGTCGCGTTGCGATCAAGGTTAGTCACCGATTCATTCCTTCGTTTTCAAATAGTATAAAATAAAAGACATAGACCAATGACGGATATTATAGGTTACTAGACTGTCATATCAAATTACAGATATAATTGTAGATTCAGCGACCTTTTTTTTAAAAAAAAATATCTTGCTTGCTTTGTTCGCGTGGTGACGGAGTAAGAAAATAATTCACCACCCCCTCTCTTGCTCATGGGTGTCCTAAAGACGACTATGGGATATAATATGCACATAATATCTATGCAAGAGTAGGAAAACTCGAAATGAAACCCTATATCAACATATCTGACTAGTACGATATAGTAGGCTCTGTAGGTTACGACTAAGGTACACTATGCATATAAAATCTATTGCAAGAGAAGGAAAACTTGAAATAAAACCTTATACCAACATTTCTGATCAGCATGGCATGATAAGTCAATCTCCCTCCTATTGTAGAGGAGGCTCGAGCCCAACAATGGGACTAATATGAGTGACGTGATGACATGATAAAGTACTTTGCTTCATCATCATCATCATTACAGTTCTTATACATTCCACTGCTGGGTTATAACACCCTTTTAAATCTAATGTAACACCCTTTTAATAAAAAGGAAATTGACTTACCATACCACGCTGGTCAGATGGGTTAATATAGGATTTAGTTTCGAGTCTGCATATTAAATCATCCCTTAATCCCTTAATCTTTTACCACACTAACAGGTAAGATGGGAATGGTGAATTTTATTATTCATCATCATCATCATCATTTCAGCCTATCGCCGTCCACTGCTGGACGTAGGCCTCCCTCATGTTACGCCACAAAGTGCGGTCCTGTGCCGCCTGTATCCAACGACTCCCAGCAGCTTTCACCAGGTCGTCGGTCCACCTAGTGGAGGGCGGCCTACACTGCATCGTCCAATGCGTGGTCGCCACTCGAGAAGCTTTCTTCCCCAGCGTTTGTCGGTTCGTCGAGCGATGTGGCCTGTCCATTGCCACTTCATTATTTGTATTATTACTTCGTCACAATACGGTATTTTGTTTAATAATTATAGATATTGTTCTTGGAATAACAGATTGCTCATATGATTAAGAAAACTAAATGTCACTACGAAGATATATTTTTCCATGGGAGTCTTGCTGAGGGATTGATACTAGAATGGGCAATAATATTCTCATGGGCAGCTTATAATAATAACCTGATTGTCAAGTGTAGCGATTATGCCATGCTCCTTTTATGAAGACCCTTATTATATGACATAATAAACTTTAATAGACTGATGATGGATAGATGAACTTGAAGGCATTTCTGTGTATTGTTAATAAAATTTAACATTACTCCCGTTTTTTTGAAGTGGCGTTATACAATTCAGATATATAAGCGGACGATAACATCATTATCATAATTATTTCAACTCAATTACGTCCCACTGTTGGGCTTGAATTGCCTCTACAAGAGGAGGGAAATTAATCTGCTATACTCCTTTGATCAGACTTGCTGCTATAGATTTTTATTTCGAGTTTTCGTTCTTTGCTTAAAAGTTATAAGAATATTTAATCCCTTAGTCGTTTTTAAAGTTCCGTACCTAAAGGGTAAAAACGGGACCCTACGAGGCATGCCTTTTAAGTTATGTCGTTTGAAGAAAAATCACAACTAAAACCTTATAGTACTTTTATTGTTTTTCAAAGTATTCACCACGTAGCTTAATACACTTTTCCATTCGCTCAAACCAGTTATTATAACATTTATTCCACTCTAAAGTGGGGGTGTACAAAATGGCTGACTTGAAAGCGTCGACTGCTTCTTCACCGGACTAGAACCTTTGACTACGAAGACTATTCTTAATTTTAGGAAATATAAAGAAATCGTTAGGGCTTTGGTCAGGACTGTATGGAGGACGGTCAAGAATTTCTACTTCTTCCTGCTTCAAATACTTAATCGTTTGACGAGCGCTGTGTGAGCTTGCGTTGTCGTGGTGCAGGATGATGCATCGCTTTGAGTTAGATTTTCGAAGTTCGGCGATGACATGTGGTAAACAAACTGTGGTATACCACTCTGCGTTAACCGTTTTACAATCTTCAAGTGAAATAGTCGTAACATGGCCGGTTTTTACAATGAACGTGGCTACCACCATCTTCTTTGAAGTGTTTCGAGAACGAACAACTGTTGGCTCGTCTTGAAAGACCTAGATTGTAGACTGTTATTTGGAATCAGGATCGTAGGTATAGATCCAAGATTCATCACCACTGATGATGTGGTAGACGTGATTTGACCCTCCTCGGTTGAATATTTGCAGAGTTTTCTTACACCATCTGACGCGGGTCGCTTTGTGATCGTCAGAAAACAGATGCGGTATCCAACGGCAAACTAGCTTTCTCACACCAAGCGCTTCATGCAAGATCTTCTGAATGGTTGTCCCTGAGATGCCTAATAGAGCCTCTATCTCTCGATACTTCACATGACGATCTTCGAGAATTAGTTGTCTCACAGCAATGATGTTATCCTTAGTTAAGGCGGATTTTGGGCGTCCTTCGCGAGATTTGTCACTAACACTAGTGTGCGGGACGGGCCTTCAGACAAATGTGTTGTAGTCGGCTGACGTCCCGGTTAGTCGCTGATTCGGTGGTTTATGTGGACTGTATGTGTGGACTGTATCTTCGGGTTCGGTTCCTTACTGGCGGGTTTCAGTGAAGAAATAAAACGATCGATTTTGAAGTAACTTGCACATCGGACGAATATTACACTGTTGCTGCCTAGCCCCTGAATGTTAATGCTTGAAGTTCGCTATTTCTTCATACTATTTCTTCATATTCACTATGGTTTCAAGCTTCCATCGCGCGCCGCTAGGTGTCTTCGGTAGTCTATGCTACGATGTGTTCATTAAACGAGAGGCTTAGGCACCTTGAGGTGTTACCGTAACGACAGCCGCGAGGCTGTTAGCGTAAACGGTTGTCGCATTCGTCCGATTTGTGATATGATTTTATTGAACAATTAACTATAACGCTAAGACTATTACAGATATGCTTACATTTTATATACTATTCTATTTATCTAAGATACATCTATCTGTTTCAGTAGTGGCCGCGACCCTAGGTAGTAAAATAGGCTTTATACAAGCACTAAAAACTATTATTTTATACTATCAGCATTGTTTTTCTATCTTTATTAGGCTATATCTCACAAGTTATAATACCTAGGGTGTTGGTTCTTACTGCGTTCGATAGGTCCTAGCGTATATTTCAATAAAATACCAAGAATATTTATGTTTATTGCAAATTTGACACTATAAACAACAAAAATTACAACGTAACTAAGTACAATTATGTTTTTACATAAATTAAGCAAAACAAACAGTCATAGGCTATTTTAACACAATTTTTACTACAATATAACGTATAATTAATCTACTTTAATGTTCATTACTCACATTGTTTATTTAGCACTGTACACATTAATTCGTAATGTTTACATCTTACGAATTTCGCTATGTATTTGGAGCGCCCTGATTGGTCGATATTCGTTACGCACTCCTATTTGGCGATACACTTTGAGTTAGTTAATTTTCACGGTATTCTTATCACTATACTTTTTCTCAAAATTCACTATTATGTTACAGTTCGTTTTTTAAGCACTATCACGGTATTTTACACTTGTCGCGAACAACTAGTATGTCCACGCTGAAATTCTAAATACCAGCGTTCGATAGTCCGCAGACATAGGGCTTCATCACTGAACACAGATATTAGCTCTTCAAAACACTGAAGCCATGTCAGGCCTCTTCTAAAGATATAGAAAATTATTGCACGAACATTTTTTCCTTGGAAAGATTCATTTTCATACGTAACCTGACAGATTCCAATGACCCTGTGACTAAACAATAGCATTAATCCTAATACTTTGAACTGTTTTGAGATTCAAAATTTAAACACATTCGTATATAGAATAGTTCCAAATTCAAAATTGCCGGGAAATATGGAAACGACAGAACTTAAAAGGCATGCCTGTATTACTAAGACTTCGCTGTCTGTCCGTCCGTCTGTCTGTCACCAGGCTGTATGCCAACAACCCCGATAGCTAGATACTTGATTTTTTTACAAATTGTGTATTTTTGTTGCCGGTATAACAACATATACTAAAAAACAAAAATTATTAGGGGGCTCTCATACAACAAACGCGATTTTTTGCTCTTTTTATAGATAACGGTACGGAACCCATCGGTTTTTTACGACAACGACGGGCAAAAGAGTGGATGCTGAATTGTATTTTTACTCCATCACCACATGGAAAACGGACTATACAACTGTAAGAAAATGGGACATATGGGAATCGGAATAGATCGAAGTAAATGCAACAGCACAGTCGAAAAGTTTTGAAATGATTTTACTCGTCTCTTGCATTGGCCGTAATAAACATGCAACGTTTTGCACTGGCAATAAAATTTAAACCAAAATACTCACAAACTTCCACTAACTCGCAATTAAAGTTTTATAATACAATGATTCACTAAAATAACACTCAATTTAAAGTTTTTGGAAGCATCTGTATCACTTAAAACTTTATAGAGTACATAATAGCAAGCAATAGATCGCAAAACACACCGAAGTGTGCCTACTGCTCTTTGCTATTGTGTTCTTGACAGATATAACTTCGGAACTACAACGAACAACTTAAATATTGAAGTTGACAAACTAAAGCTGCTCTGCGCTGGATCCAATTTGAGGCTATCTTGGGCTCACACGTTGTTTGTTTTAATAGCATTAACAGAAGATCTGTCGTTCAAATACACAGTTCATGTTTTTGATGTGGACGTAGATTTATTAAAACATGATGTGTCTGGAGATGTTATTTACAATATTACAAGGGCAACGCATAATAAGCATAGTAAAGTAATTGATTCAAACTTGTGACACACGGTTAATTTGGATTTCCTTCTTAGATTCTGTAGGTCGTGTTGCCAAACATCTATGTTATAAAAGTTATTTTCTATTGAAATATTAAAGGTATTATCTTTTTGTGCATATAAAATGTCTACATACATTTTTGTCTTGTTTTTATCAATCACTCGTATAAATATGTGTGCATTTTAACATATTTTCGTCTTTTAATAACATGATTTTCCTGTCATAAATCCTTATTAAATAAAGCTTACGTACTCGTGTTGTTATCATAATTTAATATTAAAGACTTGAATGAAAGGTCATATGTAAATAATATAATAATATATTAAATTATTTTATTATTATCATTATCGCGGCTCGTATAAGACTCACCACGGGGCTTGAACTTCCTCCATAGTAAGAGGAATATTGACCTTTATTTCAAGTTTTTCTTCTCTTGCATGAAGGTGAATTGTATTCTTACTCCATTACAAAACGGAAATATTATGTATATGATTACTATAATAATCTATGTATCATCTCTATGTATGTCATTTGTTTTTACAGTGTGTGACCTAAAAGTATAACTATTCGTTCGGCACATGTGACGGTAAATTACAATTTGTGACCGGGCGTTAGCTCTACTGACAGATTTATTCTTCGTATACACGTCCTATTTTGTGTCACAGCTCATAAAGATGTCGTTACGTTGAATTAATATGACCGCGCATTGAATTAATTTATATTAATAATGTCATCCTAAGAAAAAGGGCCACGGGAAAAATTTCCATGTTTAGTGAAGTGTGTAAGCTTTTATTTGAATTTTCGAGAAGTGCTGTTTTATCTACACGTTTATAAACAAATTAATATATCTTTTTTTATAAAATTATCTATAATGTATAATTTCAAAATATCTTGAAATTTTCACTTCTGAACAGACTGAAAATTTAATATTTATAATACCTATCCTAATATATAACTTTAAAATTTAACTTATATAAAAGGCATTGCCGTTTGCGCAGTATAATTATTTCTTCAAAAATTTTAACTTGCGGTAAGTCTAGATTCCTTGAAAATTCTATTTAAATAAAGTTTGTAAATCGTAGATATTCTAATTATATTAAAACGTTGGTATTCTAATTACGTAGCTGCCTGCATGGTTATCAACATAATCGTTATCATCGTCTTAGTCCACACTAGTGCCGCTGCTGGGCCCAAGCCTCCTCCATAATGGGAAAGAAATCAACCTGCTATTTCACTCAGATCAGACGTATTGTAATGGGCTTTTATGTTAAATTTTCCTTCTCTTATATTGATGTTATATGCAACGTCTCATCATCTTCTGTCATCACACAAAAGATATTATTGACAAGCAAAATATTATGCTATTACGATAGCATAATATTACGACATAAAGTTACGACTTGTATACCTACTTTATAATGTGTAGGACACCACTGTTGACAGTCGTCTGTCGCTCTACAGCCACCAGCTGAGCCGTTTGGGTTAGTATCAAATTATCCCAGAAAATGAGCGTTTGAATAGTAGCAATTTGTTACTGGGTTCGTTGAATCGTTCGGTGAGCGAGAGCGACAAGCTCAACTTTCTGAGGGCGTTTGCATGTGGTTGGTTTTAGAGATGCCTCATTGCCCGCATTCATACTCTCTTCATTTTCTTCACAGTAAGCAGCGGCCTAGTAAATGTTCAGGAGCGGCAGTATCCCCATCCACCATCAGGTGCACTGTTTGCTCGTTTGCCACCGACAACAAAAAAAAAACTAAGATTATCGATGTTACCATTCTGCTCTTATTCCAATTACTGGGAATCAATGGATTATTTAGATTCCTCTTCAATCGTACATATTACGACATTTATTCGCTAATTTAAGGTACCAACTATTTATGTAAATGTAACCAGTTTATATACTTCCAAACTTTCCTATTAAAAATGTTTTTTAGGATTACGATACTTCCAAACATAAAAACACAATATAAAATTTTTGGAATTTTTTTATTAAAGAAAGGTCGGAGAAGATTAAAATTATTGCAAACCATTATTTAATTTAAAAGTTTCCCTTTGTTAGATATAATACAAAAGCAATTATACTTTCAATGCAGTGCAACTCAATTTCATAAGTTTAGTAATAATGATTTCTAAGGAGCTCCTTTCATCTGGATTAAATTTGTCCGGAGCAATGTGAATAAGAAAATGGATCTCAGGGTTCTAAGGAAATTAACTTGAGTGAGGATTAAAATTTTTCATCAAACCAACCAAATTAACTTCATAATTAAATTTTGCAATCTTGTGGAGTTCCATTCAGCTATTTATACTTCACTCGTTGCCGCTTTGATCAATTCTAATATATATTTCATCTTAGCTGAATTTCTGTAAATTGATAATTAATTAAATATATTTATCCTTGTAATTTTAATAAGCAATCAATGATTAAACAAGTTGGTAACAAAATGTCTGTCCTTTAACAAAATTTTTGTGTTATAAAAGTCTCATTCCAGATAAATAAGAAACACAGAGAGCAGACCCTTTCTAAATTAGCATTGTTAAATCTTTTTGAAGTTCTCAACTTTTTGCCATTAAGTACATTTTAAGTATAGAACTTAAATGAAGTGGAAAAGTTGACCGGAAAAGATCACCGTAGGGCAAGTACATCTTGCCTGCAGTGTGAGCCATAAAAATAATTTATTTTTAGTCAGTATAATTACTTTTAAACTTTATTTTGATAGGTCGGTCGACTTAAGGGCTTTTTGAAATAAAAACGTAGTATATAAATGTATTTTTTTTTGAGTGGTGAATTGTATTCTTCACCACTCCCTCTTTTGCCCGTAGGTGTAGCAAAAGACGACTAAGGGATGTAATATGTTTTGACCAGCGTAGTATAATAGGTCAAATTCCCTTCCATAATGAAGAAGGCGCGAGCCCAGCAATGGGACCGGCGGAGACGATGATGATGATAATGTCTCACCAAGAGTTTATAAATCTCACGGGAAAATATATTTAACCTGTTACAACAGGGGTAGTAATTATATTAACTCTCATTATTGGACAATACATTCTCTAATTTGTGTTAACTGTTTTGTGAAGCCTTTACCACTAATATAGTTTTTTAACGATTAAAACATACGCAGTGGCGTGACGATACATCACATTAAATAACAATAGTACAAATATAGACTAGTCAATGTAAAAGTTATTTCGAAGGTCGTTACTCCCGCATGTTAATTGTTACTACAAAATAGGTCATATAGAAGCATGGGCTTGCTTAATATAGAAACTTTGTTGACAAGGGTCCAAATATAAGCTCTAAACCGCTTTATTATCATTAGAGTTTTAGTTTTAGATTATACTAGAGTTCGTATCGTTTAAAACTATCCTATTTTTTTATTTATTTGATGCCGGATATGCTACATCTATTAGATATCTGGCAGATATCAGATTTATAAATTAGTTAAAGTTTTATAAAGTGTTTTTATGGAAGAATTCTTTACAGAAAAAAATTAAGAGTTATATGTGGAATAAATAGGTCCCAAATCGCCTTGCTATCATCCCGGTAGTTCGTGCAAGGTTCACTTAAAGCACAATCTGCGTCATAAAAATATATTCCAATAAAAATTATAACCTAAGAACTATATTATTTGATTTTTTTTTTCATAAAATATATTCTGTTGTCCGTATGGTAACGGTATAAGAATATGATTCACCACTCCCTATCTCGACCGTGGATCTCATAAAAGACGATTAAGGGATATGATATGCAATTAACATGTACGTAAGAGAAGGAAAACCCGAAACAAGACCCTATACCAACCTGTCTGACCAGCATGGTATATAAGGTCATTTTCCTTTCTACTGTTGGGGAGGCTTGAGCCCACCAGTGGGACGCATATGAGCCGAGATGATGATGATATTCTGTAAAACTATGCTTTATGATTTATACTTAGATATGTATTATCTACGAAATAAAGGTCCTCAAAATTACAATGTGTACACACGAGATACCAAATGTTTACTGCCAGTTTATTGTCAACGATTTTTATCTAACTTATCTAACATACGAATTGCGGGTACCCACAATGTAAGCTACATAAAATACAACGAATTTCATCTTTATACATCACGAACTGCAACATTTTTCCACTTACATAATAAAGCACTCATATTTTATAACCTATGTTACCAATTTAAAGTTTCATCGTGAACGGATATCATATTTAAAATTCTAAATTCTTATAAGCCGCTACTTGAATTTGTAGCTGACTGTGGCAAACTTGTACAGAATTCGTGGCCAGAGCCTCCGCCCTCTAGTTTCATACAAATTGATATTTACGGTAATAGCATGAGTTTTTCAACGAGGAGGCAAAGTTAGAGGATAACAGGCTCAGTTGGATACGCTCCGGAATCTAAATGGGCAAAAACGTTGCGCTAAAGAAGTGAATAACAGATCTACAATTTTCCACGAACGGATTATTCAAGATCAATTTAATATTTTACGAGTTAGCTTTTTAATTTTCTAAAACAATGTATTCAGTGAATAACTATGTGAATATTTTATTAAAACGCTATAAAAGTTTTACCACAACTAAGCATACGAGTGGTCGCCTATTTAAAATTTATTTTGAATGGAACCCTTAATATTTGCTTTACGCAAAAAGAGTGGAAATAAAATTTACATTTGTACCCTTTATAGCGAGTTTTCAGTTGTAATAAACCTGTTTATAGCGTACGTAACGGGCTTTAACGATGTTAATGCCTAACAATGTTAGATTTCATTGTTGCTCTTATTATATTTTATATTCCTATGTACATATGTATTCAATATGTGTACAATGACGCTGAACGTTTATATCGAATAGTTCCTGATAGTGTTTTGTAGTATAAAATAAGTTTAACTACGTTTTTCAATTATGTATATTAGATTTAAGATAAATGTGTATTAGGATTGTATTACCTGTGTGATAACGGAGTATGAATCCAATCCACTCCTTTGTTGGTATCGTATAATTATTTTTTGCAAAAAAAAAAGAAACCGTCTTCAATGATGTAAACAATGTAGATAACGTTTTAGATTTTTGTTGATTTTCAAAAACCGCTCTTCCGATTTCGATAAATTTAACATAGGACTATTTGTAAAGTATACCCTTTCCAACGAAAAAAGTATCATCAAAATCGGTTTATAAACGACAAAGTTATCCGCGAACAAACATAAAAAAGCATATATATACGGTCGAATTGAGAACCTCCTCCTTTATGGAAATCGGTTAAAAACAACACAAAGTGGTGTGATATGCTAATAACTTCTAAGTTAGAGAGGGAAAACTCGATTTAAAACCCTCTGGCAACCCGTCTGACTGGCGCCGTAGAATAATTTCCCTTAAATTGTGGAGGAGGCTCGTACTCAACGGGGGGAGATAAAGTAATTGAGAGAGAGAGAGATCTATTAATAGATGTTTTCAATTAGTATTATAATATGTTCGTGAATCACTTTCTTTACAAACAGGGATCTAAATTAAGGAAGGTGTACTTCTACTGGCATGTAAACAACCACAGCACTGTATTATTTAAAATTAATCGCCTTAAATTCATTTTAAGAACGTTTAAAAATGTGAAATATTATAATATATGTAACTCAGGGTAAGGATAACCAATTTAACCTCTAAACGTAGCACGTGCTTCGTATACATTTCTTATTCAAACTCAATATACCCTCAGTATTAATAACGTCCGCAGAAAATGTAACTATTAGATCCAGGTGCATGATTCTGAATAGAGCAACGTAAATATGCGGGCGTCTCGTCCTGGGTATAGGCAGCCCAATAAATTATGTGGTGGACCACAGCATTCGAGGCCCGGACGCTTGTCGAATCCAACGAGAACCAATTAGTCCTACTCGGGAATATTTATTTGCGGTTTTCTCAAACAAGTGAACATCCGACACTTTGAGCTCACACACTTCGTGACTTGACTTCTTTATGTGATAGATGTATTGGCTATTCGGTTAAGCGATTTCGATTAATGTTTTGCCCTAGGCGTATCTTTATTTGGTACTGAATTTACGGCAAGCAAGACATTATAAACTGTAAATTTTATTATATCAACTGTATTTAGGTGCTATACTAATTACTAGCTATTGATGTGTTTCATATAGTTTAGCGACATAAATTGGAGACTTATCTGAAACTACAAAGGGGAGTATTTATTGCGAGAGTATTATCGCCACTGGTACATGTCCCACTACTGGGCTCGAGCCTTCTCTCCAACAGAAGGTAAATTTACCTACTGTACCATGCTAATCAGACATCTTGATATAGGGTTTTATTTTCAGTTTTCTTCTCTTGCAAAGATCCCATATGCATATTATATCCCTTAACATCTACAGGGAAGATCGAGAATGGTGAATGGTATTGTTATTCCTTCACCACATGGAGATTATCATAGCTTCCATCTATTAGCTTATTGACGCCCACAGTAGGACATAATCATGCCATACAACAAACATGCCGTTTTGCAGGCAAATTAGTGATCGCGATTACCAATATATGTTTGTTAGGAGAGCACTGGTCCATTCTTCTCATAATCCTTTAGCTAATATTTGTAATTGCAAGCGGGAGGTGGTGATATCATCACTATCCGGAGAGTTATCACTTAGTAACGGATCCAAAGGATACTAAACTGGAAGAAAATAAGTGTTAAGAATTTAGAAAATAATGAATGTATTGAAAACAATGACAAGGCATGTATCGGTAAGAGTTTATTACAGCAACGTAATTTGTTTGTAAAGCTTTATTCCTAATTGCGGGTTGTCTTCAAAACATGAGTGCTTGTTCGTATTAGCAGAATAACAGTCAATAATATGTAAATTTGGCGGAATAGGAATATAATATATACTTCTTTCTTTCCCACACGTATCTAAAAGATTATTAAATAATATAAGCAGATAACATTACACAGAGAAGGAATAAATCCATTCTAAATCTGATCAGAGTGTATAGTAGAGTAATTTCTCTCTTGTTATCGAGAAGGTTCGTTTTTAAGAGTAGGTAAGATGTAGATATAAGCTAAGACGAAAAAAAACTTCAGGTATAAAATAATGTTTATTTTTATACTATAATTGAAGTTTGATGAGCTTTGATTTGTAAAGATTTGTTAGTTACTGCCCGATATATCCATATTCTATAGATCATTCACAATAATCTGCAATCTTTACTCTCGTAAGTTATTTAGCTGGGAGATAGACAAAAACTATATATTTCATATCCATGCATGTATATCTGGGCTTGCTGTGAATTATAATATGCTTGTATACTCCTTCAACCTGCGTGCAAGTTTATTGTTATCATAAAAAAAAAAAACCTAATTAAAAATAAACGGTGAGACAGATTTTTGTCATCGCATATACTGCAGAACACCGCGTATTTTTCATAGTGACGCAGGCTTTGTAATATTTACTCAAAATATTGGCATTTCATTAACACAACATGCGTTAAAAATACTACTCGCACAGAAGAAAAAGGCGAAACACAACGATCTTGTAAAGACAGAATGATTTTGATGTACATATGTGTTTTATCTTCTTTATATATAAATTTCTTGTGTACGTGTGTATGTCACTGAACTCCTCCTAAACGGCTGGACCGATGTTGATGAAATTTTTTGTGTGTATTCAAGGGAATTCGACAATGGTTTAGATTCACAATTGGACCCGGTAGGTGGCGCCGCTGTCGATTTATTTTATTTGAACAGAACACCGTCTGTTGGGTCAGCTAGTATATACATATGTATATAACAACTTTTTTCATATTCTGAATTTCATTTAACTTAAAATTATAGAGCAATATCTCGGTTCTGATAAATGTTACACAGAGTAAAGAAATAATATAATACTTTTATACTGTCCGTGTAGTGACGGAATAAGAATACAATTCACCACTCCCTATCTTATCTGTGGATGTCTTAAAGACGACTAAGTGATATAATACACATATGATATCTATGCAAGAGAAGGAAAACTTGAAGGAAAACTTATATATCTTAACCTAACTTATATATCTATGCAAGAGAAGGAAAACTCGAAGGAAAACTTGAAACAAAACCTTATACCAACCTGTTTGAGCAGCATGGTATGTATGGTATAAGATCAATTTCCCTCTTATTATGGAGGAGGCTCGAGCCCAGCAGTGGAACATATATGAGCCGGGATGATGATGTTATGTGAATATATCTACACTAATATTATAAAGAGGAAAAATTTGTATTTTGGTGTGTATGTAGGTTTGTAATGAATAAACTCAAAAACTGTTGTGTCGATTTCAAAAAATCTTTCTCCATTGGAAAGCTACACTATCCCTGAATAACATATGTTATATTTTATAGCGGTAGGTATTCCCACGAGAACGGGAACTATGCGGGTAAGGCGAATATAACCGAAGTGAAGCAAGGGCGGATTGCTAGTGACTAATATTTTCAGGTCAGTAATTGTAACAATAAGATTATCCATTTAAATATGATTTGAAAACTGTTATGATGACGACGCAATACTGGGCAACTACAAAGAATATATGAAACACACCGTTCATATGACGCGTTACAATACCCGCTGATGTTTTGGCAAGGAGACGATGGATATCACTTTAATATCAAAATGATTAATCCATTGAATGGTAAGATTATTGTTGTTTTCATTTAAACTTGATATACATTTTATTCTGTTTGCTTTTAGTACCCAAAAAAGTTGTAATTTCTAATTTAGTAGAGAGTAGCTGTAAGAGTCGTTAACCTATTAGGGGTTGTGGCACGTCGACGCCCGCCGGGACGTTATCGCCCGTTGGGTAGACCGACTGGAGAGGCCTCGATACGGTGCTTGGACCGTGGAGGCCTTCCGGCTGGTGCTGATGCAGTGGTTGGAAAGGCGGCACGGGGTGCTCTCCTTCCGACTCGTACAGGTCTTGACGGGGCATGGATGCTTCGGCAAGTACCTGTACAGGGTCGCTAGGAGGGAGAGAACTCCGTCCTGCCACCACTGCGATTGCGACGAGGACACGGCGCAGCACACGCTCGAGGTCTGTGCCGCTTGGGCAGAGCCACGTCGTGAACTCGTCGCAATCATCGGTGCAGACCTGACGCTGCCGACCATCGCTAGGGAGAAGCTCGGCAGCATCAGGAATTGGGACGCGGTCGCAGCCTTCTGCGAGGCAGTTATCTCGCAGAAGGAGGCGGCGGGTCGCGACCGCGAGGAGCACAGCCTCGATGATGCGACCCGCCGCCGGCGACTGGGGCGGCGCAGGCGGGAGTACCTGCGTGCAATGCCGCCCTAGCCGAGGCCGCGGGTAACGTGACCGGGAATTAGTCTGTCAACCACCGAGAGGCCGACCGCGTGAGGAAAGACCGACGTCCTCCCTGAAGGGGCACGACCGACCGCAGCCCACCCCAAAAAAAAAAAAAACCTATTAGGGGTTCTAAAATACAATTTTACTGCATTTGTTTCAGGTGAGGAAACTACCAAGAAGGTTAGTTCGATGAATTATTACGCATATCGTTTGATGATTCGTGAAAATTCTGACAATTATTTGTTGCGATTTCGTCGACTGCTTCAACAATATTGCGTTGACATGTACGTTAAAATCGAAATGGAGCGCCTGACTTTCATTCGGTTGAATCAAGCTAAATTGCGTTCGGAAGAGTATATTCATTTACGCGATGCAATTAGCACAGAAGGAGATTCAGAAAATGTTGGTCGATTGACTATTTTACCGGCGACATACACAGGTAGCCCGCGTCATTTGCATGAATATGCGCAAGATGCAATGACATATGTTCGTCATTATGGTCGGCCAGATCTATTCATTACATTTACATGTAATCCGAAATGGATAGAAATTATTCAATTGCTGCTTCCCGGACAAACATCAAGTGATCGACACGACATCACCGCACGTGTTTTCAGGCAAAAAATTCGGTCACTAATGAATTACATTGTTAAGCAACACGTCTTTGGGAATACTCGATGCTGGATGTATTCAATCGAATGGCAAAAACGAGGCCTACCGCATGCTCACTTTCTAATTTGGTTAGTCGAAAGAATTCGGCCAGATCAAATAGATGACATCATATGTGCGGAGATTCCTGCTCCTGAAACCGATCCAGACCTACATGATGTTGTAATCACGAATATGATTCATGGACCGTGTGGCACTATCAACCGCCAATCACCGTGCATGGTTGAAGGCAAGTGTTCCAAACGGTATCCACGAAAATTGACGGCAGAGACCATTACAGGCAACGATGGTTATCCATTGTATCGGCGTCGAAAGGAAACGATTTCGTAGTTGACAACAGTTGGATTGTTCCATATTCGCCACTTCTTTCCAAAACATTCAAGGCACATTGTAATGATGAGTATTGCAATTTGGTCAAGTCAATTAAATACATTTGCAAATATGTCACGAAAGGGAGCGACATGGCGGTTTTTGGTATCTAAACATCCAATATCAACGATGAAATCACGCGCTATCAAGTTGGTAGATATGTGAACTGCAATGAAGCAATTTGGCGTATATTTTCATTCCCTATTCACGAACGTCCTCCCACTGTTGTACATTTGGGGGTGCATCTAGAGAACGGTCAGAGAGTATATTTCACAGCGTCGAATGCTGCTCAACGTGCCGAAACACCTCCAGCGACAACACTGACCAGTTTTTTTGCGATTTGTCAAAGCGATCCGTTCGCACGAACTTTGCTTTACTCAGAAATGCCACGTTATTACACTTGGAACGCTACATCGAAGAAATTTCAACGTCGGAAGCAAGGCGATGCAGTTCCTGGTCATCCAGATATGCGTTCTACTGATGCTCTTGGTCGTATTTACATAGTTCATCCGAAGAATGATGAATGTTTCTATTTGCGGTTGTTGCTGGTACATTTTCGAGGGCCAACATCATTTGAATCACTACGAACTGTTAATGGTAACAAACATAAAAAAGCATATATATACGGTCGAATTGAGAACCTCCTCCTTTATGGAAATCGGTTAAAAACAACACAAAGTGGTGTGATATGCTAATAACTTCTAAGTTAGAGAGGGAAAACTCGATTTAAAACCCTCTGGCAACCCGTCTGACTGGCGCCGTAGAATAATTTCCCTTAAATTGTGGAGGAGGCTCGTACTCAACGGGGGGAGATAAAGTAATTGAGAGAGAGAGAGATCTATTAATAGATGTTTTCAATTAGTATTATAATATGTTCGTGAATCACTTTCTTTACAAACAGGGATCTAAATTAAGGAAGGTGTACTTCTACTGGCATGTAAACAACCACAGCACTGTATTATTTAAAATTAATCGCCTTAAATTCATTTTAAGAACGTTTAAAAATGTGAAATATTATAATATATGTAACTCAGGGTAAGGATAACCAATTTAACCTCTAAACGTAGCACGTGCTTCGTATACATTTCTTATTCAAACTCAATATACCCTCAGTATTAATAACGTCCGCAGAAAATGTAACTATTAGATCCAGGTGCATGATTCTGAATAGAGCAACGTAAATATGCGGGCGTCTCGTCCTGGGTATAGGCAGCCCAATAAATTATGTGGTGGACCACAGCATTCGAGGCCCGGACGCTTGTCGAATCCAACGAGAACCAATTAGTCCTACTCGGGAATATTTATTTGCGGTTTTCTCAAACAAGTGAACATCCGACACTTTGAGCTCACACACTTCGTGACTTGACTTCTTTATGTGATAGATGTATTGGCTATTCGGTTAAGCGATTTCGATTAATGTTTTGCCCTAGGCGTATCTTTATTTGGTACTGAATTTACGGCAAGCAAGACATTATAAACTGTAAATTTTATTATATCAACTGTATTTAGGTGCTATACTAATTACTAGCTATTGATGTGTTTCATATAGTTTAGCGACATAAATTGGAGACTTATCTGAAACTACAAAGGGGAGTATTTATTGCGAGAGTATTATCGCCACTGGTACATGTCCCACTACTGGGCTCGAGCCTTCTCTCCAACAGAAGGTAAATTTACCTACTGTACCATGCTAATCAGACATCTTGATATAGGGTTTTATTTTCAGTTTTCTTCTCTTGCAAAGATCCCATATGCATATTATATCCCTTAACATCTACAGGGAAGATCGAGAATGGTGAATGGTATTGTTATTCCTTCACCACATGGAGATTATCATAGCTTCCATCTATTAGCTTATTGACGCCCACAGTAGGACATAATCATGCCATACAACAAACATGCCGTTTTGCAGGCAAATTAGTGATCGCGATTACCAATATATGTTTGTTAGGAGAGCACTGGTCCATTCTTCTCATAATCCTTTAGCTAATATTTGTAATTGCAAGCGGGAGGTGGTGATATCATCACTATCCGGAGAGTTATCACTTAGTAACGGATCCAAAGGATACTAAACTGGAAGAAAATAAGTGTTAAGAATTTAGAAAATAATGAATGTATTGAAAACAATGACAAGGCATGTATCGGTAAGAGTTTATTACAGCAACGTAATTTGTTTGTAAAGCTTTATTCCTAATTGCGGGTTGTCTTCAAAACATGAGTGCTTGTTCGTATTAGCAGAATAACAGTCAATAATATGTAAATTTGGCGGAATAGGAATATAATATATACTTCTTTCTTTCCCACACGTATCTAAAAGATTATTAAATAATATAAGCAGATAACATTACACAGAGAAGGAATAAATCCATTCTAAATCTGATCAGAGTGTATAGTAGAGTAATTTCTCTCTTGTTATCGAGAAGGTTCGTTTTTAAGAGTAGGTAAGATGTAGATATAAGCTAAGACGAAAAAAAACTTCAGGTATAAAATAATGTTTATTTTTATACTATAATTGAAGTTTGATGAGCTTTGATTTGTAAAGATTTGTTAGTTACTGCCCGATATATCCATATTCTATAGATCATTCACAATAATCTGCAATCTTTACTCTCGTAAGTTATTTAGCTGGGAGATAGACAAAAACTATATATTTCATATCCATGCATGTATATCTGGGCTTGCTGTGAATTATAATATGCTTGTATACTCCTTCAACCTGCGTGCAAGTTTATTGTTATCATAAAAAAAAAAAACCTAATTAAAAATAAACGGTGAGACAGATTTTTGTCATCGCATATACTGCAGAACACCGCGTATTTTTCATAGTGACGCAGGCTTTGTAATATTTACTCAAAATATTGGCATTTCATTAACACAACATGCGTTAAAAATACTACTCGCACAGAAGAAAAAGGCGAAACACAACGATCTTGTAAAGACAGAATGATTTTGATGTACATATGTGTTTTATCTTCTTTATATATAAATTTCTTGTGTACGTGTGTATGTCACTGAACTCCTCCTAAACGGCTGGACCGATGTTGATGAAATTTTTTGTGTGTATTCAAGGGAATTCGACAATGGTTTAGATTCACAATTGGACCCGGTAGGTGGCGCCGCTGTCGATTTATTTTATTTGAACAGAACACCGTCTGTTGGGTCAGCTAGTATATACATATGTATATAACAACTTTTTTCATATTCTGAATTTCATTTAACTTAAAATTATAGAGCAATATCTCGGTTCTGATAAATGTTACACAGAGTAAAGAAATAATATAATACTTTTATACTGTCCGTGTAGTGACGGAATAAGAATACAATTCACCACTCCCTATCTTATCTGTGGATGTCTTAAAGACGACTAAGTGATATAATACACATATGATATCTATGCAAGAGAAGGAAAACTTGAAGGAAAACTTATATATCTTAACCTAACTTATATATCTATGCAAGAGAAGGAAAACTCGAAGGAAAACTTGAAACAAAACCTTATACCAACCTGTTTGAGCAGCATGGTATGTATGGTATAAGATCAATTTCCCTCTTATTATGGAGGAGGCTCGAGCCCAGCAGTGGAACATATATGAGCCGGGATGATGATGTTATGTGAATATATCTACACTAATATTATAAAGAGGAAAAATTTGTATTTTGGTGTGTATGTAGGTTTGTAATGAATAAACTCAAAAACTGTTGTGTCGATTTCAAAAAATCTTTCTCCATTGGAAAGCTACACTATCCCTGAATAACATATGTTATATTTTATAGCGGTAGGTATTCCCACGAGAACGGGAACTATGCGGGTAAGGCGAATATAACCGAAGTGAAGCAAGGGCGGATTGCTAGTGACTAATATTTTCAGGTCAGTAATTGTAACAATAAGATTATCCATTTAAATATGATTTGAAAACTGTTATATAATTATAATCTATATATATAAAACAAAGACGGGTTTGTTACAACACTTATAACTCGAGATCTGCTGAACCAATTTTCATGGTTATTGATTCGTTGGATTTGTCTCTGCTCTGAATAGCATAATAAATCTTAAAAACAATGAAAACTCTATATGTGTAATGAATACTTAATCATTTCAATAAATGCCGATTTGTTTATTACATGTCAAACATTTGTTGTCCAATCCTGTCAAATACTGTAACAACTATTCATGTGTGCGTTCAGAAATTTATTTTTTGTAAAATGTCTCGAAAGTTCAGATACTGTTATATCAAAAGTGTAAATGTCTTTTTATAGGTTGTCTATGATTTTTCTTGATAAGCTATTCATACGTAGTGGTTATATACTCTTTGAGCTATTGTCTATGTCTCGAAAGTTCAGGCACTGTTATTATATTTGGTGGTTTTATGTGGTTTTATGCAAGTGCAAATTCAGTATTAATATTAATAACAATGCCGCGTCCTAGAAGATTTAATCTTTCCCAGCGGAGCCGTAATGCAATTAGGCAACAGAATATCGCGAGTCAATTATCTGATGAAGAACGAGAAATTGCACGAGAAGAGCGCCGCGTTAGTATGGAGCAAAGAAGGGCCTTAATTCGTGCTTCTCAAACACAAGAGCAAAGAGAGGCAGCCCGTGAAACGGCTAGGTTAGAAACGAGAAATCGTCGAGCTTATCTTACAGATGAACAGAGGAATAATCTTCGAAGTGCAAGAAGAAATGGTTCAAGTATTGATTTGAATCGAGCAGCGTTTCTATATGATTGCACCATCGACTACAGCTTGCATCGTTTAGTTGCATTGGTCCAATGGACGTTGTTTGCCAGCATTGTGGAGCATTGAAGTTTGCTGGTGAAACGCCTGGTTTGTGCTGCCTTAGTGGTAAAGTGAAATTGCCATTATTGGTCCCGCCACCAGAGCCATTGTGCTCCCTGCTTTATGGCGAAACATTAGAATCACGACATTTTCTAGCGAACACTCAAAAATACAATGTCTGTTTCCAAATGACTTCATTTGGGGCGGAAATTATCGAAGAACACGGATATAATCCGACATTTAAGGTAATTTACGTTAAAAACTTTATTTTCTATGATTGTAAAAAAAATCTAGAATGTAGTTTGTTAGATTTCTGTATTTGTCTCTGAAATAAAATTGGCATGTTATTATTTGAAAAAAAAAAAGTGTTTGTAAAAAAAGTGTTTGTAAATCTAACTATAACTATGGCTTCGACTTTACAGATTCAAGGCCAGATTTGCCATCGCATTGGATCATTGCAACCTATAGAAGATGCACAGCATAAATTCTTGCAAATATACTTCATGGGCAATATGGAAGAACAACTTGACCGGCGTCAAGGGATCAACACAGCTACGAAAAGAGCAATTCTCCAAGATCTGCAGCAAATGCTTCATGAACATCATGCATTGGTCAGGCTGTTCAAGACTGCTTTAGAGCGCATGCCAAGTGATGACTATAAAGTTGTGATTAGAGCAGATAAAAGACCAGCTGGAACACATGAACGCATATTTAATGCTCCAACAATCGATGAAGTGGCAATCCTGATTGTTGGTGAAAACTTGGAAACACGTGATATTGTACTTACACGACGCAATACTGGGCAACTACAAAGAATATATGAAACACACCGTTCATATGACGCGTTACAATACCCGCTGATGTTTTGGCAAGGAGACGATGGATATCACTTTAATATCAAAATGATTAATCCATTGAATGGTAAGATTATTGTTGTTTTCATTTAAACTTGATATACATTTTATTCTGTTTGCTTTTAGTACCCAAAAAAGTTGTAATTTCTAATTTAGTAGAGAGTAGCTGTAAGAGTCGTTAACCTATTAGGGGTTGTGGCACGTCGACGCCCGCCGGGACGTTATCGCCCGTTGGGTAGACCGACTGGAGAGGCCTCGATACGGTGCTTGGACCGTGGAGGCCTTCCGGCTGGTGCTGATGCAGTGGTTGGAAAGGCGGCACGGGGTGCTCTCCTTCCGACTCGTACAGGTCTTGACGGGGCATGGATGCTTCGGCAAGTACCTGTACAGGGTCGCTAGGAGGGAGAGAACTCCGTCCTGCCACCACTGCGATTGCGACGAGGACACGGCGCAGCACACGCTCGAGGTCTGTGCCGCTTGGGCAGAGCCACGTCGTGAACTCGTCGCAATCATCGGTGCAGACCTGACGCTGCCGACCATCGCTAGGGAGAAGCTCGGCAGCATCAGGAATTGGGACGCGGTCGCAGCCTTCTGCGAGGCAGTTATCTCGCAGAAGGAGGCGGCGGGTCGCGACCGCGAGGAGCACAGCCTCGATGATGCGACCCGCCGCCGGCGACTGGGGCGGCGCAGGCGGGAGTACCTGCGTGCAATGCCGCCCTAGCCGAGGCCGCGGGTAACGTGACCGGGAATTAGTCTGTCAACCACCGAGAGGCCGACCGCGTGAGGAAAGACCGACGTCCTCCCTGAAGGGGCACGACCGACCGCAGCCCACCCCAAAAAAAAAAAAAACCTATTAGGGGTTCTAAAATACAATTTTACTGCATTTGTTTCAGGTGAGGAAACTACCAAGAAGGTTAGTTCGATGAATTATTACGCATATCGTTTGATGATTCGTGAAAATTCTGACAATTATTTGTTGCGATTTCGTCGACTGCTTCAACAATATTGCGTTGACATGTACGTTAAAATCGAAATGGAGCGCCTGACTTTCATTCGGTTGAATCAAGCTAAATTGCGTTCGGAAGAGTATATTCATTTACGCGATGCAATTAGCACAGAAGGAGATTCAGAAAATGTTGGTCGATTGACTATTTTACCGGCGACATACACAGGTAGCCCGCGTCATTTGCATGAATATGCGCAAGATGCAATGACATATGTTCGTCATTATGGTCGGCCAGATCTATTCATTACATTTACATGTAATCCGAAATGGATAGAAATTATTCAATTGCTGCTTCCCGGACAAACATCAAGTGATCGACACGACATCACCGCACGTGTTTTCAGGCAAAAAATTCGGTCACTAATGAATTACATTGTTAAGCAACACGTCTTTGGGAATACTCGATGCTGGATGTATTCAATCGAATGGCAAAAACGAGGCCTACCGCATGCTCACTTTCTAATTTGGTTAGTCGAAAGAATTCGGCCAGATCAAATAGATGACATCATATGTGCGGAGATTCCTGCTCCTGAAACCGATCCAGACCTACATGATGTTGTAATCACGAATATGATTCATGGACCGTGTGGCACTATCAACCGCCAATCACCGTGCATGGTTGAAGGCAAGTGTTCCAAACGGTATCCACGAAAATTGACGGCAGAGACCATTACAGGCAACGATGGTTATCCATTGTATCGGCGTCGAAAGGAAACGATTTCGTAGTTGACAACAGTTGGATTGTTCCATATTCGCCACTTCTTTCCAAAACATTCAAGGCACATTGTAATGATGAGTATTGCAATTTGGTCAAGTCAATTAAATACATTTGCAAATATGTCACGAAAGGGAGCGACATGGCGGTTTTTGGTATCTAAACATCCAATATCAACGATGAAATCACGCGCTATCAAGTTGGTAGATATGTGAACTGCAATGAAGCAATTTGGCGTATATTTTCATTCCCTATTCACGAACGTCCTCCCACTGTTGTACATTTGGGGGTGCATCTAGAGAACGGTCAGAGAGTATATTTCACAGCGTCGAATGCTGCTCAACGTGCCGAAACACCTCCAGCGACAACACTGACCAGTTTTTTTGCGATTTGTCAAAGCGATCCGTTCGCACGAACTTTGCTTTACTCAGAAATGCCACGTTATTACACTTGGAACGCTACATCGAAGAAATTTCAACGTCGGAAGCAAGGCGATGCAGTTCCTGGTCATCCAGATATGCGTTCTACTGATGCTCTTGGTCGTATTTACATAGTTCATCCGAAGAATGATGAATGTTTCTATTTGCGGTTGTTGCTGGTACATTTTCGAGGGCCAACATCATTTGAATCACTACGAACTGTTAATGGTATAGTGTGTCCCACATTTCGTGCAGCATGTCAAGAGCTGAATTTGCTTGAAAACGATACTCATTGGGACACGACAATCGTTGAAGCAATTATTTCTGCATCTCCAAGTCAGATACGCAAATTATTTGCTATCATCATTTCGACATGCTTCCCATCGAACCCACGTGACCTATGGAACAAATACAAAGATAACATGTGTGAAGATACTTTACATCGAATTCGCGTCAGCTCAAGAAATACCTATCTTGAGGTGAATGAGGAGATGCATAACCAGACTTTGCTCTTGATCGAAGATATATGTTACCTCATGTGCGGCAGTTTGTTAGTTAGGTTAGGAATGCCAGCGCTAGATCGCGGAATGAATGACGCATTTAATAGAGAATTGGAACGTGAACGTGAATATGATCCACATGAACTAATCCAATCAGTTCAAACGAATGTACCTCTGTTGAATCCTAAGCAGAGGGAAGTCTATGATACACTGATTAATGCAATTGATGATGGAAATGGCGGCTTATTTTTTTTGGATGACCCCGGTGGAACTGGGAAGATATTCCTCATGTCATTGATTTTGGCCACTGTACGTGCGAGATCCGAAATTGCGGTAGCAATTGCTTCTTCTGGAATAGCGGCCACATTGTTAGACGGATGCCGTACGGCTCACTCAGCGTTAAAATTGTCATTAAACCTTCAAACTACTGAACAACCGACATGTAACATTTCGAAACACTCCGCAATGGCCAAAGTTTTAGTAGCATCAAAAATCATCATATGGGACGAATGCACAATGGCGCACAAACGCGCATTGGAAGCACTAGACCGGACATTAAAAGATCTGCGCAATGACTCGAGATGTTTTGGTGGTGCAATGATTTTATTATTTGGCGATTTCCGACAAACACTACCAGTCATTCCAAGATCTACTGCTGCCGACAAAATAAACGCTTGCCTCAAAGCGTCAAATCTGTGGCGATATGTAAAGAAACTTCAACTGTCTGTAAATATGAGAGTTGCATTGTTGAACGATCTATCTGCTGATGATTTCTCGAAGCAATTGCTGACTATCGGTAATGGCCGTGTTCCTGTTGACAAATCGAGCGGTTTGATTTCATTTCCTCCAAATTTTTGCAACTTCGTATCATCAAAAGACGAGCTTATCAACAAAGTATTCCCGGATATCATTGCTAACCACAAAAATACTAAATGGTTAAGTGAGCGAGCAATTTTGGCTGCTAAAAATAAAGATGTAGATGACCTCAATTTTATAATTCAAAATCAAATCGTAGGTGATCTGTATTCATTTAAATTTATCGACTGTGTAACAAACGAAGGAGAAGCCACTAATTATCCAAGTGAATTTTTAAACTCCTTGGATGTGCCTGGTTTACCACCGTACAATTTAAAACTTAAGGTTGGCTCGGTAGTCATCATGCTTAGAAATTTAAACCAACCAAAACTGTGCAATGGAACGCGTTTGGTGATAAAAAAACTGATGAGCAATGTGATTCACGCGTCGATACTTAAAGGGAAATTTAAAGATGAGGAAGTTCTTATTCCAAGGATTCCGATGATCCCAACGGATATGCCCTTTGAGTTTAAACGAATTCAATTCCCGATTCGTCTTGCCTTCGCCATGACGATCAACAAATCACAGGGCCAATCCTTGACTATTTGTGGCCTCAATATAGAAAATGCATGTTTTTCTCATGGTCAATTGTACGTGGCATGCTCACGTGTCGGCAAACCATCCGCTTTATTTGTTCTTGCGCCTGACTAAAAAACGAAGAATGTCGTTTACCACAAGGTGCTTGAATGAAAATCCCATTAGAATTAATCCGAGTGTATCCCAATCTGCACAACATAGTTTTCAATAATTTTTTTCTGACATGAGTTTGAAGTACTTAATTATTATTATTTTTTAAATTTTATTCTCATTCTGTATGTTTTCATCATCATTCATCATAATAAAATACTTTTGTTTCTATCTATATTAATATTATTTTGTATCATTGTATTACGTTCATCAAAGCCTAAATTAGTTCAGCTAAAAGGTAACACGACATTCATTGACTGTTAGGCGGTACGAAGTTCGCCGGGTCAGCTAGTATCTATATAAATAAAGCCATCAACCTTTTAAGGTCTAATATTGTCTTTAATATTCTTAGAGTAATAGTTTGGAGCCAAAAGTTATCTCTACTATTCATATTTCAATATCGCAATAAATAAACAGGTAACATAATTTGATAACAGCGATCGTTTTACTTATCTCTAGTTTAGTATTACAGGGTCGATTCACTAATATGAAACGATGTCGGCATATTCACGTGTCACGCACGTTAAACACGCAACCGAACATCGTTGATCCCTACATAATACTATGATTGATCGCTGTTAGCACTTAGTACATTAGCCACTGTGAAAATATTAAAGAAATAGCGAAAAACGTCGTTTATTCTAACAGTTGTAGGCTACTGACCTTGTTTGTTAATTTGTTATATAGCCGACTAATATAGTTTCTAGGCAATTAACAATAAACCTACAAAAGTTCGTTTCTTTGAGAAAATAGACTGAACTTCATCAAGCTAAGTGGGCGATATGAGGCGAGCAAACATTGTGGGACAACCTTAATTTGTTGTCAATGTGCAATATGATCATATGTGCAATATGATCATGCTGGCTAAACTTGTGGTGTATAAAGTATTAAAAGTGTTTTTTCTTGAGAATACACTAGCAAATTACCGCGGTTTCACATACTTTCCAGTGGTGTATTAATTTTTAAAATATGTTAGCTAAAAAGAATAAGGGCTAAGAATAATATCATAGAAGGTAATTCCACGCACAAAAAATTAAGCATTTAAATTGAACCCTATTGTAGTCCTATGCTGAACCTTCCGTAGTGTACAAAGTCACTGCGTACAAGGCAACTCTATTGTATAGTAGTGCGCGTATGTACGTGTGTAATCGCTTGTACGCATGTAGTATTTATGGCTTCACATTTTTGATCGCTTAAGTACCAACACTATCGTTCTATACGTTATTATTCTAAGATTAAGCGAAGAAAACAACTTATTTCATTTATAATATTATCATATTCTTGAAAGATATATAGTTACCACATTCCTTATAAATTCAACCTCAGCCACTCAATTTTATTTTTTTATTGCCAACGGTGGCAAACGAGCAAGCAGCACACCTGATGGTAAGTGATGCTGCCACACATGGACCTTTGCAATGCCAGGGGTACAGCCGGGCCGTTGCCTATCGTGAAGAAAATACTCTTGTTAAACCTCGTTTAAAGAAGGATATGTCATAGCGCTCGGGACACAGCAGCAGGTAGTTCATTCCAGACCTTGCACGTACGTGGGCGAAATGATCGTTGGAAACATACAGTTGAATACGTTTCCAGGTGAAATGGATGAAGTCTGCTGCGATGTCGAGTGGTACGTTGGTAGAGTGGTGACGGTGGTACCAAGTCAAACAGTTCCAGTTCAATTGGATATATATGTATTTATATAGGTATATTTGCATTATAAATATAATAGGTCTTTACCTATGTAATTGCCGTTCTGCAGTACTGGCCATTTCAAATCAAAATAATTTTTGTTTGGCTAAGAATTCTAATTTCAAATTAATTTGATTTTAAAACATGGAATTCATTTTCCAAAAGTAATCATTTGTTTATTGATTAGTGTTACGTTTTCATCGCATTTCAATCTTTTTCGACATCATGGATACGTTAAAAATTCGAGTAATTATGGAATGTGAGTATCGTCGTGGCAGCAACGCGGCACAAGTGGCACGCAACATCAACGACGTTTACGGAGCTAACACTACAAACCAACGCACCGCCTGTTATTGGTTTGCTCGCTTCCGTTCTTGAAATTTTGACCTGAAAAATGAACCTCGCGGTCGTCCGAAGACTTTGGTCGACAATGACGAATTAAAGGCGATTGTGGAAGCCGATGATACACAATCTACGGCTGAATTAGCAGCAGCTTTCGACGTTAGCGTCAAAACAATATTGGTCCATTTGCGTCAAATTTGGCAAGGTAAAAAAACTTGTCAAATGGGTGCCCCACGAACTCAATGATTGCCAGCGCGAAGTGCGCGTCGAGACATGCCTTGCATTGCTCAGCAAACACACAAATGATAGAATTTTGAAACGCATTGTTACTTGCGATGAAAAATGGATTCTGTTTGATAACCGCAAGCGCTCAGCAAGTTGGTTGGATCCTGGTTCAGCACCTAAACAATGCCCTAAACGAAAACTTACCCCTAGAAAAGTGATGGTCACTGTTTGGTGGTCTAGCGCCGGTGTGATTCATCACAGCTTCTTACCAAACGGGGTGACCATTACTGCAGATGTGTAGTGTGAAGAACTGAACACAATGATGGAGAAGCTGGCACATCTCCAACCAGCATTGGTTAATCACTCATCTCCGCTGCTCCTGCACGACAATGCGCGACCTCATACTGCACAGCAGACGGTCTCCAAGTTGCAAGAACTGGAGTTGGAAGCTCTTCGTCATCCGCCATACTCACCAGACCTTGCGCCTACAGACTACTTCTTTTTCCAGAATTTTGATAACTTTTTGGCGGGAAAGAAATTCAATACCCGAGAGGCAGTACAAAATGCCTTTGAAGAATTTGTTGCCTCCCGTCCAGCTGATTTCTTTAAGAAGGGCATCAATAAACTGCCGCTGCGTTGGCAAAGATGCATTGATTGCATGGGTGATTACTTCGATTAATACAAATAAAAAATACATGAAAAAAATCGTTTAATTTTTTTCATACATAACGGCAATTTCATAGGTTGACCTATATAACAAAGACCTAATATATTTATTTAGATTGAGAATAAAAAGAGTATATATATTCTGTTGATTGAGGTTTTATTAGTACTAATTATAGAGGACTTTTGAAGTTCCTGTTTTAGTTTATCTATATTTATCTAATCATTTTAAAATACAACACAGTAAACATGATTATGACTGTCATTTTTATGTATCCTAATTACTTGGAATTGACGCAATAACTTCTCTACAACTTCGTATTTAAAACCTTCATCACACAAGTCTTTTCACAAATCCATATCACGTCACTCTTTAACTTACCCATCACTAATGTAAATTTTCTCTTATACATTCATTCCTTATTTTATCAATTATCGTCACGCCGCACGCTCATCTCAATAATTGCATCTCGGCTACTTGCAGTCGTCTCTTATCTGTTACTTTTGTAGCCCAACATATTGACTCTTACAATATTACTGCCCTTATCAAGGTTTCATCAATTTTATTTTTAATTTTCAATTAATTTTTTCTTAATAACAAGCATGCCGGTGTCGACAATTTTGCCAATGACAAGTGATAAGTGGAGAAAGGTGTGATGATAAAAAAAAATAATTTTAATCATTATTTGCAGACAATCTAATTGTAACCAACGATATAAGAATAGTTTCAGTGGCGTTGTTTTACGGGATATCCAATATATCTATTGAAAATTTTATACAAGTTTCAAGCCAATATAATTATTTGCAAAGAATATAAGGCAAAATAATATCAAACGCAATCTACTTTACATTTAAGAAACCTCCACTCGAGTGTTATTTTTTTCACTTGAGATAAAAGTTAAGCTTTTCCTTCAATTACGTTTGTAATCGTACAAGTCCTTGATTATGTATTAACCTTATTTGTATAACAAAAGTACATTCGAAGTAAACAGCTATTTTCTTACTCGGCTATTTTGTTTTAACGTAATTTAACTTCGGCTATTGAAGGCTCATTTTGCGTTAACGAAGTTATCGCGTTGGATGGAATCACGTTGGTTGTTTTGCTGCTGGCGATGCCATAACGTAAAATGTTATGTTGGCAAATGTTTATCAATTTTTGATTAAAATTATATGTGCAAACTAAACATAACATAGTGCTGTGTGAAATTAAATTTATGTTGGAAATTGGATTGTTGTTTAAAGTATATCCTCGTAATATGCAGAATAGATTTTTTATAACAGCTATTTATATCCACTGACTGAATTAAAGTTAAAATAAAACTGTTATATACGTTTAAAATAATGTGATCTATGTGTGCAAAATTGGCCTGAACATAAACGATTTAAAATTAATTTGATCATTTTCGGATCTCTTCGCCAATATATTATTGCTTTCAGGCAACAATTGTCTGATTTCCACGAGTGTAACTAACATAGCATAAAGAATTAGTACGCGGAAGTGGCAATGGGCTGGTTATATTGCTCAACGAACCGAAAACCGAGGGGCGACCTCGTGTAAGTTCTCCACCAGATGGAGCAACGACTTGATGAAAATTGCTGGAAGATGTTGGATGCGGACGATATAGATCGCACTCTGTAGCGTAACATGGGAGGCCTTTTCCTGTCTTGAGATGGATGAAAATGTCTTGAAATGAAAGGTTAAAGGATGACGATAATGAGGGTGTTGCATGTAAGATAGGTAATCAAATTCGTACCACATTGTCGTCTTTACGGAAGGCTGTACATACGCCTCCATCGGAAAATATTCAAAGCATGTAGTAGTTATTTTTCACTCACAAAGTTTTTATGGGCTGCAATGCCACATTGAATATGATATTGTAAGTTAAACATTTTAATTTTTTATTTCCGTATGGTGATTCAGTAAGAATACAATTCACCATCCTCTCTCTATCTTTCCCGTGGGTATCGTAATACATGACAAAGGGCGTCAATGTGCATAACACATATTTACAAGAAAGGAAATTTTGTAATAAAACCCAATATCAACCCATTTGACTAGCGTAGTATAGTAGGGAAATTTCCCTTCAGTTGTAGGGTTCGAGCACAGCAGCACGTATATTAGCTGAGATTATGGTGATGAATTTGGTGATTCAATAAGTACCTTTAACGTATTTACTATAGAGTTATAATTCTTTATTGCACAAAAAAGCAAGATAAAGTGCGAATTATAATTTTATGTTCTTTCTAATTAGGCAATAAAAGTACCGCTTAAAATGATGTTGTTGTAAGATGTTGTTAATGTAAGTTCAATTTGGAGACTAATAGTAGCGGCACCTTCCAGGTCCAATTGTCTTTTCAAACCATTCAGGGACCCATTCAAATATACACATAAAGTTTCATCCAAATCAGTTCAGCCGTTTAGGAGGAGCTATGTGACAAACATGCACAGAAAAATTATAAACATAAAATATCTGCAAAATTAACTTATTTTTTAATTTAAATTCTTTTAATTACAGCATTTTGAAAATCGTAGGTACGGGTCGTAGGACGGTACTTTATTTAATTCTACTACTAGATAAAGAAAACAACTGAAAATATCTGCCTTCATTTGTTTACTCTTCATTATGAATATAAAGAGTCATTAATCCATTACTATCCCGTGTGAGCCTGGAACAACCGGTTGAGAAATTACCGGAACAATACGTAACTGCAATCTCCTGGGAATCTTTGAACTCCAATTGCGTTTAACAACCTGAAAAGTCTATGTCCAGCAATGCTGAATGGATAAAATCTATTTATAGGTATACAGGTTGTCCCTAAATTAAACGTCCAACGGTAAGTAGGTGGTGGATGACTTTATGAAAACTATGTATATATGTGTACTATGTGTATATGGTGCTGTACACTTGTCGCGAACATTCTATAACGACAAATAGGCTAGTTTGGCATCGGATATTTCTTTTTCGAAGTGCAAATAATTGCACTATCAATCACAAGTACAATTAAAACTAGACATGTTACAATAACATAAAAAAATATATATTTGTTATGGCCATTACTTAATTTTTTGGAAGAAAACGTTAATCATTGGCTTTAATACACCACGCTGTAAAAAAAATGCACCGTAACCATAGTGGCAAGTAATTTTAGCCATAACAAATGTATATTTTTTATGTTATTGTAACATGTTTACTTTTAATTGTACTTGCGGTCGATAGTGCAGTTATCTGCTCTTCCAACGAGAAATATCCGATGCCAAAACTAGCCTATTTGTCGTTATATTACTTGAAAATATCGTACAAGGTCTGATTTTTCACCGTTTTTAGTAATATGCTCATATCAAAAAAAAGTGACATGGATTTTTTTTTCATAGCTGTCATAAAGCCATCTACCACCCACTTACCGTTGGAAGTTTAATTTAGGGACACCCTGTATATACATAAGTATATACATAGGTATATAACGTCTCTCTAAAATGTTTACAATGGAACAAAAATCGCAATATAATGTTATGAACGAAATTCGTATTAAACATGAAATTTCATGGACGAGGTATTTTCATAGACTTTTCCTTTCTACCATTTACCGGATTAATATAAGGCAACTGGTTTGTTCGGACGTGCCCTGGGCCGGTTTCGAAAAATCTTAGTAATGCTCCAAACTCGGCGTTTACCGTCCGATAAATTGGTATTTATTATTATGAGTAACGTTTTTTACTGCGAAAATGTCGGCGGTAGATCCCAAATGAGGTCCGTACTTAACCCAGCTTAAATATTTTGTGTAGACAGTATTTGTGGAAAGCGTTTATGGAGAATAATATTTTTGAAGAAATTATATTTACATACGCGTAATATATTTGCATTACGTTTTATAACGTCTCAAGATTTAGAGAAATACGAATAAGGATTTAAATGTAATAAAGAGCTGTAATTGTCATGATTTTATCCGTGTTGTGAGGGAGTAAGATTATAAGAATGTAATTCACCACCATCTTGCCCATGGGTGTCGAAAAGACAACTAAGGGCAGCTAACACTGATGCAAGAGAAGAAAGACTCTAAATAAAACCCTATTTCAACACGTCTAACCAGAGATTTGACCCACAGTAGCTAAAGATAATTTTATAAATTAAAGCCTCTTAGTAACATGAAGTAAGCCGCCTTCAAAATCTATATTAATTTAGCATCATGTCACCTGAGTTTTCTTGCCGGATCTTTCTCAGTGTGGCCGTGTTCCAATCCAGTGCCAGTATACTAGATTGTGAGGTTTTTTTAAATATAATTACTATTAATTTTAATGTTAAATACTTACTAACCATAAACTATTTAATTTTTTCATAATTATAAAATAATTTTCTTCTTACACTGGCAATAAATTTGTCAATATTTAATAACTAATTTCTGTACCGGGTAGATAATTATATATATTTTCTGCAATAACGATGACTTGTTAGACGTGAGACATCTTAGTCCGCCCGTGACCATGAACGCTGCGAAGTGTTCGAAACGTCGGGCATTTTAAAATCAAACGCGATAAAATCTGTAAAGTAGTTTTACATACATATAGTTTACTCTTTTTTAATTATAAAAACAGAAACTAAACAAAAATGCTAGAAAATTAATATAAATAAACAAATTATCATTAATCCCTTGTGAACACAAGAAAGTAACTTAAAAGTGTTCAAAGGATTTTGTAATGATATTCATTTAGTTTGATAATAATTATTTCTTATCTTAATTCTAGTTAAATTAACAAAGTTTCAATATTCAAAGCAAAAAGGTATGCAATTATAAAGTTTTAACTCTCACCCAACTTGGGTACACGTTGTAATTTTAAGAATACATTTTCTTAGCTTGAAAATGTTTGTAAATGGCTACTATCATCTAAAATTCTGAAAACGCGCCGTGTTTATAGTTTTCATAAATAATGTTTTTATGCGATGACGTAGATGCTTAATTAAGAAGATTTATTTGTGGCAGAACCACACACCGTCTGTTTACAGCCGCAGGCCGATCCATCCAGGGTAGTAGTACCACACACCTCGCAGAAAAACGTCTGAGTAGTAGCAATTGTTTTGCACTTCGTTCTTCACAATGTTACTGCACTTAGTTCGGTGAGCGAGAGAGTCGAAAATCTTACTTTCTCAGGATGTTTGCGTGCGGTGGGTTTTAGTGATGCGTTTAGTATCACCGAACCTCGTTGCAGACATTCACACTACCTTCATTTTATTTGCGACTAGCAACCCGCCCTCGCTTCGCTTTAGTTTTTGTCGTTTTACCCGCGTAGTTTCCGTTCCTGTGGGAATACCGGGATAAAATATAACCTAATTTACGCCCTGATATTATAGCTTTCCATTGGTGAAAGAATTTTTGAAATCGGTCCAGCCGTTTTGAAGATTACCCGGAACAAACAGACAGACAGACAGACAAAATTTTTTAATCTGTATTCTGTGTATATCTGTGTAGGCCCTATGCCTATGTCGTGCAAATAACCGTGTGAGCATGAAAAAAGCCTATTATTATGACATTACAAATAGACACTCCAATTTTATTTATTGGTATAGATAGGCAGGGGCCTAGCGAAGGTTAAGGAGCGGCAGTATCAATTACTATCAGATGCTCTGTTTGCTCGTTTGCCCCTAACAGCAATAATAATAAAAAAAAATAATTTTAATAATTTATCTTACCATGTAAATATGATGAGTAATATTTAATGAATAATTTAATTACTGTGAAAAGGGGTGTCATTTTTTGCAAAGAAAAAATGTAGATTTTCATAATGTTTTATTACACTTCTTCACTTTATTATATAATTAAATCGTAAAATCAAAAAGTAAAATCAGCAAAAATTAGAACCAAGATCAATAAAATAATGTACTTTGAATTAGTAACAACTGATTTAAGATTAATTTTAGAACATATTTGAAAAAAAAATGGTTTTACTATTCTATTTTGTAGACTCATTGTCATCATTCAGCCTTTCGTCATGTATGTTTGTTAAATTATGTTCATATCGGACATAGCCGTTCTCCATAGAATGTCATTGCCATAATCGCCGTGCTTGACAAGCGCGTTGGCGACTGCCTAAGGTTTTTCTCAGATGAGCGCTGTTTTACATGGAGAGTCTCGTCGCTACACGGTGAACGCCATAGATTAGTATTTATTAAATTGTATTAAAGTTTGACAGGTACAAATAAACTGTTTCATAATTCGTAGTCTAAAATTTGATAATGTAGAAAAATACATTTATGTATCACAAACGGTTTTCCAACCGACAAAGAATACATAATAATATAACCATATCTAACTTATTCAACTTATTCATTCATCACCTTTTTTGTGTGTGTGTGTGTAGCTGTTGGTCGCAGATGATCTTGACAGCTTAACGCGGTCAATGGGTGAGCGCAGATGGCTCTCAACCCGGTCATTCATTAACATTTCATCTCAGCCTTATATATAAGTTCAATTATTAAGCTCAAGTCACCTCCACAACGGGAGGGGAATTGACATAGTGGCCACGCTGGTCAGACATTCTGGAATAGGATTTTATGTCGAGCTTTCCTTCTCTTACATAAATGTTATCTACATATTAGAATCCCTTAGTCATCTCCTACAATACAAGGGTAGATTAATTGTATTCTTAATCCGTAGATACTATTTTCATTCACCTTTATGTTTTCTGTTAGATATAAATAAAACAAAATGTCATACTGAACGAATACTTCATGTAATGACTCTTTGTGATCTTTACAGTTCATAAAATCGCAAAACAAAAGATAAAATCATGGAAAGCAACTAAAAGTCCACAATAAACTTATATAAGCACATAGGTGGGCCCATACATCGACCTGTCAGACTATGTCACTGTTGAGTTATAGCATGCTCGTATTTTGTCCTGAATTGTTAATTAAACCCCACCAATATGCCACTCACAACAGCTTAATAAAATTATGGACCCAATTACCAATCAGATTTTAATTATAATGTAATATTAATATGTTAGTGTGCGAATAATAATTACATTAAGGTACATAATTAGATGTTCATTTCACCATTTCGTCTCATACATGTCCTACTGTTGAGTTCGAGCCTCTTCAACAATAGAAAGGCATTTAATCAACTACAGCGCACTGGTTAGACAGATTGGTTTAATATTAAGTTTTCTTTCTTTTCCATATATTTGCCTACATATTTTATCAATTAGTCGTGTTTTACGATACCCAGACACGATAGGGTGTAGTGAATTGTATTCATACTTCATCAGATATCATAGAGAAATCATTCTTATTTCACTTGAGGGTTTACCTTTTTTAGTATAGCAGTTTTGCTTAAGAAAATGCATAGAATTAATTTCTTATTATGCAATTATGTAACAGTTGCTAGTTTTGGCTAGGTCAAAAGTAACTTAGCAAGCACATTGGAAATTATAGTCAAGTGTACAAGTTTTTTTTTAGAGAGTGTTACTGTCCATTTTCTCATTGTACTCAAGTATAAAATGATTCAAAGATATATATCAATCAAGATAAGATAGTACGTTAATCCAATTGTACGGGTGGCAATTATCGTCATATGAATAGACACGAAATTGCGATAAAAATTCGATGAGTCTTTGAGACCAGACCAATTTGTTTACGAAAAGCTCGAATTACGAAATTGAGACAAAATTTGAATAACGAAAATTGAAGATGTCAATTTAATTATTATGAAATTCATTAAAAGGCTTTCAGTAGTTTTATCTGAAATATGTCTTAACCAAGGTAGTTGTAAAACTCAGCTAATGGTGCATCAGTAGCATGTGTAGCATCTCTCTTCTAGGCAACTAAACGCTAACTGCTACCACCATATCATCATGTGTGGCGATTAGGCTGCTGTCCTACTTTGAATGAACCCACATTCATCAGTAAGCAATTTAAAAAGCTAATAGAGATATTGACTTAAAACAGTACAAACCAAAAATTGTATAAGATCCAAAATTCTAGAAGACGAAAATATTTTATTTTTAATAAAATTTTTGTGTGTCTGACTTGGCTCGACTAGAGAGATGTTGTTTATGATTGAAAGAAATATGTTTAATAAAGTATTTTTTGTTTTCTATACTCAGTAGTCGGTTGGTCTTAATATAGAAGTGGTACATAAACCCAATATTGCTAATAGTCTGTCGTAATTAATGTAAAATTAATAAGAGTACCTAATGAAATCGTCGTAACTCAGTCAGTTGACTAAAAACAAAATATTTTCGGAACCGTATCATTTTCAATATTTTATCTCGTTTGCAACACTGCAGCTGTTGCAAGCTGATTTATGTTGTAAAAAGAAGTGCTAAGGAGGGTTCGCAATAAGACGAGGACCGAAGAATTATGTAAGGAAGGGAGAAAAATGCTACAATTTGTCTGAATGTGGCAGTTTTTTTGGTATTTTACGGTATGAAATATGAAGTGAATGAAAATAGCTGGTTCTGTGATGGTACTCACACTAATGTTAGACCAATTAATTTAATAAGTTTTTTACAGCAGTTTTGAAAATAAAATTTGTGAAATTTCTGGTATAGTACGCTATAGAACTGCGTGAATAGTCTATTATCGCTAGATGGATCGTTGGATAAACAATGAAATGTATATTTAAAAAGATATTGAATTAAATTGAAGTTCATTTAGTGTAACTAAATTACCAAACTTGAAAACATTTCAGTTTTATAAAAAATAAGTCTTGAGTTCTCTCTCTCTCTCTCTGTATTATTATATTATTGGCTTATTATGTCTGACAAGTGTTGGCACGTTTCACTATTAATTAATTTATGTTAAATAGAGTTCAACTTTGCACGAGCATTAAATATCTATACGTCTAGGTAACAATCACATCAAATATATTTACTACTAGTAACCTGCCCTCGCTTCGCTTCAGTTCCAGACGCCTTACCCTCGCAGTCCCCGTTCCCATGGGCATACCGGGATAAAATACAGCCTATGTTACTCCCTGATATTATAGCTTTGCATGGGTGAAAGAATTTTTGATATCGGATCGGTAGTTTAAGCGTGTAAGCGTAACAGACAAACAAATAAACAAACGAACAAACTTACTTTCGCATTTATAATATTAGTAAGGATGAGCTATTCTCAGACTAAATGAAATTCATAAGCTCATATATGTTGGGCTCGAGTTTCCTAAAAATAAGACAGAAAATTGACCTACCACGCTGGTCAGACGTGCTCGTAGGGTTTTATTTCGAATTTTCCTTCTCTTTCATAGATGTTATGCATATTTTATCCTTAATTTGTCTTTTACGACAGCCGCGGGTAAGACAGGAGATGGTAAATGCAATTCCTCTCGTCCGCCCGTGACTACGACAGTGCTGAAGAGTGTCCGAAACGTTTAAAAAAAACTACAAAACATGCTTACAAGTCACAAGTCAAGTAATTAGTAATATCAAATTTCGCACATGCGTAGTTTGCACATTAGCTCTGTTTCGGAGGATCTGTTCAGAAGGATATGATTAGAAATTTCTAAATCCTGGCGAATTGAACCAGGATATTCAGCTATTTTGATCGAATTATTGTATTGTCATGGGCTTTAGACGACTGTGCAAAGTTTAAATAAGGTTTGTTGGTTCAAAGTGGGACAAATTGACGTTCAAAGATGCCGTTATATACATAGATACATAGGTACAGGTGAAACTAATAAAAGCATGTTAAAAATAGTTTTATTTATAATGATCTAAATTTTTTGATACATATAATGACATAAGCATAAATGTTTAATGCTGTCATTACTATTTAACACACAACCTACTCTTTTCAGTACATGTAAATGAACAAAAAGTATGGCAAAAATATCAAACTGAATAAATATCGCGGTTAAAGTATCTCTCTTTAGAAATAAATTTTCTCGGTTAAATAATGAACGTCTGTTTCTATCAGTTAAAGAAATCTGATATTAATGCAGAATACAGCTTACAAAGAAACGGTAAATCAAAAGAACTATCGCCATATAGAAATAACAGCTATAGATCAATATAAAAAATCTTCAATAATAGGAGATATCTTCTCGAGATAGCAGTTCGCCATGTTTAATCTTAGGGCTTATATAAAATTTATAAAGGTAAGGTTGGTAAAAAAAAGCGAAAGAAAAGTAGAATTCAGATTCAGAAATGAAATGAATACGGGGCTTGAGGCGTTTCGTCGCCAATGAATAATTTATTTCAGAACTGGGTTTTCACGAAATTACTTGCCTTCTCATTTGAAAGAGTGTGCCGACGTCTGCTGAATTGACTGTTGATAAGTACGTAGCTTTTTATATGTAAAATGAAATTAGATAAAACTTAATATAAAGAATAAAAATAACTTCATATAATTATTAATGATGATATAATTTAGTTTTAAATTTATTGTTATTGAATATATTTTTACAATATTAGATGTGAAAAGAGATTCAATGTGAATTTGGAGAATTGTCACAGGCCGTTAAAATATTTTTGAAGATTTTCTTCTAGATCTCACTACGATATTGAGGGTACCGGGAGTACTAATTTGACAGTATTTTGGAGGCACTTACTTTAGGAAGTCAATATATCAATAGAACAAACATTGGTTAAAGACTAGAACTCGGTATCATTGCCCCGCCCACGTGGTAAAAGAGATACCATCAAAAACAAGTCTTGTAAAAAAAAGCCAAGCCTCGCAACTGAGTTCTTCTACCATAAAAAATTGTGAAATCCATGTTATACCAAGTCGGTTAACTCATTCAGTCCCTGCTTAAGGCACCTTTCTTCTTAAGTTATTACGTAAATAGCTAACCTAACAACTTCTATAGTGACTATATCAATATTAAAGATCTTTTATGTTTTAAATAAACAGAATGACTTGGCAATCGCATGAAAACACACTTCACAAGTAATACATATTATATTAAATTGTACTAAACATAGTGCGATTGCCAAGTCGATCTGTTTATTTAAAACATAAAAGATCTTTAATATTGATATAGTCACTATAAGAAGTTGTTAGGTTAGCTATTTACATAATAACTTAAGAAGAAAGGTACCTTAAGCAGGGACAGAATGAGTTAACCGACTTGGTATAACATGGATTTCACAATTTTTTATGGTAGAAGAACTCAGTTGCGAGGCTTGGCTTTTTTTACAAGACTTGTTTTTGATGGTATCTCATTTCTTTTTGTAGATAGACCTACTTATTTGCCTTTCCGGTACCTTCTACTTCTTGAACACCAACAAAGGATTTTCTTAGAGCACACTCTCTGAAAAATGAGACATCTCTCCTTTCCACTTGAGTCAATTCTATCTAAACTAAGCGGAGAGATGTGGAAATAAAGAAATTTGATTGGTTTTTCTAAACACATCTCCTCTAGTCTCCTCTCCGCTTTGATGGCAATCGAGCCTAATGATGGTGTTCTTTCTTTCAGATAAATTTGAGGCAATTTAGTTTGCTTAATACTTTGGGAGATTTTGGTACAATTTCATAAGACACGTCCCACTGTTACTTTTTCATTAAGTTGGTTGACCATTTTACAAGTTATCTTTGAACATAATTATATCTAGGTATCTGTCTACACCTATTATGCCAATCATCATTCAGCCTATCGCCGTCCACTGTGGAACATAGACCCCCCTCATGCTTCACCATAAAATGCGGTACTGTGGCACCTGCGTCCAACGACGCTAAAGGGTTGCCATGACTAGAGCTCATTTTTCTTCGCCTTATGAGGAATAATGACGTAGTCGCCACGTGTGGTAGGCGGGTTGGTTTCGCAGTGAGATATCATACATTTCCCCGGCAAGAGCTTCTGCCCACTCTTCTTCCTGTTGAATCTTTTTTTTTAAATGACAACGCCTTGCCCTAAGGGAATAATAATCCTTATATTGTGGGGGACTTTACAAACATATAATTCAGCATTGCATCATCATCGCAGCCCTCATATGTCCCACTGTTGGGCTCGGGCCTCCTCCACAATGGGAGGGAATTTAACCCACTATACCATGCTGGTCAGACATGTTGATATAGGCTTTCATTTCGAGTTTGCCTTCTCTTGCACAGATGGTATGTGCATATTATATCCCATAGTCGTCTTATACGATATCCACGGGCAAGATAGAGAGTGGTGAATTGCAGAAAGAACATATAATTAACCGACACAAATTACATTCAGACTCAGAACAACAATTTGTGGATCGTACAAGGTGTTGTCTTGCATGGGATTCGAACCCGCAACACTAGTGCGGTGCGTTGGTGTCTTAACTACTACGTCATCTGCGCAGTCTTTAGCCGGTTGTTACGATTCCCATAGAGAAGCAATGATGGCGACAAGAATACATTCTTATTTTTTACAAAGTTACATTTCATTAACGGCAAATGTAATTTTGCAATCCTATATATTTATATGAGTTTACAAAATTATTTATGCAGTTAGTGTATCTCGGCAACTGGATGATAATTATAATGTTTCATAATTTTTCCTTCATTTATACACTAAACACTAATTGTATTCTAAATTGGAAGCTTCTATGTTGGCTAGAAGTACCACTTTAATATTGATGATCGGTCAGTCAGTCAGTGAGTGACAAAATTAGGAAATTTTGACTAGTTATAATTCTTAAACTATTGGTTCAAATTGAATGAAATTTGAAATACACAATGTGTATGCAAAGACTGCTAGGTTACTAAAAATTCAGGTTTCTAGTATTATTAACAACGAAGTTATAGGGGGTCAAAAATGGCCTGAATGGCTTCGAGAAAAGTATGTTACGGCAGTTTTGCGTTTTGCCCGACTTTTTTTTGCTCGACTTGGCGGGGGCACTGCCGTGCCCCCAGATTATTTACAGAAGGTTATGCGGTTGTGTGTCGGTTTTTCGCTGGCTCTTATCTTTTTTAGTTGAACATAATGTTGTAAGATTATAATAGTAATATGGAAAGAAAAAAGAATACGTAGTATATAAAGCCTGTTGCGATGTTTCTCAAGCGTTATGATATACCTCTCTTTAAGCGAAATTTAAGAAGAGCAATTTTCTTACGCTTCATAATGTCTTGGTTGTGGGCCTAGTATTGCTGATGTTCATGTTCAGCAGTTACCGCTTACCATCAAACTCGATTTTTAGGACATTTCATATGAAAATTCTAATAGTTTTACTAATTTTGTGACTTATTACTTATAAATAATATATGAAAATAAATTCTTGAGAACTTTATTGTAGAATAGAAATAAGTAAAATATAAGCAAGTTACTAAAAAGCTTTAGCATGTTTCTTTTGGATAAGCTTCAAAATTCAATTGGTGTGCAAACTATAAATCTTCTTTGTTTCAAGTCTCATGCGGAACGTAAGTATATGGTAGGGATGTGAAAAAATAATCGATTTTTATAATAATCGATTATTACAAAAAAATAATCGATTATGAATTGATTTTTTAATATTCGAAATTCGATTGAAATTAATCGATTACTCATTCGAATTTCTTAAAAAAAAAGGTCATCACGATTGTTTCATACTATATTAGAAAATAAAGCTCACATTTCCTAAAAAAAAAAGGTCATCATAATCCTCTTGGAAGAAAAAATCGATTATTTTATAATCGTCCTCTCTGCTCCGGACGGAGTGGTGCAAGGAGCGCGCCGACCGCAGCCCACCCCTAAAAAAACAAAAGTTCGGCATTATTTAGTTACACCACCAACGAGTGTCCCCAGCGAGCGCATATTTAGTGGTGCTGGACTTATCTACACGCCACATCGAAACAGACTTGAAGCAGACAAGGCATCAAAACTACTATTTTTAAAGTTTAATATTCCCCTACTGAAGTTCAATTATTAATATGAAAAATATATATAATTAACTGTTATTTTTTTAAGGGAGAGACGTATTTTTGTTTGAGAATCAATTTTTTTTTGTTTAGAGTTAGACTATTTAATGGTCTATTGTAGAAGAATATAATTTTTGTTTGATAATTTAAATATTAAAAATATATCTAAAGACTAAGAAAAGTTTAATAGAAGAATTTAATTTTATTAGTTTCAATTGCAATAAAATTTTGTGTCACAAGTTCTAATAACAATTAAATTTTTTAGCTTTATTAAAGTAAAAGACTTAATTTTATTCTTGTTTGCTTAAAGTGTTAACTCTTATGTAAAATGATTATATTTATACTATAAATACTATAAACTATATAATATAGATATACTATAAACACTTTGTGATTATGATGACAGCAACTCATATTAAGCTTTTATTTGATTTTAATTATAGTAAAAAATCATAGAAGATTATTTTTGTTTGTTTACACATACATTATATTTAGGCCATTTACAATATAGTTTTGTTTGTTAAATTCTTATGACAATTTGATTGTTAGGCTTCACTGCCCAAGATATAATTATAAGAAGATAATTATAACATTAAACTTTGGTAAAAATTCATAGAAGATTATTTTTGTTTGATTACATTGCATTTAGGTCATTTAGTATATAGTTTTGTTTTTTAAATTGTTATAAGTTTGATTGTTAAGTTTCATTGCCTAAAGTTAAATAAATAAAATAAATCATACCAATTGATAAAGTGAAGACCGATAATGTGATTACGAGGTTAAGTTATTTTTATTGCATTAAAAACATAAGAAATTAATGGAATTGGATTTTCTTATATTAACCAACTATTATTACCTACTTAAAAAAATTATACACGCAAAAATATTCGCATAAACATTCGCAATAATTTCGCGAATGCGAATATGCAAAAAACATGCGAATATTCGCGAATGCGAATGCGAATGCGAATATTCCTTACATCACTAGCGTACAATAAAGCATTTAAAATAAATTCTTTACTCGTAGGTGAACGTTTCATAAAGTTACAATTAGATAAAAAGTCAGTCAGGTACCACATATTGTTTTTCAGTATACTAGACGATGATAAGAAATAAATAAGAAATAAGATCTTTGGGAAACATTGCTGGTTGGGCTAATTAGTGACTGATAATGTCACAGATACTATCACTGAGATATATTTCACACGTTACCATTCGCAGTGAAAAACAAACATATTACTGTAAAAAGAAAAAAATTAATACCTATTCATCTCTTCATCTCAGCTCATACACGTTTCACTATTGGGCTTGGGCCTACTCCACTATGAGAGAGAAATTGACCTACTATACCACGCTAGCCATATGTGTAGGTATAGGCTTTTTTCGAGTTTTCCTTCTCTTGCATGGATATTATATGCATATTGTGTCCCTTAGTCGTCTTTTACGACACCCACGGGCAAGAGAGTGGGTAGTGAATTGTATTCTTACTCCGTAACGGAATTAATATAATACCTATTATTTTAATAGAATTTTCAATATACATAATTTACCGTTTTACCGAGAATCCTCTTATTCGTTAAGTGTCTTTGCCGTCATATTTTATTTATATAAATAAGCAAAATCTACAGTTGTGTTTATACTTATACAACATCGAGTAGAATTAAATTGCGAATAATTCAGAGAATGATTTAAATACACTCAGCTTATGCTAGCCGCAACTGTCAAAGTTCCCACATAAACAAGGAAAATTACCCATAACATGAAAATGAGTTACCGCCTCCTCAGAGCTTGTTCGTACCGTATCGTTAAAGAAAATGTCGGGCTAGTTTATAAAGGGACTTAATCTGTAAAGTCTCCGTGCATTACTGAATAGTTAATGTAAAACTTAATAAGAATAAAACTTTCTTATTGTTGAATTTATGACTTGCAAAGATAGATAGACAGACTAAATTTTGATAGATAGACAGACTAAATCTGATAGACAGACTAAATTTTGACGTAGTCATTCGGAGGATCTCTGTTTATCGATACGGAATATGTGAATAATAAGAAGAGTTTTAATAGTCTTTGCATGGATTTAAAGACATTAGTAGCTACAAAATCTAGTGCTTTTATATCTTTCAAATTACAGTGGATTTTATTAATAACGACCTCGGTTGTAACGACTTTTCGGTTATAGCGACGTCGAACTTGCGTCCCTAGAATTTAAAGCATTCTTTCGTAGGAAATTCATTCGGTAATAGCGACGCCGGATATAACGCCTAATTCGGGTATACCGACTTGTTTCTATGAACTATTTGGGACAGATTCCTAGAAATTCCTTGTGGATGTTGCGACTGAGTCGGCAAAGGCACAAAGTCTCATTCATAAGCTGTAACTATTAAGCTTTCTTATCCTTTGTTTATATTCGCAGATAGTCAAATGCCTTATTTGTGTGAAGGGTTATCCTTTGTTTACATTCGCAGATGGTCAAATGCTTTATTTGTGTGTAGCGTTACTTAGGATGTGCGCGAAGATAAAATTATGAATCAGTTAAGTAGCTATTTCCAGTGAGTGAACAGTGTTTCTTCAACTTGTGAAAATGGCTCCTAGACGTACATTTACTGTTAAAGAAAAACTGATTTCGGATATAGAGACCTCCGGATATAGCGACGACATTAGAGTGGTCCCTCCGCTGTAGTTATAACCGAAATACACTGTACCTCACATAATTACCCAAAAGAAAGTCCTTTAATAATAATAAGCAAATTAATTATTAAAAATATTAAGCAATTATGTTAAAAAAATAAAGTGTTATATCGTTGATAAATTTTCGCCATTTAATACTTAAAAAGTTGCTGGGCGTCGTTGGATGCAGGTGGCACGGGACCGTATATTGTGGCGAAACGTAAGGGAGGCCTACGTCCAGCAGTGGACGGCGATAATATCGATGTAGTGACACACATGTAATTTGTAAAGATGGTGACTACTATTACTACATTGTTAAGTAACCTTCCGATTTATAAGTTTTGCTTACATAGTTACAACGTTTAGAGTATAGTATTCACAACGAATCGCATGATGGACATTTACCATTCATCATCTTTAATTAAAATGAGACCCAAGTTTCAATATTACCCTGTACCAACGGAATGACAGCTGCTCAAACCATTACTTTGTGAAAATTATTTTCTTACTATTTGAAAAGCTTTAGTCACGCAAAAAGAAGGTTTGACTATTGCCTTCGAACCAATATGCTATATTAATTAAGACATTGAGAATTCTTAAATTTATATTGGCTACATCAGTAAATAAATTTAGTTCATAAATTTAGCACAACATAAAAAAAATATCCTATTTCGCGTCAAATATCAGTAATATTTGAAACATTGTTTTTAAATGATTTTTGTTTTTAATATTTATACGAATTATATGTAGGTACCTATGGAATTAAAAGAAACTTATAAAATTAATATATGTTACACTATTTTCATGAAAGGTTTCTCATAGTTATGATGTTTCAACTGTATAGAAAAACAAAATAAAACGAAATATATTATACACAGTTAGTTTTACATAGTTTTAGTCCTTTCTATTATTATAAATGCGAAAGTAAGTTTGTTTATTTGTTTTTTACGCTTTCACGCTTAAACTACCGAACCGATTTCAATGATTCTTTCACCAACGGAAAGCTATAATTTCAGGGAGTAATATAGTCGCGGCACGGCAACTACGCGGGTAGGACGACTGAAACCGAAGTGAGGCAACGCGAGGGTGGATCGTTAGTAGTTTTATACAGAAATGTTTTTACTTTACATTATTAAATATTAAGATGTATCATAAAATAATTAGACAATACCTACCTCTATTGTTACATATTCTAATGTTACATGAGAGTACAGTATATCCACATGACCTTTCTGGTTTACATATATCGTAAAAAGTAAGCAAATAAAATGAGAAAGATAAATACATAATAAAGGCAATTAGAAATAAGACCTTATTATCTCTGCTCTTTATTGCTTCATGGAATAATAAACTAAATTTTTGAGTGAAGAGGAATCTTATGCTAAATAGTAATAGTTATAAGCCGAGAAGGAAAATTCGTCATAACTCATCAATATCCCACTACAGTAGAAGGGTTGGTACAGGGTTTTATTTCAAGTTTTCCTGCACTTGCATATATATGTCGCAGCGTTACTACCTCTGACACCATATCTTAATAGTTTTTAAGAATCAATCGATTACGGAAACGTCAAGTATTATACTTGGTGTTCGATACAACGTTGGCAATGATTTTTGATGTTTGTCGTTTGACCGTTAACGTTTGAAATATTACCGAGCTTTCGTTATTGAGAGCGGTTCGTTGAATACTTAGTTGGGTACGAGACTCGAGAGCGATCGGTCGTTGTTGCTGCCCCGTTGTATCAAATTCACCGCTCTTAATTTATCCGTCGGCATACGTAACCATTAGTTATAATAGAAAATTGTGTTGCCGTTAATTATTGAATATAGTTTAAAATTAGCCATCCGAAGGGTTATTTTATTACATCGCGATGTGTCACCGATCTGATAGTGATACAGCACGGCGTCCAACCCTCGATATATATTATAATCCCTTAGTCGTCTTTTACCTATGGGCAAGAAAAAGGGTGGTGAATTGTATTTTTACTCCGTCACCACACAGAAAAATAAGAGTTTGCTGTTTGGTATAAGAACAAAAATTGAACTCTAATCGCTCGCTTTAATAATTGTGCTTAACACAGTTTACTACCTCATTGCCCGTTCGTGAGTGTCGTAAAAGTCGACTAAGGGTTATAATATGTTATAGTGTAATTGGGGTCAATTCAATGTGTACTTTTCTTTCATAGTAGATATTTCGATGGCAATAGTTTTATGTAGTAGTCGAAGCTGCTATCACATAGCACCTTACTATTATTATATGACAGAAAAACATAATCTTAATTATACAATACATCATATTAAAGTAGATTAAAATAATATTCAGTAACAATGTTCACATTGTCGCACCGCTTTACCAACTTTATCTGTATGTATTCCCTTTGAGACTTAACTTCACAGAGTAGAGGATTGTGGCTTGCGGCACACAAACCTATAACTATAAACACACTAGTAAAAAGTTAAAATCCAATTTATTTACATTTACATATTTTAGTTTGCAATTTAAGTGTGAAATGTGCGAAAATTTTACATTAATTAAACTAATTTAATTAATTTAAAAAATAACCTGCATGTTTTATAATAAGATGAGATTTTTAAAATCACTGCTGATAGCAAAAGGTAAACAACGTGAGATGGGCGGGAGCATTGTCACGTTCCTATAGGCTGGAGTGTGGTGTTAGACAGGGAGGTCTGACTTCTCCTACTCTCTTTAACCTCTATGTAAATGACTTGATCGGCGAGCTCAGCGGCACTAAGGTTGGCTGTCACATAGACGGAGTTAGTGTCAATAATATTAGTTATGCCGATGACATGGTGCTGCTGAGTGCGTCGATCTGTGGACTGCGGAGGTTAATAACATGTTGTGAACAGTATGCGATGTTACATGGACTGAAGTACAACTGTAATAAAAGTGAGTTCATGGTCTTTGGGGCTGGGGGTCAATATCCCAATCTTGTACCTCCTGTATACCTTAACGGTTCGCCGTTACAGAGAACTACTAAATTTAAATATCTTGGTCACATATTGACCTCTGACCTTAAGGACGATGAGGATATTGAACGAGAGCGGAGAGCGTTGTCTGTTCGGGCAAATATGCTGGCTCGCAGGTTTGCACACTGTACACTAGATGTTAAAATAACATTATTTCGTGCCTACTGTACAGCTTTTTACACATGCAGCCTGTGGGCGAGGTATACGCAAAGGTTATATAGCGCTCTTCGCGTTCAATATAATAATTCGTTCAGGGTGCTGGTGGGGCTGCCTCGCTACTGTAGCGCATCGGGGATGTTCGCGCATGCGCATGTTAATTGCTTTTATTCAACAATGCGTAAGCGGTGTGCATCCCTGATGCGCAGGGTGCGGGGCAGCGCCAACAGTATCCTGAATATGATATCGAGCAGGCTGGATTGCATATATGTGGGGCGCTGCTGCGCCATCTCTCATGGGATGTTGCGGTAGTGGCTCACATCATGTGTAGACTGTAATTTTTTAATTTTAATTTAATGTAATATATATATATGTATTAATAATTGTTTTAATGTTAAGGTTTCATATTAACATAGATTTAAGTTTTACTAACTTTTTTGAGTCTTGGTTACTCGAACAAACAATATTATTATTATTATTATTATAGCTGAGCCTCGTCCATAATTGAAAAAAAATTGACACACCCCTTGAGCAGTATCCTCCCGATGTCCTCCCCGAGGGGGGACGTCGGTTTTCTTCACGCAGTCGGCCTCTCGGCGGGTGACGGACTAATTGCCCGATCCAGTCACCCGCGACCTCGGCTAGGGTGGCATCAGGCGCAAGTAAGCGCACCTGCACCGCCCCAGTCACCGACGGCGGTTCGCGTCGTCGAGAAGACGCTCCTCGCGCACGCGCTCCGCCGCCTCCTTCCGCGAGAGTACTGCCTCACAGAAGGCTGCGACCGCGTCCTAATTCCTAGAGCATCGCCCTGGCGATGGTCAGCAGCATCAGGTCGGCACCGATGATTGCGAGGAGTTCACGACGCTGCTCTGCCCAAGCGGCACAAACCTCGAGCGTATCTTGCGCCGCGTCCTCGTCGCAATCGCAGTGGTGGCAGGACGGTGTACTCTCCTTCCTAACGACCGTGTACAGGTATTTGGCGCAGCAGCCATGCCCCATCAAAACCTGCACCAGTCGGAAGGAGAGCATCCCGTGCTGCCGTTTTAGCCACTGCATCAGCACCGGCTGGAAGGCCTCCACGGTCTGCATACCGAACCAAGGCCTCTCCAGCCGGACTGCCCGACGGGCAATGACGTCTCGGCGGGCGTCGAAGCGCCAGGCAGTGAGCCCTCTCAAAGAGACCACACCGCCCTCCGCTCTCACCCCCGACATCCGCCGATACAAAACGGCGAGCATTTCTGCCTCCAGGTGCCACGGGAGAATCCCGGCTAACAGGCATACAAAGGTTGCCTGGAAGAAATTGTGAGCAATAAGTGCTCGTGAGCGATAAATGCTTTGTGCTTCCTATTATTATCTAAAGTTCTGCTTTTGTAACAAATGTATAATAAAGTGTAAATAAATAAATAAACTTGTCATGAAAAGAAGAACGAATTGCGATGTTACAATTACTGTAGGCAATAAAACTTTTCTACTGGACGTTTACGTGACAGCGATACGTAGCTGGCTACGTGTGATGAATGGACAATATTATTTGTTAGTGATACCATATTAAGAACCCTGATGAATTGGAGAATTTTAGTATCTTTTTATGATCCATAAATTTCCGTCCTTATAACTATTTTTTTAATGAAAACATCTCGCAAATCGTTGACAGCTTCACATAATATAAGTCATCACCATTATTATCATTCGGTTTATCGCAGTCAACTGCTGGACGTAGGCCTTCCTCATGTTTTGCCATAAGATGCGGTCCTGTGCCACCTGCATCCAACAAGGCCCAGCAACCTTCTCTAGATCGTCAGTCCACCTAGTTCATCCTAAAGTCATACACTACGTCGTCCGATACATGGTCGCCACTCGAGAACTTATCTTCTTCAGTGGTTATCGGTTCTACGAGCGATGTTTCCCGCCTATTCCACTTCAAAATACAATTAATGGTCACAAATTATATATAGATTCAAAATAGCCGTGGATACGAACCACATTGCTGAACATGAGAGATCGTTAGTTAAACTACTCCTCCGTTAAAGTTGTCAAGTATAAAATTAGAAGTAGAAAAGGATTTGAAAGCGTTTCAAAAAACGTTACTGTATTTTTTTATACATGTATTTAATAAGTCTTTGTAATTGTTGCTATATTCTAAGACTTGCGTATCCATTTGGCTAAGATTATAATATTTTAGTGTCATAGGTTATGATTATGGAATGTAGCAGATAATATTACTGCAAGAAAAGATATGAAATAAAACCCTATGTCAACCCACCTTGCTTTCGTGGTGTAATTAACAAACTATTATTAAATTAACTGTGGGATATGAGTAAATAAAACTATTTTACGGATTTCAAAGCATTTGTATTTCATTTTTGATTGCCTGGCAGACTAAGATGTCTAGTCTAGTTTTATTTACAATGTGTAACACTTGCGTAAACATCAGAAATCAGGTTATCAGGCATATGAGGTTGAGCAGAATATGTTTTGAATGAAATGTCTTATGTGCGATTGACTCTTAAGAGAAAAAATAAAAACACAGCAAAAAATAAAGATATTTAATGCATCTATGATGTTTTACATGTGGTGACGGAGTCAGTATATAATTCAGCATCCATCACATCTGTGAGTTTCATAAAACCGATATAATGGATATAATATGCTTATAACGACTGTACAAGAGAAGTAAAACTAGAAAGAAAAGCCTAGTTCAACATGTTTGACAACCGTGGTGTAAACAGTAGGTCAAATTTCCTCCAATACGTTATGAACTTAGCCGAGGCCGCGGGTGACTGGACCGGGGATTTAGTCTGTCACCTGCCGAGAGCCCGACCGCGCGACGGTGACCGACGTCCCCGAGGGGGGACCTTGTGAGGGAAGAGTACCCCGCGATCGGGGTACTCCGTCGGACCGACCACTGAAGACAAGGAACTCTGCACCGATGGCCGGCCCAACCACGAAGACTACGGGCCACAGGTGGGTCATGGGGCGGCGCGGCACTCCTCTGTCACCCCGGACGGAGCTGGGCGGTGAGCGAGCTGACATTGGCGCACCTCAAAAGAAAAATGCGTTATGAACTAAGATGGATGGATATTTTCGGGCCACACTTTTCCCAGCTCGTCCCTAGGCTCGTCAAGTCGGCCGCGGCGCTGGGAAGACTTCTGCCAAACACTGGCGGTCCCGGGTCGACATGCCGACGTCTCTACGTCGGCATCCTGCGTTCCATGGCACTGTATGGTGCTCCTATCTGGTCGGAGTCCCTCACCGTGCGCAACAGAGCCCTTTTGCGACGACCGCAGAGGGCTATGGCGGTGAGGGCCATTAGGGGCTACCGTACTGTGTCATGGACTGCAGCGACACTGCTGGCAGGCGACCCGCCTTGGCCACTGGTGGCGGAGGCGTTGGCGGAAGTGTACCGGTTCCGCGCCACAGCACGAGCCAACGGAGAGCAAGTGTCCATAAGGGGACTGGGCAGAGCCCAGGAAGTGGCCCGAAGGGAAGTATTCCGGCGGTGGAGGGAAGAGCTGGAGTCCCCCGTAGCAGGGCGGGGGACTGTGGAGGCGGTCGCGCCACATCTCCACCGCTGGCTCAGGAGAAGGCACGGCAGCCTTACATTTAGAATGGTGCAGGTGCTTACCGGACATGGGGTCTTCGGTAAGTACCTGCACAAAATTGGAAGAGAAGAGGCCCCAGGATGTCATGAGTGTGGCGCGGCAATTGACGATGCGCGCCACACACTGGAAGTATGCCCCGCCTGGGGGCCTCAGCGCCACGTCCTGTCAACGGACATGGCAACAACAGACCTGTCGTTGCCGACCATCATCTCCAAGATGCTCGGCAGCGACAGCTGTTGGTCGTCGATGGCCTCCTTCTGTGAGGCTGTCATTACAAGGAAGGAGGCCGCGGAGCGGGCACGCGAGGCCCTTGCGTCCGCTGACTCGCTCCGCCGGCGACGACCAGGGAGGAGGAGACGCCGCTATGCGCTCCTCCACCCACCACTCTGAATGACGATAGGACGTGGCCAGACGGCCAAGCGTTGGGGTGTCGGGGGTAGAATGTTATCAGACGATCTCTCCGGCACCCCGTAAAAGCGCGGAAGGGGCCGCTGTGGTTTTAGTGGGTATTTCGGTCACTTCAGTGGCCGGCGAGTCCCACACACACTCCCCTGTCTGTAACCGGCGCGGGAATAGTGCGCAAATGCATTTCCACAGGGAGAAAAAAAAAAAAAAAAAGATGGATGGATATTTGGTACATTTATTTCGTGTGTAATTTACAAAAATACAGATTTAGTCCCAAAATAGCTCATTACAAAATGATTTGATATTTTTCTATAAACACCTGGTAGCCTCGAAATTCTTCCAATAAAGGTACGTATTTTGTCCCCTAACATAAAAGTGGATTGTACAGAATGTAATATCACTTTGAAAAATGAAGACACTTGAGCCTTTGTATACGTTTTTCGCTTTAATACGTCTCGATTTTGTGGGACGTGATATGATGTCAACAAATTTTGTATAAAACTTTGTTTACGTAAATTACGAAATGCTTAGAAAACAGAAGCCGTAATATTATAGGAGTTCTGTTTTCTAAACATTTTGTAAATACTTTAATCATTATACTTTAGGTATTATTTGCTGTAATTCTTATTAAATTAATACGGCAGTAATCGTAGTAAATAATTACAGATGTTGTTAAAACAGTTTACACACTAAGGCACACATTGGGTTCCCATGCTGAGTATATAACGTTCGATTCCCAGTCAACCCTTTTCCTTGGTCGATAGATATACGTCTACACTTGGTGTATATTGTGTAGATTAATCTTTATCTTATATATAAATTTCTAGCGTACGTGTGTATGTCACCGAACTCCTCCTAAATAGCTGGAACAATGTTGATGAATTTTTTTGTGCGTGTTCAAGAGGATTTGAGGATGGTTTAGATTTACAATTGGACCCGGTAGGTGACGCTTATTTGACCAGAACAGCGTCTGTTGAGTCAGTAGCTATTATATATAAACTAATTGACGTGTGTTAGTCTCACAAAAAAACGAGAACAACTGACTTGCCATATTTTAATTTTCAATGTTTGTAGAAATTCAAGAAAGGTTTAATGCTGGATGTTGGTAAGGACTAAATTGCGGATGATAGAGGCGCCAGCGAGTGAACCGTTACGAGGCCTACGGAATAAAAGAAAATTCGTTTTATTTAGTCACCCTAAGTCCCAGCCTTACAAAATGCCTGACAACCTCCTCGGTGCCGAGAGTGACCAGGTATGCTACCTCCTTCAGCGTCGCACCCCGAACTATCTTAAGCGTGTCGTAAGCGTAACAAACTACACTCAGTCTGGGTGGGAGGGGCTACCTTGGAACAACTAGTCGTAGCTTATATTCCAAAGGCTTGGCTATGAGACTAATCACTATGGAACATCGCACGAAATTGGCATTCGCACAACGTTCTACCCGGTTCATGTAAGAGGACCTCAAAATAGTCTGCAACTAGTCGTCTCAGTTATAGAGGCACCCTATGGTACTAGAGCGCCTTCCTGATGCAGCTGAATGGTTGTTATTGAATGGGTAGGCAATGTCCAAAGTGTACGTGGCCTACAGCATCCTTCAGCCGGTGATCGCCACAGCAACCATGGCCTTCAACAGGGGCGCGACCATTAAACGTCCCTTCTAGAAACCGAAGTGGTAGTCTGACAGGTCGCGGCCAACCTCGCTAAGTTGCTGGTGCGGTAGTCAGGCTTCTCTTCAATAGCTTTTCCGTATTGTCCAGCAGACGATAGGCTTGCCACGAGTTCGGAGTCCATCCCGGCATCGGCTGAAGCATCAGTTTAAATAAGACGACTAAGGGTGTGATATGTATTTAACATCTGTGCAAGAGAAGGAAACCTCGAAAACCCTATACCAACCCAGTTCACTAGCGTAGTACTGTAGATCAATTTCACTTCAATTATGAAGGAAGCTCAAGCCCAGTAGTGGAACATACATATAAGAGCTATGATAATGATGTTGATGAAATTTAGGTGATAAGAAAATTTTGCGGGGTCATCTAGTCTTTTACATTAAAAAAAAAGTACAGATAATAACTATGACGACATTTTATTTGAAATTTGGATATATGCGACCAATTGAGTGGATCACTAGCACCGGCCACTGAAAGAAACAACAGTTAATGGACCTTTTGGATACTTATCCTTAAGCAACTTACCGGACGTACTCTGTCTACCCTTACGGTCCTAAAGTTATTAGTAATCATCATCATCATCCCAGCCCATATAAGTCCCACTGTTGGGCTCGGAACTACTCTACACTGGAAGGGAAATTGACCTACTATATCGCGCTGGTCAACCGTATTGACATAGGACATAGACATTTAATTCCTCACACGTTTTGATGTTACCTAGAGTTACTTATAAAATTTATTCAAAACTTATTCTTTGACTTGATTGAGTAAGAATTAAGAAGTTAGTGGCATAATAAAAGATTAAAATCTAGAGTTTTAAGTAATATTAAGGAAGGTAATTTATTTAGTGCCGCTCCAGCTGTTTGCTTTGTTATTTAGATATATTTACGGCCTAGATTGAGAACGACGACTGCTTTTGTATTTTAGGTGTTTCATTATACATTCAAAATTCAAATATAGTGCTTTATAGTAAAACTAGCTGTATCTTAAAAGGGAAGGCTTTATGTATTGTGAGGTAAAACGTAAGCAAAACGGATAGTACTTTACCAGAAAAGGAACCGCCACTAGTCTCCGTGTGCAATACAAAAAATAAACAATCATCATCGTCGTTCATGCCGCAAATGAATTAAGCCTTTGGTTCAAAAGATTTCACTGCCGCGGAGCATACTGGGGGGCCTTCGGCGCTTCTTTGAGGCCTCATGTGGCTCTGGGCCCTTGGCTGCGATATCAGTTGTTTCTCTCCCATACGAAACTGAGCCAGTATTTATACGCATGTTATGTTCAGACATCTACTCTGAAGTATTGTACTCTTCATACACTGCTATTATTAAGCTGGTATTTAGAATGCTGAATTGACTTTACATTTAGCATTCAGGACTTTATTTGATGAAGTATTCTATCTCGCGGTCCGAAGACCCCAGACCTCCGACCGTCATGCCACTGGGTCTACCACTCGCAAGGGCGACAATTCTCCCGACTCGGGCTCAGGCTGCAAGCAGCCAACGCCAACAGTAAAGATTGCGTACTCTGTGAGTAGAGTGATATGCCGCTACTGCTGAAAGCCCAGGCGTCCAGCAGACATTGCCTAGAGCGCACTACGAGGAGGTGTTTTGACTTGGCGCCTTTAAAAATTGAGGAAATAAGCACCTGCACTACGGTAATAATCCTTGTATTGGGACTTTACCAACATTACATAACATTAATACACAAATTTCATCTAGACTCACAGCAATAATGACTAGAGAATTGAACCAACGACATTTCGCACGGTAGGTTGGTATCCTAAGCACTATGCCATCAGTGCAGTCGATATTATATTTTCACATCGAAATCCTATCTGCGAACCTTGATACGTGTATTTGATACTTATTGATTACTATATCATTAGTGTATGCAATAAACGGTACAATACTCTGATTTCCGTACTACAACAACATAAAATGCATATACGGTGTACCTAACAATCTGTTGGTGAGCGTCGATGGACAAATATTAGCATTGACATAATGACAAAACCGCAGAGTCAATGGGATTGTCGGGTCTGCGGTCCAATTACAGTATTGCCTTACAGTTATGTTCTATGAGGCTAACAAATACAAAACTTTGTGTATTTATGCTCAGGTAATGTGGTACTTCTTGTTCGTAATTTTCTGTATGGTGATAAAGTAATAATATCATTCACCACTGCCTGTCTTGCCTGTGGGTATCATAAAAGACGATTAAGGGATTATAATATGTATAGTAGTAAAAACTATGAAAACTCGATATAAAACACTATAAATTTAATTCACTGTAAAAATTTTCTCTGTTGAAGAGGAGGTTCAAGCCCAGCAATGGTATGTATTTGTGGTGAGATAATGATGACGATCCTGTCATTAATATATAACGATGAATCTATCTTAATATACTTTGATTTAATTTCTTCATATAGTTTTAATTAAGTATGTTACTCACCAAAAAATATTTACTTTGTTCCTTTCAACTCTTAAAGCAGTTCCGCACTACGTCCGATTCGGATCCGATCCAAACCCGTGAAAATATGGTCCGTAGTAACCGTAGAACTATTTCTATGGTATTCTTACGCACTAGATCCGATCTCCGTCATCCGATTTATTTCCCTTATTCTAGAATCTCCATTCAGGAGAAGAGTTTTCAACGCTCGCGTACTGCGTCCGAATTAAAGCCAAGCAGCGTACGAGCATACGAGCAGCGGGGCGGGCGGGATATGCGGCTGGGTGACGTGATGCGGCAGGCATCCACCCAGTGTATTAGTTCAAACTGGTGTATTTGTTCGGACTAGTGCGTAAGCAATATCCGAAATCGGTCCGAGTTTTATAGTTCCATATTTTCACGGGTTAGGATCGGATTCCGATCGGACGTCGTGCGGCACTGCTCTTGTACTATTACTGCGTCATCACATAAAAAGTCACACGGACATAAAAATAATTCAAACACAAGTTATTATATTGGAAAAGTTGGTTATAAAGATGAAATTTTTTATTATTAATAGTCATAAGAAGTTTATACCTAAAATAATTATCCGCAGGGCAATGAATATCTCTGACAATAGGTACGTAAAGGAAGTCGACGATTAGTCTTAGAATATCCATAGTTCATTGGGTTGCAAATTTGCGAAGTTGTTGAAGGAAAATGATATTCTGCCAACCTAGGTTAGATTAAAGAGACCATATTACGATTGGAATGATGTAGCAAATTGTCAATTTCGCATTTCAGTGAACACAGTCACAACATGAAACTAAACAAATCTACTAAAGTTACTGTAATCATCCACTTGTTTTGTTTACTTTTGTTACACATGCAGTACCAACAATACAAAAGATAGACGAATTGGAGGAGGGTGTCGAGGGTTCGCCACTGGAACCTTAACGAATTGTTATTTTGATGCACTCATTCGGAAAAACAATCGGGGATCTTGAATTGAGGGACTGAATTAAAGATTTCGAAAGGTTAACGGTGATTTCACTTACATTGAAAGAAAAATATTCTTCTAATTTTGAACAATAGAATTCTTTTGGTTTTGAAACTAATTTTGATGAATTATCCTGCCTTTTTTGCGTATGGTGGATAGATTAGGAATACAATTGAATGCCACCTATTTTGGTTGTGGCTGTCGTATAAGACTCAAGTGAGAAAAATCGAAATAAAATCCTATGCCAACACATCTCGTTGGACAGTCTCGAGCGTGACCCCTGGGGGCGCCCCTACCTCGCGGCGCTGAACAAGCTCCGCGGGCGGGGCCCCCCCCTCACCGAGACTCTCCAGCCCAGCCTCCTCACCAGAGTTGTCGAGGACCTCTTTCCACGGCAGGCGAAGCACACGCCCCCGGTCATGGCTTTGCCGGACAGCGACCGGGCGGCCGACGATGAAAGTGCTCCGCCCATCATGGAGCCGGAAATGAGGGCGGCGGTGGCGCGTATGCGAGTGAAACCCACCGCCCCCGGGCCCGACGGTATTCCGAACCGTGTGCTGGCCCTGGGTGCTGGAAAGAGGGGAGGCTGGTTCTCCTGCCGAAGCCGGGACGGTCTCCCGAGTCGGCCTCGGCCTACAGACCCATCGTGCTGCTCGATGATGCGGGCAAGCTGCTGGAGAGGGTGTTGGTTGCCCGTATCGAGCGGCACCTCGTGAGGGTCGGGCCCGATCTGTCGGACGCCCAGTTTGGTTTTCGGAGAGGGCGTTCGACGATCGCGGCCCTACTGCGCCTGAAGGCCGTAGTAGCGGAGGCCGTCACCGGCGGAGGAGTCCTGTTAGCGGTGTCCCTGGACATCGCCAACGCCTTCAACAGTCTGCCATTCAGCTGCATCAGGGAGGGGCTGAGGTATCACGGGGTGCCCGTGTACCTCAGGCGGCTGGTGGCAGACTACTTGGAGGGGCGCAGCGTCCTCTACGTTGACCGAGTAGGGGACGTTGTGCGAACGCCCATGACATGTGGTGTCCCGCAGGGGTCAGTTCTGGGTCCGACCCTGTGGAACATCGGCTACGACTGGGCGTTGAGAGGAAGCCTCCCACCCGGGCTAGGCGTAATTTGCTACGCCGACGATATACTCGTCACAGCCTGGGGTGGGACGCTAGAGGAGGCGGCACGCCTGGCAACTCTCGGCACTGAGGAGATTGTCAGGCGGATCGAAGCGCTGGGGTTGAGGGTAGCCCTGGAAAAGACGAGGCCCTTTTGTTCCATGGCCTCCGTACCGCCGGGCCTCCCGCCGGCGCTTCGATCACCGTGAAGTCGGTCACCATCAGCATCCAGGCCCACATGAAGTACTTGGGCCTGGTGCTCGACGGGCATTTTTGGTTCCGGGAGCATCTCCATCGACTTGTTCCCCGGCTTGTCGGCGCGGCGTCCGCCCTTTCGTGGCTGATGCCGAATGTGGGCGGACCCAGTGCTACGTGCCAACAGCTGTACGTGGGGGTGATCCGGTCGATGGCCCTGTATGGCGCACCGGTGTGGGCGGGGTCCCTGACCGTCCGTCTTAGGGCCCTCCTGTGGCGACCACAGAGGGTCATGGCGATCAGGGCCATACGGGGTTACCGCACGGTGGCGACGGAGGCAGTGTGCCTCCTGGCCGGAACTTCCCCGTGGGACCTGGAGGCGGAGATGCTCGCCGACACTTATCGGCGGGTGTCGGAGACGCACGCCCGCGGCGGCATGGTCTCCATCAAAGAGATCACCGCCTGGCGGGTCGACGCCCACCGAGAAGTCATTGCCCGTTGGGCAGTCCGGCTGGAGAGTCCTCGGTACGATGTCAGGACCGTCGAGGCCCTCCGGCCGGTGCTGATGGAGTGGTTGGAGCGAACGCACGGGGTGCTTTCTTTCCGACTGGTGCAGGTGCTGACGGGGCATGGTTGCTTCGGGAAGTACCTGCACAAGATTGTCAGGAGGGAGAGCACACCGTCCTGCCACCACTGCAGTTGCGACGAGGACACGGCGCAGCACACGCTCGAGGAGTGTGCTGCATGGGAGGGGGATCGCCGTGAACTCGTCGCAATTATCGGTGCCGACCTGGCGCTGCCGATCATCGCCAGGGAGATGCTCGTCAGCGTCAGGAACTGGGACGCGGTTGCCGCCTTCTGTGAGGCCGTAATCTCACGGAAGGAGGCGGCGGATCGTGTGCGAGTAGAGATCCTATTCGGCGACACGTTCCGCCGCCGGCGACTCGGGCGGCGCAGGCGCGAGTATCTGCGCCTAATGCCACCCTAGCCGAGGCCGCGGGTGATCGGACCGGGGAATTGTCCGTCACCCGCAGAGAGGCTGACCGTGCGATGGCGACCGACGTCCCAGGACGTCGAGAGGTGAGGTTACCCCAAAGGGTATTCCGTCAGGCCGACCACTGACGACAAGTCACATCTGCTCCGGTGGTCGGCCCAACAACGAGGTGACGTGGGTACGGGTGGGTTATGGGCCCGCGCGCCGTCCTTTCATCGCCCCGGACGGACTGGACCGCGCGTGCGCTTACCATAGCCCACCCATAAAAAAAAAAAAATGCCAACACATCTCGGAGTGGGCGTTCGACGATCGCGGCCCTGCTGCGCCGGAAAGCCGTGGTAGCGGAGGCCGTCACCGGTGGAAGAGTCCTGTTGAAGAAGAGGCTGGAGAGTCCTCGGTACGGTGTCAGGACCGTCGAGGCACGGTTGTTTCGGGAAGTACCTGCACAAGATTGTCAGGAGGGAGAGCACACCGTCCTGCCACCACTGCAGTTGCGACGAGGACACGGCGCAGCACACGCTCGAGGAGTGTGCTGCGTGGGAGGGGGAGCGCCGTGAACTCGTCGCGATTATCGGTGCCGACCTGACGCTGCCGACCCAGGACGTCGAGAGGTGAGGTTAACCGAAAGAGTATTCCGTCGGGCCGATCACTGACGATAAGTAACATCTGCTCCGGTGGTCGGCCCAACAACGAGGTGACGTGGGTACGGGTGGGTTATGGGCCCGCGCGCCGTCCTTTTATCGCCCCGGACGGACTGGACCGCGCGTGCGCTTACCATAGCCCACCCAAAAAAAAAAGCCAACACGTATGACCAGCGTGGTATATTAGGTCAATTTCCCTCCTAGTACGGAGGAGGCCTGAGCCCATCAGTGACATGTATACCTATGTGGTGAGCTGATAATGATGACGATAAACATGTCTTAATATACTTTGATTTGATTTCTGGGTTTAGTTTTAATGAAATATTTTACAGTCCAAAAAGTGTTTATTCCTTTCAACTCAACATATGCTTTTCTCTCCACATTCAACATTTCGTGTGGTGACGAAGTAGGTAATACAATTCACCACCCCCTCTCTTGCTCATGGGTGTTGTAAAAGACGACTAATGGATATGATATACAAACAACATCATTGCTAGATATGGGAAACTCGACGTAAAATGCTAATCCAACAAGTCTGACCAGCATTATATAACAGGTCATTATCCCTTACATTGACGAGTAGGCCTGAGCCTAACAGCGGGACTTAAGTGGGTTGAGATGATGAGAGGATGTTTTTAATCCATATTTTAGTTTCATTAAAACACCTTCAGGCAAACATACGTAATTTTGTTCCTCAATTTGGTATTTCTACTGCTGACTTTGCAGTAAGCAATTAAATACTGACGCTACTGCTATGCAGTTCATTTTTCACTTTATGGTTATATATTTAATAGGAATTTAGATTTAATTAAAGTAACTTGGGAAAAAAATACAGAAACTGAATGAGAATTATTACTAAAGATATTAATCATAATCCAAGCTGTAAAAAGAAGTTTTTATGTAACTACGGAAATGTCTAGGTATAAAAATAATATTTTACGCCAAGAGAAAAATTGTTTCAATCTGTATAATAAAGTAATCGCGGGCGAGTGCTCTCCGCTGAGGTGCCAGTTAACGCCTTCAGGAGGGTTAAGTGAGGATAATTTCCCTTTGCGTGCCCGCTCTTAATGACGGGTGGGAGCTCAGAGGGATTGAGGGAGCCACGCACCCCTTTCCGAGAGTACATTGGACCGCTTTGTCGATTTTCTTGCTCTTGAATATTTTCCTTTAATTATTCTTTTTTTTGCTTTGGTTGCTAATCGTAATATGAAAGAGGTAATGAGTTTAAATGGTAACCAAATGTAAGATATTTAAGAAAATGGTTACTTTAAAAGTGTTATTGTATTCAATTAAGGCAAATCTACTGTTCAAATCTCAATCTGTAGTATCCTTATTCGGTAATTAAACCTTTGCACTCGGGACCTTTTTCGCGCGGCGCACCAGCAACTCAAAGCGTTTCGTAGCGTATTTGGTGAATTTCTTACCTCTAACTTAAAATGATTACACACATAAAGTATCACATAAAACTTTTTATATTTTAATATTAAATGTATCTTTACATATTTAAGATGATAATTTCTCAAACGTCTCAAACTCAAAGTAAACAAAAACAGTTAGTCCCGCGTATCGAGTTACCGCAGCAAACCAAGTGGTGAGCGATAGTCACCTCTCGAGTTGCGGTAGCACATCCCATGGTGAGTGAGAGTCACCTCTCGAGTACAAAGGGTATTCGATATATCAATATTAACCCGTTATAACATGGGCAAATATTTATTTTTCTGTGTAATAAAGGATTGAGAATATAACATATTTCCACTCCTTACTTTTCTATATGAATTGAAACTAGCTCAACAATGATCAAAAGAATGAACAACAACACTGGACATCTTATAACAACATTTGCGATTGCAAACGCACCAGCCAAGTATAGCATCCCCAACTTTGGGCTATGTTGAACAGTAGACGTTGTTGGATGATCAGATAGCAATATTAATATCTCTAACAGTTGGCAGTTTAGGTATACATTTTGTCTCTACTCCGCTACGGCAGAAGTTATAATCGGCTAAGCAAAACTGGCAGCAACACAGCCAAAAGCACATTTATGTTATTTCCCCTGGTGATAGATTAATAAAAGGATGGAATATTACTAACGACAGCTATTGGTACTAAAACTTGGTGATTCATAATCAGCAATGACCTCAAGAAAGCCAAACTAAATAACTCGACGACCGAGAACTCAAAAATCACTCGAAAAATAACGAGGTGAACCGACCGCAAATAAAATTAGTTTTTTTTTTTGGGGTGGGTTGCGGTCGGCGCGCACCTCGCACCACTCCCTCCGGGGCGACAGAGGGGCATAAGCACGCACACCCACAACCTACCCACGATGCACGTCGCCTTCGTCGTTGGGTCGACCTCCGGAGCAGGGTTACTTGTCATCAGTGGTCGCCCCGACGGAATACCCCTTATTTGGGGTACCCTCCCATCGACCGACGTCCCCCTCTCGGGGAGGACGTCAGTCTTTCCTCACGCAGTCGGCCTCTCGGCGGGTGACGGACTAATCCCCGGTCACGTCACCCGCGGCCTCGGCTAGGGCGGCAGGAGACGCAAGTACTCACACCTGCGCCGCCCTAGTCGCCGGCGGCGGATCGCCTCATCGAGGCTGCGCTCCTCACGCAGGCGATCCGCCGCCTCCTTCTGCGAGGCAGTGATCTCGGCTGCGACCGCGTCCCAGTTCCTGATGCTGTCGACCATCGCCCTGGCGATAGTCAGCAGCGTCAGGTCGGCACCGATGATTGCGACGAGTTCACGACGCTGCTCTGCCCAAGCGGCGCAGGCCTCGAGCGTATGCTGCGCCGTATCCTCATCGCAATCGCAGTGGTGGCAGGACGGTGTACTCTCCCTCCTAACGACCTTGTGCAGGTACTTGGCAAAGCACCCATGCCCCGTCAATAAAATAAATAAAATAGGATAAGCTATTCTTATCCCATTTTATTTGCAAAGAGAGATTGTTACTATAAGAATTTGAAAACCATTCTTCAAAATAAATAATAAAATTTTACTTAGAATGTTTGTCTATTGTGTTCGATCACTAGGGAACTAACTTATTCTCCAAGATGAATTATTGCATGGCTACGTTCGTGTAATGTAATATAGTTTCGTGTGGTTTCATAACGTCTTCCTGTTTAAGTTTTCTCTTAGTATTTCAATGCATGAATGTTACAAATGGATAGTTATTTATATACTATATTTATATATTACACTTACATACTATATTTGTACTATTATTATAACTAAATAAAATATTTATTATCATTGTTAAGTTCTTATGTAGTAATAAAACATAGTCCAATCTGTTACCATCCCTTACTTCCTCATGTATGTCGTGATAACTAGTTAAGAAATCGCCGAGAGAATAAGCAACGACAGTTTTTTGCCGTATGTCCAATAATGGGCCTAGTTTTAGATGGATGATTGTTAATAGAATAGGTTTGACTTACTAAATAAATAACTAATTAAATAAATAATTACGAAATTTGAAATAAAATTAATGGATCGGTTGTTGGTATTCAAGGCGGTCACGGTCATGGCTTCCTGTGACCATGAACGCTGCAAAGTGTTCGATACGTCGGGACTTCATTTCATTTCAAATTCTATTAATATTTATTAAATTAATTTAAAAAATATAAAGAATGATTAATAATAATAATTAGTTTTTTATTAACAGAAGTTGTCTTTCTTAGGCAATTAAAATATACCGAGTATAGGTTTCGTAAATTTGATTTTAAATGATTACATAAAATATATTCATAAATAAGTTAAAAGAATACAGTAGAAATCTAAATTCATAATGAAACAAGCTTAATACGTAAGTAGAAGATAAGTCACCTATGATTTTCATTATCTCTATCCGAATACTGTAATGGAATGTCCACATCGCAGCCGCGTGCGAGATATTTGCCTTAATTAAAACTTGTCCCAGTCCACTTAAACATGGAAATTAATCAACAAGATATGATAGTGTTGAAATAACAGCGTATTACTCTGAAAATTTGTAAAAAAATAATCGGGACAGTAACGTGACGTTACTCTTCAATCTCGTCTATCTTGATTATCTATAAGAATATTATATTAATACGAGAATGTAACTTTCGAATATTATGTATGGTGTACCGTGTCCGTACCGTGTGGCCGTATGGTGACGGAGTAAAATGCAATTCACCAACCCCTTTTTTGCCCGCAGATGGTGTAAAATAGGAGAAAGGGATGTGTAGATTAACATCTACGCAAGAGAAGGAAAACTTGATATAAAACCCTATACTAACGTGCGTTAACGCTAGTATAAAACTACTACTACTACTACTAGCGCGGTATAGTAGGCCAAATTTATTCCCATTTTGAAGAAGGCTCGAGTATAGCAGTGGGACGTATATGAGCAGAAATGATGAAATGATTATGAACCTTAAAATATGAGTGCTCTTTAAGGACGTCTGATGGCAATCACAATCTAAGAAACATGTATGATGAAGTTGATGTGAAAGCGAACTTCAATATAGTTAGAGGTTAATAAAGCGATGATGAAATCAAAATAAACTCATTATTTATTTTTTAAATGTAACTAATCATCTCGGCTCATAGGAGTTCCACTGTTGAGCCTTTTTCATAGGAGGACAATTAACCTACTATACCACACTGATCGGACGGGTTGATATACGGTTCTCTTGCATGGATACCATATGCATAGGTATTATTTTATTTTTTATTGTCGATGGTGGCAAACGCAGCATACCTGATGTTGGGTGATACTGTTGCACATGGACCTTTGCAATACCAGGTGCACAGCCAGGCCATTGCCTACCGTGAAGAAAATACTCTTCTTAAACCTCGTTTAAAGAAGGACTTGTCATAGCATATTATATCATTTAGTAATCTTTTAGGACACTTACGGGCAAGATGAGGGGACGGAAGGGTGGTGGATTATATTTTTACTCCGCCTCCACAAGGAATTTAATAATTTTTAATTAAAATTAAATAAATATATCAAACTGAACTATTTATTCTTGCAAAACAAAATTTTATAATAGTCAATGTAAATCAGTGTACTAAACATTTTCTGTCCTACGAGACTTATATTCTAATAACTTTTAAATGAAATTTTGCAGAATTCACTTAGCTAACTTTTTAATCATCATCATCTCAGCCTATATATGTCCCACTGTTGGGCTCAGGCCTCCTCCATAATGGGTGAGAAATTGAACTACTATTCCACACTGATCAGACGTGTTGGAATAGAGTTTTGTTTCGAGTTTTCCTGCTGCAACATAGATGCTATATTCTTATTACTTCCCTTAGCCGTCTTTTACGGTATCCATGGGCAAGATAGGGAGTGGTGAATTGTATTCTTACTTCGTCACCCCACGGAGAAACTTTTTAATACTGAATTTTAATACAAAAATTACTACAAATTGTACTATCCAGATAAACTTATATCTGCGACAATCGCGTTCGTATCCAGTAGCTGAACAGTTCGTCTTACAACGGAACTCATTAAGTTACGGGCAATATCGAATCGGTAATTCAGCTTGATAATTGGCGCAATGTGAATTGGATAATAGCTTCTCATTTATACTTTTTAACCAGGACTTTATTGTACATTCATTACAATTAATCAATATGCATATTCTATAAATGATATGGGTATTCTATTATCATCTGAGCTATATACGTCCCACTGCTTGAGCCTCCAGACAGACATGCTGTTATGGCGATTTTTTTTTTTAGTTTTTAACCCCGGACCCCAAAAGAGGGGTGTTAATAAGTTTGACGTCGATGTCTGTCATCTGTCTGTCTGTGTGTGTGTGTGACACGTTTGTGATATCGTAGCTCTCAAATGAACCGATTTCAATGCGGTTGTTTTTTTTTTCATTTGAAATCCACTTTCCTTGCAATAGCTATTAGCTATGTTTGGTTAATATCGATCCAGCAATGTAAGAGTAACAGCTCCAAAATGATGTAATGGTGTATGATTCTTCGATTAAATGCTTTTCGCTTGCCAGTATAATTAAATAACAATTAATTGATAATTCCTGTTAAGAGAACGTAATACTTTTTTTTATTATTTTAGTTTACATCGGGTGTTATTAAAAAAAATCACTTTTACTTATTCATCTCTTGCTTGAGGTTACCGATAAATACATACTGTAGTCATCTTTTATAACATCCACGGCCAATAGTGAATTGTATTCTTACTCAGTTACCATACGATTTTTTAAGTGAAAACTTCATTAGCCCCGTTGGACAATTATTGGTAGGGGAAAATCGTATACCGTGTGAAGAAAGACCAACGTCCTCCCCGAGGGGGGGGGGGACATCGCTCGAAGGGAGGGTACCCCTCAAGGGGGTATTCCGACGTCAAATCAGCCTGCTCTGGTGGTCGGCCCAACGATGAAGGCGACGTGTCGCGCGGGTGGGTTACGGGTGTGCGTGCTTACGCTCCTCTGTCGCCCCGGACGGATTGGTGTGAGGAGTGCGCCGACCGTAACCCATCGCCAAAAAAAAGGGGAAAATCGTATGGATTTCTTCTGAATCATTCAATTAAAGAATCACTGTACAGTACAATAGTGAGTCCAAAATAGATATACTAATATTATTAAGATAAAAAACATAAATAACAGAAAATCGTTTATATGCATATGCATCGAACAAATCAAAAACTTATCATTCAAAAACCATATACTTTTAATTGAAGGCCCAAAAATAGCAACTGTGTGTTCGGTTTTAAGTTTTTAATTCTGTCGACAGTCCTTTTGCTTTGTGTTTTTTTATATAGAATCATTTTCTTTTTATACTGACAATAAATTTGTATCAAAATGTAAGCCAAATTTAAGAACTAATTCTATAGCTAGTAAATCTCTGTAATAATGAGGACTTGTTGGACGTGAAAAACATTTCATGTTTATTTAACAGACACAAATTATATGTAGCCTTGGAACATATGGAGACGCAGAGATAGTTATATGAAACAATATATTTATGGTCCTAGTCTTATGCGTAGTTCAGTTATAGTCCTAGTCTTATGTACAGTTCGTTACAGTTCAGCTCGTTACAGTTATTCATTATTCTCACTTATATATTCCATTTAGGGTTTTCCATTTATTATGTTAATTAGTCGATGATGATACACGTTAGAGATGTATTGAAGTACACGTATTGTGAATATAATTTTATATTTAAATAAGAATCATATGAATAATTCTTTGAGCTAGTTATAGTGTTGTTATTGGTTACCGTTGAGGTTTTAGAATTATGTGTATAAAATCTTTGCGATTTTACGAAATAAAAATATATAGCGAGACTCGAAAGCCGAAATTATTCTGTAAAAATTCATTGAATAAGACGATACACGGCGGCAATCTATTATTATTTTGAAATATAAGATGAAGTACTGAACGCTGTGGGAGTAAGAAATTTCTTTATATTCTATCTGACTATGATTTTATTCCGTATTTCTGGCAGTACTTTGATTAATCGTAGATAAATGATGAGTCTCCATTTCTTCCTCCATATAAAAAAAAACACTACTCTGTAAACGATGGTATTATGTTTCTCTCTTTATAAAAGAGTAGCTGATAAATTAATAATCAAACTAACTTTAATGTTGCTTACAAGTTAATGCTTGCACTCATGAAACACATTTGTCTAAAGTCGTTCAGCTTGGATATACAATTTATTGACGTTGGCGATGAAACTGGACATAAATGTGCACCGATAACAGAATGAAATATGACGTAAATATTCCGTATTTGGTCGTTGAATATTTTAGAGCTGTTTTGCTTTTTAATTTCACACTTTTATAATGACTTCTCATGTTTATGCGAGTATTATACATTATAAATAAAATATTTTTAACGGATTTTATCGAGTTTTTATTTTATTTTTGACTAGCAACCCGCCCTCGCTTCGCTTCGGTTTTATTCGTTTTACCCGCGTAGTTCCCGTTCCCGTGGGAATATCGGGATAAAATATAGCCTAGTTTACGCCCTAATATTATAGCTTTCCATTAGTGAAAGAATAATTGAAATCGGTCCAGCCGTTTTGAAGATTACCCCGAACAAACAGACAGACGGACAACAATTTTTTAATCGCTATTTTAGGCATAGGTGTCGTGCAAATAACCATGTGAGCATGAAAAAAGCCTATTATTTTGACATTACAAACAGACACTCCAATTTTATTTATTGGTATAGATTGCCCGACGTTTCGAATACTTTACAGCATTAATGATCACGGGCAGTCTAATATGTGACACGTCCAATAAGTCGTCGTTATTACAGAGATTTATATCTACCCGCTACAGAATTAGCTATTAAATTTTAACCCATATTTTGATATGGAAAATATATAAATAATTATATAGCGGGTAAGTATAAATAGCTGTAATAACGATGACTTATGGGACGTGAGACATATTAAAGTATTCACAGACGATCGAACTTGGTTCGGAAATGACCACGAACATGGTGCGCTTTGAACCAAATTCGATCGTGTGGCGCACGGTTCTCCGGACATTATTATTATAGTCTAGTCAACAAATTCAAAAACGTGATAAATAGATATAAAGGTCCTAAAAATATGAGCGATAGCTCATTCGATTCGGAATCACCTCTAGAAAAATGTTTTTGAAGGATTTTGGTGCAGGTAAAAAATTGCAATTGTTATTAACAAAATAAGATGGAAAAAAATGGTATTTAGTTTTTCGTTAATAACTCAAAAAATATTAATATTTAAGCAATTTCATAAAAAGATCATTAAAGAAGAGGAAATTTCTGACAAGAAAGTCTCCACTCTTGAAACTCTATCTCCATTATTTATAATTTTAATTTGACGTTGAAAATAGGGATCCGCGAGGCTGTTACGGCATGCGCGCGCTGCCGCTAAAGAGAGTTTATCAAAAAAATATTTTTTTTATAACATAAAATGTCATTTTAAAAATTTGAGAAAATTCTAGTAGCTTTTGAACACTTGAATGAATCGAGCCCCGTAGAAAAAAAAGTTATATCACCATTTTTCAAAAAGTTATTCAATTGTTAACTGACAATTTTTTTCCCAATCTCCGTTGGCATAAATAATGGGATAAAAGATAGATATTTCATTTTGCAATAGTTATAAAAAATCATAATTAACAAATTAATAAATTTTTATGAACTTTTATCGCAGGATTTTATGAAGTATATATATCACAATGGCTCCACGAAGTTTAAAATTTATAGGCCAATTATTTATACCTTTTATCCCATTATTTATGCCAACGGAGATTGGGAAAAAAATTGTTAGTTAACAATTGAATAACTTTTTGAAAAATGGTGATAAAACTTTTTTTTCTACGGGGCTCGATTCATTCAAGTGTTCAAAAGCTACTAGAATTTTCTCAAATTTTTAAAATGACATTTAATGTTATAAAAAAAATTGTTTTTGATAAACTCTCTTTAGCAGCAGCGCGCGCATGCTGCAACAGCCGCGCGGAGCCTTATTTTCAACGTCAAATTAAAATTATAAATAATGGAGGTAGAGTTTCGGGAGTCGAGACTTTTTTACTGGAAATTTCTTCCTCTTTAATGAACTTTTTCTGAATTCCTTAAATGTTAATATTTTTTGAGTTATTAACGAAAAACTAAATACCATTTTCTTTTCATCTTATATTGTTAATAACAATTGTAATTTTTACCTGCACCAAAATCCTTCAAAAAACATTTTTCTAGAGGTGATTCCGAATAGAATGAGCTATCGCTCATATTTTTAGGACCTTTATCTCTATTTATCACGTTTTTGAACTTGTTGACTAGACTATTATTGATATCGGTACGGCTGGTTCGGAGCGCTTGCACATCGAACGTGGTGCGTTCCGAACCAAATCGATCATGTGGACGGCGCACCGAACCATATATGAGTCTAGTCGCTATTGTACCATCGTACGAGCAACACGTCGCAGCGTGTTCACAGACATGGATTCTGAGCGACGCCAAGAAATTCTTTGAATTCTCTACGTGATGCTAGAAATTTTAAAGTAGCTACCAGTCTCTCTTCAGCACTCACAGCTTGTCGCATAACTATATCGGATTTAGTTATATGTGGTATCACAATATTCAACAATTTAATAAATGCTTCAGAACTCAATCGAAGATATGTACTAAAATCTTTATCACCTAGATCTTTAATGAGATTCATATGACTGTACTGTTGTCTGTTTCTGAGATAAAATGTTACCCATTCTTTTCTTCTTTTTCGTTGCTTATGTAATGGCAATGTAGCAACGATAGTTGCCGCAACTAATGCAATTTTGGCCTGTTTTGATAGAACAGGCGGCATATCGAGGAGACGTGTTCACGCAATGCTAGCACAATACGACTGGACGTCCTGGACGATTCGCAGTCTGGCACGCTAGTCTGTTGTGTAGACCGCACCGTACAGTTCGTGGTCTTTTCCGAACCAAGTTCAATCGAATATGAGTACTTTTAGTCCGCCCGTGATTTTGAACGCGGTAGAATGTTCAAAACATCGGATAATTATAAATCAAATAAAAATCCGTAAAAATTGTGTTATTCAGACTTTTATTTCAAAAGTGGTGAGATGAGTACTTTAATGTGCTTGGTAAAAACGTAAGAATACATTGTACTACAACTTTCGTTTGCGACGATGGCACACAATTACTAGATTAATCGATTACCTGTATCTTGATTGCTAGTAATCTCATAATAAATTCTATATTTTCCTTCATATTTATTTTAAAAGCGCTAAACGTACGCAGTCATCTGCTAAATTCTAATCATGGTAAATTTTTTGACCCCTCTTTGGCTCCTGTTCATATATTAAGTCCATACAATAAGTATAGACTTTTTGGATTTGCGTATGCATTTTTATATGTCTATATAATAAAATAAATTACTGACTAATCTGAAAATTAAATTAGCTATAAAAGAATAGTGTATTTAAAAGATTTTATGAAATAATTACTTATAACACGCCATACATCGTTGTATAACATGACACGAGTACCATTGTAATGTATTTACCTGAAAAACAAACATTCCCGTACTTACAATTATGCTGGTAAAAGCATTTAATTTTAATTAACTTAATAAGCTTTGACTCCGGTCGTAATAGTAGCATTTTGTAAATTAGAAATACTGCGTAAAGCCCTAATACAATAAAAGCTTGGTGTTAACAAATCACACTGAGGTAAGGGTGACATTAAACGAGTGCGAAATATTAATTTTAATATATTCAGGGTGTAAGCTCGCTTCGGCCGTAGCAGTAAATTAAGTAAGCGGAAGAAAGCTCATTTATTTTTAGGCGGATGCGGCAAAATTCACATCCGCGTTAAATACACAACCCGACGAAATGCGTACTTTCTCGTTTCGAGTGTTTTCTGTTAAAATTTAATTTCTAGCGCAAATTACTGTCTTTTTGTTCATTCACTTTATGAATATCTTATGACGAAATTAGCTCGTCACTTTATCATTAATTTATACTGCAACATGTTTAATTTAGAATTATTATTTAATATTAATCAAGGGTTTTAGCTCAACGATGCGTTGAACAAAGCTTTTTATGAATTACTTTGGTTCTTATTAATTATTACGAAAGAGAGTATGATGTTAAAGCATCTGAAAAGTGAATATTGTAGCAAATATTCGGCAATAACATGGTTAAGTACAGTGTGGGGTGCTACCTCTAAATTAATAGAACGTGTGTGTCACGCCCCGTGGCCTCAAATTAAGTGATATAGATAGTAATCTGGCTCGTCCTAACTTAATACTATTAATTAAATTTCGTGCCGAACTTGCCTCAAAACCTGTTGAAAATATACTGAAAATGAAAATGATGCAATTTTTAAGATATCGTTCCTTGTTATGCTATATATTTATGTATCGAAGAAGTCTTTAAGATAGAACCCTAAAGGCTCTCTTCTTTTTTCGCTCACTATTTTCGTGTGTATCCAAAAAGATAACGAAGGGATAACACTATTGAAAGTGGAGAAAAAAATTTAAATAGAAATGGTACAGCCATATCAGTGTGTTTGTCTGACCAATGTGGTCAATGTGGTAATAACAATAGTTCAATTACAAAACAGGAGGCTAGAAGTCGAACGTATACGAGCGGAGATGATGACGATGATGATTTGTATTAATCTTATTAAATAAGTTTCGATATTTTCTTTTTTCTCTTTGTTGTATTCACCCCGTAATTATCTTTTATTTTTTATGGGAAACAAAGGGGAAATGGTGAGAATCACTTGTGATTACCTGTGACCATATGCAGACGCACGCATCATATCATGAAAGATAAAATTACTATACCGCGCCTTATCGGTATTAATGTTCATCTAGGATACTCATAATACAAAGAACTCACAGCGCAGATGACGTAGTGGTTAAGATATCGACCAAGTGTCGCGGATTCGATTCTCATGCAGGACAATAGATTTTGCTATCCAAAAATAATTTTCCTGAGTCTGGGTGTAATTTGTGTCCATTTACTGGGTTTGTAAAGTTACCTGTGGGTAACTTTACAAGGATCATTTCTTTAGTGTGGGCTAGTGTTTATAAAAAAGAAACCAAAATTAGTGTAGCCTTACTATATAAAAAATATGTTCCCTATTTTGTAATTTTAATACTAAACATGCAAATAATTTAGTAAATGAAAAATATGTCACAAAAATAGAAATGTTTTTACAAAAACAATTTCTATGTTTAAATTTCTTGAAACTATATTAAGCAATCTGAAAAAAATATTAATATCAACAATTTATAACGTCTTTCTAAATATTCCAATGGTTACAAAAATACAAACCATTTTCGTGCAATCACCATAAAACGAACGAAGTTAGTAAGGTCACTAAAAACTAACGCTCGACCTTCCCTCATTTAGCGTAATTGCAACAAAACTTGTTCGTACACTAATATAGTGCAAACATTACCTAAACAAACCTCCGACACGCAATTACAAAACTACATATCGCAACAACAACAACTGTCCACATGTTGTTCTATTCATTAACCCCCGAGAAGCTGTATCGCACATCTAAAATACAACGGAGAGCCAATTAAAGTTGACCCTATGGCGTTCCGCTACCGCACTCTTAATCAGCCGGCAGATACACGGCTAATTAATGTGATCCGCTTTTATTATTTCCCTTGTAAAATGTGATATTAAGATTTTAAAATGGTAAAGTGCAATATAAGAATATGCCTTCTGTTGATACCAACCATTTATTTCGTTAATTGTGAAGGTAACTTATATAATCCATAATTAATATGAGCTGTATTGTATACTACATTATCATCATCATCGCAGTCCACATACGTCCCACTGTTGGGCTTGGGCCTCCTCCATAATGGGAGGGAATTTGACATACTATACCATGCTGGTCAGACATATTGGTATAGGGTTTTGTTTCGAGTCTTCCTTCACTTGCACAGATGTTATGTGCATATTATGTCCCTTAGTCGTCTCTTATGACATTCACGGGCAAGATAGAGAGTGATGTATTGTATTCTTACTCCGTCACCACACAGAAAATTTGTATGTATACTACATACAAAATTAAAAATCATCATCTTTTTACATGTATACTACATACAAAATTAAAAATTATCATCTTTTTACACGTATACTTCATACAAAATTAAAAATCATCATCTTTTTACATGTATACTACATACAAAATTAAAAATCATCATCTTTTTACATGTATACTACATACAAAATTAAAAATCATCATCTTTTTACGTGTATACTACATACAAAATTAAAAATCGTCATCTTTTTACATATATACTACATACAAAATTAAAAATCATCATCTTTTTCTCAGCTAATGCATGATCCGCGCATTTCAGACTTCCGATAGATTAGATATAGTGAGAAGAAAACTGGCTCACTATCTGCCGCTAGCAGGGTGGTTTAATATAGCTTTTTTTGTTGCACATGCACTTTTGCAATACTAGAGACATGGCTAAGCCATTGCCTACTAACTTGCCTGTAAATAAGGACATGTCATAACGCTCGGTAAACACAGCAGCAAATAACTTCATTTTAGATCCTGTGCGTACGTGGGGAAAATGATCGCTGGAAACGTATAGATGAAGGCCATAACGTTTGCAGGTGAAATGGATTTAGTTTGTTGTGGTGTCAAATGGTACGGTGGTAAAATGGTGACGGTGGTACCAAGTTCCTCAGAGCACTCCGCATAAGATAGCCGATGGAGTATACAGTGACCGAAAGTTACTTTGACGCTCCAACAAATGCAACCTATTCATGAAATTGGGATTACCGAGTAATATTCTTTTGAGATTTCCGTCTCTTGCCATGATGTTTTTTGTTTACATGAATAATCCATATATTAGTTGTGAGATCGAATTAGAAGGGAATAGGGAGAAATCTATTAATTTCTTCTATTTTAGCAGCTTATTGAATTTCGTATTATTATTCAATAGAATGTTTATATTAAAATTTTGGCAATCGCATATCAAACATCGTAACAAAAGCATAACGTTCAAGTGCAATGGAAAAGCATAAACTTATTTAAAAAAACATATCACAATATTATTTTTAACGATAGCAACAGAACTAAAAATGCTTATCACTGGCTACCCTTTTTTTCCTGGGCTATGGTCTGGATATACACCGTCCGTCCTCTCCAGGGTGACGAAAGAGTGGCGCGCGACCCCGTAACTCATCGAATATGTAATGCTATAAAGAGAAAACCTTACCGATGTTGAACTCACTATGATACCGAAACTGCAATAAAAAATTATCAATTGTCAAAAATTGCAAATCCAAGGAGTAATTTAAAGATAAGGCAGGTGGTTGGTCATAAATCTATTGTTGATAACTTTTTCATATAAAAGATGAGTACATATTGAGACGATCCCTAAAATTGGGATAAGAACAGGTTGATGATGATGACGATAATTAGAGATCACCATCTCGTAGAACACAAGAACAAATAGCACTTTACCAATAGATAAAAAGAAATATTGTAACAATATGTGTGTGTATGTATAGCAACATGTCTGACCATCATGATATAATTGGTCAAATTCTAGTCGATCAGTCGATCGATGAATTGATGCGCGGTTGCAGCGCGGGTGTAGCGCTGCAACCGCGCGTTGTTTATTTATATAGATTTACAAAGTAGCTAATACTTGTAATAAAATATACTAAAAAATCTATATCAATTTTGATTTATTTTCTACTAGCAACCCGCCCTCACTTCGCTTCGGTTTCAGTCGCTCAAACCCGCGTAGTTCCTGTTCCTGTGGGAATACCGGGATAAAATATAGCCTATGTTACTCCCTGATATTATAGCTTTCCATTGGTGAAAGAATTTTTGAAATTGGTTCAGTGGTTTAAGCGTGAAAGCGTTACAAACAAACAAACAAACATCCTTACTTTCGCATTTATAATATTAGTATGGATTACAGATATTATTATTATATTTTAATATTAAATAATCATGTTAGTCTTCAAACTAGAATTTTTTACAACTATTAAATCCTTCTTTCATACTTTATAACCCTTTGAAAATAATACCTACAGGTATAGTCACAATTCTTTTACTTAGTTTTGAGGCCACGCCGCACAGTGGGTCGAAAGCAAGATTTTAGGGACTTAGGGACCAACTTTGGTTTTTAATTTTTTTCTTAGTGCGGATGGATAGAGCTCGTTAACGTCAATAATAATTGTCCTTAGAAGATTTTTCCTAAACTTGATAGTTTGGGCAGAAGAAAATATTTTGATTTTTTTTGTATGGAGCTGATCAGATAAAGTTAAATTTCTGCTAAGTATCGTTAGATCCCGCTTTTAAACCTTTTGTTCCTTAAACCTTGTCTAGTCTACTATCATTTGATGCTATAAACATGTGCATAAAGTTGCAATTCTCCGAAATAATTGGATCAAAAAAATTTAAAAATATATTAATATAAAAAGCTTTATTTTTATTCTCTTAAGTTATTTTAAGTTAAATTTAATATGGATTAGTAAGCGTAAGCACGTAATAATACGCATAATTACTTAACAACTAATAATAATACATTTAAAAGGTTCCTAATTAGCTTTTAAAAATGTGTAAATATTTATCTATAAATGTCTAATTGTCCATTTAATGACTGTAATTAGATTATAAAATGTTCTTTTAAATTAGATCTAATACTGAATAGTAAGTACAGGTTCATAATAATAATACAAATATATCATTAACAAATTAATAAAGGGAAACGTAACTTATTACTAACAAAAGTAAACTTAAAACTAACAATATACCAGTACAACACAAACTAAAATAAAAAAAACTTAGAATCCTTATTCACTATCGCTATTATTATCCTGTAAATTATCTACATTAATAAAATCTATATCGGCTTATGTGGGAAAAATGAGCAGAAGCTCTTTGACTTTTGGAGAGAAAACTATTCTATGTTGTTTTACCATTCGAGGTCTTAGACTTGTGATTGTGATCCAAAGGATCAGACGACAAAAGAAGATTGTTTAAAGTATCCTCATTTGTCGCCGTTCTACTTAACTTTCTATAATGGCTCTCTCTATATTTCCGGAAATCTTTATTGCGAGCTTCCGCTGCCTCTTCCGACAGTTTACCTATAGGTATGGCACCAAACTCCTTAATTATATCCGTCCCATGTACTAACAATTTATGTACACTGGAAGGCATATAATACCAGGGATATAACTGTACATACAATTTTGCAGTATCTTTACAAAAATCAGAAAACTTACTTAGGTCTACGTTCTCTCCAGATCCAACAGTCTGAAGAATTACGTGAAACCTTTCAATTAAATCTTTATTAATTCCTGTTATACGGGCTGTTGTTTCTGCATCTCTAAAAAATTTTCTGGCAGTATTGCCATCATTGGTTGTGCCTACTCCTTGCTTAACTATATCAATAAGTAACCCGCAGTCCTTTTTAAATGCCTGCTGTATAGCGCTCTTTCTAAGCGCCATTTTTTCTTTGTCATCCTCCCTGCAACTCCATTTTTTAAACTCCAAACGATAAGCTGCAATTAAAAAAAAAAAATGTCACTTAGAAAAATAATGTCACAGGATGCATAAAATAACAATATAATAATAATAATAATAAAGTATGAAGTAAGAAATATTTACAGATGTGAAGCAAGCATTCCATGCATCTTATCCAGGCATGTAAAGATGAAATTCCGTACTGGAACATTTCGTCGTTCCTTTCTCTATGAGCAAGTGATACCAGATTGTTCATCTCTGTCAGTTTTGTTTTGCAAATATCACAGACAGCTGAGGATGTGTCTGACAAATACGAAGTTATTTTGCCGTCTATCATTGTCATGAGCAATTGATGCTTAACTTCAACTTGACTGATTCTTGATGGCTGAAGTCTTTCTATTTCTTCTGTTATGCCAGCTTTTATAGTTGCCACTGTTGACTGCGTTTCTTTGGTAAATTTAAACATAATCGGACGATACAAAGTCGATGAAGGTCGTTCGTTTTCCTAAACAATTGTTCCATCACAGTGTTGAAGCCTAATAGGAACTAGACTGATCATCAAACTCTGTTTCACTCTTTTGTTTGTAATTACTTTGACCCGAGGCTCCATGAAAGCCCCATTTGCGTATAAGCAGAAAATCTGTTGCCGAGTTTAAATCCAAAGCAATTACATCTAAAAGTCTTGAAACTGTCAAGTTGAGTAAAGCTTGCAGTTTAGCAGCAGCTCCTTCTTCAGTTATAATTATATCTTCTTTCCCTGGATAACATCTTGACTTCGCTTGTTTAATTTTATAATAAGAAGGATATAAGTCAGACCCATTTTCATTTGCTGCCTCTCTTAGGTTTATATACTGCCACCTACTTAATTTAAGTGAAACTAATAAAGACAGGGCTTCATCGGGTGAATATGTACTACTTTTCGCTTTACATGTACTTAAACACTCCTTAACTTTTTTCAGATCTTCTGGGTGATTTAACAAATGGTTAATTATTTTTCCTACATCCTCATTTCCGGTGTTTCTTAAACTAGCAATTGTAGCAGCTTTCACTTCATCAGGGGATAACGAAAGCGATTTTTTAATTTCTTCTACGCGTCTTCGTTTTTGCCTGGAGCCCAATTCTTCGAAAGGTTTTCGAGGTGTAAATGTAGATGTCGAAGCTTCTGTTGTAGATGGTGGTAAATTTTCAAGATTATCAGTATCACAAATCCCGACCCCTTCCTGTTCAGTGTTCACAGCTTCAGGTATCACTCCTTCGGGCCAGATTATTGCACGTTCTAACCAATCACCATTTTTTCTTATAAACTGTGATAATGTGCAACTACTTCGTTCCCATCTTGCACTTATAATTGAACAATATCACGTACAAAATTTTTGGAGCTCAGCACTGTTCTTTTCTGCCACATTGATTTTATGTTGTAGGAATTGGCAAAGTTTTTTACTATCCAACAATGATTTCAGTTGATCTCTTAAAATCATAAATAAATCTAAATTGTTCACTAAACTCTCCATTATAGCGTAAAAGGGACGATCACAATCACGAGATGTTAGTGGTAGTACGAATAAACGAATACTAGCTAATATATAATAAATATGGTAATTATGTATAACTTCCAGTAATAGATTTTTTCTACTACCCTCATTAACTAATCATCCACATTAAAATTACAGTAATGGCTAAACGTGACAACACATTTTTTTTAATATGAAAGGTTAAACTAATTACAGTCATTAAACGGACAATTAGAAATTTCTAGATAAATATTCACACATTTTTAAAAGCTTATTAGGAACCTTTTAAATGTATTATTATTAGTTGTTAAGTAATTATGCGTATTATTACGTGCTTACACTTACTAATCCATATTAAATTTAACTTAAAATAACTTAAGAGAATAAAAATAAAGCTTTTTATATTAATATATTTTTTAATTTTTTTGATCCAATTATTTCAGAGAATTGCAACTTTATGCACATGTTAATAGCATCAAATGATAGTAGACTAGACAAGGTTTAAGGAACAAAAGGTTTAAAAGCGGGATCTAACGATACTTAGCAGAAATTTAACTTTATTTGATCAGCTCCATACAAAAAAATTCAAAATATTTTTTCTGCCCAAACTATCAAGTTTAGGAAAAATCTTCTAAGGGCAATTATTATTGACGTTAACGAGCTCTATCCATCCGCACTAAGTAAAAAATAAAAAAAACAAAGTTGGTCCCTAAGTCCCTAAAATCTTGCTTTCGACCCACTGTGCGCCGCTAAAAATTTTCTACCTGCAACAATAATTGGTAGTACTACACTTTGAAAGATTTTCATGAGAAATATCAATTTACTACTGAAATTCATCCGGTGAGCGTAGAGTTAGAGGTCCAAACGTCACGTACGGTAGGTAACGTTGCCTACAACTTATTAAATAAGAACCTAGTAGTAATAAATTATTAAAGTCTTTCACTGAGCGTACGAAAACAATATTCACATTTTCACACTATTTACTAATACTAGAAAACTAAAATCAATATGTTCCATTGTTTAACACTCGTAATTATATTTGCTTGGGGCAACATAATTGGTCTGTTGAAGGGTGTGTCACTCAATCGCTGCGTTATTGCTACGTGACTGCAATCAGAATACGGACGCAACGTTTCGTGCAGCGTAAAACTTTGTTATCAAAGTATTGATTTTTAGATCACCTCTGGTTACCCGTCAACGAGTTTATTGAAGTCTGTAGCTTTTGTATTATACAAATAGAACTGAACGATATTATATCTTTTCTAACATTACGTTATTATTGATATAAGTTATTGAGTAAAATAGATTTCGTCTTTCAAATAACATTAATAATAAAATTTGTCCTTAGACCTGTCTGCGGTTGAGTTAATTATACATGACATTCAGGTTAGCTGTTTTCTTTAGGTAAGCGTTAAAATATGTACTGTAATATAGAAAATATGTTAATACAATTAATGCCCACCCGTTCCAGCTTCGCATAATAGGAAAGCACAAATAAAAAGTTGAATGTATTTTAGACGATATACTTCCTTATAAATTAAACTAATTTTACGGATTTTATCGGGATTGTATTTTTGATTGCAAGACGTTTCAAACACTTCAGCGTTTATAGTCACGGTCGGAATCATTACATATCTCTCCTGTTTTTTTTTTTTTACAAGAATTAGATTCGCGTCAACGTATCTTTATACCCAAACATCAGTCATTCGACGCCGATTACAGAACATGGGCCTCCCTATGAAGTGATACTATCACAATTGTCTGGCTTAGCATTCGTGTTGTCACGGTCCCCTCTTTCGTAGGCCTATTTGGATCATTGGACGTTAATATGCTGATGTCTTAATCCAATCTATTGGATTATTATATTCAGTGTTATGTGGCTATGAATACTATTAACACTCAAATTGCAATTATAGAAGAAGGTTACATATTACATCGAATCCAAGTAATTGGGACGACGGAAATGATGATAATGATGAGTGGTAAGTTTTATTATATTGTATTTTATTCATCGATTTCATGCAAAATATTGTAAATAAAGTTCTAATTTGCTTATACCCTTCAACTAACAAGAATATATATATATATATATTATATAATATATCTAATATCAGGTTGACCGAGCTTCGCTCGGAGTATTTTTGTAGCATTTATTTAGATATATATTAATAAAAAATAAAAAATAAATAATGAAAATTATATAAAAAATTACAAAAAGAGAATAATAATAACACCGAGATTCGATCCGACGCCGTTTGTCGCCGATGTCAAAAATAAAACGAAACCTGACTACTTCGCCACTGAGCTATCGTAACTCATGACATTGATGGCAAAATTTGAATTCATATTCTTTTAAAATTTAATGTCATTATATTGTCTACCAAAAACACTGACAAAACAACATTTTCTATACATAAAACCTAGCTAGATCGATTTTTTGGGCCCGAATCCTCTAGTATGCCAAGTGTCAACAAAATCGTTGGAGCCGTTTCCGAGATCCTGAAAATATATATATTTACAAGAATTGCTCGTTTAAAGATATAAGATAATATAAAAATGAATCGCTGAATGTGTTGCTAAGCGCAAATCTCAAGAGCAGCTGAACCGATTTTGCTAATTCTTTTTTTAGAATATTCCTTGAAGTACGAGGATGGTTCTTACGCAGAAAAATTTTTAAATTGCATAAAAAGGTCTAAAAACAACATTTTCCATACTCCCATACAAACGATTCGTAATAATACTTAAAAGTCATTTTGAACTTTAATAATGGTATTAAAGTTCAAGTGTCAGTGGGGAGGGTCCAGGAAGGCAAAAAAATTGAGTAACGTTAGTATCGTATATATATATATTGATATCAAACACAAAATTTTATGTTTTATAATTTTTATTTTTTGACATAGGTAATGTAATTGTGGACTTATTAACTTTCTTTTTTTTTTTCTACTAATTGACCCAGCGTCCCGTATAGCAGAATAAGTATTAAAAATCCTAGGAAAAACCAAGAATCGACTGTTAGGCGGTATAAAGTTCGCCGGATTAGCTAGTTTTTCATAAAAATACTATTTTAAATGTAATAATAAACTAAGTACATGTATACTTTAATGTTAGCATTAATTTCAAACGGCACTCAACAATGAAACTTAAACTTTCTCACTGACGTGTTCACTTCGATTTAGACTTCAAATAAAGATATAAATATTGTTTTAACTTTGGCGTTCCAATTGCGCTAGTGCAATATTTTTGTTCTGTAGTACGAAGCTTAGGTAGTTTGGTAACAAAAGTTAACGATGATGTTGGTTGCAATGCGGAACGAAGGTATTGCTTATATTTATGACTTTAAAGATCTTACTTAACTTTTCTGTTTTATGCATTTTATGCAATTTCTAGTTTGAGTCAAAGTTGCATAAAATAATAATAATACAGATAATTACACCCAAAATTGTTTTACCGAGTATTGAAGGAGCAAGGATACAATTTATCATCCCCTCTTTTTCCCGTGAGTGTCGTAAAAGACGACTAATTCAATATGCTTATAACATCTATGCAAGAGAATGAAAACTAGAAATTTATTTCTAGTTTTATTTATTTATTTTTTATTTTTATTTGTTTATTTATTTCTAGCTTTTAACCTTATAGCAATACATCTCACCATTGTGGTATAGTAGATCATTTTTCCTCCTATTGTGCAGGAGGGTCGAGCTTTAAAGTGGGATATATAACTTGAAATTAAAAAGAAAATCAGGAACTAATATGTTATTATATTAGCAAACAAACTTTATACTTAAAGCGTAATGCATGATTGAGATGTCAAGATCTTTCAATGTCATTGAAGACATCATTCTCAAGTCATTATATGAAACTACTAGGTATTTTGAGCACTAACTGTGATAATTTGAGATTTCCAAAAGGATCCTTGGAGGAGGAGGTTTTGGAAACAAGCAAAGATAATATTATTTCTCCTATTAAAAACTCTATCTATTATTATCATCATCTCAGTTCATATACCTCCCTCTGCTACAGTCGAGTCTCCTCCAAAATAGAAGGGAAATTGATCTTACTATACCATGCTGGTTGGATAGGTTGTTATAGGGTTTTGTTTAGAGTTTGCCTTATTTGCATAGATGTTGTATAGCTATTATATTTCTTAGTTGTCTTTTACGACACTCACGGGCAAGATAGGGAGTGGTGAATTGTATTCAATCACCACACGGACAAGTCTCTTTATAAGTAGATAGTACTGATTTTTTCTCAAGCAATGCTCAGATGACTGTGCGCTATCATCATTAACTTTTCACCTTCATACCAATTAACGTTCTAGTAAAGGTTTTTAGTAGTTTTCATTTCACTAGAACATCGTCATCATCATTATTGCGAGACGTGAGCTGAACTCGCAAGTAAGCCAAATTCCCATAGAGTTGATTAAAGTTGTCAGGCTTGGAACGCGAGAGATGCAATTTAGCAGCAACCGCGTCTCAACGTCAATACCGTGTACTATGAACTAGATTGTTCCCAGGACGCATAAGGATTCAGTACTTTTTAATATAATTTTCTTTGATAACTTTTTTTTTTTTTATTGCAAGCAGTGGCAAACGAGCAAACAGTACACCTGATGGTAGGTGTTGCTGCCGCTCATGGACCTTTACAAGGCCGCTGCCTATCGCGAAGAAAGTGAAGGGAGTGTGAATGTGTGCATTGAGGCTCGGTGATACCAAAGGCATCACCAAAACCCTCCACACGCAAACACCATCAGAAAGTTGGGCTTCCGGCTCTCTCGCTCACTGAACGAAGCGCAGTAACAAATGGCTACTACTTAGACGTCGATTTTCTGCGAGAGCGTGGTATTACCCCAGACGGACCGGCCCGCGGCTGTAGATAGATAACTGTCGACAGTGTGATCCTACCACTAGATCCTACCACTTTTAAGCTAAATCGAAAACATCCGCTCTTCAGGGAATTGGCAAAGCATGTATAGATCAAATTTATGTAAAATGTATGCTGTATAATCATCATCATAGCTCATATATGTCCCACTGTTGGGCTCGGGCCTCTTTCATAATGGAAGGGAATTCAACCTAGTGTACCGTGCTGGTCAGACATGTTGGTATAGGGTTTCATTTCGAGTTTTCCTTCTCTTGCACAGATCCTATGTGCATATTATATCCCTTAGTCGTCTTTTACGACATCCACGGGCAAAATAGGGAGTGGTGAATTGTATTCTTAATCCGTCACCACACGGCTTTCACTAGATAATGATAGCAAACATACGATTTATGCTTTCAGTAATCTTTGATTCTGAGTACATATTCCGTAGTTATCACTCAACTTCTGATATGCTATGCAAGCACAAGTAATAGAAACATCTAATGACATTCAACAATATATCATACTAGCGTAAAAATAATTTTCCTAGAATGAAATTTTATCCAAATCTTATCAACGGATTATGTTGATTGAATAAAAAATAATTAATTGAAAAGTAAAGTTGAATTATTATACCAAGTAAAAAGGTATAAAAAGTTTCAAATGTGTTAATCCAGGAATTAGGCTATCTATATACTACTTTTCACTCAATTCTGTTCTACACTCGCAACGCATGATTGAGTAACAAACATCCAAATATTGAAACATCTTCACAAACTTTCACATTTATAAAATTAAGTCTGAAGTAGGATTGATAGTGAACATCAAAAAGCACACAATAGATCATTCTTTTTCATTGCCCCAGGGAAAACACAACGTTAGGTATAAACATAGTAGTTAAATTTAATACATCTAAGCAAGCTCAAATGTTTATTCAGTCCATATAGCTACGTTTATATGTTTAAACAACAATGCAGCCCCGGTGCAAGTAAACCTTTAGAAGCATAAGCTCTGAAATTGGGCTAAATCCCAGTTTACTTAAGTGCGATTCTAACACTGAGTTCAAGCGAGACAGTGTTAAAACCAACTCAAAATTGCGTCAGCTACACACAATATATTGCGTATAAGAGTCTCGTAGTTCTGAATGTGCGTAATGGAAAACGTTACGTAAGAAATAGCATGCGTTATTTGAATTTGTAATCCTTGTACTCGCGTGCCAAGGATATTGTGGATTAGAAAATCAACGGCATAGCTTTTAGAAATATTTTACGATAACAGTCCCTGTTCGCACGTACGAGTTCTTTTTTAATTCAAGTTATTTTGTAGCATAGCTTTGTAGTAAGACTTGAAGAGATGTAGATACTTATTTGATTATTTTGTTAAATAGCTGTGTGAGTTTTTGAGTGCAGTTCAAGCTACTTTGCGGTTGTAAAATGTCCAAGTATCTCGTAAATCTGTTGAATTTCAGTAGTACCGTAACATTAAAAATGTTGTAGCATTTTAATTTACCTCTTCTTGTTTAACTTTCTTCTTGTTTTCCTCATACACGTTTTAGTGGCTACACAAGGTATTATTTTACTATTATAAATAAAATTGAAAATTTAGAATAATTCCCGACAAAAACTAAAATAATAAAAAAAAAGTATTACGTTCTCTTTAACAGGAAGTATTCATTAATTACTATGTAATGATCTTACTGGCATGCATGAAGCACTTAGAGTAATCGTCCGCCATTACATCATTTTGGAAAAGAGCTGATACTCTTACACTGCAATAGGTTTATCCGTTTAATAGCTATGATGCCACAGACAGACATACACACACAGACAGATAGATATCGACGTCAAAATTATAACACCCCTCTTTTTGCATAGGGGGTTAAAAAGGAAATGATTTATTTTGCCCCATAAGATTTACATAAAAATTCTATTACCACTTTCTCTCCTTTTGTTATATGTTTATGTGATTCAGTCTTATCATGTGACAGATAAAGGTAAGAAAGGTAAATTATCTTTAAAAAAGATGTATTTTTTATTTTGGAGTGAATAATTACAGGAATCATGTGTAAAAAAGAATGCACCTGCACTTCAATAATGCATGTACTTTTTTTTTGGATGGGCTGCGGTCGGCGCACTCCTCGCACCACTCCGTCCGGGGCGACAGAGGGGCGTAAGCACGCACAACCGCAACCCACCCGAACACCACGTCGCCTTCGTCGTTGGGCCGACCATCGGAGCAAGGTTACTTGTTATCAGTGGTCGGCCCGACGGAATACCCCCTAGTGGGGTACCCTCCCATGATTCATGTACTGCCGCGGACTTTAGAAACTAATAACCTAAGAACACAAATTATATCCAGACTTAAAATAAAAAATTGTGGGTCGCACAAAGCGTTGTCCTGTGTGGGATTTGAACCCACGACACTATCACAATAGGTCGGTATCTTAACCATTGTGATATCAATGTAGACCTACTGTATCCATATTACTGTCTATTACATTACAACAATTATTTGTAGGTTGAAAAAGAACGCGAACGCTTAGTGCCCATTTCATACACATTATCAGTGACTAAAAGAGGCTATATTTATCACCGTATTTCCACGGGAATCGGAATTGTGCGATGAAAGTAAAGTTGCCTTAAGATAATAGTTTAATTTTAGGAAAGTGAGAAAAGGGCGAAGCTGCGGGCAGAAGCTATTGCATCTTTAAATGATAAAATCTTACATGTATTTTAAGTACGTGACTATTCTAAATAAAAATACTGTACTATATCTAATAAAAGACTTTAACAAACAAAGCATCTTACTTGAATATAAAGCTAAAGCAAAAGCTGCAACAATCTACGAGCAATCCGTTATTCTCTATAGTAGTCTTCTCTGAAAGGTTCTTCACAATATGTTCAGTTGTTATAAGCTCTCTTAAGACCACTTTACTGTGAGTATAAGTTATAGCATCTAGGTTTACTTTGTGCTTTCAACTATGAAATTATTGCTGCATAATTTCAACCCCAGCTTGAAACGACGCCAGGTATTATTTACTGTTCAGGAACTTCAGGAATTTTCACTTTAAATTTTGGTGGTTATCACAAGTTTTCAATAACATAACTTGTGAAATATTCATTTCACAAGTATGCTGATCGTTTATGAGTCATTATTTAATGATATAAGATTTAAGAGCTACGGCATGCTAAGACGTTTAGTCCTTTGGTTGATCTTTTTCAAAATATGAAATTGACGATACATCACTCTAAGAGGTACGGTATGTAATAAACACTAGTCTTTAATGGATATGCGACGGTATTGCTGAACAGCGTTTGTCGATTTGCCGTGTGGAGAGTTACGGAGTAGGAATACAATTCACCAACCCCTCTCTTACCCGTGGGTCTCGTAAAAGACGACTAAGGATATAATATGCATATAACATCTGTGCAAGAGAAAACTCGAAATCAAACCCTATACCAAAACGTCTGATCAGCGTGGTATAGTAGGCCAATTTCACTCCCATTGTAGATGAAGCTCGAGCCCAGCAGTGGGACGTATATGAGCTGTGTTGATGATAATGAATATACGGGATACATTTTACATAAGTCTGATCTATACATGCTTTTATGCTTTACCAATTTCCTAAAGAGCAGATATTTTTGATTTAGCTTAAAAGTTATCAAAGATACAATTATATTAAAAAATACTGAATCCTTATGCGTCCTGGGAATATTCTAGTTCATAGTACACGGTATTGACGTTGAGACGCGGTTGCTGCTAAATTGCATCTCTCGCGTTCCAAGCCTGACAACTTTAATCAACTCGATGGGAATTTGTCTTACTTGCGAGTTCAGCTCACGTCTCCGCGAATCTACTGAACAATGAGATTTGCTTTAGATAAATTCTTGTGTTGGGAACGCGGGATCTGAATAGATGCCCCGTTCTCTTACTCTGCATACTGAAGTAACCAAATCTGTTATGTGATGTGAGCAAGAAACAATTTAATTTTCTTAAATATATTTAGATATTATTGTGTCATACTCGTATTAAGATATAATGTAATTATTGAAATATATTTGCATTTTAGAAATTCTGACTAATGTTATAAATGTGGATGTGCGTTTATTTGTTTGTTTGTTATTTTTTTACGTTTAAACCACTAAACTGATTTTATAAATTCTTTCACCAATGAAAAGTATTATTAGCGAGTAACACAGGTTATATTTTCCCTTGATTCCCACAGGAGTGGGAACTACACGGGCATTTTCTAGTTATGTATAATTTTCAAATGTTAAGAATGATTATATAATAATAGAATACTTACATCTACATTAATATTATAAAGAGGGGAAATTTGTATTTTGGTGTGTGTATGTTTGTAATGAATAAACTCAATAACTACTGTGCCGATTTCAAAAATTCTTTCACCATTGGAACGCTACACTATCCCTAAGTAATATAGGCTATTTTATGCCGGTATTCCCACGGGAACAGTAACTACGCGGATACGGCGACTGTAACCGAAGCGAAGCAAGGATGGGTTGCTAGTAATATATGTAATAATATTAAGTATTGGATTAACATCATTAATTTACTAATATCCTGTTATGAGACTCGGTTTTTCTCTCAGAAAGAGTTTTTTTTTTTTTCATCGCTACAGTCAACTATGTTGTCTCCACAAATCTAACGTTAAAAACACTAATTTACAAGTTCCTTCTGACATATAATTACTATCACAGTCTGAAGTAAGTCATAATTTTTTAGCTCTTTTTTGTTAGTTCCTCATAGGTTGAGTACATTTTACCCTACTAAAGCACCGACACGGAGCGTATTTAAAACAGTTCAATAGCCTTACCTCGAAGGATCCGACACTAGATATGAAGGTGCATGAGTAAAATCTACAAAAGTGAAGGAGCCAATATAATTTTAAAATCGTCACTATTTCAGGATTTACTCTACTTGCTATATTTATTACATTTAACTAGTCACTAGGAATATTTATAGTGATTCATTTATAAAAGATAGCAAAAGAAATAATAATACCCACAAACGTTGTAAAATTTGAATAAAATCTCGTAAGACAATAGAATTTTATAAAAAAAAAAATATTAAAATGTCATACAATTAGCTACACCAGCGGACGAAGTTAAAACATTATAATGAAATACCAGCTCATTCTTTACGACTCCATTAAGTTGTTAGAAAAAATAAGGGCGAGAGGAAATGGCAACCACTCTGCGCCGTCCAGCCCTCGTCAAGATTGGACGGAGCTGCGAAAATTCTTTTCTCGATCGACTGACTTTCATGAATACTAATGCCTAGGGGAATGGGTGAAACATCACCAATACAAATGGCGTTCTAGATAATGGAAGGAAGATAATACATAAGTACTGGTACTACATTATTGCAATACTACAGTAGTATGTAGTTTAGATTTAAGCCATACGAGTGAATACTTTAACGATTATGTTAATGATTCAAGAATAATTATTGAAACATTCCAAACTTAAAATCTCTTATGTAAATTTCTTGTTTAGAAATATACTACTTTCTAGGGTTATCGTACTCTTATCATTTTATCCCAATTACTTGGACTCGACACTACAGGCACTCCTCCTTCAAAAGTATACATTGAAAAGTTATTAGCAATAGTTTTATGATCAGTCGCTTGACTGACATCAACTCTTCTTGGGAACATAATTGTAGATCAGAAAGCATTAATTGAATGCGCAGGTCGTCGTTAGTCAACTTTCACGACACTCGCAAGCAATATAAAGAATGGTAGTATTCCTACCCGCAAAGTATACCAAAATACTACTCACCAAATTAAAATAATTATTTCCACAAATCCTGATGCAAAAGCGGAAAATTTTAATACCACATTCAGACGAGGCGTAATTTTGCTCAATTTTCATGCAGAAAATACCCATGAAAATGCATATAGGGCAAAATGTTGTTCTTATAATTGGACAGGTGCAACGCCTTAGTCGTGCGTGGTATTTCTACGGCGCTGCATTAGCATATAAATAAGCTACACCCCCTGAATTCAACGTTAAAGGGCGGTGGAAAGGAAGCAGTTTTCTACATTTTTATGACCGGAAATCCAATTATCGCCGACAATTATCAAGTCGGCAAGATGGAAAGCGACTTGCTAAAAATTAAATTTATTGTCACAGTTTCCCACTAAATTAAATTTGATATTTTTTTTTAGAAACTTTTAAATAAAACCTAGGCAGTGCAATTGTAATGAGGAAAGCGGCTAGTGTAAATTTAGGTATACATTGGCTCTCATATGTCACAGATGCACACATTAATCTAGTGATACATTGTACTGTACGCTTACGCCCTAACATGAGTTATGTTTGGGTTAAGTCTAAAGCTGAAGCGAGGAAAAATCGAACACTCGAACACTGAATATATTTTACTAACCATGTTTTTAATACGTATTTTCGTATGTAAAACTAGTACATAATAAACAAAAGAAAATTATTTTTCGGTTTATTGAATAGATACTAGTTGCGGCAGCTGTACCAGCAGGTTTGCTTGCATGCTTACCTATTTAATAGTGTTATTTAGTTCGAGCTCTCACACTGTCCTGCGATATTAATAAAGATATGCGTATTTAAAATTTCCATATTGCAACAATCACATTTTTGTCATCTCGGCAGCTGCTGTAACAACAGCGACTGCGTAGAACCGTTAATTTGTGATCTATCATTTTAGAAAACTGCTAGATTTGTTAACATTTATAGATATTGTTCCTCAAAAAAGTTATATATTTTTTGCTTATAATTTTGCCCGATATCTACATATATGGTTATCTGACATAATGAATTTATTAAATCCAAATGGTAGCATTGAGTTTAGGGCGTTAAAACAAATATATAAAAAGAAAACAAACTCTTCGGCTTTACTTTATACAAAATGATGCTGTGATGTTAAATATTATAAAAGATACACAAATTTTTACTTATCTATAATTTAATTAATATTGTTATAGTATGTAAATATCTACTTAGTAGGAGTCTGTTTCAACAAAAGCTTTAAAATATTAACTGATTTTAGTGTAGAAATATAATATTAAAACAGCTCAAGAAATTCAGCTAAGAACATGATTAGATGTAGTTATTTTACGCTTTATCATGATTTAAAGCAAAATATAAAATTCAAGAAAAGTTGTAGTTAAGTTAAGGTCAGATACGAGGCTGACCTTTTAAGATATAAATAATATGACGTCACCCTCCGGGCAGCCATCAATTACACCGTATGACGCCACTCGCGTCCGTCGCACGCCGGTTAACCGCAACGCTGATGTAGCATGCATACCCTTCATGGCCAACCCTCAGGATGAGATCAGTGAGCTTCATACACATTGTATTTTAAATGTGACAAATAACTAGTACTGCAAATGTTGCGAAATCCTACTAATACGTCATGCTGACGGACGAATAATTACAAAACTCTTAAAATATTTATTCCGTACGATATTCGCTATTTCTTGACAAGTGATTAAAATTTTATAAAAATCACGGGCGTAAATAACTACCTTGCCTGACCAAATTCCAGCTCTCCTCCGCGTGTCAATTATGAGTAATGATTCGTAAAAAAATAAAATAATACACAAATATCGGACTGTTTGTGATGGCTTGGGAATATATTTATATTCCTTTAAGCTTACGTAAAACTTTGCACTAGACGCATTGAGGTACTGGACGGGTCACCGATGATAAGGAACTGATGCCGATGGCCTATCCACGTATCCACATGGCATAAAGGAGGTACGGGGCTATGGGGACGTACACCGTCTCCTCTATTGCCTCAGATGGATCACATCACCACAAAAAAGGCTATGTTAAGATAGCCGGCGGGTGGATGAATGGTGGTGGGGAGGAGTTAGACTAGTTTGTCAAATAAAATTATGTGTGTTAAGGAAGAGACGACAGAAAACTACTGCAAAGTCTAAAAAGATTATCATCATTATCTCAACTCATATACGTTCCACTCTTAGACTCAAGCCTTAGCAAGAGGGTAATTGACCTACAACACCACGCCGAGGAGGCGTGTTCCTATAGGATTTTAGGAGGTTTTTTTCACTTGTATAGAAGTTATCTACATGTAATCGTTCTTGTAAACCTTCCGTGTGGTGACGGAGTAAGAATACAATTCACCACCCCCTATCTTACCCGTGGGTGATCGTACGAGACGACTAAGGGAAACGCATATAACATCTATGCGAGAGAAGAAAAACTCGAAATAAAACCCTATACCAACACGTCTGACCAGCGTGGTATAGTAGGTCAATTACCCTTCCATTATGGAGGAGACCCGAGCCCAACAGTGGGACGTTTGTGGGCTGAGATGATGAGATGATGATGATGAATCGTTTTTAGTCGTCTTTCGAATTTTCCCCACGGACATGAAGAACGTGGTGAATTTTATTCTTACTCCGTCACCAAAAGTAAAAGCTCATATACGGCCCACTCCTGGGCTCGAGCCTCATCCATATTGGGACGGAAATTAACTGCCTATACCACGCTGGTTAGCGTAGGGTTGGTATAGGTTTTTTTTTCTAGTTTTCCTTCTTTCGCATAGTTGTTATATGCACAAGATATCCTTCTTTCTCTTTACGACATCCACGGGAAAGAGACGGGGTGGTGAATTGTATTATTAAACTGTCACCACACGGATAAACTAGATAGTAGAGGAATAATAATCCGGCATGGGGCTATTTTGAACATTTATGATGGTCGATATATACAATTTCCGTATCCTTAATCGTTATTACTTTAGTCTCATTACCGTAATATTGCCGTGGCAAATTGATAAATATTTTATCGAAGCTGGTTGAGCTTGGAAGTACATCTCATTACAATTAAGACTGACTAAGTTCAAGGATGATAATGATGATAATATAATTACAAACATGATCTATGTAATAATAGTACTAAAACTATATTCATAAATGTATAATCAACAAAGTTACAATAAAATGTTTTCTTTAGCATCAAAAGGACAAAAGGCGTTGCATTGTTTATGATTAGTTTGACAGAAGTTCGTTAGATGGCGTTAAGAGTAATGTAATTGTTTAACCTCTTATGAATTTTTTATTTATACATTGTAGAGATATAGGTATTTAAGATAAAAATCATCGTAGTTACGTAACGCATTATTTAAAAAAGATAATTGTAGTTCTAAGTAATAATTGCTTTATAAAAATTATAATTCGAATCAACTCGCCCATGTACCACTGATAGCCTTCTTCCTCAGTCATCACATAGAAATCATTTGTAATGATACTTTTAAATATTATTTCTTATAATACATATATTCTGCTTGGTGACGGAGCAAGAATACAATTCATTACCCGTTCTCTTGCTCGTGGATGTCGTTAAAGACGACTATAGTACCTACTAGCAACCCGCCCTCGCTTCGCTTCGGTTTTAGCCGTTGTACCCGCGTAGTTCCCGTTCCCGTGGGAATACCGGGATAAAATATAGCCTAGTTTACGCCCTGATATTATAGCTTTCCATTGGTGAAAGAATTTTTTAAATCGGTCCAGCCGTTTTGAAGATTACCCGGAACAAACAGACAGAAAGACAAAAATTTTTTAATCTGTATTTTAGGCATAGGTGTCGTGCAAATAACCGTGTGAGCATGAAAAAAGCCTATTATTGACATTACAAACAGACACTCCAATTTTATTTATTGGTATAGATATACAGATTATATCCTTTAGTCGACTTTATAAAAGAAGAGAAATTTGAAATTAAACTATACACCAACATGTCTGACCAGTATGGTACATTAGGTTAATTTTCCTCCTATTGTGGAGGAGGCTCAAGCCCAGCAGTGGGACGTGTATAAGCTGAGACGACGACAACGTAAAGTAGACATAGTAGAATATATGTTTGCTTAAGTCTTAAGATTATAGTTACAAATAGATTAATCATATATCTTGAATCGTTGAACTTTTTTATAACTCATCTAAATCATTCCTATATGTTTACAACAGTAACGAAACTTCTGCCGATCTTCGTGATGCTAAACTTTTTTACTTTTGTAAACAGCTGACGGTTGCCACGTATTATATGTATGCGAGATAATTTAAGTTTAGATATAGTAACAATACAAGTATTATTATATTTTGTAATACGCTTTAACTTATGTCGGTGTTACTATCCATATGCATTAAGAATAAGATATGTCAATCACCACGTCTTATACTGTGGGTTATTGTAAAAGACGATTAAGGGAAGCTAGCAGATAACATTACTGAAAGATAATGAAAATCTTTATATGTACTTATATATATTTCTTGTATTTCCGTGTGGTGACGGAGTAACAATACAATTCACCACTCCCTGCCTTGCCCGTGGATGTCGTAAAAGACAACTAAGGGATATAATATGCACATATCATCTGTGCAAGAGAAGGAAAGCTCGTAATGAAACCCTATACCAACATGTCTGACCAACACGGTATAATAGGTCGGATCCCATAACATTGTGGAGGAGGCCCGAACCCAGCAGCGGGGTGGCACGTGTGTGGGCTGCGATGATAATGACGATGATGTGTGGATGTCACTGAATTCATCCTAAATGACTGGACAGATGTTGATGAAATGTTTTGTATATGCTCAAGGGGATTTGAGAATGATTTAGATTCATAATTGGAGCCGGTAGGTGGCGCTGTTACCGATTACAAGGAGAATTACTTTAATTTATTTTCACAGAACAATATCGGCTGGGTCAGCCAGTTTTATATAAAAACCTATAGGTACCAATACGTTTAACCGACGTGGTATAGTCGGATAATTTTTCTTAGTTTTAAAGGAGATTTGAGTCCAAAAGAGAGCCGAAGATATAAGAGATGAAGATATGCTATTACTGGGCACAGGCTTCCTGCATAATAGTAGGGAAAATATCACTCTGATCAGACGTTTAGGTGAGATGAATAGGATTTCTATGTGATGACGGGGTACAATTCATAATCCCTTTCTCCTTCACGGGTGTAATAAAATACCACAAAGAGCTGTAATCAGTGAGCATCACTATTGAAGAGAGAAAACTACACCTTTAAAAACTTTAATAGTGTTAACTATATCTAGTTAAAAATATATATATATTCATGGTGGTGACGGAGTAAGCATAAAATTCATAAAGTACGAGACGACTAAGGGATATAAAACGCATATAGCATCTATGCGAGAGAAGGAAAACTCGAAATAAAACCCTATATCAACACGTCTGACCAGCGTGGTATAGTAAGTCAATTACCCTTCTGTTATGGAGGAGGCCCGTGGCCAACAATGGGATGAATATGGGCTGAGATGATGATGATATATTCATGACTTTTACTTTATATAGACTTTCAAAAGAATTAAATTGGAATTTTAATCATCACGAGCTGACTCAACAGACGTTCTGTTCAAATTTAAAAAAAAATAGTAAAAGGAACTTTCTTTGAAATCGATCGCAGCGCCACCTACCGGGTCCAATTGTGAATCTAAACCATTTTCAAATCCCCTTGAACACACAAAAAAATTCGTTAACATCGGTCTATCCGTTTAGGAGGAGTTCAGTGACATACACAAGAAATATTTATATAAAGATTATCATCTTGTATCACATATCAACACTCAACTGTCGGATGAAATAGAACTTCTAATACTCTCAATCTATTCCTTAATGTCCTTTTCACGTAAGAAGGACTTATTTTATATAAAAAATATTTTTATTCTCATACATATGCTACCTCAGTTATGCCATATTTTGGTGAAATAGCATATAAAATGATTGGCGATAAGGGAACCAAGAAAATAAACGCTTTCAAGAAGAGATGTATCATGTACTCAAATATTTGGACAACTATTCTACAGAAGTATTCCACAGGGCAATCAACCAGCATAGTTAATAACATACATAATAATATATATTCGTCTGGTGACGGAGTAAGAATACAATTCACCACCCCTTCTCTTTCCCATGGGTATCGTAAAAGGCGACTAAAGGATATTTTGTACATATAACAACTGTGCAAGAGAAGGAAACTCCAAAATAATACCCTATACCAAATCGCTTGACCAGGGTGATATAGTAGGTCAATTTTCCTCTAAATGTGGGGGAGGCTCGAGCCCAGTAGTGGGACACATATGAGCTGTGATGATGATGATATATATTCACAGTACATATTTATATATAAAGAAGATATATAAAAAAACGATACATTTTCTAAATTATTATATATTATAATACAAATGCTTTATTATTATTAGACTAATACTTAAAAAATTAATACATCGTATGAAGACATGAAACTGAAACTATTTATACTATTTATTACTCAGTACTACACCGAGTTATCATTTGTACTGTCCTGGTGAGTCTTAGAAATATGTCTCCCCTGTCTCTAATAATTCAAGAACGTTATTACTATTTTTACGACTAAAATGTTATCGTACACACATTGTTAGTTATAATGGCTATGATGACTCATCAAATATTATAATATATTTATCAAAATCTACCAAAACTTCGCAGAAGTGGCGTTGGATAAGACATTAATACCGCTTTCTCTTCTTTTAGACGGAATAAGAATACAACTCACCTTGTTGCAAAAGACCATTGAGGGATATAACATGCATATAACATCTATGCAAGACAAGGAAAACTTAAAATAAAATCCCATATAAACCTGTTTGATCAGCATGGTATAGTACGTGAATTTGCCCTCGATTGTCGAGGAGGCTCGAGGCCAGCAACGGGACGTATATGAGCCGAGGAGATTATTCTTTGTCTCATTCCTTAAAGTATCTTACAGATTTAGTTCTTTTTATTACTAAACTATGATCTGACTACATTGTCCGAAATGAAATCAGGAGCGCGTAGGCCTCATAATTTGCCGTGATAGTCTCCTTTTAAAATGCCACCGTGGTTAACTTCAGTGGCAACACCGATTTACTAATTTAGTTGGCACATTAATTAAAAGTTTTGTGGAATTGTGAAATATGAAATAAATTATATTTAAGTATTTATTTAGGTGCTGATATGAGCCCTTAAAAGCATACTATAATATTACCATTCTTAATAAAATTAATGGCCCAGTCGTAAAAATGCATGCCGTAAAATGTTGTCTCACGAAAATATGAAACGATCTTATAAAATATGGAAGACGCGTACATTTCAGCTCGTAAATTAAGTGGATTAATAAAAATTAAACACGCTATCGACAGTAAACAAAGGTGCAGTTGACTTTTAACAACGCTGAGTAGCGAAATTTGAAATTTTATAGCGGTCATAAAAGCGAAGGTTAGGTTCAAGTCGGCGTATCCGCTTGAGTTTATACACGAATGCTGAGCTAATGAAAGCTAGCTACCATATTTTATTATGCATTTAAATTTGGTTAGTATGTACAATCAGGAATCAGCATGATCTTTATCGTTGATAAATATACTCGTTAAAGGGTGGCATGACTTCACAAAGTTACTGTTTGCGGCAGATTGTGTGTTTTGATTTATGAATTTGAATAAAGGTTGAGATTATAATAATGTATTCGTACTTCAACTATTTAGAAAATAAAGAATTCTGGTGAAAAGATATCGAGTTCCAGCATATTGGAGGAAAGAGACAACTCCAATACACAGCTTTTGCACGCAATCTGGCTGAAAAAATCTGTTTTGCTAAATGATTTCTGACGTTTACACAAGTCTTACATATTATAAATAAAACTATTTTTAAGGATTTTGACGCGTATGCATTTGATTTTAGATTTCCTCATTTTTCAAATATTTGTCAGCGTACATGTTACGGAAGGAGTCTTGCTAGTCAATAAACATCGATAACTCGATACTCAATAGATGTCTCAAAATTAAAATGAAGTCATTATTAGTATTATTTCTATGAAGTCTATATACAAAATATATGGTTTATCTATACCAATAAATAAAATTGGAGTGTCTGTTTGTAATGTCAAAATAATAGGCTTTTTTCATGCTCACATAGTTATTTGCACTATACATATGCCTAAAATGCACTTTATATTTTTTTGTCTGTCTGTCTGTCTGTCTGTTTGTTCCGGGTAATCTTCAAAACGGCTGGACCGATTTCAAAAATTCTTTCACCCATGGAAAGCTATAAAATCAAGGAGTAAACTAGGCTATATTTTATACCGGTATTCCCACGGGAAAGGGAACTACGCAGGAAAGACGACTGAAACCGAAGCGAACCGAGGGCGGGTTGCTAGTTTCAAATAAAGATTTACAACATAGAACATATATTACATACATAAAAATATATGATTTAATTTCAAAAAGTATTTAATTTCAAAAAGTATTTAATTTGATCCCCAAATTTTCTATGTTAGGATTATTAATTCAATACATACATTATATAAATCTTGAAATAATATTACCCTTCCCTATCTATTTCTTACGCAAAATTAACCTGTATTTCGCATCTAAATCTAATGCGATAAACTGATGCTCATTTCTTTTATTCTCCAAGCAACCATGGCGGGATAAAGTAGATATAGTACCTACTACAAATTTTTCGCTCAGTCTCACTTGCGAAGGCCTCCGAGCTTATTTGGGATTTGTTTTATTGCTCATTCACTTTAGACATACCGTCTTCGTTTATATCAAGCTGGAATTGGGGGTTTAGTTTCAGAGCTAAACATCCAAATATTTGATATAACGTTGATTACTAGATATATACCTACAGGCATTTCTAGCTCTACAATTATCTTCTCTATAGTACAATTTATTTATGCGTAAGATATGTATCTAAAGGTTGATAGCATTTTGTTCCTGCTACCAAATAGGTAAAGAAATATTATCGATTTGATTACCTACTTAGTTGGCAATTAAAAATATTATTGAAAGTATTAAGTATGCATTACACTGCAAAGAATTCTGAACTCAACGACAAATCCTCAGCTTTAATTATATAAGCAATTCAAATTATTAAAATTCACGGTAGCTGGAGTTGGTCGTGCTATGTGGGACTGACGTACAACTTCCACGACAAAGTTCCGTCAAACTATGCAAATTTTAGTTAACACATCAACAATCGTGCATTCCTTGACTACATTGTAACGATACGTTTTTAACAACGATTTGGAATTAATCACGAGGTTGTTTGGCTTGAATGACAGCAAATTGCTTATTCTTCTTTTAATTTATATTCCATACCAAGCAATGTCTTCTTGTAACACGAGAGGTATTTTAAAACTGTGTTTCATCATTATCGCAGCCCATATATGTCCCACTGTTGGGCTCGGCCCTCCTCCATAATGGGAGGGAATTTGACCTACTATACCATGCTGGTCAGACATGTTGGTATTTTTTTTTTTTTATGGGTGGGCTATGGTAAGCGCACGCGCGGACCAGTCCGTCCGGGGCGATGAAAGGACGGCGCGCGGGCCCATAACCCACCCGTACCCACGTCACCTCGTTGTTGGGCCGACCACCGGGACAGATGTGACTTATCGTCAGTGGTCGGCCCGACGGAATACCCTTTCGGGTACCCTCACCTCTCGACGTCCTGGGACGTCGGTCGCCGTCGCGCGGTTAGCCTCTCTGCGGGTGACGGACAATTCCCCGGTCTGATCACCCGCGGCCTCGGCTAGGGCGGCATTAGGCGTAGATAGACATGTTGGTATAGGGTTTCATTTCGAGATTTCCTTCTCTTGCACTGATGTTATGTGCATATTATATCCCATAGACGTCTTTTACGACATCCACGGGCAAGATAGGGAGTGGTGAATTGTATTCTTACTCCGTCACCACACGGAAAACTGTGTTTAACGGACACAAATTATACTCAGATTTAGAATAATTACACAATAAATAAATGTTTTCCACGAAAATGAAATCCACAACATAGGTCACTGAAAGCTATTTAGACTGTAGCGGCAATTAATGTATTGTAGCGGCAATTAAAATAGTGTTGATTAATGAAAGTAATGATAGGTATTGTTAGATGGAGTTAGGGTTAAGCTGATCACAGTCCCCATAATACATAAGTAGTTGCTAGAGCAGCACATATTAGTAAATCTTGGAATTATAATTTACTCCCCTACACACAGTTAATTAATGAACATAAAGATTAAAATACTATCTCTACAGTTAAACTAAAAAATTAACACATCTTATAAGACAATTTTTAACCATAATGATTTCTGATGTTTACGCGAGTATTAATTACACATTTTAAATAAAACTACTTTACGGATTTTATCGCATTTGTATTTGATTTTTGATTACCTGACGATTATTTAATAACTAATTTCTGTATTGGGTAGATAATTATAAATTTTCTGCAGTAACGATGACTTGTTGGACGTGAGATATCTTAGTCCGCCCGTGACCATGAACGTTGCAAAGTGTTCGAAACGTCGGGTAATCAAAAATCAAATGCAAATGCGATAAAATCGGTAAAGTAGTTTTATTTAAAATATTTAACCATTTATAAATTAGTAAACTTGGTCAGATCTGTATTTTTTACAAGTTTTAGTTAATTGGATTGATTTAATATTATTTTTATTAACATTTATATATTATATGCCGAGCTATATTTAATTAAAATATTAAAGCTTTTTTAAAGGTTTAGGTTTTTTTTTTTATTGCAAACGGTGGCAAACGAGCAAACAGTACACCTGATGGTAAGTGTTGCTACCGCTCATGAACCTTTACAGGGTCGCTGTCTACCGCGAAGAAAGTGAAGGGAGTGTGAATGCGTGCATTGAGGCTCGGTGATACCAAGGGCACCACCAAAACCCTCCACACACAAACACCCTCAGAAAGTTGGGCTGCCGACTCTCTCGCTCACCGAACGTAGCGCAGTAACAAATTGCTACTACCAAGACGTCGATTTTCTGCGAGAGTGTGGTACTACCCCGGACGGACCGGCCCGCGGCTGTAGACAGAAAACTGTCGACACTGTAGTCCTACCATTCTTGAAATTAATTGACTACCACTCTTGAATTGGTTTAAATAATAGTTTCAAATTGCGCGTATATGTAAATATACGTAAACTTATTCAAAGTAAACATAACGCTGTTGTTAAATTATAGATATAACTTTCAGCTGATAGCAAGGTATAATATTATAAAACACTATTTGATTAAATAAATATATACCCTTTTAGTTCAGTATATATAATTTAGTTCAAACTTCGTTAAGCGTAGAGTAAATCGCATATAATATTACAAACTACGTTAAATTGTATTACCATCGGGTGGTTTTATTCATTTAGCCGTAATCTTTTGTACTTATTAGTAGAGGGCATGCATATCATTGCATGTATTTAAGAAATTACAACTTATAAATTTGTATACTTCTAAATTTCTATACCTATATTAAGAATATCGGCATCGGCTCTAAATATTTCCGGCAGGTGAGGCAAGGGAGGCGGAAAGCCAATATTAAAAGCCCTTCAGAAGCTATTTATTACCGTTGTTCTCGGTGGTAATGTTTCAGAGTCGTGGACTACGAATGAGATGGTGCTGTGCTAGAAGAATGTGGGTGACAAAACTCTTCTGGAGAACTACAGACCCACCGTTCTCTTGACCCATGATTTCAAGTTGTTTTCTACGGTGATTACAAACTGACTCATGTGCAAACTTGAATACTTCCATCTACTCAAACAAGCCGGCTTCCGAAAGAGCTATAACATACCGTGCCATAGACGACATCCACGACAGAAAACCAAAGAGTACAATTGGTCTCTGTGTATAGTGTTTATTGACTATGAGAAAGCCTTTGATTTTGTTGAAGTGTTTACATAGGGGCGTCACAATATATCAGTCCGTATCCGGGACATGAGTACAAAATCGATCCAATCGTAGAAAGGTGTGAGACACTAACTGTCTCTCCAAAACTGTTCACCATTGCATTGGAAGATGTTGTCAAGTTCTTTGACTGAACTAGACGGGACATTAACGGTGAATACATTACTCACCTTCAGTTTGCAGACGATATCGTTCTTACGGCAGAATCCGTGGAAGACCTTGGCACCACGCTGAGCAATCTCAGCATGGAATTCCAGTTGGGTTATCCCATTGGAATAGTTAATGGCTTTACGAACATGAACAAAACTAATGATATATTAAATGCCCATATCATTCCAGTACCGGTCTTAGTTAGTAATACGATTCTCGAAGTTGTCCATCATTATGTTTACCTCGCACAAACAGTCCAGTTAAGTGGATCCAATTTCAAGAACGGGGTCAACAAATGAATCCATCTCGGCTGGGCAGCGTGCCAGTAACTTAAGAGGTTCTTCTCAACCAACATACCTCAGGCCTCATAACCAAGCTCATTGTTGCTAGTCTTGCTATGGCGCTCCATGGCTATGCTTGTGATTTATCTACCATGATAAAAGCCGACAATCAATATAAGAATAGGTGTAATCGATGTAGCGCGAAGAATTAGCATGTGGTAGGAAACATTGCTTGACGAACCGATAACCGCTGTGAAAGAAAGGCTCTCGAGTGACGATCACGTACCAGACGATGTAGTCTATGATGCCCCTACGACACGTGGACCCACGACCTGGTGAATATTACTGGGCATCGTTGAATGCAGACAGCACACGACCGCACGACCGCGTGTGGCGAATTATAAAGTAGGCCTACGTCGAGCTGTGGGTCGTTAAAGGTTGAATGATAATAATGATGAAATCAACTCTTGGGTAGGTAGATTTAATACATACGAAAAGTTAGTGGATATATTTATGGTAAATCTAAGTAGTTAATTAATATTATAAAGCAATAAAACCAATTGTAATAGATCAAATTAAATTCATAAATTGAATTCAAAAAGTAAATACGTAGAGTGAGAGTTAAATAATTAATTAACATTGGTCTCGGCCCGTCTGTGCCAAGAAACTAAGTTTGACTCAATATTTGTCTTCTCTACTGTGTTGAAGTTACACATAGCGAACAGTTATTACCTACCTGTACGTACCTATTCTAAGAAAGTTTCGCTTACAATAATATTGATTTAAGTTACCTTACTATTAATGCATAACTTATACAGCCGTGTTCCCTTCCGAACGAGTTTCTATAAGCTTTGTAAAAATATTTGTGCGCTATGTTTGGACAGCTTGTGAAAGTAATATGTGTGCTTGGTTGGTTAAAGGTAAATTTTCATGATAAGCACCACTCACGTAATGTTTTAAAAAAAATCATAATACGTGTCCCTGTACATTTGATCAAATAATACGTGTTTGTAAAAGTGAGTTGTAGTGATTATACAGAGCACATTTTTTTAAAACTGAATATTTTAGATTTGACCTTAATAGGTAGACGTGTAACATTACATAATCATGCATACATGGATATAATAATTCAGTGAACTAAAAAGATAGATACATATGTTTTGATAAATTGATATCTATCACTCATTAAGCTCACTAGTTCACTTGATTAGTTGAGAAAGAAAAACATTGAATTGAAACATTACTCGATCATATCGCTATCTATGTATATATTTTGTGAGATGTCTAGCTCATATATTTTATTCATAAATCATATCGCTCATTAGCTATTCTGTGTGGTGACGGAGTAAGAATACAATTCGCCATTCCCTGTCTTACCCGTGGATGTTGTAAAAGTCGACTGAGGCGGATTTTATCACGTTTGTATTTGATTTTTAGTCGGCCCGTGACCATGAACCCTGTAAAGTGTTCGAAACGTTGGGATATTAAAAATCAAATACAAACGCGATAAAATCCATGCAAGAAAAGGAAAACTCAAAATGGAACCCTATACCAACATGTCTGACCAGCGTAGTAGGTCAGTTTCCTTCCTATAGTGGAGGAGGCTCGAGCTCATCAGTGGGAAGTATATGAGCCGTGATGATGAGATGAAAACAATAGGATAAAAAACTATAATATTCTCATAGAAGGAATAGGTAGGTCCGATATTCCAAACAACAAATAATTTCTTGCAACAACAAATAACACCATGCTTAGACCTAGTATTTACAACACGAAGTATATGAGCATATGGTGCACTATAACGATAAAATTTTATCGGTTCCGATGCTGAAATGATACACAAAACAATCTAAATTATGGCGGGTGGCGTGTTCCGGGCAACATGCCAGAATATTGGTAATGACAGGGCTTATCCAATTTGTAACGTTATCTCCATAAAAGGTTTGACAGCTACCATACTTTGACCGTGAATGTTGACTTTTCTTGTACATGAAGGTATATTGCTAATAATTTTCAAATATTTCTTTTTCATTATTTCCACTTGAAGTTAAATTTTTGACCATATTTTCATATTTAAATGTTGATAAGTAAAACGGAAAATTATGAATAACCCCCGAAAAAATCTAGAATAATAAAAAGTATAAAAAGTATTACGTTCTATTTAACAGGAATTATCAATTGGTTGTCACTTTGTTTTTTTAGGCGCCATCAGGCGCAGTTACTCGCGCCTGCGCCGCCCGAATCGCCGGCGGCGGATTGCGTCGTCGTGGAGGCGTTCCTCCCGCGCACGCTCCGCTATCTCCTTCCGTGAGAAGACTGCCTCGCGGAAGGCGGCGACCGCGTCCCAGTTCCTGATGCTGCCGAGCATCTCCCTAGCGATAGTCGGCAGCGTCAGGTTGGCACCGATGATTGCGACGAGATCACGGCCCTGCTCAGCCCACGCGGCACACACCTCGAGTGTGTGCTGCACCGTGTCCTCGTCGCAATCGCAGTGGGGGCAGGCCGGTGTGCTCTCCCTCCTGACGATCTTGTGCAGGTACTTGTCGAAGCATCTGTGCCCCGTCAAGACCTGCAGCAGTCGGAAGGAAAGCACCCCGTGTGGTCGCTCCAACCACTCCATCAGCACCGGCCGGAAGACCTCAACGGTCCAGACACCGTAGCGAGGCCTCTCCAGCCGGACTGCCCAACGGGCAATGACGTCTCGGCGGGCGTCGACCCGCCAGGCGGCAATCTCCTTCATCGAGACCATGCCGCCGCAGGCGCGCGTCTCCAACGCCCGCCGGTAAATTTCGACGAGCATCTCCGCCTCCAGGTCCCACGGGGGTGTACCGGCCAGGAGGCACGCTGCCTCCGTCGCCACCGTAATTGGTTATCACTTAACGATTATACTGGCACGCGTGAAGCTCTTGATCCAGTTATCATATGCTAGTACATAATTTTGGAGCTTATACTCTTACACTGCAAAACCGATATTCACCAGACATAGCAAGAAAACTAGCTTTTAAATGAAAACAAAAAACATCGAAATCGGTTCATCCGTTTGAGAGTTACGATGTCACAGACAGACAAACACACGCACACACAGAGACACAGACAGACATCGACGTCAAACTTATACGCCTTTTTTTGTGTTTTTTGTGTCGGGGGTTAAAAAATTGCTGGAATAACGTTGTTATTATTACAAAATATTGCTGTGTGGTGGCGGCTCCAAATACTAACATTGCTCGTAGGTGCCGTAAAAGGCGACTAAGAGCTTTAGATAGATCTGGGCCAACTCCATCCAATGCTTGTGGTTAACGATTACATTATCAAGGAAGATTGCCATCAGGCAGATGGCGGTCATAAAACTATTGCCAAAACTAGTAGGAGCAATTGTTACTGCACTTCGTTCGGCGGATGCCGGCAGCCCTAAGTATCACCGAACCTCATTGCACGCATTAAAACTCCCTTCAATTTCTTCACGGTAGGCAGCGGCCTAGCAAAGGTCCGTGAGCGGCAACATCAATTACCATCAAGTGTACTATTTGCTCGTTGGCCACTGTTTGCAATAAAAAAAGTTGCAATATATACGATGCATTAAGAGTACATATTGCATCGAACCCAAATCATTAGAACAAGAGCAGAGAATAATGAAACCTGTTTGTGTCACTGACGCAGTGTTATTTCATCATCACAGCTCACATACGTACCACTGCTGGGCTCGAGCCTCCCCCATATTAGGAGGGAAATCGCCCTACTAAACCACCTTGGTCAGGCGGGTTGGTGTAGGGTTTTATTTCGAGTTCTGTCTTGCATAGATGTCATCTGCAATAATCCCATTGTGATCTTTTACAACACTCACGGGCCAGAAAGGGGGTGGTGAATTGTATTCTTACTCCGTCACCGCATGGAATAGTGTTATAGGTATAGTATAGTAATATAGTATAGTAATATAGTATTTACTATAGTACATATTAAATTTAGTATAGTAAAGTAAATTTTATTGCGTACCCGTCACCGTCATCATCTTCATCGTGGTTCATATTCGTCTCATTGTTAGGCTTGAGCCTCTTCCAGAAGTGGAAGGGAAATTGAAGTAATAAATCACACTAGTCAGATGTGTTGGCAAAGGAGACTTCATCATCATCATCATCTCAGCTCATACACGTTCCACAGTTGGGCTCGGGCCTCCTCCACTTTGGAAGGGAAATTGACCTACTGTACCATGCTGGCCAGACGTGTTGGTGTAAGGTTTTGTTTCGAGTTTTCTCTCTCTTGCATAAATAATATATACATACTATAGCCCTTAGTCGTCTTTTACGACACCCACGGACAAGAGAGGGGGTAATGAATTGTATTCGTACTCTATAACCACACTTGATGTAGTATTTATTAAATTAATCTTTAAGATATAAAAAGAAAACACTTTGAAACAATCTCGATCGTAAAATGTATGAATAACGAGAGTAATTTATATGTAATATCGGGATTCGATCATATTACGATAAACAAAAAACTTAAAAGTATTCTACTTTATCTCAAGCTTAAAAGGTTTGTAGTGATTTCGCGGTGGCTTAACTATATTTCTTGATGCAAGTAGCTACTTTTATTGGCAAGTGAGGCGGGCTAAGTATACTACTTAACGCCTGTATTGCTTGGCCGACGATGTCGTAACAAAACTCGCTCCCGTCGACTGATCTTTCTTATCAAAACACTGTAACCGTAACTTGCTACGGTTTAAGTAAATAATAAAGCTTTCTTTTTATGCTACCTTGTCGATTTTTACTTGTTCAACATTACTGTATGAGATACGTTTATGAGTTCGTTTTGTTGTATTTTGTACGGCGTTTTTGTTTGACCAGTCTTGACTTTTGTAGATGCTCAGTGAGTCGGAGAAAGTAATCTTTTATTTTTCTTCAACGCAATGACATTGGATATGTATATTGAAAATTGAAATATGATGTTAGGAATAACTTTAAATAATGTTTTATGTAATAATATTGTAAAATGTATAAATAAGATATATATAGTTCATATACGCGTCCCACTGTGGGGCTTGGGACTCCTTCACTAAAGGAAGAAAATTGATCTATTACAACATTGGTCAGATGAGTTGTTTTGTGGGTTTTTTCAAGTTTCCCTTCCCTTGCATAGTTATTATATGCACATTTTGTCTTTTAGTCGTCTTTTACGATACGCACGGGCAAGATGGTGGTGAATTGTATACTTACTTCGTCACCACAGAGTTTTATGCGATACTTACGGTTAACGGTATTTGACCTATAAGAAAGTTTTTATTTTAACGGTAGCAAAGTATAGAAACCTATAAAATGCTAAATGATGTAAAAATATTTACTATTGACAAATGTAATGAAATTTGTTATTATATCTCAACACCAATCACAAACCACTTTGTTTTAAGTACATCGTAACAGCATTCCCTGCGATTTTTTGATAGCTACAATGAACCGCAAGCCATCAAATCTGCTCTGATGATTAACCCTCAAGTCGCCATCAAAAATAGATAAAATAAAATATTGTCGGATCTCGGTCCCTTGGGTTTCATGCACGTGATGCCGACGCGCGAGCTAGCAATTCAATTACCTATCTATACTGGCCTACACATATCTGCAATGGAATCAAATAACGAGAAGTCAACGTGACTGAGACAGTTTCTATTTTTAAAATTTAGAATATCTGTATATACACGTTTTAGAGTTTAATATTTTAACTTAGTTGTGATCCTTTCCTTCCTATTTTTAATCCGGATCACACAATTTTTTTTAAATACGTCGTTTTAATATGTTGTCATAATTTTTCAAGTATACGTGAGTTTGAGTGCGATGAAATAATTACCATTAATATAGCCTTTTTAATAAAAGAAAAACATAAAAAATGCCGTTCCACACGAATAAGAAAAAATAGAGATAAAATAATTACCATTTACTTATTAATACCCATATTACTTAAGAAAACCCAAAAACTACGACACACAATAAGAATGTATTCTAAGTTACTGATACTCCAAAATGTAGTTAAAATCTTAAATGGAAGTGGGCCAGGCATTTAGCTAGATTAAACAATCAGTGTGGGACCGTAAGCTTGACTTAGTATAGAGGCCCAAGTGCTAAACGCTATAGATTCCTCTGTGATCATGCAATCACAAATGAGATGAGCAAACTATAATTATAATTAATTAATTTATTCATTAATAACTTCAGAATACATTATTATATATCTATATATATCTATATCATTAAACTATATCATTAAAGTTGCTGGTGCGTGCTCCAAAGTAAGAGGGCACTGGACCTAACATACCATGCTGATCAGTAGAGTTGGTATAGGGTTTTATTTCGAGTTTGCTTTCTCTTGTATGAATGTTATGCGCATATTGTATTCCTTAGTCATGTTTTACGCCACACACTGGCAAGAAGGGGATGGTAATTTATATTAATATGCCATCACCAAACAGAAAACCACATTAATACGAACTACTAACAGTAACTAATAACTAAGACTGTACTTTAATATTTTTTTTTTCAAAAGATAACACCCTGTACTAAGGAAATAATCCTTGTATTACGGGGGACCAGATTCGGAACAACAATTTATTGATTGCATAAAGTGTTTTAGTGTGCGGAATAAGAATACAATTCACCACTCCCTATCCTGCCCATGAATATCGTAAAAGACGACCGAGGGATATAATATGCATATAATATCTATAAAAGAGAAGGAAAATTCCAAATAAAACCCTATACCAACCTGTATGAGCAGCAAAGTATAGTAAGGTCAATTTCCTTCCTATAGTGGAGGAGGCTCGAGCCCAGAAGTGGGACATATATGGGCTGTGATGATAATGATGACAATGTGTTGTCCTGCGCGGCATTCGAACCTTCGATACTATCACTGGTATCTTAACCACTATGCCATCTGTGCAATCAATATTATTTTAAAAAAAGTATCCTTAAGAGGATATTATTTTCTTTAGTATATAACATAGTTATTTACTTAATATACATGTACATACGAATATATGAAACAATAACGAATTAAGTTTGCATTTAGCAATTTCGGAATGCAGCTACGGCAGCAGCTGCCATGACATGGGCTGACCGATTTGATATGCACCCTTCTGTACGTGTCAGCCTCTGTGTGTATATTTCTATCTATTGAAATGTATAGATCTGTGGAATGTAATGTAAATACAACAGACCGATAATAATTATTTACAATAGACAAACTGCATCAACAACTTTCCTGTTTGGAAAATGTTTACTGACGTACAGTGGTAATGGTTTTTGATGTTTACGCGATTATTACACATTGTAAATAAAACTGCGTTCGAAATGTCAGGCAATCAAGGATGAAATACAAACGCGATAAAATCCGTTAAATAGCTTTAATTTACGATGTTCAATTATATTCAGATTTGTTTGGTTTGTACTATGATTATATTAAATTTGACTGTTGCAATTCACTTATCTACATACTTTGTGACAAATATTGTAATAGGCATAGCTACTACTAGATTTCGTGATAACTATTTACGAAATCTGATATTATATCCTTATACTGTGTGGTGGCGGCTACGAATACTACCAACCCTTGCAATACTCGGAATTTGTCATAAAAGAAGACAAGGAACTTTACATAGACCTAGACCAACTCCATACGACGCCATCTGGTCTATAATAACAATCCCAAGAAAGATTTACACGTCAATCAGGGCGATAAATTTATTGTCAATAACTTTTGCAATGTACACTGTAAAAGAAGACCAAATATTGAGCGGACCCCAAGTAATTGGGATAAGACCAAGATGATGATTATTAATGAAATCTTAAAAGAAAATACAACAATTATTTATCCCCGGATTATAGGATCGATGAGTCATTAATAATTTGACTCCATAAATAGTGTAATGGATTAAGTAGTGACTTCCTATACCGTGTTTGAGTTCGACCCTCATGCGAAGCAGTTTTTTTGTGGGATCCATAAATAAATAACCTGTCGGTATTTGTATCTGAGTATTACTTATGTACGTTAATTATATATTTGTAACGTCTACCGCCACGTAAGAATTCAATGCTTAGTACTTTGGTTTTCTTCAAAAAAACAGTTATAAAGTCGTAGGCTGACAATACAACAGATACGGAATGATACCTTACATTTCCAGGAAGGAGACGTAAGAAGTGGCTGAAGGTGATCCTTGATCAGTAAGGGAAAAAGGGTAATAATGAGGAACCTTAAGTTTAAATAGCAGCTATAATATAAACATTTGTAAAGTAAATATCACTGAAATTATAAATTAACTCCGCTCGTTAAGTAAACTGAATCGCGGTTTTTAAACAAAACCCAAATTAATTTGCTCATAGAACCAAACATTACTGCGAAATTCAACAAAATTATCATAATTAATTGAATTTAGTACCGTTATTATAAAATTAAAAACGAATAATAGTAATACAAGTGAATGTCGCTTAATGAGGCGATCAATTGGAACGACGAAATAGCATATTCAATATATAAAATTCATTTTACGATAAGCGAAATTAACGGGTATGTGGTTAAAAGTTCCCGGTAATACAGGAATTCTGTTCAAACTGTTTCCGTTAATGTTATTACTACTTAATATAACGTTCGCATAATTGTAAATAATTTTAGGCATGAATTTGTCTGTGTGGTGACAGAGTAGAAATACAATTTACGACCTCCTCTCTAGTCCGTGGGTATCGTAAAAGATGACTAAGGGATTACATATGCATATATCATCTATGCAAGAAAAGAAAAATTCAAAACAACACCTTATGCCGACACGTGTGACCAGCGTGGTATAGTAGGTCAATTTGCTTCTCGTGATGGTGGAGGCCCGTGCCCAGCAGTGAGACTTATCCATATAGGTCTGCTGACAAGAAATTTTTAAGTATTTACATTCGTTTTGTTTTAATGTAATTTATTGAGTTACTAGTAGGTATTCCCAAATTCAAGAAAGCCGAGTATATGTATACCTTTATTTTTGAAAATTTTGATTTTTATAAATATTTAAAAAGTAGTGACACAATGACCTAGTAACTTTTTGTGTTGCAAAATTGTATCATAGCAATATTTCGAGATTAAACTATTCTATAGTACATAAATCACGCGCTGCTGATATATTTTAAGGATTTATATTTTTATTCGCTTCACTTCACCTTTAGAATGCAATCGTTTTTTACTGAAAAATTTAAGAGGATTTAAGAGAATACATTGTGATACAGATTTTGAACGATAATTGTAGTATATCCAATTAAACATTGTGCTTTAGATAGGTATTTTTATTTCGTAATATTCACAAAAGACCGAAATATTGTTTTAATATAATGTTAATATTAATGTACTTGGATAATTAAGTTATAATATACTCTGAAATTGTATTCCGTCTAATAACACGGGTAATAGCTAAAATTAAATATAATTCTCTAAACACTGCTGTTCGTACGAAATTTCTGTAAATATATATTTAATAAATATGTATTATGTTAAACTACAAAGCTTCATGTTAATATGTAGGAACATAATGTAGATTTGGTAATACCGGTAGGTAATTTAATTCCAAATAATGTGATAAATTATTCTTTTTTGGCAAATTCCATTCTACTATTGGATATGGCCTACTTCCAAATTCAGTTCATTTTATTGAAGGAAAATTAACATGCATTATTTTACATTGATACAATACTTATCAGATATATGGATTCAAAATTATATTTCTTGTATTTCTTCTCTTGCAGATTTGTATGTTGGACCATGGGCTTTTTTATGAAGGGGAGATAATGTCATATATGTTTTAATAATAGTGACGTTATTGGTGTTATGAGTTTCCTAGTAAAGTACAGCGTTCCAATCTCCTGGGGCTCCTTCTTTAAGTTTTTGAGACTCCCACGAGAAACTGAAGAATAGCAATTTAATGTAAACTTAACCTGTTATCATATGTCATTTACTGTTCTTACTAATTTGTTACCAAATATTTGGAAAGAAAATGTTGGCAAATTGTTCTGTTGGCGGTAAAAGATAAACCTTGTCTTAGATTTATCGATGATAAGTAAAGCATACATGTTTTAATTTATTAGTTTTAATTTCGTATCAGAAGGATTGTGTTTGTTTAATACACGTTGAAGATAATTATAGATTTGATTTTGCTGCTGTAAATTTCATGATGGAAATGTATGACACTTTTGTCCGGCTTGAGATTTAAATATATGATATCTCGCGATTCATAAGCTTATAGGATATATAAGTAATGTGCTTTTTTATTAAATAAATACTCAATAGCACCAATATCCAGTCACCATTTTAAGACTATTGAAACGGAAAAAAAAGAAAATCGTAAATAAGTCGAAAGAAATTTCAAAACCAATTTAGAATTCAAGCATAATTCTTCCATCCATCCATCCATCCATCAGCCTACGGACGTCCACTGCTGGACATAGGCCTCCTCACAAGAATGCCACTCGGAACGGTCCTGCGCCACTTGCATCCAACGGTTCCCTGCGACTTTGAGAATGTCGTCAGTCCAACTAGTGGGGGGGTCGTCCTACGCTGCGCCGTCCGATTCGTGGTCGCCACTCAAGAACCTTTCTTCCCCAACGGTTGTCGGTTCGACGAGCGATGTGGCCTGCCCATTGCCATTTCAACGTGCTAATTCTGCGGGCTATGTCGGTTACACCCGTTCTTCTACGGATTTCCGTGTTCCGGATTTTATCACGTAGAGAAATACCGAACATAGCTCTCTCCATAGCACGCTGAGCGACTTTGAGCTTTTTATGAGTTCGTTTCAGTGCCGTAAGTCATCGCTGGTAACACACACTGGTTATAAACCTTTGTTTTCAGATACTGCGGAATATTGGACGAGAAGATCCTCTTAAGTTTCCCAAACGCTGCCCAGCCGAGTTGGATACGTCGGCTGACCTCTTTCTCGAAATTGGATCTACATAACTGTACTGCTTATCCTAGGTAAACATAATGATCCACAACTTCGAGAATCGCATTCCCAACTAGGACCAGTACAGGAATGACATGGGCATTAGACATTACTTTCGTCTTCTCCATGTTCATTTGTAGACCCACTAGTTGAGATACCCTGCTGAGGTCTTTAAGCATAATGCCAAGGTCCTCCATGGATTCTGCCATGACTACGATGTCGTCAGCAAATCAAAGGTGAGTGATGTATTCGCCGTTGATGTTGATGCCGAGTCCGGTCCAGTCTAAGAGCTTGAAGACATCTTCCAGCGCAGTGGTGAACAGTTTCGGAGAGATGACGTCTCCCTGTCTCACACTTCTCTGCAACTGGATCGGTTTCTTACTTTTATTCTGGATGCGGACTGACATCCTGCAGCAGGGACTGCAGCACCTGAAGGGACTGCAGCACTGCCCAAGTTTCGACAGAATCAAAGGCTTTCTCATAGTCCACAAACGCTAGACACAGAGGCCGATTATACTCCTCGGTATTATAAATAATCTGGCGTAGCATGTGGCTGTGCTCTATGGTACCTATACCATAACCTCTTCGGAAGCCGGCTTTTTCGGGCGGCTGGAAGTCGTCAAGCTTGCACGCGAAACGGTTCGTAATGACTCTTGAGTTTTGATTCTGATTAATTGACTCTTGAGAATTCTTCAATAAATCGTAAATATCTCACTATGGGATGTAGATTAACTTTCAAAAGCGTTATGAAATGGTTTTCTTGCCATTTTTTTCTTCTTTTTTATAGTTTCAGGCCCTTAATATTACGTATGTTTTGGCATAATATCATAGCTCACAACACGTATGTATCACATAGGTTACAAACATCGACCCCAAATGATCACAGTTAATGTAGACAATGTAAAACTAATTCATATTCAATTATATATCTGATAGAGTAACTAACTTTCCATAACAATTATCACGAATGCAATTTAAAAAGTGTAGCACCAAATTACAAAAATAAAACCGTTGTACCAATTGCATTAATTCAACTGCATAAAAATCAGCCAATTATTCAAATACACGAGCGCCACGAACCGAAGACCGTATCGATGAATATTAATTGTTTTCGATCGCAACAAAACAGTAAAATAAACTGAAATAACTGAATAATCGAATAAGATTGTTTACAATGACAACGGCAATCAAGTGGAGGTAAATACAAGTAGTTGTATTAATTTATAGTAACTTAAAATCTGAATATATGGGATGGTATTTTTTACGCGAGGAAAACCTTTATAAGTACTCAGAGACGCAAAGACCAGTCGGGCAGATGGGTTATGCGAAAATCCGGTGTAAGACATCGTCTACCTGCGGTTTTCATTCGCATACCAAATATGTAAAGATACGGGTTACGTTCATTATTTTATCTTTTACGCCCGGCAGAACTAGGTCGCCATTTTTAGCAGCTCATCTCAATTTGATGGATCCGATTTCTGTTCTAGGAGACTGTTTCTGTGCACGTATTCTGCTCGTGCCTTCGTCTCAGATCTGCTTCTGTTAAAGTGGTAGATTACCATGAACTTCACCATCTTCAGACTAGCGCTCATGGGCTTAATACCCTTCAACAACTGATACGTCTCTTGCAGCACAGGTAGTCTCTCGTGCTTTACTTTTATTCTTCTGCCTCTTTTGTATATAAAATCTCCACGCAGGTGGAGGCCGTAGCAGCCCACTAACTCTCGGTTCGGTTTATGGCTTGCATTTTGCTTGAAATTGAAAAGTCGTTCATGCTAACTACGTCTACCGGTAGATGAGGGTGACATAATGTCTTTCCAGAGATCCATACATGATGATATTGATCGCAGTTATCTTAGCGTGCCCTAGGGACGCCTGCAAAAATTTAAATAGACCTCGCGTTAAAGAGCCCTCTTAGTTGAGGTCTAGGAGCCTAGGACTCGGAGAGTACCGAAGCGATGCTTTGAGCCTGTAATCATTGCATCAACGCCCTGAACTCCACCCGAGTTGTAGTTTTTTATAGCGCTAAGCACCGTTGTGAGAAATAGAGTCATCAGCGACGGCATGGTTTTCACCTTACCAGGGAACAGAATGTCCACGATATCTTCAAGAAACTCTGTCTGAGCATTCTGGTTCACTGTGGGAGTCCATGAATGCCATTTGTTAAGCGATTGAAATACGGATCCCGATCCGGATCACGATCTGGCATTTACCTTTCCAAATTGCTAGCCGAAAAGTTCATCTCGCTACGCTGTATCGCTCATATAACTATGTCTCTCTGGCTGCCGTTGCATATAACCACAATGCCTGCCGATATTCGGTGTACTAAAGGTGTGCTGAAATATGGGCACATTGTAGCATTATTAGTTCTTACAATCTGCAGATAACCTGGTGCTTGATATTACTGCAACACAGGTATTTGATAGCGCCTCCTGGATCCTGTTTGCCTCCTTTTCAACATCGACAACGCTCTCACTCTCTTTGTGGCGACGAAGTGAGACTAAAATTCACCATCCCTTTTCTTGCCTGTAGTTGTCGTTTAATAAGTATAGTGTTGTAGTTTTTAAGAAATATTATGAGTATACATCAGCTATTCAAGAGACGGAAATCTAGAAATAGAACCCTTTAGCAACTCGTCTAACCAGCAACACAGATGGAACACGTGAAAATAAACAAGCATGTAAAAATATCGGCCGGTATTTCCAAAATGCTATAGCAATTTATAGTGCCAATATATAGTCATGGTCACTTCATGATCATCATTACAACATGAAATCTCAATTAGAAATATTTCACACTCACTCACTTATAGTAAGTAGAGGAGAAATATTGTATCAAAGTGTAAAAAAAAACATTTTATAAAATAAAGTGTGAATTGATTCATGTGAAAGAATAGTGAGTAAATATATGAGACAGACGGTCGTTATACTTATCGGCAAACTTTGATACGCTTCTAGCGTACAGTTATGTTCTAAAATCATCATAAACTATTTTAAATCGAAGCTGGGTAACATATGTATTTCAGTTACAGAACACACATACATATCTATATATCATGTAATATATGTCTACAGTAGACTTATCACCTAAGCATTATCGTGTTTCCTAACGATAATGGAACTTTCGAGTGTCTGTAACCCAACATTAATTTAACTGGTACTTTCGTCTAATGGCGTCGGTTTCGCTAATTGTACGTTAGAATAATTATATTGGGCGACGCGTATTCATTTTAATGGATTTTGTGTGTTATACACGGTTAAATGTCACTTGTATGGGTGTATACAGGTAATAACATAAGCAAATACGTAATTATATCTATCCTTAATCCAAATCTGTTTGATCTACGTCACAGATAAGTAAAGTCGAATCCGATAATAATTAATAGATTTTGCTGCCTAAATTAAACATTGAAAACTTTCTTTTGGATTCAAATCAATATAATACGAGCTAATCAGTAAAATTTTAGATTTTCTAAAATAAATAAAGTGTAACAGCAGTTACGGATAACTATCGTAACATTCATAGACATGGATATCGTAAAATTCAACTAAAAGATGGATTACAATAATCAGTGCACCATCTAGTGCAATGTGATCAAATTGTCGACGATTGCATTCCAAAATAGGATTCATGTACAGACAGCTTGACCGAATAATTGCGCCCAAAGTGTTGGTTAATTTTGCGCATTGTACTAAGAATTGTAACTCAATACCTATACAACATGTGCCGATTTTCTATTAGTAAAAACACTAATGGTGCTCTATATGACTCTATATATAATTTCATTATCATAGCATTACATAGTAGTTATAATTTATTATTCTATCACCAGTGTTAATATCTGAATCAGGACGATGATGGCAAAAGTGTCATATGTCAATTACGGTATGTCACAACATAACAGAGCGATGATTAACCAATAAAGTTAAACTATAAATTCTATGTTTTTTAATATAAGACTACTTAGGTATATACTATTTCTTTTTTTCCACTTCTTTCGCTCTTTCTTCAGTTCATATATAGACCATTATTCAAGTTTGTATGGGGATATCGTTTTCTTATCTGGATTTTATTTGCCTACTTATATTTTATACGTGTGGTGAAGGAGTAAGAATACAATTCACCACTCCTTATATTACCCGTGGATGTCGTAAAAGACGACTAAGGAATAAAACATGCATATAACATCTGTGCAGGAGAAGGAAAACTCGATATAAAAGCCTATCAATCAGCATGGTATAGTAGGTCAATTTCCCTCCTATTGGAGAGGAGGCTCGAGCGCCATAGTGGGAGGTGTATAAGCTGAGACGACGACCCTATAATACCCTTTAATCTCGTTTCACTAGGCTCCGGAATAGGGAGTATGTATACTGTCGGTCACTATACTGAGAATATTAGAAATATTTTATTTAAATACATACACAATACAAAACAGTTACAAATTTCGAATTGATTGGCAAGTTCTCCTTTTTACCAAATCGTCATCGTATTTGGAATGCCAGAATCAAAGAACAAGAAGACAGTTAAATTTAATTTAAAATAACTTATATAGGTACTTAAAAGATTAAAAATAATTTATTTAGAGAAAAAAATATTAAGAAATTCTTGAAATGACCTCCAACCAAAAAATCTCTTGAAAAATAAAAGCTTTATTAAACATTGTGAGAAGAAATTATACTCTCGGCATTGCTTATTTGAACTTTATACATATTGCTAAATAGTATCTGGTCCTTACAATGTGTTGTCATCAGCAATGCTCTGCAAATATGCAAAATTTTACATTCCAATTTGCATAAATTTTCACTTTATGATACAAAAAAGAATTTATAGAAGTAACAAATAGAATAAATCCTTTAAGCCATTATAACACGTACATACATGCATACATTATAGTAAAGTTCTTACAAGTAGGTAGGTTCCTAACTCTTCGGCTACGAACATTATTAAATTACATCGACGTGTATGGGTTTACTTCTCTCGTATGTTTTATTTAGTGAGCCAAGATGATAGCAGAAAGGGAATCCTTAATATTATGTCGTACCTTCCTTAATTCAATTTAATAATCTTTAGCAGTCTTATAATATATTTACATAAGTTAGTGGTAATCTCTTACCTTGTATATTGATTGTAGTCGTCTCAGCTCATACACACGAAATTGACCTACTATACCCTATACAATGGGTTAAATTTTAGGCCGAAGGTACTTTTCCTGAGCGACAGAAAATTTTATGATAAAAATCTACCATAGCGCAATATAAAATCTGGAAATAATAGGTCTTTACCTATGTAATTGCCGTTCTGAAGTACTGGCCATTTCAAATCAAAATAATTTTTGTTTGGCTAAGAATTCTAATTTCAAATTAATTTTATTTTAAAACATGGAATGCATTTTCCAAAAGTAGTCATTTGTTTATTGATTAGTGTTACGTTTTCATCGCATTTCAATCTTCTTCGTCATCATGGATACGTTAAAAATTCGAGTAATTATGGAATATGAGTATCGTCGTGGCAGCAACGCGGCACAAGCGGTACGCAACATCAACGACGTTTACGGAGCTAACACTACAAACCAACGCACCGCCTGTTATTGGTTTGCTCGCATCCGTTCTGGAAATTTCGACCTGAAAAATGAACCTCGCGGTCGTCCGAAGACTTTGGTCGACAATGACGAATTAAAGGCGATTGTGGAAGCCGATGATACACAATCTACGGCTGAATTAGCAGCAGCTTTCGACGTTAGCGTCAAAACAATATTGGTCCATTTGCGTTAAATTGGCAAGGTAAGAAAGCTTGACAAATGGGTGCCCCACGATCTCAATGATCGCCAGCGCGAAGTACGCGTCGAGACATGCCTTGCATTGTTCAACAGACACACAAATGAAGGAATTTTGAAACGCATTGTTACTTGCGATGAAAAATTGATTCTGTTTGATAACCGCAAGCGCTCAGCAAGTTGGTTGGATCCTGGTTCAGCACCTAAACAATGCCCTAAATGAAAACTTACCCCTAAAAAAGTGATGGTCACTGTTTGGTGGTCTAGCGCCGGTGTGATTCATGACAGCTTCTTACCAAACGGTGTGAGCATTTCTGTAGATGTGTACTGTGAAGAACTGAACACAATGATGGAGAAGCTGGCACATCTCCAACCAGCATTAGTCAATTGCCCGTCTCCGCTGCTCCTGCACGACAATGCACGACCTCAACTGCACAGCAGACGGTCTCCAAGTTGCAAGAACTGGGGTTGGAAGCTCTCCGTCATCCGCCATACTCACCAGACCTTGCGCCTACAGACTACTTCTTTTTCCAGAATTTGGATAACTTTTTGGCGGGCAAGAAATTCAATACCCGAGAGGCAGTACAAAATGCCTTTGAAGAATTTGTTGCCTTCCGTCCAGCTGATTTGTTTAAGAAGGGCATCAATAAACTGCCGCTGGGTTGGCAAAGATGCATTGATTGCATGGGTGATTACTTCGATTAATACAAATAAAAAATACATGAAAAAAAATCGTTTAATTTTTTTCATACATTACGGCAATTTCATAGATAAAGACCTAATAAAAATATCCATGACAATTATTAAAATAACAAATATGCGTTCTCTTTTGCGTTGAAATTGAATGAAAAACATGTAATCACGGAAAAAAGATATTCGTATACATATATATATGTATATATATATATATATATATATATATATATATATATATATATATATATATATATATATATATATATATATATATATATATCGTTATTGGCCCAATAGTAAACATGTTAAAGGGAGAAGAATAATAAGATGTCCATTCCATATTGGCTTCCACGTTCTGCGTATTATACAAGATGGAAGAAGAATCTAAAGTCAATATTTCTTGGCAATGTAATCGTCTCGCAAAAAACAGTTTTCTCGCAAATGTATACGGAATTTCCAATTACAAGTAGAGTTTTTAATCAAATATAATATTCTTTAGTATTTTTTGGTATACCAAGAATAGTGTCTTTGATCGGACGGTGTAAACGTGTACGTAGAATAATACAATAAACTGACACAGCGAGAATTAATAGAGTTATGTTATACTTACTTATCTTGGGAAGACTTTCGTCCTGAAATTGCGATATTGTATGCACGCATAAAATATATTCGACGATTACAATCCTTTAATAGGTATCACTTCCAGTATATTAAATCTTTTGATATAACGATCACGTACAAGCTGTTATATTAAATCACAGTAAAAAGTTTTGCGTACCAAAACGTTTGTATATCGGAATAACAAGCCACGATGGAGCATAGAAAATGGCGTCTTCAGTGCCAATATATTGCTTTCTCGCGTGCTGTCGTTATGCCCAGCTGTTACCTTAACCTACTTGTTTTTGCCAGCAATGTTTTAGCCAACAATATAAAATTTTCTACTTTATCATTTTCTGGGTTGTATACTTGGTTTACTTTATGAAATTAATTACGAAGCATGCAATGCAACGATTTTTTTTATAAACGTGTTTCATTGCATGCAATATTATTTTTCAAACCGATGAGTTAAATAAACTACGAGCAACGATTTCTTTCGTGGTTTGTTTTTTTATTAAACTAATGTTTTAATATTTATTATTTTGGTCTCATACTTTTATCTCTGAAGGGTAATCAACAAGGAAGACTACTGAAGAAAAATTTTCACGGTACTGGTTACATATTAAAAGGATTGGCAAAGTTAGAGGACATATAGCTAGTAAAAGTTTCCATGCCACTTTGTTGTCGCTTCGGACGGCTGAGAGTATGGTGTTTAGATAGTATCCGACTATGGCAGAAAATAAAAATAAAATATTGACAAAGTTATAACATAATCTGCGTTTCACCGGACTAACTATTAAACTGTCCTAATTAAAGAGTTATGGAAATACACCATATACCATTGTATTTAGATAGCAGCCGATCATGGTTAAAAATAAAAAAAAATGTAGACAGAGTTATATTATAATCTATGTTTCACCATACTTTTTTTTTTAATCAATTAATGAATTATGGAAATACCCCTTACACCGTTTGTATAGTGTTTCCATTTCCATTTCAATAAACTATTTCAATAGTGATAGGACCACACTGTTGACAATTGTCTATCTACAGCCGAGGGCCGGTCCGTCCAGATCCAGTGTAGTACCACACTCTCGTAGAAAATTGACGTCCGAGTAGTAGCAATTGGTTAATGCGCTTCGTTGGGTGAGCGAGAGAACTGGAAGCCCAACTTTTTGAGGGTGTTTGCATGTGGTTGGTTTTAGTGATGCCATATATCATTGAACCTCATTGCATGCATTCACACTCCCTTAACTTTCGTCACGGTAGACAGCGGCCTTGCAAAGCTCCATGAGGGGCAGCAATACTTACCATCCGGTGTGCTGTTTGCTCGTTTACCACCGCTTGTAATAAAGAAAAGAAAAAAGAAAAATAATTGTGTCACAAACAGACTTTGTAATTTTATGGCTACTTTATAATTTTTTATTATCTCTATAACGAGGCAATCCAGATAAAATCAAACTTAGGACGTCATAGTCAAGAATGTTATATTATGTACACGTTATGAATAACAAGGCCGAACAATGATTTCATTTACGATCAAAAAATTGCAACAATATTCTTGCTATATTTTTCTGACACCAACATTTGCATATATCATACAATATAATTTGGAATATTGACAAAGAAGCGTATCAAGGAATAAATTATAGGATTGTAAGAATTACATCAAAAGACGACAAGGAAAAGATAAAAATAAAACGCGGCATTTTTATATACCGAATGGTAACACGATATTTAAGAAATCATTATTTCGACACGATTAAATTATATAAAGTAAATGTTAAAGATGTTTACAAGCGCTAACTTGAAGAATCGTTCAATACATCGTGGTTGAAATCATAATAAATTGAGTGTAGGTTAAAGGATAAAGGGAGATTGACAGCGGTCTTTAGCACTGCCCCGGGGCAGGCATCAACTTGTGTTTTGTGGATAAGTCTCAATTTTATCGAGTGAATCCGGCCATAATAATTTTTGAGGCGTTTATGCTGGAAGCTTTCCCTTTTGATTGTAAAAGGCTATTCAGTAACGGTCCGACAATACGCTTTTTATCTTATATTTTGTATTTCAAAGATCGCGAATCCCTTATGTCTCTTTTTATAAGATAATGGTTTACTTTAGTAGATATTTCTTTCGGGCCTTATATATTTTTGGACAAGTAAATTGTATTTATATTTACAATAGTAGAACTAGGCATATTTATTTTTGTAAGAACCTTTTGTTATTTATCGAGTACAAATCATTTAGAAACAGATTTTTGAAACTATTTATGTAATAGCTTATCGTAATACATGATTTGTGTAATGAAAATAATAACTTATTTTTGTTTTATGTTTACACAAAACTGTCATAAAACATTTCAAAGAAAATGTATCCGCCAAATAAATTACACCTTAGCCGAAAGGTGTAAAACTTTTACGATAATGGAAAGCGAAAGAGGTCGAAAGAGAGTTTAAAATTCATATACACGAAACGGAAAACACCTATAAAAACCAATTTCAAAGGGTGCTGGTGTTAAAATAGGGCGTTTAATAGAGCACTTTTGCTCACGTGTGATGACATCACTATCGCGTCCTAAATCTGTCCCATACTACCTTGAGAGAGTATGAGTTGGCCTGAGTGTACTTTCTATTAGAAATATTACTGCTGATTCTATTACACTATGTCGTGTTATTGTTATTATATAAAATATAAGAACATATCTGTCATCATCTTCACAGTTCCTATAGATAGGTCCTTCTGCTAGCCGCTAGCGTCCTTCAGTAAATGCGATAATTTTTTGTATAAAGCACGATTATAATTACTTTCATAACTATATTTTGGGGAATAGGTTAAAATCTTGATTTCAGGTTTATACGTAGTATTTGGTATATACGTGCGATTGCTATCCTTGAACACACAGTTTCGATTTCTTGGTGAAATATATCACCATCTTTTATCAATTACTTGGGGTTGACGTAATATGTACACTTCTTCCATTGTACATATTGCCAAAATTTTTAAAATAGTTTTGTAACTAGCCGCCTACCTGATATTGACCCTCCTTGAGACTATAATTGTTGACCAATCGGTATCAGTTGGAGTTGGCCTAGTTAGTTCTAAAGTCATTCCTTACAAAACAGCAATGTAACAGTTAATATTGTTTGTACACGACATCAGACAGCACTTGGAGAATAAAACTATGAAACTATAAAAGAAAGTTAGTGACAAGCAATTAATAGGACAATGACACAATTACAGACACTCTTCAAACCGTTAATATGTTATGACAGCTATTACGCTACGTTATATGCGACGTTTCGCTAAAGACTAGTGGGTTGTATGAACGATGCGTCGAATCGCTTAAATCGGTATAACGAATCGCTAAAACCTGTTAGGCTATCATACAATTATTATTGACATTTAATTTGTAATTATACGCCTTAAGAAATTAAATCTACTATTTTTTTTTTTTTTTTATTGCAAACGGTGGCAAACGAGCAAACAGTACACCTGATGGTAAGCACCTGATGTTGCTGCCGCTCATGGACCTTTACAAGGCCGCTGCCTACCGCGAAGAAAGTGAAGGGAGTGTGAATGCGTGCATTGAGGCTCGGTGATACCACGGGCACTACCAAAACCCTCCACACGCAAACACCCTCAGAAAGTTTATTTGTATACGTTATGGATTCCAAAACTTATATCGAATTGTGATGAAACATTATTATTATTCAGCACAAAGTTATTTTATACAGTTTCGTGAAGATTCTTATGAAAAAAAAGCCGTTACGAGAACACCCAGTCTGAACAACCAGTATATGATATACAAAATTTTTTGATATTAATCGATGTTATTAATTGATTAGCTGACAACTTCACTAATGATTTAGTAATACTAAGGTTATACATAGGAATTGTAGTTCAATGAAAACGAATATTTTTTAGCTCACTTAATAATCTAAGCATTGACTTTGATTTAGAGGCTTTATTTTTTTTGGGGTGGGCTGCGGTCGGCTCGCTCCTCGCACCACTCCGTCCGGGGCGACAGAGGGACGTAAGCACGCACACCCGCAACCCACCCGAACACCACGTCGCCTTCGTCGTTGGGCCGACCACCGAAGCAGGGTTACTTGTCATCAGTGGTCGACCCGACGGAATACTCCCTACTTGGGGTACCCTCTCATCGACCGACGTCCCTCCCTCAGGAAGGACGTCGGTCTTTCCTCACACGGTCAACCTCTCGGCGGGTGACGGACTAACTCCCCGTTGATTTAGAGGCTTACACAATATAGATAAAGGATAGATCCTACAATCACATTTTCTCTATAATCACTTTTTGATTACAATCTTTTATTAAATCTTTACAGTTTATACATATACACCTTCACACTTTTCAGCTCTTACACAGAACAAGAGGGAAATTAACCTACTATACCACACTGCTCAGATGGAATGGCATACGTTTATAATTCGAATCATCTTCTCTTGCAATATATATCCCTCAGTCGTCGTCTTTTCGACACTCACGGGTAAAATAGGGGGTATTATATTTTTATATCGTCACTACAGGGAAAATACACAACTTCATCATTATCATCATCATTTTAGCTCATATGTGTCCCTGTTGGGCTCAAGACTCCTCCACAATAGGAGGGAAATTGACCTCACTATACCATGCTGGTCAGACAAGTTGGCATAGGGTTTTGTTTCGAGTTTTCCTTCTCTTGCACAGATCTATGTGCATATTATATCCCTTAGTCGTCTTTTACGACATCCACGGGCAAGATAGGGAGTGGTGATTTGTATTCTTACTCCGTCACCACATCACACACAACTTATATAAAGATTTTTTTTCTAGTAATTTCAATATCCTAATGTCTCTTTTGATTCGCACCAAACAAATCCACCAGCCTACCACTGCTGCAAATAAGTCCCGAATATCTCTGAGAGATTGAGATTATCGCCACGCTTAGCATATTAGACGCTTAGTTATTAGAGTTATGAGTTTCTCAGGAAACCAATGTTCTTCACTGGCCTGGTGCTCTCTTAGCTCAGTTTTTACGATTGAAACGGTAAAGCAAAGAAGTGACAGATTGTTTACTTAACTTTAACCTTAACAAAGATAATTGGTACACTCATCATCATCATCATTATCTCAGCTCCTATCTGCCCCACGGTTAGGTATTGGCTCGACCCTTCTCCATAATAGGAGGAATATTGACCTACTAGACCAGGCTGGTCAGTTGGTACACGGTTTTATTTAAGTGTTGCTGCCGCTCATGGACCTTTACAAGGCCGCTGCCTATCGCGAAGAAAGTGAAGGGAGTGTGAATGCATGCAATGAGGTTCGGTGATACTAAAGGCATACTACATGGAATCACCCTCAGAAAGTTGGGATTCCAGTTCTCTCGCTCACCAAACGAAGCGCAGTAAAAAATTGCTCCTACTGGGACGTTGATTTTCTGCGAGAGCGTGGTACTTACCCAGACGGACTGGCCCGCGGCTGTAGATAAACAACTGTCGACAGTGTGGTTTAGTTTAACTAGTTTCCTTCTCTTGCATAGATGTTATATGCATATTATATGCCTTAGTCGTTAATTATGACATCTACGGGTAAGATAGTGGTGAATTGTATTCTTATTCCGTCATCACAAGCATCAAAAAATATTTCACGTATATATAAAAAGAAATCAGCAATATTTTATGAAAGTTGAATTGAAATTATCAAGATCGTAACCAAATTTAGAGACTGAATGCGATATGCTACGTCTATTAATCATAAGTCAGCATATCCACACTGTGCCGTATGTGCAATATATTACCTACTATGGTAAGGAGTAGCAATGTGCACAGTTGGCGTTAATGGCCAGTCTTACCCCAGGGAAATGCGCTCTCGATAATGTGAATAGTAATTTTATGTTGCAACAATAGAACAGTACTTGATTCTTACGCAGAGATAATGTACAATTGAAATATTATGGGAGCTAATGGATTTTTTCGTCCGATTGCATTCTTTTTTTTTTAACAATCAAGATCTATATTTCCTTTGAGAATTCTCTTTTGTTTAAATTTTCAAATTTCAATATTATATTATTTCGTTTTGAAACAGAATTATAAGCTTTATAAATTAGAGTGAATCATTTTAAAATAAAGATAAAACATTTTGTTTGTGTGGCTATAAAATATTCAGTATCAAAATATGAACAAAGAGAATAGCAAAAGATACTTGTATTCATTTATTTAAAATAATTTTTGAATAGTCAAAATTGGGTCAGGGAGCACCAGGCGAATGGTACTGGTATGGTGATTGCAATTTATGCGTATTAACGTGAAGGCCTATGAACAACTTTTTAAATTGGTGGGTTTAAATTGGTGGTGATGGTTAGCCCCATTGCCTAGAGAGACCTTTAACCGAATGGCAGAAGAGGTGGCATTCCTTATCAAAAGACCATCATCTCTATCTATCCTTTCCATGTAACCGCAAGCGCTAGGAAAATGTGGCTTGAGGTTGATCACTATGTGGTCCAATATCTAATACCTCATTGATACTTTAACAGTATTAATTATTCTCTTTTAAAGACACATCTTCATCATTATGTTAATGTTCTCCATCCAACTACGAGTATGAACAGTCAGCACCTCATATTCTCCGGCAGTGAGATCTATGGCGTAAGCGCAATGAACGTGATGTCATGTTAGACAGTTTATAGGTCACGTCTGGAGTAGGGTACTATGATCTTGAGTTAGGGTATATGAACCGTGCGTTCAGACGTTTCTGTCACACCTACTACAGCAATCAATCTTAAGACACCCATATAGGCCTCATGAAGCTCTACCATATCTGTGCTCTAGCTATACATTCTTTTATTTATTGTTTAAATATTCAATTTTGCTCTCTGTTTTCCTCATTGTAAAAGAAGAAAATCCTCTGCCAACCTCTTTCAACTCTTCCTGTTTAGCTTTTCTAATTAAATTTGTTGCGGTTTCCAAGACAATTAAAATCGTTGTCTGGGATTGTCTAAGGGTCAATCCATTGTGTGATTTATGGAGACAATTGTGGATCCTGGTTTACAGGAGTTACTACGGTGGGAATGTGTGGTGAGATTAGTCCCAATAAAAAAAAAATATGGCTGGAAAGATAAATGAAACAAGCATTTTTCTATACAACTGTATGGCTTCCAACAAAAATATTAGTAGTAAAATAGCATTAATAATAGTATTTACTGGACTTTAGACAAAGTCTATGAAAATTTAATCGTAGGCGATTAAGTAATCTGTTCAAAATAATGAGGCGTAACAAACCGTAACAAACAAACTCAAAATCGAATCTACAACATTAGTCAAGTATGTATACTATTCTTAATAGATTGGGGAAATTTACGTTAAATATTGGCAACCTTACGCGTGAGTGAAACTTCTGTCCCGCAACTTTTGAATTTCATTTAATTACCAAAGACGACTAGTTTTTGATGGTGGTTAATCTTGTAAACCTTTCCTTGTGGCAATGGAGTAATAATACAATTCACCACCCCCTCTCTTGCTTAGAGGTGTTGCAAAAGACGACTAAGGGATTAAATATGTATATAAATCTATACAAGAGAAGGAAAACTATACAAAACCTATAGGGTTTTGTATAGAGTCCAACACGTCTGACCAGTGTGATGTAGTCGATCCAATTTCCTCCCAAAGTGGAGGAGGCTCGAGCCCAAGAGTGGAATGTATTATATATGAAATGATGATGATGATGACGAATCTTTTGAATCGTTCCATCCTAAAATACTTCAATAGGTCTTCAATCTAAAATACTTATCAAGTTATTAACTTAGAGTCCTTAAGAGTTATCATAATTTTAAATTTATCTCTAGCACTTAAATAACACATTATCTAAGAAGAGATCATAAGCTGTATTATCCATAAGACGTAATGGTTCTATAAATATTTTTCATATCGTACTATGAAGTATAAGTAAAACTTTCAGACAGAAGGTAGTTTGAGTTTTAACAGTAACGTGTGCTGTCTCGTGTTGCGAGTGTTATCTACCCTCTTTTGGTTGCCGGCGCCCTTTGAAAAAGTAAGTACTGAACTCGATAAATCACTGGGCATTAGACATATCTCTAGTAGTGTTGGGAACTGTCGATACGTAAATTTAGTAACATATAAATATCTTATATATTCATATAATAATTTATATTTACCTAATGTGATCAAATAGAAAAAACTTAATTGTTTTTTATAATTAAATTCATGAATTAATTTTACATTAAAAATTTCAAAATCACTTGCTTGGAAATTATCATTACATTAGAAATATAAGTACAAATTATCGTCATTCCTCCTTTTCCTAAGAGTGTCTTTTTCACTAAGGGAAGTAACAGCCTGGTGCGCTGCAATAGAAAAAAGTCGATATGATACTACCAGGAAGCGGTGTGCAACTCTTAAGAATGTAAACCTATACCAATTAGTCTAGCCAAGATTGTATTGTGAGCTGAGATCAAAAAAGTTAATTCTCTGTGCATCGTAATTATACGATGGAGTGACACAATATTTTGAGATTTTAAATGCTAAATAAATAATTTATTTTAAACTAGTTTTTCGGCTTCATCTACGTAAACACAATAACCCTAAGATATAATTTTATCGCTAAATCATGATAACAAACTCGTAGTGCGATATAAATCGACGCCATCACCGTCTAATAAGTACTAAAATCACACGGTACTAAAAATTCTGCCAAATTAAAATTAAAATAGCATTAATTATTTTTATTATATAATGCGTTCTATGGTTAAATTAGTGCCATTTATTGATAATATCAGAATCATAATTTTGTCAATAAAACTTTAAAGTTTAAGTATTATCCGAAGGGAACCTACTTTACACATTAACGGTTTAGTATGTGTTAATTCAAAAAATAGTCTATCTGTGTGCCGGTATTTAAAGCTGTTCGATGGTTTACACGTGGTTGAGTAATATACATCGAAATATTTTTTTAAATTTTAACATTTATAAAATTAGTAGAATATTGGCGAAGTACTGCCAGGCTATAGACGGCTCTGCCAAAAAACAACCAACCAAAAAAAGAGAGGCTATAGCCGACCTAAAGAAAACTATGTTTATTTTATTTAAAGTAAATTAAACGATTTACCACGTGGAATTAATAAAGCAAAAATTACAAAATGGAATTACAACTTGTAATTATTCTAAGGTACTATGTTTATTAAAAATATATGCCTAGCAAAATATTAACTTAAAATAAAGATAGCAGGGCAGATAAACAGTGGATTATGCTAATTATATTCATATTCTCCTGGTATATGCATCTCTTCATACAAACAGATTTTATTTTATACCGGCTATCGGCACAATCACATCACTATACACACTCAAGGAAGGTTTCATATAAGTCCCCATTACTAGAATCTAATGGAATGATTTGAAAGAACCCTACATACTTTACGTAGCGTTCTTTCGTAAAAATCCTATGTAGACATTCCAATTCAAGAAACCAGGTCGAATAGTAAAGGACGCAATGACATTGACGAAGAAAGATACATTGAATTCTTTGGATGTCTTCTCCTAGATTTTATTTGAGCTTTGAAATGGGTAAATCACCCTTAACAGTTACCTAACAAAATCGTACAATATATATTATCCATAGGTATAATCGACAATATCTTTCAAATATATTTTATTATCTTTTCACAGGGACAGGTCTAAGAATATTGTTGCGAGATTTTCTCAAAAAATTCCTTATTAGAAATAGAATAATAGTTAACAAATATTTTAATATAAAGGCGACCTCCGTAAATAATATATGGAATGAAAGGCCTTAAATACATATATTCCTCTACTCTAAACATCGATTTACAAATCTTGCCTTTTGAGATGTAACGGAATCTGAAGTGGGTATGCCAAGAAGTCCCCGAAAATTTACAATTTGTCCCTACTAAATGTACTGAAATCCTTTCCGACAAATACTAACACAATCCTTTCTTGTCGACCAAAGGCCCTCGTATTAGAGCACTAAAAGGATAGGAGTGTCCAATATTAGAGCTTCTAATTCCGATCAGAATCGATAAAATCCACTTACATTTCCTTATTCCCCAGTTGCCCAACGAAAGTCTTTTTATAAGGCTCTTTGTTGTCGACTAACAACGCAACATAAGATACTATTCTTCGTTTGAAATTATATTTTTCGTAGCCATTTTAATATTTCCTTATTTTGTAAAGGCGTCTATTTGCCTTGACAGTGTGCAAAATAATTGAATAAAAGTTAGAAGGAATGATCATTATATGTCAAGAAAATATTTTTATAATTGTTAAATTAAATTAAAGTTCCGGTTGAACGGTATTCAAGCGAAGGTGTTACTTTTATTCAGAGTTTAGTCATTCTACATTTTCAGCTGTAACTAAAAATAAAATGAATATTAAAACGTCTTGGGATTACTAAAAATTATAATGCTTTTACCTATTAATAAATTATATAACGCTATAGTTATTGAATATTTGAGTAAAATTTATCTATGTAAACATATTTCAGTACCTACCCTATAGAATGAAAGCCTACACACCCGTGAAACATTAAAGTAACACATGTTTAATTACTCAGCGTAGAGGGATGACCTATGGCTTTGAATGTTTGTCTCCATCTGAAGTTGGGAAGAGATCCTTGATTTTAACATTTAAACAGTAGCGATGTTTGAGCAAACAAAATATGCAAAGTAGGTGCGGGCGGACGAGATACGGGCCTCGCTAATTATGTGGGAGCACGGTGTGCTGTGTCCAACTGACGTCCTACATTCAGGATAGCTAATAAAAATGCAAAAACTGGCGCGAATTATCAATTATAATTAACTATATACTTCACAGATTATTTATTAAACTGGTGAAGTATGAGGTAATTATCCTTATCCTTATTACTTTACTAATATTATAAACGCGAAAGTTTGTTAGTAGGTGAAGATGTGAAAATGTGAAAATATGAAGATGTTTGTTGCTCTTTCACGCAAAAACTACTAAATGGATTTTGATGAAACTTTACAATATTATAGCTTATATAACAGAATAACACATAGGCTATAATTTATCCTGATATTCCCACGAGAAGAGGAACTGCGGGTGAAACCGCAGGGCGCTGCTAGTAAATTGATATATCCTTCTGGTGACGGAATAAGAATACAATTCAACACTCCCTATCTTACCCGTGGATGTCGTAAAACACGACTAAGGGATATAATACGCATAAAAAATCTATGTAAGAGAAGGAAATCTTGAACTAAAACCCTATCCCAACCTGTCTGACCAGCATGGCATAAGTAAGATCGATTATCCTCCTATTGTAGAGGAGGCTCGAGCCCAGCAGTAGGACGTATATGAGCTGATATGATGATGATGGTGATAATCCTGCATTGTAAAATATCACAAGCCCAAAGAGCCATATTTACAGGCGTTTTAAAATTTGAAATTACTAAAATCAGTTTAATACCTTTAATCTTTGAGACATTGGGATGAAATTTAAGTGTTAATTTTCATCCTAATATAGGTATAAAAGGTATGACACGAATTTTATTAATTTAGAAACTTTAAAACATTCTTTAGTATAGTTGGCATTTCGGGCTTACAAAACTTTACGTTGGAGTGGTTGACATACAGCATTTATAAAATCAGAAAAAAATATTTTTCGATATCATCTAACTTCATAAATTTGCTGTCTCATTTACAGCAAAGTATTTTGACGTTAGATGGCCTGTTTATTGTAAAAAGTTATAGATAACTTAATTAACAGAACATAATGCTATAACGCAATAATGAACAAATAACCATAAATGTTAAAACGGAATAGGAGTATACATCTGATAGTAAAATTTCGAGCGAACCTTTATACTTCAGATAGATTTTTTTTTACATTGGTTTTTTTATCGCGCTAAATTTATCGTTTCTGTGAGATTGACACTAACAGTACTTTATTTTTTACGTGTGGTATCAATGCAGAATCTCTGACTATAGTCAAGTGATGTGGGCAATCCTCATTATGACGTCGATTATTATGGTGGTAGCTGACTCATAACATTATTCTGTTCCAAAAAAAAAAAAAATCCAATAAAAAAGTCAATGGAACACACAATACATAAAGTATCACATTCACTGCAATAACTCCAATGCAAATATTATATGTAATAATTGTTTTCATATTCATTGTTTTCTCAAGTCATCACAAAGATTCCTTGTGTATTTTCAGGTTGAAATAAATCTGTTTCATCTCTCAAAACTTAAGGTTGGACTATAAATATTGATATACTATTTACTTAAAAAATTTAGTAGATCTTGTACTAACTACTGTATTTTTACATAGTCATTGGAAATTCATTTGCTTCTATTATTTATAAATTTAAGAGTCAACCTATTATCTTATTTAAACAGAGTTTTAAGGGTGAAGCTAGCTTGTTAAATCCTCACAACTTAACACCTAAATATTGTTTTTCTACTGGATGACGATATGATTTATTGTCAGTAAGACGAGCAGGCAAACGAAGTCTTATCTCCCCTAAGTGCGACTTGTATAACACCAAGATGTTTGAGATATTTCAATAAATCACAAAATGCGTATCAAATTTCAAAAGTCCCCTTCTGTTATTTCTTTACGTCTCGGGTCGCATTCAAGGGTTGGAATGTTAATCTTTAAAGCTCATTTTTAATCACGTGTCTCAATTGTATCGATTCTCTTGTGTTCGAATAATCTTATTAGTTCAAACGATTATCGATTATGTACGTATAAAATATCGACGCGTTAAGACTATGTTGTAATTTGTGAACAAGTTTGTTGCGTCCGAGTGTAAGGAGATTGATAAACGATAGCAGAGCGTGGGCGGCGGGCGCCAACATAACAAAGACATGTTAAACATTTGTTTTGCTCTATAGATTATTCTGTAAGATGTCGTGTTGGTAAATATTTTACTATGATGTTAAGGCGCGGGCATAGGTGATTTGCACTTTGACTTGACAAATGATAATCCATTTCTTTAGTGTTTTGTATTGTTTATTAAGTTAATTTACATTTTATGTATCATGCAACAATTTTTAAAGTATTAATTTTAAAGTAATTTTTTTAAAGTAAAGTGTTTTGTATTTACCATTTAATTGAAACGGTTGTGTGTATAGTTATTAATATGCCTTATACTTCGTGAGAATATTTGTAATTTTTTTAGCTTCTATCTTTGCTAAGTACCAAAGTTTGTTTTTGGTGTTTTTTTTTTTTTTTTTTTTATTGCCAACGGTGGCAAACGAGCAAGCAGCACACCTGATGGTAAGTGAAACTGCTGCACATGGACCTTTGCAATACCAGGGGCACAGCCAGGCCGTTGCCTACCGTGAAGGAAATACTCTTCTTAAACCTCGTTTAAAGAAGGACATGTCATAGCGCTCAGGAAACACAGCAGCAGGTAGTTCATTCCAGAGCTTGCACGTACGTGGGAGAAATGATCGCTGGAAACGTACAGTTGAAGACCATAACGTTTCCAGGTGAAATGGATGAACCCTGCTGCGATGTCGAGTGGTACGTTGGTAGAATGGTGACGGTGGTACCAAGTCAAACAGTTCCTCGGAGCACTCCCCGTGAATGAGTCGGTAGAGTACACAGAGTGACCCAAAGTCTCTCCGCTGCTCCAGCGACTCCAATCTGTCCGTAAGATTGGGATCCCCGACAATTCGAACAGCCCGTCTTTGCAGGGAGTTGTTTAAATAAAACTTGTTATTATTAATCAGATATATGAAAGTCTTCTTGCTGCTATACAGTATTATTTGCCAAACAAAAATTAATCAGGCTTTGAACTTTATACCTGGAAATTCATGCTATTTTTCCAAAGATAGTGTAATAATAATTTATTTAGATTCCATTGGAACTCGAGTTGAATTCGATATTTTACAAATATTCCTGACCACATTGTCATCAAATAATATTAGTTTCGTCCTTAAGGTATGAAATAATTCTAAAGTATCATATTCATAAGTATATAATGCATTATTTATTAAAACTGGATGCTGGGTCGGCCTAGCGCGATCGTTGAGTTTAAAAAAGTATGACATTTTAAACCACATTTCTCCCGTTAAGGGCTTTTCGATTACAATCCTGGCTGGGTAATGACTTTTAAAACATCTTGTTGTTTTTTTTTAATAATTAATGCAAAGATATAGAAAGTTGAATTTTAATATTTACATACATATAGTATTTTAAGCCGCCTTCAAAATTAACTTTAATTTAGCATCATGTTACCTGAGTTTTCTTGCCGGATCTTTCTCAGTGTAACCGTGTTCCGATCCGGTGGTAGTATACTAGATTATTAGTTAGTTTTTAAATATAATTACTATTAATTTTAATGTTTAATTATTACTAACCATAAACAATATAATTTTTTCATATAGAATCATTTTCTTCTTACACTGGCAATAAATTTTGTATCAAAATGTGGGTCAATATTTAATAACTAATTTCTGTATCGGGTAGATAATTATAAAATTTTCTGCAGTATCGATGACTTGTTGGACGTGAGACATCTTAGTCCACCCGTGATCATGAACGCTGTAAAGTGTTCGAAACGTCGGGTAATCAAAAATCAAATACAAACGCGATAAAATCCGTAAAGTAGTTTTATTTAAAATGTATAATACTCGCGTAAACATCAGAAATCATTATACATATAGTAGTCACTAAATGAAGCGAAATGATTACGAATCATCTTGTAAAATAAAACTGTTTGCATATCAAATTTTAAGACAATCAATTTCGTAGCCTTTGTATATTTCGTGAAAAATTGAAAGCCTTATCAGGCTTTAAATTATTCAGTGAAATTCCAAAAATGTATTTATTTTAAATTTCTCTTTTGTATTTTAATTTAAAAAATCTTGCATTGCAGGGGATACTACAATCGTATGAATGTAGTATCCCCTGGAATGCAAGATTTTTGCAAGATTTTGTCTGCGAATACTATTCACAGACAAAATCTTGCATAGCTGAAAGCTGAAAAAAAGAGCGCTTGAATAGGTAGTATTATTCACAGACATAATTTATACCCAACCTCAGGACAACAAATTGTATTTCCCTTAAACTCTGTGATAATTAATCTAACCCATGACACCGGCATAGAATGTCGGCATTTACCTTTACGATATATGTGCAGTCGAAATAATCGTAAGGTTATCAGTTAATAGTTCTAAAGCCCATAACTGTTTACTCAAATATCTTCAAGATACATATTTTCCGAGATGGAGGTGGCGGTGGCGCGCATGCGCGGTAAATCCACCGCCCCCGGGCCCGACGGTGTTCCGAACCGTGTGCTGGCCCTGGTCCTCGACCACCTGGGTCCGCGCCTCAGGGGGCTGTTCGACGCGTGTTTGGCGTTCGGGCGGTTCCCTGGGTGCTGGAAGGAAAGGAGGCTGGTACTCCTGCTGAAGCCGGGACTGTCCCCACAGTCGGCCTCGGCCGACAGGCTCATAGTGCTGCTCGACGATGCGGGCAAGCTACTGGAGAGGGTGGTAGCTGCCCGCATCGAGCGGTACCTCATCGGCATAGGGCCCGATCTGTCGAACTCCCAGTTTGGGCTTAGGAGGGGTCGTTCGACGATCGCGGCTCTGTTGCGCCTGAAGGCCGTGGCGACTGAGGCCGTCACTGGCGGGGGAGTGCTGTTGGTGATGTTCCTGGACATTGCCAACGCATTCAATAGTCTGCCATTCAGCTGCATCAGGGAGGCGTTCCGGTATCACGGGGTGCCAGCTTACCTGAGGCGGCTTGTGGCAGACTATTTGGAAAGGCGCAGCGTTCTCTGCACCAACCGAGCAGGGGGCGTTGTGCGAAAGCCCATGACGTGCGGTGTCCCACAGGATTCGGTCCTCAGACCCACCCTGTGGAATATCGGCTACGACTGGGCGTTGAGAGGGAGCCTCCCGCCCGGGCTGGGCGTGATTTGTTACGCCGATGACACACTCGTCACAGCCCGCGGTGACACGCTAGAAGAGGCGGCAAGCCTGGCGAATCTAGGCACCGAAGAGATCGTCAGGTGGATTGAGGCGCTAGGGTTAAAGGTGGCCCTGGACAAGACGGAGGCCCTCTTGTTCCATGGGCCCCGCATGGCCTCTCCCATCGGGGTCTCGATCACCATCCATTCGGTTGACATCAGCATCCGGGCCCATATGAGGTAGTTGGGCCTGGTGCTCGACGGGCATTGATGATTCCGGGAGCATTTCCGCAGTCTCGCTCCACGACTCGTCGCAGCACACGCTCCAGGCCTGTGATGCTTGGGCAGAGCAGTGCCGTGAACTCGTCGCAATCATCGGTGCCGACCTGACGCTGCCGACTATCGCCAGGGCGATGGTCGTCATCGTCAGGAACTGAGACGCGGTCGCAGCCTTCTGTGAGGCAGTAGTCTCGCGGAAGAAGGCGGCGGATTGCCTGCGCGAGGAGCGCAGTCTCGATGAGGCGATCCGCCACCGGCGACTGGGGTGGCGTAGGCGCGAATACCTGCGCCTTATGCCGCCCTAACCGAGGCCGCGGGTGACGTGACCGGAGAATTTGTCCGTCACTCGCCGAGAGACCGACCGCGTGAGGAAAGACCGACGTCCTCCCCGAGGGGCGGACGTCGGTCGATGGGAGGGTATCCCAAATAGGGGGTATTCCGTCGGGCCGACCACTGACGTCAAGTCACCCTGCTCCAGTGGTCGGCCCAACGACGAAGGCGACGTGCATCATGGGTGGGTTGTGAGTGAGCGTGCTTACGTCCCTCTGTCGCTCCGGACGGAGTGGTGCGAGGAGCGCTCCGGACGGAGTGGTGCGAGGAGCGCTCCGACCGCAACCCAACCCAAAAAAAGAAAAAAGGTACCTATTTTGTCATCCTACTAGATATGTATCTTAGATTTATACTTTTTCATACTCACTCGTATTTCAGCTCATAACTTATCCCATCCAGTCCTTGAATCACTTCCACAATAGAAGGAAAATTGACTTACTATACCACGCTAGTTGACTTTTACAGCATCCGCAAGCAAGATAGGGAAGCATGAATTATATTCTTAGATAGGTAGATAGATAGGTAATTCTTTATTTGTACACCAATTACAAGAAAACTTAAATAATAGTTATAACCCAGAATGTACAAAGGGCGGCCTTATCGCTATAAGCGATCTCTTCCAGGCAACCTTAGGATTCTTACTCCATTACCATAAGGAACTTTGTTGATTTATTAACAATACTGTTTTATTTGATTGTTGTAGTTTGAGAATATTTTACGAAACATTTTAAAATAATGCGTACGTAATATTTCAACGATAGTTTGTTATGACACGTGATATGACATGTTATGTGATCATAACGACATCATATTGAACACGCAAGCAAAGAACATATTATCAATGTCAATTGAATATTTATTATATGAGTTTTGTTGACCTATTCCGCAAATATCTTTATATTTTGGTCACTCAGAAAATAACTACAATTACTCCTACTACTTGTTCCATTATTTAAACTATATCATTGCACAGTTTTATCATAATCTGCATATATCCATACATACGTCTTCATTACGATTCGTATTCACAATATTCATCCTTTCTGTCCTATTGCTGGGTTCGAGCCTCCTCTTCGATAGGAGTGAAATTGATCTATTATAACACACACAGAGAAAAAAAATACTCGATATGGAATCCTATACCAACCTGCCTGACCAAGGTAAGGTGCTATAGGATTCCATTTCGAGTTTTTTCTCTTGAATAGATGTTATATGCGTAATTATATAATTTAATCATCTTTTACGACACCTACAGGTAAGAAAGGGCATGGTGAATTGTGTTTTTACTCCGTCACCACACGAAATTATTATACGTGTCCTTTTTTTTGTTTTTTTGGGGTGCGAGGCCGGGGCACCTCCACGTGGTGCACCCTGGAAACGTCCATTTGGACGGCCAAGATTCTGGCGGGAGGGGGGGTCTCCGCGTGCCGACGACCGAAAAGAAGAAGGGGAAGAGGAAGCAGAAGCGTACCGCCCAGGCGCGAGCCCGCATCGAGACCGCAAGGTGGAAGGCGTGGCGGGAGCAGCAGAAGGCGGCCAGTATGGCTACGTGCGACGAGGGTGGCAGCACTGCTGCTGCAGGGCCGTCGCAGAATGGGGGTGGCGTTGCTGCCCAGCAATCGGAGGAGGAGACTGGGTCAACCACAGAGCTGTCGCTAGACGAGAGCGTCAGCGTCGACTGCAGCAGCGGACCCGAGGACGAGGGCGACATTGCCGCAGAGCCGTCGCAGGATGAGGGCGGCAATGCCGCAGGGCCATCCGAAGGTCTGGAGTCGGACACGGCTTCAGAGATGGTCCTAACGGACGTGGGCGGAAGTGCCGCAGAGCTGTCCACCGATGAAGACGGCGCTGAATGGACGCAGGTCGGCCGGAGTAGGGACGAGGGCGGTGGATGCGCCGCAGGTCCGTCCAGTAGGAGTAGGGGGACGATAGGCAGGCCGTCACTTGAGGGTGTAGATAGGCTGCCGTTGACGAGGAAGAAGAGGAAGGCTGCCGGAGGAGACCATCGCAGCCACGGTAGGTACGAAGGAGATGGAGGAGGCCCTCCCCCCGAGCGTCCGGAAGCGCCCCCTCAAGGAATGCAGCTCGAACACCGACTCGGAAAGGAGCACCACCATGGCTCCTCCCAAGGTCCCGATCATGCCCCGTGGGCGCAGAGGTCGTGGATCGGCGAGGCCGGGGACTCCGGGCCTGGCAGGCCACAGTGGCGAGGTGGCGGCCCTACAGGCCGCGAACGCCCGCCTCAGTGAGGAGGTCTCCGGCTTGCGGGAACGCAACCGCAAGCTGGAGACGGAGTTGGAGGCGGTGTAGAGAGAGAACCGCGGGTTGGCTAAAGACATGGCTGACCTGCGGTCTCAATTCGAGCGCCTGGTGCCGGCTGCGTCGCCGGCGCCGGCCCCACCGCCGAAGCGAGCCGCGCCAGTGAGGACGGGCCCGTCGTCTGCGCCGGTGGCGCCGGCTGCGCCCGTCGTGGCTTCCCCGCTGCCTCCCCTCGTCGTGGTCCCTCCGCCGGCTCGTGGCCGCGGGAGACCTCGGCAGGGGGAGGAGCCGCCGCCCGACGAGGTGCATGGCGTGTCGGAGTCGGCGATACGCGTTATCCTAGCCCGAGTAGGGCTAATGATGGATGCGCGTATTGAGGCTGTAGCAGCCAGGCTCCCGCCTGAGCCGCCCCTCCGACTGCCGCTCGCCACGGACAAGACGAGGCGGCCGCAAGCGTCGGCTCCCACCCCACTGCCCTGTCAGGGTGGCCGCGTGGTGGGCTACGCTGCGGCCGCGGCGGGACCCAAGGGGGCCAAGAAGGCCGGCAAGATGCCGGCTCCCGCCAAGGCCGGGCCGCGGCCGGCGCCAGCGATTGCACTGCAGGCGCCGGCCGGCAAACCCGCGACTGCGCCTGCTGCGCTCAGCGCTGCTGCCAGGCTCGAACAGGGCTGGCAGGTGGCTGAGCGTAGCAGGAAGGCACGCGGCCAAAAGCGGAGAGCGGCGGCCAAGAGTGCCGCTGTGGCCGCCGCTCCCCAGACAGGAGCAGGCGGAAAGGGGAAAAGGTCGCGTAGGGGCCTCAAGTCGCCGAAGACGGCTGCGGTGGTAATCACCGTACTACAACCGTACTACGTACACCGAACTATGAGGCCGTCTTAAGACGCGCCCGGCGGGAGCTGGACGTCTTCGACATCGGGGGCGTCGAGGCGAGGACCCGCAAGGCCCGGACAGGGGCTCGAATACTCGAGTTCCCTGGGGCCGAGGGCGCGAAGACGGCCGATAGTTTGGCCACGATGCTGAGAGGGCTGTTCGGGCCGGAGGATGGAGTCCGAATCGCCAGGCCCGTCAAGTGCGCAGATATGCGCCTCACGGGTCTGGACGACTCCGTGACGGTGGAGGACATCTGGGAGGCCATTATGGCGCGTACCGGATGTGCCTCGGACACCGTCCGGATTGGCACCATCCGCCCTGGTCCGGGCGGCGTCGGTGCTGTCTGGGTGCAGTGCCCAGTGGAGTCGGTCAAGCAATTGGCCGACTCAGGTAGGCTCCTCGTGGGCTGGAGTTCGGCGCGGGTAACCGTGCTGGAGCCCCGGCCCGCGAGGTGTTATAAGTGCATGGCGGTCGGGCATACCCGACCGACATGCAGGAACTGCTTTGACTGCAGCGGGCTATGTTTCCCTTGCGGTCAAACTGGACACTAGGCGGCATCGTGCTCTGCGGTGCCCCACTGCCCCGCGTGTGCGGCGGGCAATAAGCCTGCCAAGCACCGCATGGGCTCTGGGGACTGCAGACCCCCGGCATCGGCCCCAAAGGGGCGGGGCGGTCCATCGACCAGGCCAGTCCCCGCTCCGAGCGCGGCCCGATCGCCCGTTAGCGCGGAGGAGGTGACGATGGATACGGACCGTTAATGGACCCCGTATCCATTCGTCTCCTCCAGGCCAATCTCAACCACTCCGCCGTTGCGCAGGACGTGTTCCTGCAAGCCATGGCGGAGTGGTTGATAGGAGTAGCCGTAGTCGCGGAGTCGTACGTGGTGCCCGACCGGATTAACTGGTTGGGTAGCACTGATGGCACCGTGGCAATCGTCGCCTCCACGTCGTGGCCATCGTCGTCTCTGACCCTTAGGGACAGGGGCGTCAGATACGTCGCGGCGGACTGGGGGGAGATTACGCTCTTCGGAGTTTATCTCTCCCCTAACTGGAGTGTGACCGATTTCGAGGCCTTCCTCACCATCATGGAGGCCTCGTTACGGCGACTGGCATCGCGCCAGGTCTTCGTCCTGGGGGACTTTAACGCCAAGTCCGTGGCGTGGGGGTCTCCCCGGACGAACGACCGAGGACGAGCGATCGAGGAGTGGGCGGCGGCACTGGGCCTCTGTTTGCTGAACAGGGGCTCGGTGCATACGTGCGTGTGACAACGGGGCGGGTCGATAGTGGACCTTTCGTTCGCTAGCCCCGAGGTCGCCGCACGCGTGGGGAGCTGGCGCGTCGTGGAGGAGGTGGAGACCTTGTCGGACCACCGGTATATCCGGATGGAGGTCTCCCTTGCAATCCCGACGCCCAGCAGGGGTCACGGGGCGGATGGGCGTCCTGCGTTCCCGCGATGGGCTGTGGGTCGCTTAGACCGGAACCAGCTGGCGGAGACAGCCATCGTATACTCGTGGCTGTCCTCTGCCCACCAGTCGGACGGGGTGGACGCCGAGGCTGGTCGCATCCGCAGTGCGTTGACGCAGATCTGCGATGCGGCCATGCCCCGGGTACGGCGTCTGCCCCCGAGGAGGGGGGTCCACTGGTGGTCTTGGGAGCTGGCGGATCTCCGGGCCGCGTGTATCCGCGCCCGGAGGGCCTACACCCGCAGCCGGCGGCGCCATCGCGATGGGGAGCGGGAGGCCGTGCTTTATGAGGGCTACCGCAATGCGCGGTCGGCCTTCAGGCTGGCCGTCCGCTCCGTCAAGGACGTCAGTCGGCAGGAGATGCTTGACGGTCTCGTCCGTGACCCCTGGGGACGCCCCTATCGCGCTGTGCTGAATAGGCTACGCGCGCGGGGCCCTCCCCTCACCGAGACTCTCCTGTCCGGCCTTCTCACCCGGGTCATCGAGGACCTGTTCCCGCGGCGGGCGGAGCACACGCCCCCGGTCATGGCTCCGCCAGACACTGACCGGGAGGCTGACGACGACAGTGTTCCGCCCATCACGGAACCCGAGATGGGGGTGGCGGTGACGCGCATGCGCGCAAAGTCTACCGCCCCCGGGCCCGACGGTGTTTCTAACCGTGTGCTGGCCCTGGTCCTCGAACACCTGGAACCCCGCCTCAGGGGGCTGTTCGACGCGTGTTTAGCATCCGGACGGTTGGTCCTAGGTGCTGGAAGGAGGGAAGGCTGGTGCTCCTGCCGAAGCCGGGACGGTCTCCGGAGTCGCCTTTGGCCTACAGGCCTATCGTGCTGCTCGATGACACGGGCAAGCTACTGGAGAGGGTGGTAGCTGCCCGCATCGAGCGGCACCTCGTGGGCACGGGGCCCGATCTGTCGGACGCCCAGTTTGGGTTTAGGAGGCGTCGTTCGACGATCGCGGCTCTGTTCCGCCTGAGGGCTGTGGCGACTGAGGCCGTCACCGGCGGGGGAGTGCTGTTGGTGTTGTCCCTAGACATCGCCCCAACGCATTCAATAGTCTGCCATTCAGCTGCATCAGGGAGGCGCTCCTGTATCACGGAGTGCCAGTTTATCTGAGGCGGCTAGTGGCAGACTATTTGGAGGGGCGCAGCGTCCTCTGCACCGACCGAGCAGGGGACGTTGTGCAAATGCCCATGACGGTGTCCCACAGGGGTCGGTCCTTGGACCCAACCTGTGGAACATCGGCTACGACTGGGCGTTGAGGGGGAGCCTCCCGCCCGGGCTGGGCGTGATTTGTTACGCCGACGACACGCTCGTCACAGCCCGCGGTGGGACGCTAGAAGAGGCGGTAAGCCTGGCGACCTCTGGTACCGAGGAGGTCGTCAGGCGGATCGAGGCGCTGGGGTTGAGGGTCACCCTGGACAAGACGGAGGCCCTCTTGTTCCATGGGGGCACTATGAGCTCTCCCATCGGCGTCTCGAACACCGTCCACTCGGTCGACATCAGCATCCGGGCCCCATATGAGGTAATTGGGCCTGGTGCTCGACGGGCGATGGTGGTTCCGGGAGCATTTCCGCAGGCTCGCTCCACGGCTCGTCGGCGCGGCGTTCGCCCTATCGTGGCTTATGCCGAACGTGGGCGGACCGAGCGCTGCGTGCCGACGGCTGTACGCGGGGTCATCCGGTCGATGGCCCTGTACGGCGCACCGGTGTGGGCAGGGTCCATGACCGTCCGACTTAGGGCCCTTCTGTGGCGACCACAGAGGGTCATGGCGGTCAGGGCCATCCGCGGATACCGCACGGTGGCGACGGAAGCAGCGTGCCTGTTGGCCGGGACTCCTCCGTGGGACCTGGAGGCGCAGATGCTCGCCGGACTATATCGGCGGGTGACGGGGGTGCGAGCGGAGGGCGGTGTGGTCTCGTTAAGGGATCTCATCGCCTGGCGCGTCGACGCCTGCCGAGACGTCATCGCCCGTTGGGCAGTCCGGCTGGAGAGGCCTTGGTTCGGGGTGCGAACCGTGGAGGCCTTCCGGCCGGTGCTGATGCAGTAGTTGGAAAGGCGGCACGGGGTGCTCTCCTTCCGACTGGTGCAGGTTTTGACGGGGCATGGGTGCTTCGCCAAATACCTGCACAAGGTCGTTAGGAGGGAGAGTACACCGTCCTGCCACCACTGCGATTGCGACGAGGACACGGCGCGCCATAAGCTCGAGGCCTGCGGGGCTTGGGCAGTGCAGCGCTGTGAACTCGTCGCAATTATCGGTACGGACCTGACGCTGCCGGCTATCGCTAGGGCGATGGTCGACAGCGTCGGGAATTGGGACGCGGTCGCAGCCTTCTGCGAGACGGTGATCTCGCGGAAGGAGGCGGCGGATCGCCTGCGCGAGGAGCGCAGCCTCGATGGGGAGATCCGCCGCCGGCGACTGGGGCGGCGTAGGCGCAACTATCTGCGTCTCATGCCGCCCTAGCCGAGGCCGCGGATGACGTCACCGGGGATTAGTCCGTCACCCGCTCAGAGGCCGACCGCGTGAGGAAAGACCGACGTCCTCCCCGAGGGGGGGACGTCGGTCGATGGGAGGGTACCCCAGTTAGGGGTATTCCGTCGGGCCGACCACTGACGACAAGTTAACGCTGCTCCAGTGGTCGGCCCAACGACGAAGGCGACGTGGTTTTCGGGTGGGTCGCGGGAGTTGCGTGCTCAAGCCCCTCTGTCGCCCCGGATGGAGTTGTGCGGTGGCGCGCCGACGGCGGCCTACCCACAAAAAAAAAAAAAGTGTCCTTTTTTAGTGTTAGAAATCAACTGGTCGAGAAAATTTGTCCTTTAAATGTCCTTTAATGGTTTTGATATTGTCTATTATTTAGATGTCGTTTTTAGAAACGCTGTCTCTTATTACTAATGATTCACTGTAAGTGAAACACACATAAATACTTTCTCTACATTAGACACCTAAATGTCTATAACGATTATTTTATGAAACACTTTAAAATATGTATTAAAATATTGAATTAAATAGAAGACTGTACTTGACATTTTCTCGTTCCCGCCAGATCTCGGACCTCTTTTTGAGAAAAGAATTCGAACTTTAAAAATTAAAAAGTTATATCTCTACGGCCAATTCGCCGTGAAGGCTGCATCGTGTGCATCGTGAATGTAATGAATACCTGTCAGGCGCGCGTGTGGGCGATCCACCGGAGCCGCTCTAAGTCGAAGGCAAACATTTACCCTTCGCTCAACAGTAATTGTTTAAAATTGAGCCTAACTGTGTGGGCCTCGCCTGTTGCCCGAGTCCTGCGATATACTCAAATACAACGTCATTCCCTATTTATACACAATAAGTACCCGCTAGCTGATAACCCGATTTTTGAACAACTGAGATATGCATACGATTAATACATTTTAAGTATCAATGATAAAACAGATAGTATAATGTTTCAAATACTGGCCTTTTGCACTGAGTGCCATAGGTTCGATTCATCATTATCCTCATTTCAGCTCATCTATGTCCCAATGTTGGGCTCGAGCCTCCTCCAAAATTATCTGCTATACCACGCTGGTCACACGTGTTGGTTCAAGGTTATATTTAAATGTTCCTTCTTTTGCATAGATATTATATGCATATTTAATCGCTTAGTCATCTTTTTAAATATTTTTTTTTTATAAACCACAAATAGTTGTGCTTATTTTAATAATCCGATTGTAGTTGTGTTTTCATTGTTAAATTAATATTGGACCTATATGAATTAAGAATACAATGTATCAGCAACCGATACTTTCCTGTGGGCGAGGTAAAAACCGCTGAGACATCACCAAGGGAGGAGGCAGTATCAGTCTCCTAGGTAACTTAAAACACTAACTAGGATCGCCAACTGGCTTGTCAAGCATGGCGATTATGTTACTATCCAGTAGTGGACGTTTACTGGGCTAATGAATGGATGGAATTATATGTTTTAAAGTCCTTGGTGATAGAATTTATTCTTAATAGTGGGTAATCTTAATAGTGTGTAGTCTTAATAAAAGAGTTACTTTAATACGTGTGCTAATGTAATTATTAAATGGCAATGCCATTAATTTATTAAAATTAATTAAATGCTAGTTTAAAATTAAAGTTGTCGCTTCGTTAATTTTAAGCTTGGCATTTTGTATAAATCGGCGGGACCTAATACGATAGTAAATTAGGGTGTTTCGACGCAGTGGCATGGCGGGCATGCTGACGATGCGAACAGTCCTACTTGATTTATACCGTGCCGTTATCAGGATTATACCGTTGTCACTAAGCTCTAACTATAAAACATTAAGCATTGCTTGCTTGACCTTTCAAGTTTAATAAATTGTCTTATGCCACAGAATTTTGTTGGTGAAATTCTCAATGTTGTGTTAAAATTTGATTTTGGCAGTAATTTCCTTTGGGACAAGGAGTAATTTGTGTGGGTTTTTGATTATTTACCAGAGTATTTGGTAACAATTTATATTGCTATTCAATATCAGCTTAACTGATAGATGTTCTAGTGAAATTTCAAGAATCCGTTTGGTGTTTAAGGATATAATAGCATAACATTTTATAGACGCATTACTATATTATTTTTGTTAAAAATATTGTACTAATTTAATACCTGCATATTGAGTAAGCTAATTTAGATTATCTATGAAAAAAAAAATTATTATATTATGTCACCGCTAATTTTTTACAGTAAAGCGTACTAATATATACCAAACTTACATTAATTATTCTTGAAAATTTCGAGATAATCTGTTTAGCGCTTTTTTTTTAATGCTGAATCATTCATACAAATTTTATAAAACTGTATTGACTTAGGTAACATGCCTATATTCTAAAGTAAGTCTATGTTTTTGACTTTGTTATTATCCTTAAATCGAACTATCGATGTCCATTTTGACCACAAAACACGGCAGCTAAGTGTGGCGGTTATAGAATAATGCACCTTTGTGGTAATTTTTACCACTAATGCTAGGATAAACGCATAGCTGATTAGGTATTTCTTTTTTATATTTAGAAATTTTCTTCTATTTTTAATATGTATATGATTATATGCAGCGTCACTATGCACATTCGTATCGTACCTTCATGCGACTGAGTTTTTTTATCGTTATTATTAACACTTGTACTTAAACTATTCTAGAATTCAAACACCTTCAATAATAAATATTACATAGAAAATATGTTTTTTTTTTTTGTGTGTACAGCTGTTGGCCGCAGATGGCCTTGACAGCTTGACGCGGACTATGGGTGAGCGCTGAGGGCTCTCAACCCGGCGAAAAGTAAGCTAAGCGACATCACCCAAGGGCTCCCCCCGTGGGGAACGGACCTCGGCTTGGGGCATCGCTGGAGGCAAAGTGGGCGTGCCCACGTTTTGATGATTTTTGCGCTGCGCGGTTTCGCGCCTCGACGTCGAGGGCGGAACCGCGGATATTTATGTGTTAAGGCCTCGCAGGCCGTGTAGGCTCTACGTTGAGCGAGTGTGATGTTCCTCTTCGTTGAAGACGTGACGAGGACGTCGGATGGAGGAGATTTTGGAGGGTCTATAGGAAGCCGCCCCAACCACTAGAAAATATGATATTCAGATCTCTTATTTATATTATCTTTCATCCTTAAGTCAGTAAACTTAAAATTAATCATTTAAATTTAGAGACATGTAGTAATCATATAGTCTTCAATTAAATATTTTGATTTGGATTGCGTTTTTAGTCGAATAATATTTCAATAATAATTATAAAGATTTCCATGTGGTGACGGAGTAAGAATACACCCTCTTTCTTGCCTAATGTGAATGTCCTAAAACGCGACTCTGGGATTACAATATGCAAAAAAAAATCTATGCAAGAAAATGAAAACCAGAATTAAAACTCTATACCAACCCGTTGGACCAGCGTTATATTGTAGGTAAATTTTCCTCCTAACGTGGAGGAGGTTTGAGCCCAGCTGTAGGACGTATATGAGCTGTGATGGTTATGAATTACTAAGTCTAAAACTTTAATATGACGCGTCTTATATTAAATAATGATAATAATTAAATCTATCATTATTTACAAACTTATTTACTAAACATTATTTACAACTTTTAAACTTATCTGAAAATATAATGCTCTTAAGTTATTGTTCTTACTATAATCACGTTTCTAAATCAGCAGACCTTTCTGAAATCGAAAGATAAATAAAACAAACGTTGGCAGAAATTAAAAATAAACCGGCCTTTTATCGTATAAATGGAAAATAGAACATGATCAGGGGGTTGGAAGAAGCACAATGCATATCCAGTGGACCATTGCGATGACACAAAAGACTATTGTTCTTGCTATGTCGAATGTATCGAATGAAACTTCAATACTTGAACTTTAATATAGAAAAATTATTATTCTAAAGTAAAAATAATATCGCCCGAGATGAAGTTGTTATTATGGTTAATATTTTAAATCTTAAATGATTATAAAGTGAATGTAAAATCAAATATATTTTGTTATGAATTGTCCTTTTATACTAAAGATGATGCATGTGCACTCAAAAATACGTGCATATAATGTTGTGATTTTTCGTGTAGTAACGGAATGATATACTAATACTATTCAATACTCCTCTCTTGGCTATGAGTGTTGTAAAAGACAACTAAGGGATATGCAGATAAAATCGATGCAACAGCAGGAAAACTTGAAATGAAACGCTATGCCAATACGTCTGATCAGCGTAGTATAGTAGGTCAATTTCTCTCTCATAATGGAGGTAACCCGAATAATTTTTTCGTCTTTGAATTACATATTTTAGTAGTTATAGATAAGGCTAAGAATTTAGCAACGGAGCCGTAGTTTTAAAGAAGATAATAACGTTGTTATTATTTTTAGAAGCTTTTATTTAGTTTCATCTGTCCCGTTGTCTGTAATCAAATCTTGCAAGTTAAATTTGATCCACTTCCCGGTTTCCGATCGAGCATGCATGTATACATCGGATGATAATGCAATATTATTGTGACATAGAGCTGATCTAATGATGGACCTAGAAGCTAGGCCGCGGGTGACGTGACCGGGGATTAGTTCGTCACCCGCCGAGAGGCCGACCGCGTGAGGAAAGACCCACGTCCTCCCCGAGGGGGGGATGTCGGTCGATGGGAGGGTACCCCGGGTAGGGGATATTCCGTCGGGCCGACCACTGATGACAAGTAACCCTGCTCCAGTGGTCGGCCCAAAGACGAAGGCGACGTGGTGTTCGGGTGGGTTGCGGGTGTTGCGTGCTTAAGCCTCTCTGTCGCCCCGGACGGAGTGGTGCGGAGGCGCGCCGAACGCAGCCCACCCCAAAAAAAAAAAAAAAATGGACCTAGAAGCTGGCCATAGGAACTCCGTAATTAAATGACGCAACCCCATCGACTTTGGGCTTATTTGATTCATCTTGAGGAGTACTTTGATACTACAAGGTAACTAGGGTCTGATGGTGGACCTGGATTTTTAACTTTTTAGATCATTTTATTAACAAATAATAAAAGCTTGTTTTTAAAAAAGGTTTTTTCTTTAATTTATTATTCATTTAAGTACAGATAGGACAGTACTTCAGCTCAGCCTATACACGTCCTACTGGTGGGCTCGGGCCTAATTCAATGTGGGAGGGAATTTGACCTACTATATTATTCTGGTCGGACGTGATGGCAAAAAGAAAATTAGATTTTACTTCTTTTGCATAGATGTTATATTCATATTTATCCCATAGTCGTTTTTTACGACACCCACGGGTAAGAGAGGGGTTGTGAATTGTACTCTTCTTCTGTTCTGCTGGGTATAATTAGTCTATTATACCATTTCAGCCGGACCCGTCTCACTACTACGTACGAGAGTTCAATTACTCTATAATTATGTGGGACAACTGTGGGACATTTCTGTTGCTTTTGTTAATGGACATAATTCTGTCCCTTTGCATATCTCAATTTACAAACATATTTCTATATTAAAACAGATTAGCAATCCCAACTTCTCGTACAGAGATATAAATTTGTTTCTTAATGACGCATACACAACGGTTATGATACACTCGATTGTTTTCTATTTTTATAAATAAATCTTTATATGTTTAATTTCGAAGTACAGTGAACATAATGAGTAACGATACATTTCCACAAATATTATTAAATAACGCACACAATATGTACTTTGGCCGCAGTAATTTGGCTCAGCAAATAGACGAGCGTGACCCTACGGTCATAATTTGGCCTGGAGATGCCCCTCGGCCTTGCTTGAACTTCGGTAACGTTGTTACACCGTCCCTTGCGTCCCTCGAGGCGTCAAATGTCCCTACATCTATTCACCAAGTCCACGTATAAAACTGCGGCGTAGTTTACAATCCGCAATTTCATTTTATAGATATTGCACTATAAATCATGATGGGTAAGAGTTTCATTTAGCGCTTTCATTTAGAGTTTCCTTTGTGAGATGGTAGTTAATCCCACAGTTAAAGGAACTTGGCCGATTGAAATGAAAAAATTGGAAAGTATTTTTTTTTATAGCTATTGTTCTTTGTGTTCAATTATTTATTACAAAATAAATATTCAACTGAACATCAATAGAATTTTTCAAAGGTTAAAAATATTCTTATTTAATAGTTGAAGTGATGTTTCTCAGAAGAAAATATTTTTCCATCGTGTTAGATTGGAGCGATTTAATATTCCCTAGGGATGTAGCAAGTCGTCTTAATGGGCTTAGAGATGTAGCGTACACTATTCCCCTTGAAACTAACGTGTCCCCATTCCGCCCTATGTTCAGCTATCAAAAAATGAGATTAGCTTCTTTTGTGGAGCTTCCACTCGTTTATCTAGAGACATTTTCATTTAATCTTGTGGCTTAAATGGATTTCTTTAAAGTGCTTCTACTTCGGTTTTAGAGAAATACTTTGTTGCAATAACTATCATGGATAAAAATAATTTAGGATTCATAAAGAATATGCTTGCAATGTAGCTCGCGGTATAAGGAATGGAAAAGTGGTATAATGTTTATTGTAACAGGAAAACTCAAATGCAGTTTTATTTTTACAATTTCATACCTATTTTGCCAATTTTTTTCAGTGGATGATACATACTAAATACATCCTCGTTTCACTACATAGATATACTATAATAATATGTCAATTATCGGGTTCAACTCCAAACTACATATGTACTATACTATGAAAAATTCTTGAATATCGAGGTAATCTGTGATAAACGCCGTGAATATAAGATGCAAATTAAGCGAAATAGTTAATGATATATATTCATTTTATCAACTAAGGAAATTATTACAGTAGCAAAAAAGAATCCTAAAATACAAACAAATATTAATAAAATCTCAAGACTGTAATTACCAATATGAGAATTTCATGTTACCATTTCGCAGGATCAGCACGTGCCCACGACATAAATATTCACATTATTACTTTGCCCTAATGCTGCACGTTTTTTTTCTTTCTCCCGTTGTGCATTTTGATGTGAGGGGATCAGTCCGTAACATATCGATGCAAAACGACAGAGGGTGACGTTATTCGCCTACTGTTTACCCATTATTTGCTATAATGTGGGTGAAATTTAGCTTCGTACACCGTGCAATAATTGTCTCCGCTCTTTTATTGCAAACGCTTTTATTTATGGCAGCAGGGACGAAAGCCCGGATTATTTGGCTAACAAATTATATCGAATCTGTTAAGAATAGAACGGGCCTGTCAATAAATCAATATAGAGTTTTATTGATGAAAGCCGACAAGTTTTCTATTGAATTTTACGCACTGTCCCTAAAAGCGGTGACGATGTAAAAATGGAATTCTATACGACAGACGGACGCATAGAAATTATCATATGATCCCATTATATGAATTTATTTGTCATTATTCTTATGGAATGTAAAATTTATTAATATTTAAGTACACGTTAATATTACTACAGTGTATTCAACACAAAATAAAATGCATAAAACAATATATATTAATGCTGAATGCTTACGATATTCGCATTAAGGGATCTTTTATATGAAAAGCTAAATATATCTATTGAGAATTGAATCCTAAGGGAATTTAATGATATTTTATGTATAGGGAAGGCCAATAATGTATGATACATTATAAAATAAATTGCAGCGATTGACACATCTGGTATCGAAAAGATTAATAGAAGCTTCTTATGCATATTATAAATAATAATAATAAATTTTTACCCTCTGGGCCAGTCGTTATCTCACCATGAGACTAATGCATACCTCGGAGGAACATTATATGGCTCTTTATGTTTTATTGATATAAAAGAAAAAGTGTATCACAAGATTTATAGAAAAGCCAATAAACCGCAGGGCAGCTTGTGGCGTGTTGAATGTGAGTGGCGACACTGCGATCCTGAATGCCCCAGAGAGTCGGCCAGGGCCTCGTAACCAGCTCGCCTTTTCTGGTTGGCTAGAGTGGAAACCGAAGAGTGCCCGCAGGATTCTCAACTCTGGCTTGCCTTAAACGGCTGGCCAGAGAGGGATCGCCAGAGCTATATGCTCGGGGGTGGCAGTGTCATTTTCAAGGGAATAACTACGGGGAAACTACTGCGGGTCTCCGTTTATCGTGGACTTGCGATGGTGAAACCGGCGCCGCACCGCTCGACACCCCAAGCCGCTTGCACCAATGTTGCCCCCCTGTTGCCCATATGGCCTGCGTGTCTGTGGTGACCAAAATTTGGGCTGCATTCAGTGAGTTGGCGAGTCACCGTCTGCTAAAGTTCAAAAAGATAAAGATATTGAAGGCAGACGACAGTTTTAAATCAATAGTTTTCTGTTTCCAGTCCATCTAACCTCCAACCTCATAATCATGTATTAGATACCATCATCACACAATAGTTTTACATCTACCGTTGGCAGTCCACATGTGTTATGTGCAAACGTGGAGTGTCCTCGGTAGACATCCTACCCCATTTTTACATTAAATTTCTCCAAAGGCCTTTGCGTGTTGGATCCATATCTCCATGTAAGCCTACCAAAGGACCGGGTATCTTCCTTTGTAAGATACCCGTGACACTGAGATACATGAAAATAATAATAATAATCTTTATTTCCAAAAATATGGTTATAGTAGGTCTTAGATATATAACATGATCCAGCATATTCTACCATATATGTATGGCGTGGAAATGTTTAATACAGTGTCTTTTTATATAAATGAAAAGGGTTTTTGTTTTTATGCCTCATCTTTATATTTTAGAAATACTACAATTGGTGTGTAATCTCGAAATAAGAATATAATTCTACACCCTCTCTGTCGCTTGTGGGTGTCGTAAAAGATGACTAAGGAAAAAATATGTAAATAACATCGAAGCAAGGAAAGGAAAAGTCAAAATAAAACGCTATGCCACCACGTCTGATCAGCATGATATATAAGGGGTCTTGCCTGTGGGTTACAGAAAAGATGACTAATAGATATCATATGGAAATAACATACACAAGAGTAGGAAAAATCGAAATAAAGGCTAATACAAACCCGTCTGACCAGCGTGGTATAGTAGGTCTATTTCCCTTCTATTCTGCTATCCCAGTAGTGGGTCATACATTCCAGTGAGTTGAGAGAATTATGACGATGATGATGATGATTCTAGAATTAAAACAAACGCTAAAAAGAGAAATAATTTTCTATACAATAAATTAGAAAAATGTGATTAAAATATCTACAAGGAAAACAAAAGTCTATTGTACCACAAATTATTTGGGCGAAGTTATATTTTCTATAGTGAGAAATATAGAGGAATAAATAAAATGAAATTATCTGAAATCACTCAGTAGATTACGAGCATTTCTGGCAAAAATATTGTCTAGGACGGACAGAAAGAAAAACAGTAAAATATAGTAGCGTATGGGAGCCACAAGGAAACCCGTTGTGATTAATGATTCCATCCGATAACAAATATGTCGTATTCGTATACTTATTTGGGTTCACTGAGTCAGTCGCAAATGTTCGTGTCGAAGTGATATTTATAAAATCATGGCGTTGGTGATTAAGTATTGTTGTTGCTTCCTATTTACAGCCTAACGAATGTTTAGACGATTTATGTTAAAAATATACTTGGTTAAATAACGCTTTTTGTTATTATAATTAGGTGAGGCATATTTCAAGCTTTCGTTATAATGAATTAGGTGATTTATTTGTTTTAAAAGTAAAATCAAAGTGGTGCTATATATATGTATATATATATATATATATATATGTGTGTGTATATATATATATATATATTTGTTATTTTATTGATTTTTCTGTGATAGCAAAGTATGCTTTCAAAATACCTACGGTTAATAATTCAGGAGGTAAACATTTACTAAATCATTACAAAAGTTTATCAGAAATACGATTTCGATGTTTATGCATATTTTATTGAATAAAAAAACTTGTTAAAATATTTAACTTTATTTTAAAAATACAATATTGTAACCATTTCTAATGTTTACGCGAGTATTACACTCTTACTAATATTATAAATGCGAAAGTAAGTTTGTTTGTTTGTTTGTTACGCTTTCACGGTTAAACCATCGCACCGATTTCAAAAATTCTTGCACCGATGGCAAACTATAGTACCAAGGAGTAACATAGGCTATATTTTATGCCGGTATTCCCACGGGAATGGGAAATACATGGGTAAGGCGATTGAAACCGAAGCGAAGCGAGGGCGGGTTGCTAGTATCTTATAAATGTAATATATTATATGCTTTTTAATTAAACATATTTGCTACGACTCTGATTATTTAATATCAACATATTTCATTATTATCATCATCTCAGCTCATATACGTCTCGCTAGGCTCGAATCTCCTCCACTATAGGAGGGAAATTGTCTTAATATAAACACGCTGATCAGATGGGTTGGTATAGATATTTTATGTATATGATATCCTTTAGTCGTCTTATTTGACATCAACGGGCCAGATAGGGGAGATAGGTGAATTTGCATATAGCGTATGGTGGACAGCATAAGGCTGAATGATGATGTATACTTAACGTTATGATAGTGTAAAACTGTACTGGGTATAATATATACACATTAAAATTAAATAATAATATTGGTAAATAATCGTTAGTGATTAAAATGTCTCGCCCTATTGTAATAAATATATTTATTTAATGAGTTTTTACAACTATTGTGGGCTACAAACTGTTCGTGTTTGTCGTAAAAGAAGACTAAGTTTATATCTATTTATATCAGGGACGGCTACTACCAAAAGTTCTGCTATATGTACGACGAAGGCAGAGTACACGGACTACACGAGGACCCGAAGTCCTTGGGATTAGAACAGGTTGATGAAGATGAGTTTCTCTCCCTATCTTTCTCTCTCTCCTCCCTTATTTTTATGTTTTCTCTATTTGCGATTCATATCAATATTCCGTGTCGTCGTATCAGTCTATACCTTAATGCAATTACCATACATTTATTTGAGTTCTAGTCGTATTTCCAACAACCCTTGCGAAAGCATATACTTCTATATTTATTAAAAGGCTCATATTTATCACAAACTCAATTTTATACGGCATTTTCCGGGAATCAGTATAAGGCTTCTAAAATACGACATGGTTGTATAAAACTTTACATATTTTAAACCAAAACCAAAAAAACAAATGTCTGGCTTATAAAGCTGTCTCCTAAATCGTTGCGGTGATCCCATTCCGTCGAGCACCGTACTTCATAATACGATGAACGCACCATTACACTTCTAAATTACAAGTCGGACAGACGATATGTCACATTGCTTTATAATGCAAATATCTCGTAAACCCTGTTTGAGACAGAAATATATTTAGAATATATAACTTAAGTGAAATAGTCTCGAGATTGGTTTGGATTATGATATCTTGGGATTTATTATAGTGTACTTTCTATATAATTAAATTAGACTTGTTGTTTTTGATAACAATATCATTAATAGGCAAAGAATTGTTAAATCTTCCTTTCTTATTCCCAGCTCGACCTAGACCCACTGTAGGATACAATTCTCCTCTAAATCCTTACTAATATTATAAATGCAAAAGTAAGTTTGTTGTTTCCTACACTTTCACGCTTAAAACACCGAACCGATTTCAAAAATTCTTTCACCAATGAAAAGCTATAATATTAGGGAGTAAACATCCTTACTAATATTATAAATGCAAAAGTAAGTTTGTTTGTTACGCTTTCACGCTTAAACCACCGAACCGATTTCAAAAATTCTTTCGCCAATGGAAAACTATAATATTGGGGACTAACATAGGCCACATTTTATCTCGGTGTTCCCACGGGAATAGCACCTACGCGGGTAAGACGACTGAAATCGAAACGAAGCGAGGGCGGGTTGGTAGTAGAAGATAAATTAAATCATGTAGCATAATTAGACCGATTTTATAGAGTAATACATGGGCAATTGAATTGTAATAATGTTTCGTTTTCACATTGTCTTATCATAGATGTTATTTGTTATGTAGTTGTCTATTAGAAAAGATTTATTAATTTATATACATTGTAATCTTATTTCGTTATATATAAACATTTTCAAATATTTGTTTTTCAAAAACAACACCATGTACTAAGGGAATAATCCTTGTGTTGCAGGGGACTTTACAAATATATAATTGATACAAATTACATCCAGACTCAGAACAACAATTTGTGGATCCCACAAAGTGTGGTCTTGTGTAGTATTCAAACCTACGACACTGGCACAGTAGATTGGTATCTTAACCACTACGCCATCTGTGTAGTCCAAGTTTATGTATATACTAGTTTTTAGAAATATTCCAGTGATAAACAGCTGGTTCTAATCCATTCTGTCCAATAGGTCACAAAATTGAGAATTGTTCTATCTGTCTGCTCTTTTAGGAAAGAAGGCGTATGTCTATAAAAAGTTAATACAGCTGTTTTCATTTTGTAACATTAATTAAGGCTAAAACAGCTCAAATGTTTTAGCAGAAAACTTGTTAAAATATTTTGCGAAATAAAAACTTTGAATATGTATTTGATGCCGCTGCTTGGTACAGGTAACATGTGTATTATTTCAAGCCTTTTTTTTTTTGGGGTGGTTGGCGGTCGGCGCGCTCCTCGCACCACTGCGTCCGGGGCGACAGAGGGGCGTAAGCACGCAACTCCCGCAACCCACCCACGATGCACGTCGCCTTCGTCGTTGGGCCGACCACCGGAGCAGGGTTACTTGTCATCAGTGGTCGGCCCGACGGAATACCCCCTACGTGGGGTACCCTCCCATCGACCGACGTCCCCCCCTCGGGGAGGACGTCGGTCTTTCCTCACGTGGTCGGCCTCTCGGCGGGTGACGGACTAATCCCGGTCACATCACCCGCGGCCTTGGCTAGGGCGGCATGAGGCGCAGGTAATATTATAATATTAACCCAAAAAAAAAATAATGGAAAGATCAATTTACGAAATACAAGAAACAATTGTTTTTATTCCCAAAAAATCTATCTCATCAAAGCTTACCACCGACTTCATTATTTACAACCAGTTCTATTTTCATATACGTCAAGTATATTTTTATTACCCTTTCACTGTGTTCTTTATAGACTGTGAATGACTTGGAGCATCTGTGGTGGATTTCAATTTCCTCAGCTCACCGGGCTTCCGTTACGTATTGGTGATAAAAAATTAACTACTGCTTTATTTCCCGTTCTAAATGTGAAATACGAGAATTATTTCAATGCTTCTCGTAAAACATATTTTTATTAAAATTTTAATGTATACAGATTAAGATATACACTTATATATATTATATATGCTATCTATGATATAATTAATATGTGTTAAAGAAACAAAGCATTTTATTTTTATTTATTTATTTTTATTTATTTATTTAAGACAACACCCTGCACTAAGGAAATAATCCTTGTATTGCGGGGGACTTTACAAACATATAATTAACGGACACAAATTACATCCAGACTCAGAACAACAATTTGTGGTTCACACAAAGTGTTGTCCCGCGTGGGATTCGAACCCCCGACACTGGCGCTGTAGGTCATTATCTTAACCTTTGCCGCTAATGGTAGCAGACGAGTAAGCAGCATACCTTATGGTAAGTAATACTGCCATTTATGGATCTTTGCAATACCAGAGATATAGCCAAGACGCTGTCCATCGTAAAGAAAGTGCTCTTCTTTCCTCTCCTCGTTTAAAAAAGAACATGCCATAGCGCTCGGGAAACACAGCAGCAAGTAGTTGGTTCCTGATCCTACATGTACGTGAGAGAAATAATCGCTGTGAACGTATGATTGTAAACCATGTCATTTCCAGGTGAAATGGATGTATATTTTTACGGTGTCGAATGCTATGGTGGTAAAAGGGTGACAGTGATATGAAGTCAAACATTTACTCACGGTATTAGGGCCATCAACGAATCGAACAACGCGCCTTTGCAGGGAGTATAGTGAGTGTAGCTGGTATTTTCGCACGCCTACCAAGAGACGTGAGCAGTACTCCACTTTAGGACGAACTTGTACTTTGTACTGCATATGACGTTGTCTACACGTGAAATACCGCCAGGCTTGGTTCGGGACGTCCAACTTTTTGTTTGACAACTTAGTTTTTTCCTCCAAATTATTCCCAAACTTTGCTAGATAGCTCGATGCCGAAGATCTCAATATTGTTAGAAATTTGAAGAGTTACGCTATAAGAAAGAGATACTTCTTTGCAGGGAACGCGCAATATTGTGTCTTTGTGGGATTGAAATAACAACACACTTTAGAGAGCAAGGGTGTTATCGCAAAAGGCCTTTAATTCAATGAGTTCTATAGGCCTGTTTTTTGCATCAGCTGTACATAGACTACTATCTATAATGATGGAACTCTGTTAGTGTTAAAGGAAAATCGGTATAGGCACGTGGGGATGGTATCGATTCAGGGACGCACGTCTTTAGGATCGCTGTAGGGATGCCTTTCGGCCTGCTCGACTTACGGACATCTAAAAGCAGCAGGCCTGGTCTGATTGCCGTGATATAGATTTCAGTGGGAGACATCTTACACCGCAGAATAGTAGTTGGAGTGGGAGCTTCCGCATCCAAAGTCGGATTTCAGGCAAAGAATTAACTCAGAAAATATGTCTTCTCCTTTGAAGTGCAGACAGAATACTGTCAACAGTGTGATCCCTGGTACTGTCAATATTCATCATTTCAGCTCATATACGTCCCACTGCTAGGCTCGAGCCTCTTCTGTTATAAGAGGGTTATTGACACCACGCTGGTTAGACGGTTTGGTGTAGGGTTTTATTTCGAGTTTTTCTTTTCTTGTATAGACGTTATATGCATATTATATCCCTTAATCGTCTTTTACGACATCCACAGGTATGAAAGTGTACAATAATATATTTAGTGTTATATTCAAATACGCTTCAGTTGGTCACACTAAAGTGTATATTTTCCCGGCACCATATTTAATAAAATTTCTATGTTATCGCATTATGCGTATATTATTTTACTCTATTAAATGCATTTACTCGAGTAATATAGATTTTGTCAATTAAATTAATATCAAAGGAACCGTATATATCTTTAGTGTAATAAAAAACAAGAACTATATGCTCCTAATTATAAACTATCTGTGTGCTAAATTACATGCAGATTCCTTCAGAAGTTCTAATCTGATCTAGATATTTTGAACTAACTGCATTGTAAACATTATACTCGTTCCAACCATTTATTTTACTTTTGACACATGCTTTAGGACGTAACTGTTTCATTATACGCAATTATTAACTTTGAAACGAGTGAACAGAGAAATATATAAACTGCCCAATAATATTTATATATCTTAATTATTACCCACTAAATACATTAATATGCCGTAAATAGCTCTATTCATAAAATTTAAGTGATAATTCATTTCCGTTATAAAAAAGTTACGTTCTATCGCATCTAGTGACAGGATCAAAAGTATTCGGTGCAAACTAATGAATCGCAAATAATCGATTACACTTATTTGCAGTTAAGTCAGCTGACAACTGAGTTTTGAATTGTTGTAATAGACAACACGTTAAAATTGTATCAGGGAGATATAAAAATCTTCTCATCATACCTATAACATGAAATAAAACACCCAAAATATTTTAATATTATTTTATTATAACGAATCGTCGGATTCTTCATACGAACTCGAATCGTCGCTTGAATCATCTGCAGTGTTTATTATTAACTCTTGTGTAGGTATGTTGTCAAATTCAATTGCCCGATCCCAATCAGAGAATATTATATTTTTTGTCTTGTTGACGACACTCGCCCAGTTTTCAGGCGTCACACTAGCACATGCGTTTTTTAAAAGTTGAAGCATTTTATTTGCTGTGAAAGGAGGAGTTGTATTGTTTCTTGCGGCGTGTCCTTTGACTTGTGCCCAGATCATTTCAATTGGATTATATTGACAGTGGTACGGAGGAATTCTGATTACAACATGCCCATATTCTGCTGCCATTTCGTCGATGACATATCGTTTTGGCTGCTTTTTACTTTTTAATATTTTAAGTAATTCTACTTTTAGTAGGGATTCGTCCACATCTTCCCCATTATCACGAAGCCAGTTTATAATCTCGTGTTTTTTGTTGGCCTGTGTTGGCATTTTATTAATTTGGCGAGAGTGATAGGGTGCATTATCAATAAATATTGTTGATGGCTCTTCAAGTGATGTAAGCATTTCTCTGAACCACTTTTCATATACGTCCGCATTCATCTCCTCATGATAGTCGCCTGTTTTTTTTTATTTGAACGCTAACAGAGCGTCTGGTACAAATCCCTTTGTAGTTCCCGCATGGCAAATGATGAGGCGTTCACCTTTCCCCATTGGCACTGCAGAAGTAGAAGCAGCAGTATCGTCAGTCCAACCTTTTGGTATGGAATGATTGGCATTGAGCCAAGTTTCATCTGTGAAAACGACATTCGACCAGTCTTCTATTTTCTTCGCTCGTCTTAAAAATTCACAGCGAGACAAGGCTATATCACGACGTTCCATTAAAATTTTTCTTTTGTCGGATTTCTTATACAAGAACCCGATTTGGTGCAGCACCTTTGACAAAGAAGATTTTTGACCACGAAACAAGCCACAATTTCGTAGAGACGCTACTAATTTTTTCAAAGTAGGAATCTCTTTGCTTGTGTAATAATTGTATATGACGACGTATTCGTCGTCGCATCAGTATCAAAACTGTCAATTGCTGTCACTTTACGGGGCTGACGTTTTTTCTTAGGCGTAGATAGCTTGTTCTGTTGAATACCACTACTACCATAGGCTTCTTTAGTGATTTTCGCCACCGTTGGAGCACTAATACCTAATGCTGCTGCAACACGGTCTCTAACTTGGGTTACTGGTATAAGGAATCTGCCATTGCGGCTTTCCTTTTCCAAAAATTCACGAAGCCGCAGCACTAACTCTCTGGATTGTCCTTTAAGCACCATACCTTTCGGCATTTTGCAAGTAAAATCTTACTGGGAGGAACGATACGCTCAACTCAATCAAAGTAAGAACAATGAAATCAATACGGTGGAATATAAATACTAAACACAGCGTATGAAAAATATGAAAGAGCACTCAGCGAACAGAAATGTGACTAGCACGGGAGTCTTGTTGCGAGTGACAGACAACACAACAAAATGGCGTCGCCGGCGCGCCGTTCAGTGTTGCCAATTCGGCTTAAAAAAAAGGGGTACGCTGGATGAGAACATTTGTGATTTACTACCGCAGACGAGGGCGCCATTGTCTCTAAGTAAAGTTTGGAGCAGCGGACCCCGCTTAATGGAAAATTGCTTCATAAAGTAGTTATTTTTTATTTTGCAAAGTACAAAGTAAAATATTTTGGGAGGACTGAATTAGTGGGTATGCAAAAATTAATGTGCCCAAATAACAAATATATTTACAGAAGTGAAGTTTTTAAATAATATGAAATATGTATTTAAGCAAAAATAAAATATTCTGACTAAAATCGATTATTACAAAACATAGTATCCGTAATACATTGGTACAACACTAATTGATCAGAATTCGACCTGCTAAAAGTAAAATAAATGGTTGGAACGAGTATAATCCTTTAAAGTTTAAATACATTAAAATTATAACATTAACGCAGAACTGTCTAATAAAAATAGTACGACTCTACTGAAACTAATTTTAACACTGTAAAAATGGAACACATTCATTAAAATGAAACTTGGAGAAATTAATTGTTGTGTGTTTGTTGACAAAGTCATTCGGTCTCCAAATGTGCGCGGGCGCAGACATCAACAGATACGTATATTCGTCGAAACATGTGGCACCAATTAAAGTTCTTTTACAGAGAGTATAATAAAGATAAGTCTTGAATAATGATCTGTGAAGAAATATTTTACGAATGACTGCCACTTGTACAAGTGATAAACAAAAAAATATTTTAAAATGTAAGTATCCTGCCACCCCAAAAAAAAAATATCTGTAATTATTATTGAAAGAGTCCTAACCCTTTTTTGATTAAAGTATGTTTCATTTCAATTCTAAATCATTTAAGTTTAAATAAATTCTGAATGTCGAAAAGACGTTTGCATTTCTGTGAGATTACATATCTCAATCATAAAAGTTTCAAATATAAACAATATGTAAAATATATTTCTGAAAGAATACCTAAGTTTTCAATAGTATGTGCATTTATAATAGTATATAAAAGAAGTTAGTATCTTCAAATAACCTAACATCTGTCCTTTAGAACATCCAGTTTGAGTTAATCAGGCCAAAACTCAATACCAGGCTCCAAGTAAACGTGTAACTGGTCCAGAAGAATAGACACGACACCTCGGGTCCATTTTATTCACTTTTTTTTCGTGGGTGGGCTATGGTAATCGCGCACGCGGTCCATTCCGTCCGGGGCGACGAAAGGACGGCGCGCGGGCCCATAACCCACCCGTACCCACGTCACCTTAGTCATTGGGTCGACTACCGAGCAGGTTGACTTGTCATCAGTGGTCGGCCCAAATTTTATTCACATTAGTCTTCGATTTAATAGAGTTTGTAAATACTATTCAGTTTGCCTAAAATATGCAATACGTTTAACTGTTACATTTTGTATCCTATACGTTCGAAGACCGATTAAAGTTACTCGCAAAGGGATTCGGTCAATAGTAGTTCTGACTATAAGAAACTCAGTAGGCCCTGAAACGTATTAAATGTAAAATGTCGGCGTTAGATTCGGTTTTAGGCAATCTCTTAAGGGGGATTCGATTTAGATGCTCTAATAGAAGAGTCAAAATCATCATTGAAATTCATTCGAAAATGTTAGGAATCGTGATTAGAATGTGTCAACCCAACAACTGCCAGAAGAATAAAATCGTAGTCGTTAGACACTAATAACTTTTGCATAGGCACTATAACTTCGTGAGAACTATGCTCCGGCAATACTGTCTTGTTGCCGGGCGTCGAATGAGACGAAACCCGTAAGGGTAATCCGCCGGGCCAGCCACGGATGTCAAGGCATCGGTATCAGTGGTCGGCCCAATAGCGATGGGGAGGGAATTGATAGGTCATGAGGCCGCACGCTGCACATCCATCGCCCCGGGCAGATTGGACGGAATGTACCCAGTCCATAGCCTACCAAAACAAAAGGCCCTATACCTTATACACGATACAGGTATACCTTATACAATACCCAATACAATTCAACTTATTTCATTAATAAAGATTAATATCAGTAAACTATACATGTTTATGTATAAAAATTGCATATTAAAGTATTGATATTCATCTCATTATCTCAGCACATACAGATGCCTTCTCTATTGTGGAAAAGAAAATGACTTACTTATACCACGGCTAGATATGTTGGCATAGCATTTTATTTCCAGTTCTCCTTTTTTTGCATCGATATTATTTGCATATTACATCCCTTAGTTGTCTTTTACGACATCCATGGTTAAGAAAGGGGGTGGTGAATTGTATTCTTACTTCGTCACCACATGGATTGTTCAAATGATCTCTATTTGTATTACAATCGGTGGCCAACGAGCAAACAGTTCGCCCGATGGTAAGTGTTGCTGCCGCTCACGGATCTTTCTTAAGCCGCTGCCTACCGTGAAGAAAGTGAAGAGAGTGTGAATGCGTGCAATGAGGTTCGGTGATACTAAAGGCATCACCAAAATCCACCATATGCAAACACCCTAAGAAAGTTGAGCTTCCGGCTCTCTTGCTCATCAAACGAAGCCCAGTAACAAATTGCTACTACTCAGACGTCGATTTTCTACGAGACTGTGGTACTACCCCGGATGGCCCGGCCCGCGGCTATAGACAGATAACTGTCAACAGCGTGGTCCTACCACTAATGACTATCGCTATAACCACTACTTTCTTATAAAATAGTAAGAGTACATATTTTCCTTCACCGATTTTTTTCTCTCCCTTTCTATGATGTCCTTCAATCATGATTGAAATATTAAGTAATATATTATAAATAAAGAGATATAACAACAGGAAAATATTAACCTTTAGCTTTATTTACAAATGATAGAAATAAAATGAATGTGTATTTAAAAAAGATGAGCATCGTTCTTCACCTGTCAAGTGGATATGCATAAATATAAGAGTGAATGATGTTCACCGTGAACCTGTCAGTGTTCTGAGCAAAACAATTAATTACAATTTTAATTGAAACCGTCGAGTGCTCGCTTATGCAAAAGGATTATTGCAGTTGGCCGAATATATTTTCATAGTGTATAGTATCAATGTAGGGTACCCCCTACATTAGTAGTATAAACATTAGGAGTATAAAATAAAACATTTGTGTATTAATGTAGGGACATATACTCCTAGTATGTGAACCGGTTATTTGCGAGTCGGAGTCGCGCTCGAAGGGTTCCGTACTATTATCTATAAAAAGGGCAAAAAAGTCGCGTTTGTTATATGGGAGCCCCCTTAAATATTTTATTTTGTTTTTAGTATTTGTTGTTATAGCGGCAACAGAAATACATAATTTGTTTAAATTTCAACTGTCTAGCTATCGCGGTTCTCGAGATACAGTCTGGTGACAGATAGACGGACAAACAGACAGCGAAGTCTTAGTAATAGGGTTCCGTTTTTACCCTTTGGGTACGGAACCCTGAAAATAAAACATTTGTGCTTTTTCTGTATTAAAGTTTATGCAATAGAAGAATTATCATCAAGGATTTTATCGCGTTCGTCTGTGATTTTTAATTTCTCGAACACTTGTCAGCGTTCATGGTCATGGGAGGATGCGTTTCGGTCTGAGGGTGTTCGAAATTTTGCGAAAGGAAGAAATAACTGCAATGCTTATAATGTGGAGCTTATAATGAGCAATATTTCTTTTTGGAAGTTCTTGCAATGTTCACAGCATTTTATTAGTTTAGGAAACTTATATATTTTTAATTTTAATGTTTATTATGTTGCAAGCTTCTAAAAATATTTTCTGTGTTTTTGCATTTAAATAAATGCACCGTAAAATTCGTACAAAATAGTGTTACATAAAAATAATTGTGACTATTTGGCAGTATTCTTCATATAGCTGAAGATCTTGAATTATAATTTACCAAACGGTTAGATATAAACTTTCGGTCGGCTGGTGATCTTAATCTAGAAGGGCAAATATGAGGTGCTAGCTTTCAGCCTAGATATCACAAAGGCGTTCGATAAAGTCTGGCATAGTGTACTTCTGTCTTAATAGTCTTTTACGACATCTACGGGCAAGAGAGGGGGTGATGAATTGTATTCTTACTCCGTCACCACACCGAAAATGTCATAAAACATATTATAAGTAAACATGAAATATTGAGTTCAAGTACCTTATACTTATATTACTTCAAACTTATCAAAGTCGTAAATACCTCGATTCAAACAGTTATATCTTGACTCAGCTGTGATCGGTTAATCGCTGTATATTCAGTAAACGTGTGAAGATAACTCCACAAGTTAGCTACTTATCGAACTCGAGTATAACTTTGGTGGATTTATCTTACTTTAGCATAAGCATGTAAACGACATTAAAGTGGGGCAACGTGCTTCAAAAGTTGAAAAGCTGAATGCCTGTTGCTCTGTCACTTTAATAAACTTCAAGTTTTTAATGCGAAAATTAGCTTTTATTACAATTTATCATTCTTTTCATTTTCTTATTAATATGATAATTATATAGAGATTATTTGTTTGTATATTTGCTTATTTGTTCAAAAGTGCTAATCTTTGAAACTAGAAGTTGCATTTAAAATAACTTTATTTTATTAGATAAAGAATTCATTTCGTTTTCCTTTTCTTGCAGATTATTGTGTGCTTGTATTGTATGCACATTATATCTCTTAGTCGTCTATTAAAACATCCACGGGCAAGATGAAGACATGGAAATTAATTAGATAATCTATTTATCAAGAAAATTTTAACTATAAGACATAGTTATTATTCCCTTAGCTATTAATCCCTCAAAAACCATCGTAATAACAAGTTCATATTAAATTATCATTTAAATATTATATGCGGTTATTATTTTAAAACATACGTAAAATTGAAAATTTTAAATTACCTCCGACACAAACTAAATCAATAAAAAAAATGTTACGTTCTCTTCAATAGGAACTATCAATTAATTTATCATTTAACGATTATACTGGCACGCGAGAAGCGCTTAATCGAGTTATCATATGCCATTACATCATTTTTGAAAAGAGCTGATACTCTTACACTGCTGACCGATATTAACTAAACTATCTAAGTATTACCAAGGGAACTGGCTTTTAAATATAAGAAATCGCATTGACATCGGACCATTTGTTAAAAAGCTACGATGCTACAGACAAATCTTTAAGGATTTTATCGCAATTATATTGGATTTATGATTACCCGACGTTCCGAACACTTTGCAGCATTCATGGTCACGGGCGGACTAAGATGTCTCGCATCCAACAAGTCATTGTAATTTTATAGTCAAATTATTTTGTAGAATATTATTTCGTAGCGTCTAATACTTAGGGAGTCGATAAAAAGTAACACTTTTCACTTGCTGACATTGTGGTGAAATAACTACGTTTACAAATTTATACAGCCACGAATTTTATGTACTACTCAGATTGTTCAATATAATATACTGGAACTCATGTAGGAAAAGTTCATTTAACTTTTCACTTAAGCTTAAACAACATGGAATGTTTTAAAGGTCAACCATGGAATTTCTAATATATATCAGTTATAGATGTTAGCTACTTTGATTTCTAAGCAAATAATATTCATCTTCGTTGAGACACAAATTCGTTCTAGATAGTTGGACATAGTCTTCTAATTTCAATGACAATTTAAAATTGTTAGGCCTTTTGTTGACTTACAGCAAAATAGTTTTTAAATCAATATGTATCTAAATATGTTGAAATTAAACTTTAAAATATAATTAAAAAACAAAATTGTAACTATTTAGGCATATTGCAAAGTCTAAAAATGGTCTGCTAAAAACTGCATTTATAAACTAATTTAGCAACATTTGTTCGGTTTTACTATCAATTAAGGATCATTGATTGTAAGAAATTATATAAATATCTTTAACAAATACGTGACAAGAAACTAAGACTGAAATGTACCGCAGCCTCTTTTTAATTCCTATATGAGTCTTCAAATCGCCTTAGAGCACCAAGAAAGGGACTAGCAGTGTTGGCAAACGTAAGACATTAACTAATATTGTGGTGGTATCTATGTCCAGTAAATAATTTCGATAAGCTAATGGATTGGACTGAACAAATCTCCATAAGATAATAATAAATTCTCTTCATCATCATCATCGCAGCCAACATACGTCCCACTGTTGAGCTTAGGCCTCCTCCGCAAGGGAGGGATTTTGGTCTACTATACCATCCTGGTCAGACCTGTTGGTATAGGGTTTCCTTTCGAATTTTCATTCTCTTTCACAGATGTTATGTGCATATTATATTCATTAGTCGTCTCTTTACGACATCCACGGGCAAGAGTAGTGAATTGTATTCTTACTCCGTCACCACACGAAAAATAATATTCATTACCACACGGAAATAAATTCTCATAGGGCACTGTTATATTCATAGCCATTGCAAAATTATAAAAATATAACAAATACATCAACAGAACATCAATAGATTTTCTTATTCCAAAGATATTTTAGAATTTCCGACAAAGAACGTAAAACTGCTCATACCAAAAGCAATTTATATTGTACTATTGTGTATATATTGGTCATCTTAAATAGATACTCTATATCTAAATGTGGACGGAAAATCCTTCACAAGGAATATGTTACCCATATAAGTATGAAAAGATTTTGTATCGCACACAATGGGTTGGGATTGATCGCGTCCCTGCGGACAAGCATTTTATCAGGCCGAGGCAGTTGAGAGGCGTCCAATGTCCCGCGCTCACATAAATAGGACTTGAGAGGCTGCGAGGATTAACCTGGATAGGTACTAATAGCCCCCGTCGGCTTTATCAGTAGAAATATTTTCGTTTTTGTTACGTTGTGCTTACTCAATTCATTTCTTATGAAAGAAAATATATTATTTTGCTCGCCAATGCTTTCTGTATATACCCCAAAACCAATGATACTAAAAGCTTACTATTAAAATAAGCAATTGCGAGGGTTTCTTTTTATCGCTTATAGAAATACTTTATAAATGTGTTTCATAAATAAGATGTTCACTTATAGCACTTCATACTTAATATCTATTTGTCTATAGGAGGCTGTTCAATTCGATTGCTTAATTTTAAACATACTAATCTCAAGAATTACTAATTCTAATCAGAATATTTTTTATTATAATATTACCTATATTCCGTGTGATGATAAAGTAAAAATACAATTCACTACTACCTCTCTTGCCCATTGGTGTCGTAAAAAACGACTAAGGGATTTAATATGCATATGGTCATGAAGTCATTTTGCACAGGTTGCTAGTGTGGTACAAAAAGAAACGGAGTACTAGCGCGTTGCAGGAGGAGCCATTTCGGGAACAAGGAGAGAAGTCGGGACGAGCCTCGCACGCTCGGCGCGCGTTCTCCCACGTAGTCCTACATGGCGCGTCCGACCTCGCTCGACGACGGGAACCAAGAGAGAGAAAAACCATCACGACGCATCTATGCTTAAGCAATTTTTCGTGTGGTGACAGAGTAAGAATACAATTCACCACTTACCTGCACCTATCATGCCCGTGGATGTCATAAAAGTCGACTACGAGATCTAATACGTATATAACATCTATGCAAGAGAAGGAAGACTCGATATAAAACCCTACACCAACTTGTCTGACCATCATGGTATAATAAGGTCAATTTTCCTTCTATTGTGGGGGAGGCTCGAGGCCAACAGTGGGACATATATCAGCTGTTAAATTTGATGATGATGACAATGTGTTATCCTGCGTGAAAATCGAGCTGAAATGATGAATATACGATGAACATAGATCATACGCAAGAGACTCGAAACAAAACCTTATACCGATATGTCTCACCAGCGTCGTATAGTAGATCAATTTGCCTCCCATAGGAGGAAGCCCGAGCCCAACAGGGAGGTGTAAGGGCTGAAATGATGATGATAGTACTGAAGAATCCTAATAAAATACGTACATATTTAAATTATTAGTCAATCAAATAATAATTAGTCAATCAAACGGTTTTACGATATAATGGCAAATCAAATTTCATAGACGGGAAAATAATCTTGAGGATAACGTTGCACCTAGCGTGCACTTGCTGATCACAAGAAGCCATTTCTTAACGAATATCCGCATCAATGGCGTCAGTGCTTGTCTCGACAAACGTTGAAGTATCGCACTCTCGAGGCAGACTCATTAGAAGTCTTATTTTTATTACATCTGCTATTTTTCATTATAAAATTTATATTCTAGGCAAGATTCATCTAAGAGAGACCAAATTATTTTGCATATTGCCTTATTGATTCATTTAAAACATTTGATTTTAAAATGTCATTAATTTTTTATATAATTTGTGAAATAACATAACTATAGTCCATAAAATATAGCATGATCTCTGTTGTCCCTAGTGCTTTCACGCTTACAATAAAGTCCGTAGTTTTTTATCGATAAAACTCTTTATTTTTATAATTGTGATTTTCTATTCTAATTAAAATACAATCAATGAAAATCTTATTGAATTATTTCAAACAAAAAGTGTTTTTTGACTGTTTTAATTTTTCAAAAGGAGTACAATCAAGGTCTAAGTCACTATTATCGTCATCACTGGAGCGTTCCTGATAGAATATTTATCATTTTTTGCCAAATGGGGACAGTCGTTAGATCAATCAATCAATTACAACTGTTTTATAAATAAATATGTCTAGTTTATTGATAATAATGCGCACATAATATTATCATCTACTCTGAGACGAAAAGTAGTTTTTTAATGTTTGATTAATTCAATTTATGTATTTTATAATGTAACTGTCTGTTTTAATTGTAAAAAATATGTTGAAAGTTTTATATAGGTACTGTATTGGGTTTATTTCTTTTACGAATAATTTAATACAGATCGATTATCGATTTACGTATATCGACTGTTCCATCTCTATTTTGTTTTCAGTCCAGTACGACCTTGTACGTGTGTAAGCGTCATTTATATATAAAATGATTACTAGGTATTTCAGTACTTATGAGGTACATTTTAGGCATGAATATTAATATTTTTATATTTATAATATATTGCAATTTAGTGGCAATAAAACTGGCACGAGAAGAATGAAAATATATTTGAGACAAAATGAAATTGTAAACATGTCGCTCGTTCAAACTTACTTCGTTGATTTCGTTGACATCTGTCACAGAGATCAAGCTATATTTTATTGACTATATACACGAAATTTAAACTTAAATTGTTTATAGTTTAAATATCAAAAAGGTGTACCTAAAAAGAGGCTATACAAAACGGTCTGAGTTCTATGTAAAAAAGCGACCTTTGCGAAGAACAAAAAATAAAGGACTCGTTCCTAGGTATTTGCTTCTAACCGTCTGTATTTGTCGTTTATCCAAAATAGATTTAACTAATCCTTATTTCTTTAAGTCTTTTTTATAGCCTCACCTTTAGCTTTAGCTTCACAGTCGTGAGTATAAGTTTAATATAATTCTCTTTATATACTACATAAAACTGACCAGTTGTACATACATTAAGAATATATATTATTTACAAACCATGTAAACTCGATTATTGAGACTGTGTGTATATTATATGTGGTAGGATCATATTGTCTACGGCCACGGGAAGATTGATCTGGGTTACTATCATACTCTCGCAGAAAATCGACGTCTGAGTAGTAGAAAATTGTTACTGTACTTCATTCGATAAGCGAAAGAGCCGGGGGTCCTAATTTCTGGGGGTGTTTGCATGTGGTGAGTTTTGATGATGCATTTAGTATCACCAAACCTTAATGCACGTATTCACACTACCTTCACTTTCTTCACGGTAGACCAAAGTGGTGGTATCACTAGTAGTTAGTAGTAGCAAGTGTCGCTTACTACCAGGTGTTTGCTCGTTTAAACCAACAGCAAAAGAAAAAAACTCTTCATCCATCAGTATCTTTATCAATTATAATATTTATGACCTACCAAACTTGGTGGTTGCATATGCCACTGTCCCATGCTTAGGGCGGTCTATCTCGAAACGGTGCACGTCAATATGCACATCGACAGATAGATCGAATACGGATAATTACAATATATTCGATGATGTTTATTTTTACATTTCGGTCGGGTCATTGCGGTTCAACTCCTTTTTATTTTAAGTGGGCTATAATCAGCACACACGGCGTCCACGGCACTGTTCTGCCCACGCGGCACAAACCTCGTTCGTATGCTGCGTCGTATCCGTGTTGCAATAGCAGTGGTAGCAGGATGATCTGTTCTCCCTCCTCACGATCGTATGCAGGTATTTGGCGAAGCAACCGTGCCCCGTCAATACATGCACAAGTCAGAAGGAGGTTCAACTCCTATAGGGATAATTCATGAAACAAAAATCTCTATCAACTAATATTTTTAAAGTGAAACCCATTTTTACATCACTTTAAAACTTTTTATTGTTTTATCATGTCCTTTTGTTGTCCATCTGCGGATAGATGACCACTGTTGGACATACGCCTCCCCACGAGAATGCCACTAAGAATGATCATGTGTTACTTGCATCTATCGGTTCCCTGCGCCTTTCAAGATGTTGTCAGTCCACCTAGTAGGTGGTCTTCCTACGCTGGGTTATTCCATTCGTGGTAGCCACTCGAGAACTTTTGTTCCTCAGCGGTTGTCGGTTCGATGATGTGGCCATTTCAAAGTACTAATTCTGCGAGCTATGTCGGTTACATCCATTCTACGGATTTCGCCGAATTTTATCACGTAGTGAAATACCGATTATAACCGTATCCATAGCACGTTGAACAAATTAGAACCTAATTGGATATGCTTAATGAATATAAATTTTTTAAACAATTATATTGTTTATCTTTGAAGTACTTATCAACGGTTAACCCATCCATAAGAAGACGTAAACAAGAAAAGAAGCACTAAAACGTTTCCGTAATTCAGCAACATTGTTCAATAAGACGCTGACATCACACAATGGATGTACCATCAATTTTGTTCAGTAAATCGTTCAATCTTGTATAAAATTCATGGGGTGTAGCACTGAGGAGAATGATAAATAAGTCGGAGGCTCGCCCGAATATTCTCATTTAATACGTGACTTGTTTTGTGAAAACATCCCTCAGATATGAGTATCGCGATGGATTGTAATACTGGAATGTTATCTATCACACGCCTTTATCAGTTACAATCAAAATTCAATGTCACTCTAATTTTTTAATTTTTCTAACGGGTTAAAACGTCGTTGAACTATTTTATTATGAAAGAATATAAAACGATGTAAATTATTTATTTCTTGTTCCTTTACCCCTTAGAGCTTTTAACAGCTCACTCCTACGTAGCGATCTTCTATATAATAACAAGATAAATGAAACACTTTTCTTTTTGTTTTGATAGGACATCGTTCAGTAAAATCTCAACCAAACCGTCCGGAGTAGCTGCGAGGTAGTGGGTAGCCCTGTAACCTGTTGAGAAATAATAACCTCTACAACACTATATCGCCATTTGTGCTGGCCAGCGATACAGCATCCTTGTCGTCCAGAGCAAAGTAATATACTGGCCTTTTCAGATGTGACTGAAAAAAATGTAATTCAAATCAATGTGACGATATTTGCTTACGAAACTTAAATGTCTTAACCGAAACCTCCATAGCCACGCTAGTAAGACGGATTGGTATACAGTTCTACTAGCAGACTCGGCCACGCGTTGCTGTGGCTAAGGTTTTTGTTATATTACATTTTAGTAAACTATTTATGCTATTGAATTGTAGCTTATGATACGTTTGTAGGTTTGACATAGCAGCGCCATCTATTAATTACTTACATAATCCAGTCAACAGACATCGCCATCTGTTAAAATAGTTTGGAGTTAACAGATAATTGTGAATGTCAAATAATAGACAAATAATTTGCAATAAAATAATATTGCGACTATAAATTAAGATGTAAGCTATCTTATGTTTCAAGTTTGATCAAACTGCACATGGGGTGCAAATTTGATTAAAATCGGTTAATTAGTGTAGGAGTCCATCGCGAACAAACAACGTGACACGTAATTTATATATATTAAGATATCGAGATTCCCTTCTATTGCATAGATATCATCTGCATTTTATATCTCTTAGTTGTCTTTTATGATACCCACGGGCAAGAGAAGAGGTGACGAAATGTATTCTTACTCCGTCACCACATAAAATAAACAGCTTATATACCAAGTGAAGTAACTTATCTTTTTGCAGAATTAATTAAAATTAAAGCCCTTATTAACTTATTACACTAATTGGCCAGGCCATAATCTAGTTTCCAAAATAAATTAATTTATTTTATTCAAGACACTAATATTAATTCGTAAGAAACATCTTAACGTATGATGGTAATTACAATTTCTTAGTGTAGCAATATGATCACTGGATTTGTTGGCATACTGCCTCCACGATACCGGACGTGCTGGCTAACATCCGTTTCCGAAAAATAGCAGACAGTGCAAACTATTCGTTTTTATTATTCTTGTCTTACAAAATGGTTTGGATGAAATAGTGATTAGCAGAAATAATGATTATATTTTCTACTATATAACCGTTAACTTGTCAATGTGGTGATGAATGAGGATATCTTTTATTAGTAGTAATAAGGTGCTTAGTATTAAAAAGAAGATAATAACTAAGAATTTTAATCAACTGCTGGTAGTTCTTTGCTGCTTTAAGTATTCAAGACTTAAAATATAATATACATTCAAATAGGCGTATTTGATTTCAATATATTTTATACTCAAGAGCTTCGAACTTATAACGTGCACTTCTGACTGTATTTTCAACGCAGGAATATATTGTGGAATAACTTGTATATTTGATAGATAATAACTTCTGATGTTTGCAACAGTATTACCTATACATTTTAAACAAAAAAATTTTTTAGACTATTTCACGTTTGTGTTTGCTTTTCAATTTCCAGAAGTTTCGAACCTTTTTAACGTCCTCCCATAGCCATGAACGCTGATATCTCTAAAAATAATTTTATATCAAATATTTAATTGATGTTTTTATTGATATATGAAACAAGATGACTGCACTGGCGACTTCAGTGCAGCCACGCGTCACTCTTTCGTCGGACAATCCAGGACGATAAGCGTATCGTGAGACCAGACCATAGCTTGAAAGAAAAGGAGCCCCGGAAGACTATATTTTGTATTCACGATGTACTCTCCTACAGATGAATAAATAAACTATAGTTATCATCTTTATATATAAGTTTCTTATGTACGTGTGTATGTCACTGAACTCCTCCTAAACGGCTGGACCGATGTTGATGAAATTTTTTGTGTGTCTTCAAGGAACTTCGAGAATGATTTAGATTCACAATTGGACCCGGTAAGTGGCGTTATTTTATTTGAACAGAACAACGTCTGTTTGGTAAGCTAGTATTTTATAAAAGGTATCAAAATAAATCTAATACACCTTTGAAATAAAAAACAAATAGGTTTTATATTGCGACTCAATTATGCCTTGATTGAAAATTCGTATAAATATTATAAAGGATAGATAGCACAATAGAAAATTAACCCGTCAAAATCAAATTAAGAAATATATTTGAAAGCAATTTAGTTTCAAAATAGATTCAATTTTATACTGTTAATGCAAACAAGGCATTAAATTGAAACACAACACCATCACACCCACCTTGGTCGACCCTTAGACAGTGTGGGAACACACACATGTCGATGGTGTAATAGGATTCTATTATATGATTATTTCTTCTTTATATAATGAGAATAAAGTTCTACACGTTAAAACCTTAATCAGTGTATGAATTTTATCTACTGCAACCGATTTTTTTTTCTCCGTGTCGTGACGCAATTCACCACTCCCTAACTTACTCGTGGGTGTCATAAAATCCGACCAAGAGATTAAGTCTGCATATTACATCTATGCAAGAGCAGGAAAACTTGAAATAAAACCATATACCAACCCATCTGACTAGTGGTAGTATAGTAGGTCAATTTGCCCTCCTATTATAGAGGAAACTCGAGCCCAGCAGTAGGACGTACATCATCTATGATAATGATATATTTTTTAATTATTATTAAATCCAATTTTTAATCAAAAGGCTTTTAAACAAGTTAAATCAAATGTACATTTGTTTCTTTTCTTTATTTTTAAATTCTAATTCACGGGTTTCCTTTGTTTAGTCACGCAATATTTATACAACTTGCTAACCCTCCAGAGTAATTTAATGTTAATAACACTTTATAAATTGTGAAACTGTATTGATAAAATAATATATAATCTTTTTTAATACTAATATAGTTTGACAGATAATATTAAGTTTAATAACAAAAACGTATTAAGTTTAATCTTTATCAAATTTGATGAGACTTTATGTAAATTAAAATCTAGTGTCTATATCAATAAGATTTAAAAATATAAACATAATTATTAATCGTGTCCCTAGGTCAAAGATACATGTCATCGCTCAGTACTTTCCCTTGAGAGTCCTTAAAAACCGGTGAACACCGGGTGATCACCGGGAGAACGAGAAGCAAAAAATTAAAACAAAAACTGTGGTCAATCTATTGCAAAGCGTGGCAATTATGGTGATAGTAGTAGTGCTCTCGGGGAGGCTTTTGTCCAACATTAAGCGGCTAAAGGCTCATAGAAGGTGGAGACAATTACAAAAATAGCGTTGTCTTTTAAGGGGGCTTGTCGTTTTAATATAAGTAAGTCGATTCCCAAGTATTTTTTTACTGTATTTAGGATAGCTATAGTATGTGCTCTGCATTTGTGTATTTTAAATTTGTCTATAATATAATGAACTAGTTATTTTAACAAATAAAATAAAAAACTTAAAAAGTAATGTAATTTTTATACTTGCCTATGATTTTGGGTATGCCTAATACGCGGTCTAGAGCTACGAAGTTTGGGCTGTCAAAATACCTGTTCCCTGACATTAAGAATATTTTTTTGCTACTATGAAAAAATCCTAAGACATATCGATGTTATTATTAATATTTCTTTTAGTACGTACATTGGCAAATATTTACTATTTACGAAATAAAAACGTCAATAGTCAGCCGAGAGTGTGCAGCTGATCAGCTTAGTTTATTGACCTCAAATTCGACGTAGTTTTTTGCTAATAGGAATTAAATCATAAATGTCGGTTGGTTAAACACAGCATTTTTCTTGTGCTCTGATCATCATTCAATGTCAACCTTTAATGAGGCAGGACTCGGTTCTGTAGAGACGATGTACATAAATCAGTTGAAATTATTCACTCACGCCCCTCTACTTATATATTTGGATGACGACGTGTCCTGATGGGTATAAGGTTAGGTTGAAGATTTAATATTGTATATTAATATAGGCATAAAATAAAATATAAATTATATTTATATCTTCACTTCCATGACGATATCATCTTAGTTACAAACTCTTTGATTGGACTCAAAAAATTGTAAAGATGGATTCAATTTTTTTTTTATAAAGCCGTTTACTAGAAGCGGAGACCAAACGAGGTTAAATGTAAACTCAAATCTATCTACGATAATATTATCCTCCAAACTTTTTTTCTTATCTATCCAGAAAGTAGGAATTTTAATAATTATAAGCAAATTTAAAACCTGATAAAGTCTAGTCCAGTCCACGGTGGGGGGCGGGGCCGGAGCACCTCCACGTGGTGCTCCCTGGAAACGTCCATTTGGACGTCACGCGTCCATTTGGACAGCCAAGATTCCGGCAGGAGGGGGTCTCCGCGTGCGGCTCTGGTAGCAGAAGCGCACGGCGGATCTGACCCGGGGCCAATGGGGCGGATGTGCCTCAGGGCACTCCGTCGCCAGGGACGGTTGCGTCACGGCCCGGGGGCGTGACGGGTTGGTCGCTCGCGAGCGGCCAGACCCGGAAGACCCAAACCATAACCCTGAGTGTGACTGCGGCTGAAGCTCAGGGCCAGGGGTCTTCGGACCGCGGGGAAGAAAACCCCTATAAAAAATTACCCCTAATCCTAAGTTTGGCCACTCGGCGAGGGGATGAATGGTTGGTGGGTTATAAAGCGCGCGAGCGTCCAGCCGTTAGAGTGGTAGTCAAGGCGAGACTTAAAAACGACCAAACCATGACAGGAGTTGAAACACGCGTAACTACTGCCGAGGGTCCCGGCCACGCCGGGGAATCCCTGACTGTGCCGGAGTCTGAGCGCAAGGGGCGCACAAACACCAGCACAGTCAGTCTCCAGTCGTATGGGAGGGAGACAACGACTGTCCTTGTTGCCGAGAGCCTAGCAAAACATCAGGAGGCTCCGAAGGGTGTAAGAAAAAAGAGGAAGCGGAGGAAACTGATCGCCACCACCGTACATTCCAACAAGGTGCGGGCGCGGAGGGAGGCAGCGAAGAAGGAGGCGGCGCGGCAGGCGCAACTAGCTGCCACCGCGGCCATGAGCGACGAGGGCGGTGTGACCGCAGCCACTGCAGAGCCGTCGCAGAAAATGGACGCCGGTACTGCCCGGCTGTCAGGCGGAGGAGAGAGCGACGAGGGCGGATCAGCCGCAGGACCGTCACGGGACGAGGGCGGGAAAGCCGCAGAGCCGTCCCCAAAGAGGCGCGGAGGAAGGAACAGCTCGACGGGGCTGTCGAGCGACGAGGGCGGCACCGCCGCAGAGCCGTCGCAGGACGAGGGCGGCGATGCTGCAGGGCCATCCAAAGCAATGCGCAGAATAGATAGCTCGACGGGGCTGTCTGACAAATCCGGGAGCGACATCGCTTATGTGCTGTCGACCGACGAGGGCGGCAGTGCCGCAGGCCCGTCGGAAGAGGAGACCGACACGGCCTTGGAGATGTCGGCGGACGAGGACGGTAATACCACAGAGCCAAACAACACACCATCCAACGACTGCAGGTCGACCGGAAGAGGGACAAGGGCGGTGGATGCGCGGGTCCATCCGAAGTTGGTAGGAGTAGGGAAGGCAGGCCGTCAGTTGAGGAGAGTCTGGTTAGGCCGTCGTCCAGGATAGGTAGGAGGGAGCAGCAGAAAGGTAGGGGGGCTGCCGAGGAGGCTCTAAAGGCAGCCCCAAGTGTGAAGGAGAGGGAGGAGGCCCTCCCCCCAAGCGTCCGGAAGCGCCCCCTGTAAAAGGGTGGCGGCGCGAGCTCCGACTCGGACGGGAGTTTCATTATGCCTCCTCCCAAGGTCTCGACCACGCGCCGTGGGCGCAGGGGTAGAGGGTCGGCGGTGGCGGCGAGGCCGGGGACCCCAGGTCCAGCCGGCCAGAGCAGCGAGGTTGCGGCCCTGCAGGCCACGAATGCCCGCCTCAGTAAGGAGGTTTCTGGCCTGCAGGAGCGCAACTGGAAGCTCGAGTCGGAGCTGTCGGTGGTGCGGAAGGAGAACCGCAGGTTGGCCAAAGACGTGGCTGACCTGCGGTTTCAATTCGCACTTTTAGTGCCAGCCGCACCGCCGACGCCGGCCTCGCCGCCGAAACGGGCTGCGCCGGAGAGGGCGGGCCCGTCGACTGCGACCGTGGCGCCGCCTGCGCCTGTGGTGCCTGCCGCGCCGGTCGCGCCCACCGCGCCGGCCGTGGGCGCCGCCAAGAAGCGCGGCGGGCCTCGAAAGGAGGCATGGCCGCTGCCCGTGGTGCACGGCGTGCCGGAGGGGTCGATGCGCGTCATCTTTGCTAAGCTTGAGCTTATGCTGGATGCGCGCATCAAGGCCTTGGTGGATCGCCTTCCGCCCTAGCCACCCCTCCGGCCGCCGCTCGCCACGGATAGAGTGAGGCGGCCGCAAGCGTTGGCTCCCACCCCGCTGCCCTGTCAGAGTGGCCGCGTGGTGAGCTACGCTGCGGCCGCCGCTGGGCCCAAGGGGGCCAAGAAGGCCGGCAAGGTGCCGGCTCCCGCCAAGGCCGGCCGCGGCCGGCGTCTGCACCGCAGGCGCCGGCCAGCGCACCGCGACCACTCCTGCTGCGCTCAGCGCTGCTGCCAGGCTCGAACAGGGCTGGCAGGTGGCTGAGCGGAGCAGGAAGGCACGCGGCCAGAAGCGGAGAGCGGCGGCCAAGAGTGCCGCCGTGGCCGCCGCTCCCTAGGCGAGAGCCGGCAGAAAGGGGAAAAGGTCGCACAGGGGCCTCAAGTCGCCGAAGACGGCCGCGGTGGTCATCACCGTGCTGCTTGAGGGGGCTGAGAGGGGCCTCAACTATGAGGCCGTCTTAAAACGCGCCCGGCGGGAGTTGGACGTATCCGACATCGGAGGCGTCGAGGCTAGGACCCGCAAGGCCCGAACAGGGGCTTGAATTCTCGAGTTCCATGGGGCCGAGGGCGCGAAGACGGCCGATAGTGTGGCTTCGAAGCTGCGGGGGCTGTTCGGCCCAGAGGATCGTGTCCGAATCGCCAGGACTGTCAAATGCGCAGAGATGCGCCTGACGGGCTTGGACGATTCCGTGACGGTGGAGGACGTCCGGGAGGCCATTATGGCGCGTACCGGATGTGCCTCGGACACCATCCGGATTGGCACCATCCGCCCTGGTCCAGGCGGCGTCGGTGCTGCCTGGGTGCAGTGTCCGGTGGAGTCGGTCAAGCAATTGGCCGACTCAGGCAGGCTCTTCGTGGGCTGGAACTCGGCGCGGGTAACCGTGCTAGAGCCCCGGCCCGCGAGGTGTTATAAATGCATGGCGGTCGGGCATACCCGACTGCTATGATACTGAAAAACTGCTTTGACTGCAGCGGGCTATGTTTCCGTTGCGGTCAGACCGGACACCAGGCGGCATCGTGCTCTGCGGTGCCCCACTGCCCCGCGTGTGCGGCAGGCAATAGGCCTGCCAAACATCGCATGGGCTCTGGGGACTGCAGACCCCCGGCATCGGCCCCAAAGAGGCGGGGTGGCCCATCGAACGGGCCAACCCCCGCTCCGAACGCGACCCGATCGCTCGTTAGCGCGGAGGAGGTGACGATGGATACGGACCGTTAATGGACCCCCGTATCCATCCGTCTCCTCCAAGCCAATCTCAACCACTCCGCCGGTGCGCAGGACGTTTTCCTGCAAGCCATGGCGGAGTGGTTGATAGGAGTAGCCGTAGCCGCGGAGCCGTACGCGGTGCCCGACCGGCCAAATTGGCTGGGCAGCACCGACGGTACCATGGCAATCGTCGCCTCCACGTCGTGGCCTTCGTCGCCTCTGATCCTTAGGGACAGGGGCGTCGGATACGTTGCGGCGGACTGGGGAGAGATTACGCTCCTCGGAGTATATCTCTCCCCTGCCTGGAGAGCGGCTGATTTCGGGGTCTCCCTTACCATCTTGGGAGCCTCGTTACGGCGATTGGCACCGCGCCAGGTTATCGTATTGGGGGACTTCAACGCCAAGTCCGTGGCGTGGGGGTCCTCCCGTACGGACGACCGAGGACGGGCGGTCAGGGATTGGGCGGCGGCACTGGGCCTCTGTTTGCTGAACAGAGGCCCAGTGCCTGCGTTACCTCGATGGGCTGTGGGTCGCCTAGACCCGGACCTGCTGGCGGAGGCAGCCATCGTTCACTCGTGGCTGTCCTCTGCCAACCAGTTGGACGGGGTGGACGCCGAGGCTGGCCGCATCTGCAGTGCGTTGACGCAGATCTGCGATGCGGCCATGCCCCGAGTACGGCATCTGCCCCCGAGGAGGGCTGTCCACTGGTGGTCCCGGGAGCTGGCGGATCTCCGGGCCGCGTGTATTCGCGCCCGGAGGGCCTATACCCGCAGCCCGCGGCGCAATCGCAGCGCGGAACTGGAGGGCCAGCTTTACGAGGACGCCAGTCAGCGGGAGATGCTGGAGAGTCTCAACCGTGACCCCTGGGGTCGCCCCTATGGTGCGGAGCGGCGCTTCCGCGCACGGGGCCCGCCCCTCACCGAGACTCTCCCTCCTCACCCGGGTCGTCGAGGACCTGTTCCCACGACGGGCGGAACACACGCCCCCGGTTATGGCGCCGCCAGATAATGACCGGGAGGGCGATGGTGGCAGTGTGCCACTCATCACGGAACCGGAGATGGGGGCGGCGGCGGCGCGCATGCGCGGTAAATCCACCGCCCCCGGGCCCGACGGTATTCCAAACCGTGTGTTGGCCCTGGTCCTCGACCAACTGGCTCAGGGAGCTGTTCGACGCGTGTTTAGCGTCCGGGCGGTTTCCTGGGTGCTGGAGGAGGGGAGTCTGGTTCTTCTGCCGAAGCCGGGACGGCCTCCGGAGTCGCCATCGGCCTACAGGCCTATCGTGCTGCTCGATGATATGGGCAAGCTACTGGAGAGGATAGTAGCTGCCCGCATCGAGCGGCACCTCGTCGGTACGGGGCCCGATCTGTCGGACGCCCAGTTTGGGTTTAGGAGAGGTCGTTCGACGATCGAGGCATTGTTGCGCCTGAGAAACGTGTCGACTGAGGCCGTCACCGGCGGGGGAGTGCTGTTGATGGTGTCCCTAGACATCGCCAACGCATTCAATAGTCTGCCATTCAGCTGCGTCAGGGAGGCGCTCCGTTACCACGGAGTGCCAGCTTACCTGAGGCGGCTGGTGGTAGACTATTTAGAGGGGCGCAGCGTCCTCTACGACAACCGAGTAAGGGACGTTGTGCGAACGCCCATGACGTGCGTTGTTCCACAGGGATCGGTCCTCGGACCCACCCTGTGGAACATCGGCTACGACTGGGCGTTGCGGGGGAGCCTCCCACCCGGGCTGGGCGTGATTTGTTACGCCGATGACACGCTCGTCACAGCCCGCGGTGGGACGCTACAAGAGGCGGTAAGCCTGGCGACCTCAGGTACCGAAGAGGTCGTCAGGCGGATCGAGGCGCTGGGGTTGAGGGTGGCCCTGGACAAAACGGAGGCCCTCTTGTTCCATGGGCTCCGTATGGACCCTCCCATCGGCGTCTCGATCACCGTCAATTCGGTTGGGATCAGCATCCAGGCCCATATGAAGTACTTGGGCCTGGTGCTCGACGGGCGATGGTGGTTTCGGGAGCATTTCCGCAGGCTCGTCGGCGTGGCGTCCGCCCTACAATGGCTGATGCCGAATGTGGGCGGACCGAGCGCGGCATGTCGACAGCTGTACGCGGGGGTCATCCGGTCGATGGCCCTGTACGGCGCACCGTTGTGGGTGGGATCCATGACCGCCCGACTTAGGGCCCTTCTGTGGCGTCCACAGAAGGTCATGGCGGTCAGGATCATCCGCGGGTACCGCACGGTGGCGACGGAGGCGACGCGCCTATTGGCCGGGACTCCCCCGTGGGACCTGGAGGCGGAAATGCTCGCCGACTTGTATCGGCGGATGTCGGGAGTGCGCGGGGGGGGCGGTGTTGTTTCCTTGAAGGAGCTCACCGCCTGGCGCGTCGACGCCCGCCGGGACGTCACCGCCCGTTGGGCAGACCGGCTGGAGAGGCCTCGATACGGTGTTTGGACCGTGGAGGCCTCCCGGCCGGTGCTGATGCAGTGGTTAGAAAGGCGGCACGGGGTGCTCTCCTTCCGACTCGTACAGGTCTTGACGGGGCATGGATGCTTCGGCAAGTACCTGAACAGGGTCGCTAGGAGGGAGAGAACTCCGTCCTGCCACCACTCCGATTGCGACGAGGACACGGCGCAGCACACGCTCGAGGTCTGTGCCGCTTGGGCAGAGCCGCGTCGTGAACTCGTCGCAATCATCGGTGCAGACTTGACGCTGCCGACCATCACTAGGGAGATGCTCGGCAGCATCAGGAATGTGGACGCGGTCGCAGCCTTCTGCGAGGCAGTTATCTCGCAGAAGGAGGCGGCGGGTCACGAGCGCGAGGAGCACAGCCTCGATGATGCGACCCGCCGTTGGCGACTGGGGCGGCGCAGGCGGGAGTACCTGCGTGCAATGCCGCCCTAGCCGAGGCCGCGGGTGACGTGATCGGGGACTCCCCGAGGGGGGGGGACGTCGGTCGATGGGAGGGTACCCCAAGTAGGGGGTATTTCGTCGGGCTGACCACTGATGACAAGTAACCCTGCTCCAGTGGTCGGCCCAACGACGAAGACGACGTGGTGTTCGGGTGGGTTGCGGGAGTGTCGTGCTTAAGCCCCTCTGTCGCCCCGGACGGAGTGGTGCGGAGGCGCGCCGACCGCAGACCACCCAAAAAACAAAAAAAAAAGTCCAGTCCACGGTGAATGCATGCACAAAAAGTTTGATGATACTAAAGGCAATACCAAAACCTATCACATGTAAACACCGCCAGAAAGTTGGGCTGCCGGCTCTCTCGCTCACCGAACGAAGTGCAGTAACAAATTGCAACTACACAGACGTCGACTTTCTGCGAGAGTGTGATACTAACCCGAACGGACCGGCGCGCGGCTTTAGACAACTATCAACAATGTGGTCTTACCACTTTAGGTATTTTTACAATGTCGAATAAATAACCGATTTTAATTTATACCTACCCGTATAGTGACGAAGTAGCCGAGGATGACTAGACTGGGAAATAGAACGTCACCTGCAGAGCGGCTTAGCGCGTAAGGTCGACGTGACGCCCCGAAGGTGGATGGCACCCGAAATGGTCACCCGCCGGGCTGGTCACGGTGCATGGTAGGTTATGGGGCTGCGCACGTCTTTTTCGTCACTAACTCGTGCGTCCAGATCATACCAAAAAAAAAAGTGGTGATGGAGTCTGACTCCGTACAAACATACAGTAAACAAATACAAATAAACAAATACAATCTCCTTCTCTTGTCTGTGGGTATTATAAAAGGTAACTAACGGATATAATATGCAGATAACATTACCTAATGCAAGTGCAGGCAAACTCGACATAAAGTTGGGATAGCCCAACACGGCTAACCAGCGTGGTATCTATCAGCCCATAGACGTCCATCGTTGGCCATAGTTTCCCCAGGAAAATGCCACTCGGAACGGTCCTTTGCCACTTGCATCCAACGGGTCTCTGTAACTTTTAAGATGTTGTCCGTCCATCTAATAAGAGGTAGAGAACCTGTCGTCACCATCGGTTGTCAGTTCGACGAGCGATGTGGTCTACCCATTACTATTTCAACGTGCTAATTCTTCGAGCTATGTCGGTTTCACCCGTTTCCCTACGGATTTCTGTAATCCGGATTTTATTACGTCGAAAATTACCGAACATAGGCCTCTCCATAGTACGTTGTGCGATTTTGAGCTTTTTTATGAAGCCGAAATTTTGAGGCTACGTTTCAGTGCTGGTAACACACACTGGTTATAAACCCTTGTTTTCAGCCAGTGTTGGACGACAAAATCCTCGCAGCGTGGTATATTCAGTCAATTTCCCTACTCTAGTGGAGGAGGCTGGAACCTAACAGAGGGGACTTATATGGCCTGAGACGATAAATTCGTATTAAAAATATTGCTAAATAAAATTTATACACACAAGCTCGTTACTTACCGTTCGATAATTGCAATTATGTGACGTATCGTTTTTAATAAAGTAACAGCATTATAAACTTTATTTACAAGCATGATTATATGCTAATATAAATGACCGTTTACCCACGTGATCGTTAAAGAAGTTTATTGAAGCTCATATTTAAAATAATTGGCCTGAAAGCATAAATAATGTAAACAAGTATTAAACATATATAATAATGTACAATAACCATACGGTCTTATAAATACAAAACGAAATTATTATTTTCCTTTTTTTTTGATGGCAGCTTAACTGAACTTTAGCTTGTCAACTGTTTTCCCTTTTGTGCAGACCATTTTCAGCATATGTACATACTTATACACTCATTTGCAAAAAAAACGGGCACCTAAGCAATGAACCATTTCAAATGTTAATATTTCTTTGTTTGATAATTATAGGTAGTTTTATCCACACAATTTGCTAAATTAATAAGAAAATAATCGTTTTCATCAGTATTTCATAAAATTTAGAAACAATTTATGGGAAATAATGCTAAACCTCGCTAGTAGTGTATATTCGCTAGTAGTGCATATGCTCATGAAGTAAAAATAAAAAAGTTTTTTTGTTTGTTTTTCTTTAATAAAGTAAAAGCAGATAAATGTTTAGTATCGAGTGTGACCCCCTCTAGCTAAAATCACAGCTTGAATTCGTCTGGGCATGCTAGCGAGTATATCCCGGATACTTGCTTGCGGAATACGTTCCCACTCCGCAGTAATCACATTCTTCAGCTCTCTGATGGTCTGCGGAGCCGGGTGTACTGATCTCACATGCCGTTTCAGAACGTCCCAGACATGCTCTATGGGATTGAGGTCGGGACTTCGAGCTGGCCAATCCAAACGACGAATGCCGACCTCTTGCACATACGCATTAACATCGCGGGATCGGTGGGCGCGAGCATTGTCGTCCATAAAAATCGAGTCTTCACCTAGAGCGGCCAATGCGGGTTGTGCATGAGAAATTAGAACTTCCGTTATGTATCGATGCCCAGTCAGTGAGCCGTTTTCAATGAAGACTAACTCTGTACGATCCATTGAATTTATTCCTGCCCAAAACATAACAGAGCCCCCACCATAAGGTGTGATTTCTTCGAAACATGCCTCTGCAAAGCGTTCTCCTTGTCTTCTTAGCACTCGCCGACGTCGATCTTCACCGAACAGAGATATCCTGGCTTCATCAGAGAACAAAAACCTATTCCAATCGTCTTGAGTCCATGATTCACAATTTCTAGCGAACCTAAGCCTGTGAACTCTGTGCTCACGGAGTAATTTGGGGCCGCGGGCCGGGCGGTGACTGCGTATATTGGCAGCGAGAAGCCTCCTCCTGACCGTCCATAGACTAATATGCACATTTCTTACTTCTTGGAGGTTGTTCTTAAGATCCACATACGAAGAGTTGCGATTTCTCAATGCGCGACTCACAAGAAAACGATCATCCCGTGGTTGGGTACATGGTTTTCTTCCAGAACCAGGCCTTCTCTCGACGGAACCAGTCTCCTGATATCGCTGCCAGGTCCTTTGGACTGTCGAGCGACTAACATTTAGCCTCCTAGCCACGAAACATTGGCTGCAACCCTCTTCAAGCAGCGCGATAATTTTGGTAGCTTTTACCACTTTATCTACCATTTTTGATACAGCCAAACAGCATTAAATAAAGCTTTGACAGTCAAGGATATGAAATTAATCGATAAAAATTGAATAAAGGTTATGAAAGTCGATGTTAACTTCTGGAACTTCGCGCCAAAAATGTAGGATAAAAAGGGGTTTTCTGTAAAAATGAACATCAAATGAAAAATTGAATTTAGAACGTACTTTTTTAAATACCACAGCATTTTTAAAACCGGCCAGTAACGTGTACAAACGATTGAAACCTTTTTGGTATTGTATCTTTTTAAATATGAATGAAAATCAAAACCGCCCGTTTTTTTTGCAAATGAGTTTATTTGTTGGTTCTCTCAAGCCTCTGTATCTTAAATTAATTTAAAAAGCATAATGCAAATTATTTCCGTATTGTGAAGTAAAGATTAATATTTGTCTGATGTGATGCTTGTTATTTGCAAACAATAGCTCTATTTTTCACATTCATATTTCGTCTTTAGTCGCTTTTTGGTGATATATTGAAGCAGAGTAGAACAGCCACAACTGAAGAAAAAGAAAGCTATTGTATTAGTACACATTTAACAATATTTAGTTTGACAAAACGTAGGTATTACTATCTACGTCTTGCCTACAGCTCTGATGAGAACCTGGATCGATATTAATAATAATAATATTCTTATGCGATACAATAAAAGTCATTACAATACATTGCACATTTCAATAAATTACATATTATTATTAAATCGATATTTTTTCTGATACATCATAACAATTCTGCTTTTCTACCATTCACGCAGAAATTAAGAGACAACAAACAAATATCGGAAATAATCTAAAATGTCATACATATATAACTCGTATAAAATTTCTAATATACAGTTTGACTACCTGATATATGTAAATTAAAATAAAAAATTAGACAAATTAAAATTTCGACGGCAAGAAAAAAAAACAATTTAAAACCAATTCACTAAAGAGAACGAAACAAGATTGAGATCAAGAACGATCAAGATGAGAATCAAAATTAAAATAAAGTGAAAGGAGTGTAAATCCGTGCATTGAGGCTCGGTGATACCAAGGGCACCACCAAAACCCTCCACACACAAACATCTTCAGAAAGTTGGGCTTCCGGCTCTCTCGCTCACCGAATGAAGCGCAGTAACAAATTGCTACTACTCAGACGTCGATTTTCTGCGAGAGTGTGGTACTACCCCGGACGGACCGGCCCGCGGCTGTAGACAGATAACTGTCGACAGTGTGGTCCTACCACTCTTAAACTATATCATGAAATAAAAGATTAATTTAAATACCTGAATTAAGTTTAATTACGAGCGGGATCCATTTGGTTTTGGGATTATAATTTGCAATTTAAACTTAATGCGGCCATTTAACTTAGGCTTTCAGCTCATAATATACTTTAGTCTTTTATACCGAAATAAAGTTTACTTTGTTTTTAGTTTATTTTAATTTTGTTTTCTATTTTCGGTCTTTTTGGTGCTTTACTTTTAATTTTTTTTTTTGGACTACAATTTTCATTTTCAATGTTTATTTTATTTTAGAGTTCCAACATAAAACTATACCTGTTGTAAGTTTTATGTGTCAGCCGTTTGATACAAACTCGGCCCATTTCTAATATACCAAAAACTCGTCAAAGCAATTTATTATTTCCAATTACATTTAAACGTACAACTTGTATTTTTGTATCTTATCCCTTTGATTTTTTTTTACTTTTTATCTAACACCTCTAAGAACGCTTGTATTTTTAAATCTAATATATCGGTACTATAATTTCCAAAATTCATCAAGCCGTTTGGAAGATAACGGGGAATTAAAAAAAAATCAAACATACAAAACATACCTTCCTTGGCAGTCTGATAATAAGTTGAGGGTAGATATTTTTTTTAAATAATTGCTCTTCTGAAAATATAATATAGAAAAATTCTACGTTAATAAATATATGGAATAATAGATATAGTAACGACAAATTATTTTGACCAAAAAGTTACAGAGAAACTCTTTCAATACGAATTGTTTACAGTGTTGTTACCCCGAAAAAAACATTGATTAAACCCATAAATAAAATTGTTCCGAAAAGTATACCTACCTAGTAATTTGGAAACACCGAAAGCGTTTGATCGAATGGATTTTTAAAAAGGCGTCACAGTTAAAATTTACCTACACCATCTTAATTGTTACCCGATCGATGGGTAAAGTCATACTGATATAATCTCTGATCGGGCGAGTAATTCTGCAAGTTCTTTTTTCTTTAAACTTTATGGTGATTCTTGGCGAATGGCGTGGAGTTTTATTTTTATTACTATTCATTCTATAAGGCGTTTAAAGGAGGATTGGATTTTATTTGCCATTTGTTATCTGATTAAAATAAAATATTAGGGATTGGTATTTGCTATGTATCTCGTGTCATACTAGGGACGATATTAACACAGTCCTCTGTCCTAATAAAGATTGAGTTGTTAAGACTTTTCGTATTATATGTTAAAGCAAACTATACTTAGATATTCTTAATTAATTACACACTTATCTTAAATATCACTTTGATTACGGATTATTTATAAAGGTGACGTAAGCAAAGGTGTTATCCATGTTTCATGTTTCTAATATTGTAAGGTAGTATTCAGTGGTGAGTGGGTTGTTTCCTATCGTAACAGTATCAAGCTTGGTGATATTAATAATCATAATAAAAAATTAACATTAATCGAATTAAAGATTCAGTTTCGATTGATGCGAGAATCGTGAGAATATAATAATGATTGGTGCCGTGACAATAACCTAAGCTGCCCCATACATTGGCATTTAATTTTGCATAACCCCGACACAAACGAAAATAAAAAATAACAGTATTACGTTGTCTTCAACAGGAATTATCAATTTATTGTCATTTAATGATTATACTGGCTGGCGTTAAGCTCTTAATCGAGTAATCATACCCCATTGCATAATTTTGGAAAAGAGCTGATACTCTTACACTGCTGGACCGATATTAACCAAACATAGCTCAGAACCACCGCAAGGAAACTGACTTTCAAATAATAATAATAATATATTTATTTACCAAGTTGTTTTTTACAATTGCTGTTTACCAAAAATGTGTTCTTAAGATTATGCCTACATTAACATTATTTTAGTAAACTAAGTTTCGACTCTCAAACTAGGCCGTAGCCTGTATCTTGAGAATCAGAGCTGCATTTAATTTCAGAAATAATAAGCAACATGAACAAAGTGGCTTTCTGAACTTGGGATAATTGTTGTGTGTGTGCGTGTTTCTATAGATACGTGTGTGTGCGTACATGAATATTTGCCTGCGTTGTATGTGTGTTTGTATTTGCGTATGTGCGTGCAACAGTGTTTGAGTGTTGGTTGTGTGTGTGTGAGTGTCTTCCGTGAATGAAAAAAAAAACGACAACGAAATCCGTCCATTCGTTTTAGAGTTATGATGCCACAGACAGACACATATACACACATACAGACAGCGGCGTTGAACTTGTGATACCCCTCTTTTTGCTTTCGGGGGTTAAAACATAAAATTGTAAATAAAACTCTATGTCAACCTATCCAATTAAATACAACATGATTTTATAGTTTATTCAGTGTCCAAATAGTTTTAGAATAGCCCACTTATGTAAGTGCGGGGTCCGGTGCTGCCTGCGGCCAATCAACACAGTTATTACTACCAGCTCCTGAGATCACTTCTGCAATTGATTTTTATCGTGACGACATCATTATAAACTGAGTTCATAAAAACGAAACTTATAAACTATGTAATTATTTTTTTGTTTATGAACAAAAATCTATTATCTAAAAGTAAAACTAATATTTAGAAGTAAAAATGGCTTTGTCACCGTAAATGTATTTCGTTATTGCTCGTTTTAATACACAGTTTTTATTATGGAAATAACCGTGAAGTTTATAAACTATCCACAAATTGCTTATTATGTTAGATAGTAGCTTATGTTAAGGTATAAAAAAAACCTATAAATTTTATGCTACTCACAATTTAGGTCAGCCAGAAACACTTAAATGATATCAATTTCTATCTGCTATTTACCTCCCTAGATGATATTACAAAGTGTCTATATTATAAATTTAAGGTTGACGAAGTAACCAAAGACGAGTTTTAGGACTAGGTATTATTGAATTACGTACAGAGTTACTTTGTGGTGATGAACTAAGAGTTTTCCGTGTGGTGACGGGGTAAGAATACAGTTCACCATCCCCTATTTCACCCGTAGGTGTCGTAAAAGACGACTAAGGAATATGATATCCACGTAACAATAGCCTCTGATATAAAAATTGTCCATCTTAAAGCAAATTTCCTTGGTAATGATACTTATATCATTACCAAGTATTGATAAAACCATTTTATATCTTAACATCTCTATCTAGCAAATGCTCTTACATAATTCAAAGTTCAACCGAAAAACTTGTGTCGAACTGTCGAAGTGGGATAATCTCGTGGATCGGTACCAGACGAGGCCAGACGTTCAACGCAGAAATTTATGCGTTAACTTTTGCACATCACTTTTTCTTATCTCCAACTTTGTTAAAGCCAGTAATCTGCGCTCTTTAGTGGTTTTGAAGCCTTTAAATCCTTTTATTCCTATCTAATAACCATGAACATTCATAATCTCAATTCATATATTCAATATTTTTTGATGTTTACGTGGGTATTACACAAAAATATTTGTATCAAAATGTGGGTTAATAATTAATTCTGTAGAGCAGGGGTATCCAACCTTTTTTGGTCAGGAACCACTTTTCTATAATTCTTGTTAACAGGGACCACTATGTAAGTATAATAAAAATAAACTGTAATAATCAAACTAAAACTCTAATTAAAAACTCAATAGGCAATTACATAAAAAGAAATAATAATATTTTTGAGATAAACTTATTTTGTATTAATGTGATTTTTGCGCTTGCATCTTTTGCATTATGTTTCCCTACGATGTTTTTACTTTAATTAAAAATGTTAAAAGTAAGCCCTGTGTATGGGATAAATCTCTACCCTATAGACCCATATTTTCACGGGTTCGGATCGGACTAGTGCGTAAGCAATATTCGAATTCGGTCAGAGTTTTCTAGATCCATATTTTCACGGGTTCGGATCGGATTCGGATCGGACGTAGTACGGAACCGCCCTTACACGCAAATCATGACATACTTTTAAGCGATTCCTCGCCTTATTTTTAATTATTAATGAAGCAAAAAATCCTTGTTCACATAAATAAGTTGTGTAATAAATAATCATTCGCGGACCATATTTTAGCTTCTGCGGACCACTGGTGGTCACGAACCACTAGTTGGGAACTATCTACAGTATAGAGGGTAGATATAAATATCTGCGTATTGGACGTGAGATATCTTAGTCCGTCCCTAATCAGGAACGCAGTAAAGGCACGGTAATATAATTAGTGTTGCCCAAAAAAGTCTTGGTCTTGCGGTCTTGGTCTTGGTCTTGCGAGAAATGCGAGACCGAGACCAAGACCAAGACCGCTTAATTTTTGCAAGACCAAGACCAAGACTGGCCCTGCAAGACTTAAGCAAGACCAAGACTGAGCCTGCAAGAGTCTTGCGGTCTTGCATTTAAGTCAAATCACCATTTCAGCTTATTCACGTCCAACTGTTGGGCTCGTGTGTTCTACTTAAAATAAATAAAAATAAAAAATAAAAAGAATGTTATTTTGTTAGATAGTCTGTTTATCTAGAAAAGTTTTAGGCTCTAATTCATAACACTGCGACATTGGGCCGGAGCAGTGTCTATAAAGGTTAACAAATCGGACAAAATTATAAAGCAATAGCCGTCAAGCGTTCTCCATAGTAGCCGTTGTTAGGGCAACTACCTACTAGATAACTAAAATTGTGATTAAAGTAGGTATGTTATGGATATTATAAATGGTGATTTTATTTTTAGTGATTCGTTAATAAATTAGAGTTATGTAAAGTTTTCAATTTTGTCATCGCTTTTTCTTGTAATTCTGATTGAAATGTACAGTCAATAATTCTGCAACATATTCATACTTTGTTAAATGTTCATTAGAAATTGAATAAATCAATCATCATCGGCAGCCCACATACATCCCACTGTTGGGCTCGGGCCTCCTCCACAATGGGAGGAAATTTGCTCTTCTATACCATACTGGTCAGACATGTTGGTACCTATAGCGTTTAATTTCAAGTTTCCCTTCTCTTGCACAGATGTTATGTGCATATTATATCCCATAGTCGTCTTTTACGACATCCACGGGTAAGACAAGGGAGTGGTGAATTGTATTCTTACTCTGTCACCACACAGAATATTACTATCTACGGCATATATGTATAGACGTTATATTAATCTCAAATCATGTCAATACATAAATGTTACGTTTCAAAGACCATAAATTATTTCCTTTATGTAAATAATTTGACAATTACAATTTAAAGTCGGACTTATAAATAACACACACATATAGAAGAAGAAAAATAAGCAATTTTACTTTTAATTTATCAGAATTTTATACGTTCTTCTTATAAATGAATATGCAATTTCGTTGTACGGCACAAGACGACTAGGGAATATAATATGCACATAAGATCTGTGCAAGAGAAGGAAAACTCGAAATGAAACCCTATACCAACATCTGTCTGGTCTTACCAGCATGGTATAGTAGCTCAAATTCCCTCCCATTGTGGAGGAGGTCCGAGCCCACCAGTGGGACGTATATGGGCTGCGATGATGATAAGTAATATTCCACGGTATAATTAGGTAGGTACTATAACACATTGTAAATAGGTAGGTACCTAAGCGCAACTGAATTTAAATAATGACAGAATTATTAGTAGATAGGTAGGTATGTTAAATCCTTACACGTGCTAAATTTCTTTAAGTCGACGTACCTATTCGTCGACGTTTATAAAAAAACCGTCTTTCAAGTCAAAGGGCGCCGACATTTAATATACCTATTAGCAGTAGTTGAAAGTGATCATAGATAGGTATGGATCTAAAACATCATCGGTTTGATATCAAGTATTTCTGTGTACATAAACTTATTTTTATTGTTAGTTGTTAGATTACCTACCTATATATTTTTTGATTTAAAATTTGATACGACGTAAACCTTACTAATATTATAAATGCGAAAGTAAGTTTGTTTGTTACTTTCATGCTTTAACCACCGAACCAAATTCAAAAATTCTTTCATAAATGGAAAGCTATAATATCAGGGCGTAAACATAGGCTATATATTATCCAGGTATTCCCACGGGCAAGAGAACTACGCGGGTAAGGTGACTGAAACCGAAGCGAAGCGAGGGCGGATTGCTAGTTTTAAATAAAAATGGTAAATGCTGATAGGCATACTAAATTATTTTGTACTAAATACATATAAATATTATTATTTAATTCAAATATTAGTCATGACGATACTACTTAAGTATTTGAGTACGAGATGAAAACATATGTCAATAAACCGCCATAATGTATTCGTCACCATAACGTCATCATAATCGCTTTTATCAAGGGGTCTAAATACCATAGTAGTCACCAATAGGCAGATGAATGGATGAAACGGCATAGGTATTATATTGAATTAATAGGTCAAGTACCTACCTAGATAAAAATTCATTTTAATTTATAATTCATCCGCTTGTAAAATCACTTAACTTTTAGTTGATAATTTATGTTTCGAAATTATTATGGCACACAAAGGTACCTATTTTATCCACAGCCAAAGCAGCAGTCTATGACTATTTGGTTAGGTACCTATATGATTTTTTTTGTGTGACGGAATAAAAATACAGTTCACCACTCCCTATTTTGACCCTGGATGTTGTAAAAGCCAACTAAAGGGTATAATATGCATTTAACATCTATGCATAAGAAAGAGAACACGAAATAAAACCCTATACCAACCTATTGGACCAGCGTGGTAGTACCTATGTAAATTTCTCATGAATTATGGAGGAGGCTCGAGCCCAGTAGTGGGATATATACGAGCTCTGATAACGATGATACCTATAATGTGACCATGTTGATACAAAAAGTAAAATAACCGTTCTTCAAGCATTTTGACATAAACAATAAAAAAAATAGTCTATATGCTTATATACTCGTAGTATAAGTATATCATCGTTGATTAAGTGAAAAAAACACGATGTAAATGGTTTACATGCAAAGATGCAAAGTTACTTTTCATTATTATGTAGGCACAAAATAGATTCTTATTTCTGTTTCTGTAAGTCATACTTTTTATCAAAGAAGTTCCGAACTGATAGTGCTATATGTATACACATTGGCTTTTGCCCGTAACTTATGTACTCAGTTAATCATTCTTAATATCCCCACATAACTAAAACATTAAAAAAAAAGTCGGATAATTAGACATTCCTAAGTTTGTTTGATATGCAACGGTATTGTTCCCAACATGCCTACGTCATAGCATTCGTATTAAATCGCAATAATAGGTAAAACAAAATGATTTTAGGCATAGTACTTCGGAGCTCAGTCGCAGCTCACCTCACGCCCCGCACCTCTTTCTTCCTTTGTGATGAGCCGGTGCGGCGCGACCTTGGTCTATGTTTTAATAGGTCAGTTTGCATGCTACAATGTCAATGCCCTTAATCACCGTAGGTATAACAAAATTAATACATACAGTTACAGTTATACAAAAATGATATTAGGAAACGTCCGGGATTGACACAACAAACATATGACAAGTATTTATGTTTTTATTTTATTGAATAAATGCTATAGTATGATTCTATATCATTAACTGAGTATATAATATATACGTTTCGGGAAAACAGCCAATTAGATTGCACGGTGTATACAATAGTTGAAATAAAAATACTTACTTTATAAATGGGGTAATGGAGGATTGACGTCATTATGTACCTAGGAAATTAGAAATCTGAAGTAGACCTATTACGTCGATTAACGACCGTTTAGTGGAAGACTTAACTTTACGGCACGTAGATTGCCACCCACAGAAGACCCACACAGTTTGTATTCCCGCACATAGCAAACTAATTCCCTGTCCGATCATCCCTGACAAGGCCGGCTAGGCTGTGTAAGTAGGTGTTACGCATTTTAGTAGATATTAGGTACCTATGGCCTACATCGCCTCACATGCCTCTGGTACAGCATCAGTGTAGAATTTTATTGTCTTGACTTGCCCCACAATCTTGTTATGTGTTATTGGCAAAAAAGTCCTCTAAAGATACAATGACGTGCATCGTGTCGGATTGCAGCCACATGCGATATATCGCGTACGGCCGGTCGCGTACCCCGGACGGAGTGGTGCGAGGAGTGGATTGCGACCAATACCAAAAAAAGCGGCTTATGAAAATACAACAAAAATCTAAAAATTTATCTACATTGTTTTACATTAACGATCTTTTTGTTTACTCTGCATTGCGTTTTGTAGTCGGGTTCTTTTTTGAAAAAAATATTTTTTATAAGATATCATATCGTCAAGAACAAGAGGAATTAACTCCTGTATTCTCAATTATCTCAGCCATAACTGTCTGCGTAGATATATCATCTCATCTCATGCATCTCGTACATGTCCCATTCCTGGGTGCGAGCGTCCTTCAAATGAAAGAGAAATTGACCAAATATACCGTGCTGATCAGACGGGTTGGAATAGATAGGTCTACTTAGATAAGAACATGCTAACATCCGTCCTGTTGTTGAAAAGGGTCATATATGATTGTCGGATTATATGTAGTAGTGCCATGCCGTTTTTTATTCGAAAGTTAATAAGGAATAAATCACTTTAACCAAAACTTGACAAGTCACTCACTCATATCAAAGTAGGTCTCTCTCAAACGCTAGTATGACACGTGTAAACAATTCGTAGCATTGTAAAAGATGTAGGTATTTCTTTTTAACGCATTTTAATAAACAAGTCAAAGCGATGTATTATAAGCTATCAACTCGTAGTAACTTACGAGGAACTTCTTTTGACGCAGTAGATAACATGCTTCACAACGAGTTAGAGCTAGTATCTTGCACTGTAGTACCAGACGCATCCTTTTTTATCTATTCTCTCTAGTCTATTTAGGTAAAAACGAGATGGACCTAGACTTTCATAGCACTTTAAATTATTAACAAAAGTTGCTAGTTAATCTTTCTCTGATATATTGAGTTTAATAAAAAAATTGTAATTTATCACAGTCGCTGCTTTTTATCAATTACTAAGGCTGCTACTGCTACCACTGCTGGTATAGTCAGGTCCATTGACTCGCATGGTATAGTAAGGTTAATTGCCCTCCTATTACGGAAGAGAATCGAGCCTAAGTGTAGGAGGTATTTGAGCTGAAATGATAATGATGAATGATGAGGCTGCTACTAGGTGCGACATAGTATCCAGTTTTGTTTATAAGATATATCGTCTTATAACACTTGCTTATATTTTATTTATATTTTAGCACTTAGGTTATATTTTATTTGCCATAAAGAACCTGCGCAAAGCCGGAACGGGTTGAAAGTTGTTTTTATAAAACTGGCAAGTATTAAAACCATGAAATATTTAAATCAATTTTATATATTCTTTAATAAATAATATACCTAGTAAGAGCTATATGGATCGCAGCCGCCAAAGTATTTATATAGGCAATAGAGCAACAGGTTTTTTCAAATATCTAGAGTATCAGTAACTAAACTGGAAATACAATAGATACATACCACTTAACCTGAAGGGGAATATAAATAATCCCATTTATTATATAAGTACCTATTTAAAATGACATTAAATTTATTGTATCAACCGCCCCGTGTGGTGACGTCTTAAGAAAACAGGGTCGAAATTCCTTCCTTTGTCATAGGAGTAGTAACTCTGTCTAATGTAACACTAGGGGAATAGGAGAGTAATTTTCCATGTGGTAAGGGTTACATTCAATAGTGGACTATAGGCTAGCAGATGAATAGATAGGATAGGATGATATTTGATTAATTTAGTTGGATTTTTCCTTGCCATGATAAATGACGTTATTCCAACTGCAAGACTTGCAAGACTTGCGAGACTCTTGCTGCAAGACCAAGACCAAGACTCGAGTGCGCAAGACCAAGACCAAGACGAGACCAGGTATGCTGTTGCAAGACCAAGACCAAGACTGGTCCAAGTCTCGTATTGGTCTTGCATTTGGGCAACACTAAATATAATCTACCAGTAATCCAACTTCATACAAACGGACGAAACGCGAGCTATACCTAAGCGCCTCGATCTCGGCATGCGCTCGGCATGTAGACAGTGGCGACTGTGCTGCAGTGACGAACGAACGGTGTGTTGTTTTTTTAACAATAACTGCGCGAATTTTTCACTAAAATACATAATTATACACATATTTAATATGACAAGTAGGGTATATTGTACTGTTTTTGGTTGCATGAATTCGTCAATAACGAATCCAGAGACAACTTTTTTTAGATTACCTGGAAACTCTGAAAGGTAAGATTATAAAATAATTTTACTTACTAGTAGGTAGGTACATAATGTGTGTCGTTTTAATTTCCTTTTATCTCCCGAAAAAAGTTGTCTGGATTAATAAATAAAGTAAATAAATTGATTGACACGAGTGAAATAGGTAGTTATAGGCGGTTCATGAATCATGTTACGGTAGGTACGCTTGTGTTAAAACTCATAATGTGTTTTGTTTTGTTAGTTTATATAATTCAAAGTAAAGACGTGGTATTTTATTATTAATAAAATATGTTTATTGTACTATGTGTATGAATAGTACTAGAAAAAAATAATTTGACCATCTGTCTGTCACTAGATAATTTAAATTTATAGACCGATTTGTTATTTAAACATAAACATGTTTTTTTTAAATTAAAACTACTAATCAAAAATCAACACGCATTCTTATTGAACACTTCCTATTCAATTCACAAAGTATTTTATTTGTTTATATAAGAAAAGTATATACAAAACTAAATGGAAACACAAAGTAGGCAAATGTAATTAAAATGCTGGAGGCGGGCAGCCCTATCACATGTTTACGTTTAGGCATTTAATTCAAGGTTACGGCCGAGATACATTACTGGATGATTATATTACCGTGGTAAAGGTCTCGAAACGTCAAGAAATCAAATTCAAACGCGATAAAATCCGTAAAAATATTTTATTTATAATCATATATTCAATATCTTATACCATCAGCTACTGGTTTTATTCGACTAATTATTATTTTGGTAGATATGCATCATGTATATGGCTTAATCGATTAAACAATTATTTTTTAATAGACGTTATTTAACATATACAATACTTATCTTTAGATATAATCGTAATTACTTTCGCAAGTTTAATAGTATAATTAGGCGGTATAAAATATTATGATGCACACTTATGGTCGATATATATTCATTCAATCAGATAAGATTTACTTGGATATTTAACAGTAGTATAATCCAGTCTACGAGTATGAACGATACATGCACTGTGGGTGGTGTTTATTCAGTGTCTACTTATCGCAGCATGCTCTTAATGACAGCTATTCGGTAATGGGTTCATGACTAAAGTAAGGATGTACTTTTATGATAATTAGTAAGATAGAATATTTATTCGAGCGGCTTTACAGACTGTTCTTTTATCTTGTTGTTTATTAGTATTACCATGGCTTCCAAACCCGCTTACTCAATGCTAATTATAATTATGTATGTTTCATGCATCTGAGTTTTTGAGTGCAATGATTATTTTATAATCACCTAACTACAGTTATTTTTTCATTATTTTTTTTAAAGACAACACACTTCACTAAGGTAATACAAGACTCAGAACAACAATTGTGGATCGCACAAAGTGTTGTCCTGCGTGGGATTCGAACCTGTGACACTGGCACGATAGGTCAGTGTCTTAATCTAAAATGTAGTCAATTATTCTTCCTATTCCGTGTGGTGACGGATTAAGAATACAATTTACCACTCACTTTCTTACTCACGGTTGTCTTAAAATGCAATTAAGGACTATCATATGCATATCAAATCTGTGCAAAAGAAGGAAAATTTGAAATTAAACCCTATGGCGACCCCTCTAACCAACGTGGTATAGATCATTACCCCTCTTATGGAGGAGGCCCGAGCCTAGCAGTGGCACATAATTGAGCTGAGATAATGTTGATGACGAAGAATACTCCTTGTGATGATGGAATAAGAATACAATTCACTATTGATATCGTAAAAGATAAATTAGGATGGATATAAAATCTATTCAAAGGAATAAAAACTTGAAATCAAACCCTATACCACTCAGCTGACTGCTAGTCAGCTGAGTGGTAAAATTATGAAAACAAAACAAATTTTACACAATATTGTGATAATTTAAAAAAAATAAGCTTTAGCTAAGCTAAGCTAAGCATTAGCTTGCGAATCGAGTGCGAATTTCTCTAGTACATAAATTACCCATCCAACTTTGACCCTTAATATCTTTTTAATGAGGGCCCAGTTGACCCTAATATCTGGTAGTTGTGATACCCTTGGGTCCCTCTACCACCCCACCCAAAAATCATGGAAATCCCCGACCCACACGTCTGAGGATCTCCTTGTAAGACATAAAAGATCTTTAATATTGATATAGTTAATATAAGAATTTGTTAGGTTAGCTATTTACGTAATAAATTAAGAAGAAAGTTCCCTTAAGTAGGGACTGAATGAGTTAACCGACTTGGTATAACATGGATCTCACAACTTTTTATGGTAGAAGAACTCACTTGCGAGGCTTGGCTTTTTATTTTACAAGTTTTGTTTTTGATGGTATTGCTTTGTCTAAGTGTTACCTCATTAATAAAACGGACTTTTTCCAAAATTTTTAAATGATTTACCAAATACATATTATAAAGTAATAAAAGTACGAGAGTTCAATAATATATGAATATTTGGGTGTGGTGACGAAGTAAGAATACATTTCACCACTCCCTATTTTGCCCGTGGATGTCGTAAAAGGCGACTATGGGATATAATATGCACATAACATCTGTCCAAGAGAAGGAAAACTCGAAATGAAACCCTATACTGACGTGTCTCAACAGCATGGTATAGTAGGTCAAATTCCCTACCATTGTGGAGAAGGCCTGAGCCCAACAGCGGGACGTATGTGGGCTGCGATGATGATAGAATAATGTATAATTAGTAGTTAGTATATTTTTTTTTGTAACCGTCGATATATTTTATATTTTACATTTTTATGGTTTGACCGATTTAAAAATATCAATGTGTGTTTTTCATATATCAATGTGTGGTTTACACATAGTAAAATTGTGTCTGATGTCTTGAAATGGGGTCATCCCTTTTTTTTCCTGTGGAAGTCATAAAATTTAACTGATGGATTACGCGGAGAATACATATTACAATTCTAGCTTCTAGTATAATCGTCAACTTGCAAACAAAAAAAGAAAATTATCCTTTTATTGAAAGGTCTGTAGTCGAGAATTGATAACGATGATGATGGAAGCATGGATTAATATTTTTACCTATGGTCTTTACGTATGTAATTGCCATTCTGCAGTACTGGCCATTTCAAATCAAAATAATTTTTGTTTGGCTAAGAATTCTAATTTCAAATTAATTTTATTTTAAAACATGGAATTCATTTTCCAAAAGTAGTCATTTGTTTATTGATTAGTGTTACGTTTTCGTCGCATTTCAATCTTTTTCGTCATCATGGATACGTTAAAAATTCGAGTAATTATGGAATATGAGTATCGTCGTGGCAGCAACGCGGCACAAGCGGCACGCAACATCAACGACGTTTACGGAGCTAACACTACAAACCAACGCACCGCCTGTTATTGGTTTGCTCGCTTCCGTTCTGGAAATTTCGACCTGAAAAATGCACCTCGCTGTCGTCCGAAGACTTTGGTCGACAATGACGAATTAAAAGCGATTGTGGAAGAAGTGGCACCGCCTGTTATTGGTTTGCTCGCTTCCGTTCTGGAAATTTCGACCTGAAAAATGAACCTTGCGGTCGTCCGAAGACTTTGGTCGACAATGACGAATTAAAGGCGATTGTGGAAGCCGATGATACACAATCTACGGCTGAATTAGCAGCAGCTTTCAATGTTTGCGTCAAATTGGCAAGGTAAGAAAGCTTGACAAATGGGTGCCCCACGAACTCAATGATCGCCAGCGCGAAGTACGCGTCGAGACATGCCTTGCTTTGCTCAACAGACACACAAATGAAGGAATTTTGAAACGCATTGTTACTTGCTATGAAAAATGGATTCTGTTTGATAAATGCAAGCGCTCAGAAAGTTGGTTGGATTCTGGTTCAACTCCTAAACAATGCCCGAAACGAAAACTTACCCCTAGAAAAGTGATGGTCACTGTTTGGTGGTCTAGCGCCGTTGTGATTCATCACAGCTTCTTACCAAACGGGGTGAGCATTACTGCAGATGTGTACTGTGAAGAACTGAACACAATGATGGAGAAGCTGGCACATCTCCAACCAGCATTGGTCAATCGCTCGTCTCCGCTGTTCCTGCACGACAATGCGCGACCTCATACTTTACAGCAGACGGTCTCCAAGTAACAAGTACTGGGGTTGGAAGCTCTCCGTCATCCGCCATACTCACCAGACCTTGCGCCTACAGACTACTTCTTTTTCCAGAATTTGGATAACTTTTGGATAACTTTGGGAAAGAAATTCAATACCCAAGAGGCAGTACAAAATGCCTTTGAAGAATTTGTTGCCTCCCGTCCAGCTGATTTGTTTAAGAAGGGCATCAATAAACTGCCGCTTCGTTGGCAAAGATGCATTGATTGCATGGGTGATTACTTCGATTAATACAAATAAAAAATACATGAAAAAAAATCGTTTAATTTTTTTCATACATAACGGCAATTTCATAGGTAAAGACCTAATATAAGACTAGCTGACCCAACAGACGTTGTTATATTCAAACCTATCTGAAATTCTCCTTGAAATCGATCGCAACGCCATCTACCGGTCCCAATTATTAATCTAAACCATTATCATATCCATCAGAAGAACCACAAAAACTCATCATAATCGATCTAGCCGTTTAGAAGGAGTTCAATTACAAGCACACGAACAGAAGATTTATATATATAAAGATTTCCTCAATCTCTGATCAATAAGGTTTTGATAAGAGAGTAATATATTATACATGACTATACTCTCAAAACTTTCGTGTTAATAATGTTAGTAAGATGATGTTGTAAACCGCTGTATTTATTGTGCAGCTTCGTAGAAATATTAATGTGTAATGATGGAGGGAACAATAACTGGTAGTGACGTGAGAAATGTTTACAAAGCTCGAAGCGATATACACACTCTAATGTCTACCATAACTACCGAAACATGTAACATCGTTCCGTCATTAGACATAATCGAGGTAATTTTTCACGCATTTTTTTACCACGCAACACACTTAGGCGGTAATTCATTCCCATCACCTTGTATCGAAAAAAAAAATGATTGATGTTATTCGACTCTTAAGTTTTTACTTAAAAATGAGACATATTTTCTGTTTACACATTACTCGTGGTACCTATGATTTTAGCAAAAACGCAATTACCGAGCTTGTTCTTTGGCAGATTGATAAAAAATCAAGGAGTAAAAAATATATGAGTATCTTAATAATCTTAGCTATCGTGAAACATCAATAAAAATTAAATTAAGGCATGTGTTTGGCAATAATTACTATCGTGTAATCTATTAAAGCTTCCAGTTGATTATTGGCAGTAGCTGTGTAGCTTTTAATCTGTAATTAGAATTCTCTCGTCCAAATAATTATTAATTTATTTTTGATTATAATAAACGTTTTATGGATAATTAAAATCGTCAATTTATATTGATATCAAAATAAAAAAGTAAGTTTTGTTTCCTTTGCCCATATTTTTAGGAAGCAATGCAAATAATAGCAGTTTCTATTTTAAAACGTTGCATTATTATTCGAAATTCTTAATAATAAACTTATAATTTTTAATATATTTTATTATATGTATCGGACTCTCTTCTGCAACAGAGATTCCAATCTCTTAAAATTTAAATATATTTTTTAGTATTAATAACTTATTGATAATATTTTACTATTGGTGGGAGGCTTACGTCCAGCAGTGGACGGTAAAGTGCTCAATGAATTTGCTATTGAACCCATGTTCAATTAACGTGACAATTAATAGCCTTAGTATTGACCAGACTGATGCAAATTATTCAGTATCCAGTAATGCCCATTCACTAGGTAGTTGAAGTTCTGACCGCATAAAAAAGTTGCAATATACTTGTAATTCGTCACTGTTATTCTGCTGATATTCTATGATAAATAGTGTGCTAATTTTGCCTAAGCTTTAACTGAGTCTTAATTGATTATATCTACTATCTCAGGAGAATGCATTTAGTTGACTATAAATGCAGACAAAATTAAAAAAAATTCATTTCTGCCATACAATAGTTTTCGTCTTCAATGTACGTTTTCGATTACGTAACTACAGTACAGTAACAGTACTATGTACATAAATAAGCTTTGAAAAAGATAAATGCAGTCGTTGAGTCTTGCCAACACAAGTTTAACAATTTATACGTGATTTGATTGATACATATCCTAATCTTTGATAGCATCGTTGGCTTAAGAAACGGTGTTTTAGATGTGTTAATCAATATAAGAAAGATGCACTTTAGTTAAAGCTTTTTGGAGACAGGTTATTGGTATAATAACACCCCGCCAATTCCATCCGGTGCGACGCAAGGGACGGCGCGCTACTCCATAACCTGCCGTATGTTAAATGTACCTCTCTTAGCCTGACGTAAACCCTCCTTAGAAATGTAATGAATGGCCAGATGGCATCAAATGGAGTTTACCCAGGTCGATGTAAAGTTCTTAGTCGACATTTATGAACATTACGAATAATGCAAGGGGTGGCTACATCCATGCGGTATGTAAACATGTGATAGGGCTGCCCGCCTCCAGCATTTTAATTACATTTGCCTACTTTCTGTTTCCATTTAGTTTTGTATATAGTATACGTAGCCGCTACTGCGCAGCAGTTATAATATAGGTCATACTCATAGTATATCGGGTGATAAATAGGTCAGGTTCGGTCAGTATGAGCACAGTAAAAAGTTGTAATAAAGGTCATGCTCATAGTATATCGGGTGGCCTATTTAGTTCGGTCAGTATGGGCAAGTCTGAAAGTAAAAGATATGCAAATATCTGTTCTTGGGAACAATGTCATTGACTTAAGTGACAAAAAGAACTGCATAAAAAGACTGAAAAGTAATGTTCTCAGTTCGGGAATCCAAGCCGGTCTTATTGAATATCAACTGTATAAGTCTTAAGTAGTAGATGATACTATGTAAAGTGAAATCCAAAATAAATAAAATGTATTGTAATTCATTGAAATTTATCTAAGTAGGTGTTCAAAATTACAAATATTTTGTACAATATAACATTTAACTCGTTTAAATAAAGATTTTAGTATGAAATTTTAACACAGACTGGCCACTTAAAGATATAATATTTAATTGGTCATTTTGTGTTAAAATTTGCTCTATGGCTACTTTTATTTCTTTAATGGACTCGTAGTCAGTTTTGTGCACTTCAACCTTAACGTAAATTTACAAAAAATAGTTTGGTGGGGTTAAATGAGGTGAATTAGCGGAATTGTATCAGTTCCACGCCACAGCATGAGTCTTCGAGGAATCTCCACAAGGGGACTAGATAGAGCCCAGGAAGTGGCCCGAAGAGAAGTAATCCGGTGGTGAAAAAAGATCTTGAGTCCCCCGTAGCAGGGCGGGGGACTGTGAAGGCGGTTGCACTGCATCTCCACCGCTCAGGAGAAGGCACGGCAGCCTTACATTTAGGTTGACCACTGACGACAAGTCACATCTGCTCCGGTGGTCAGCCCAACAACGAGGTGGCGTAGGTACGGGTGGGTTAGAGGACGCAATATATATATATATATTGCGTCCTCTGTCTTGCTCCGCCAGCGAAAACCAGGGAGGAGGAGACGCCGCTACGCGCTCCTCCTCCTACCACACTGAGTCATGACAGCACGTGGCAAACGGCCACACGTTGAGGTGTCGGGGATAGAATGTCATCAGACGATCTCTCCGGCAACCCGTAAAAGCGCAGTAGGGGCCGCTGAGGTTTTAGTGGGTAATTCAGTTGCTTTTATATGACCGGTGAGGCGCATTATTGTAGTCCCACATATTGAACTTATTCTCCTTTTGGTGCCTTAGGTAAAGGTAGTGAGAGTATTTTTTTACGATTCGAGCTCACACAGTCACAAAAAACCGACACCCTGAAGTTAGTTAACATTTTAACGATGTACGCGCACACCGTCACAAATGTCAACTAGAGAATGCGTTATAATAAAACTTTCTTTTTATATTATTAGTGTAGTATTTCTACAAACGTAGGATACGTAGGACGCGAAGGATAAAATTTTTAGAAAGATTTTTATATTGTTACTCCAAAGAAGTACCTATAACTTCTTACGTGCGTACATAAGTACACATACACTTTTTTATAGGATATAAATAGAATTAGAGTTCATTTCCATGTTGATATAGTAATGCAATTATAATACATAAATTTATTTCAGTTACTCTAGGCGTTGAATATATGCACACTAAATCACAACTAAAAAGATAATAAATATTTCATTGTTTGTTTGTGACAGACACATCGTATTTCATAGAGATTTCACTGAAGCATAAATCGTTTTCGCATTGTTTAGTAATTATAGTTTAGAAATAAGCTTTCGTATTACGAGTTTATTTGTTCTTCTTTCAGCGTTCTTTGTAAGTAGTAAATCATAAAATAGTTAAATTTAGCTACACATATTTAAGCTTTAGATTTCGTAATGAATATGAAATATTTTTCGTTTGTAATGAACTTGGAGCTCATTAAGATACCTAAAATATATGAGATTTATGAATAGCTGTATAAATTTAAAACAAAAAACTTTCATTCGTCACCCTGTCTATGTCCTTGGGCAGTCCTATATTCAACATTGATTGCTCCAAAGGCGTATAATATCTAACTTATTGATTATAGTAACCCTTACATAGTTATTGAAAGATTTTGTTTCATTTTGTTTTTTTAATAAGACAAAACCCTGCACTAAGGAAATAATCCTTGTATTGCGGGGGACTTTACAAACACAATTAACGGACACAAATTACATCCAGACTCAGAACAACAATTTGTGGAGCACACAAAGTGTTGTCCCGCGTGGGATTCGAACTCACTGGCGCTGTAGGTCTTCTTAACCACTAACCTCTCTTCCTCTCCTTCTTAACCACTCTATCTTAACCACTACGCCATCTGTGCAGTCAGTCTGTGCATTTTGTTTCATTAATACTATAATACTTTGTGGTGCTTAAAATCAACTTATTAATGTCTTAAATAAATTTATTTGAGTTAACCGACACATCAACAAAATCGGCGAAATACCGATCAATAGCTTCTTACCTATAAACTGCATGTTCTACGTAAATGTCACCCATCGCGTAACCGCATATGACACACAAATCGACTGCTGCACATTTATTGATCCTTATGTGCAAGATATAAGAGTGGTTTTAACTTCGAGTGGCTATTCCTGTGTTTGCTCAAGACCGCCCAGATCTCACTTCTAAGCGGTCAGCTGCGAGCGATGGCTAATTAAGAACGTAACCTCAGAGGTTCGGTGGCCTAAGGTTCACTAAATGCGGACTAAGTGAGCTTCTGAGCTTGTCTTCCGAAGCATTAGAGACGTACCTACGTATTTACATTCCGTAGAGCTGCACATTCAAACTACGTTTCAACGTCGAACGATAAATTTTGCATGAATTGAATTGCAAATAGTTGTTAAGTTTACAGTTTCGTATTGATATGCGCGACACTGCTGAATGCATGGTGCTGTTTTGGAGACGAATTTATGACGAAACGAATTTATGATAATATATGAATCGAATGCATATACATACATACATTGTTGTCTATACCAATGCAAGCAACCAATAAAATTAAAATGTTGGTAATATCAAAATAATATGTTTTTCATGCTCAAACGTATGTAAATTAAACTACTTTCGGGATTTTATCGCGTTTAAATGCGTACAAACGCGACAAATGCCGTAAAGTAGTTTTATTTATAACTAGCAACCCGCCCTCGCTTCGCTTCGATTTCAGTCGCTTAAACCGGCGTAGTTCCTGTTCCTGTGGGAATACCGGGATAAAATATAGCCTATGTTACTCCCTGATATTATAGCTTTCCATTGGTGAAAGAATTGTTGAAATCGGTTCGGTGGTTTAAGCGTGAAAGCGTTACAAACAAACAAACATCCTTACTTTCGCATTTATAATATTAGTATGGATGTGTAATACTCGCGTAAATATCAGAAATCATTACTCACACGTATGTCTCAAAACCAGTTTAAATATTTTTAGTTTGTGTTTGTTTGTTTTGGGTAATCTTCAAAACGGCTGGACCAATTTTCATAATATTTTATTATAAGGTAGGCGTCTATATAATGAGTAACTCTATCTTAACCCGGTATTCCTAGGAACAGAGACTACGCAGGTGAAAGCACGAGAATTTGCTAATGATAAATAAAATATAATTTTAGCTATTCAGGTGAAATTGAACTATAAAATTGAAATTGAAGAAAAAATGCAAAATTGACGATTTTGTGAGACGAAATCATGAGAAACAGTGTATCTATATCTGCGTATTTATTGCAGTATTATGGTGTGCAATTTAGTCAGTTTCACGAATTAGTCGGTGACGTTATTATGTTATTTAGGAATTAATGTACATCTATATTGCCATACTAATATTATAAATGCGAAAGTAAGGATGTTTGTTTGTTTGTTTGTTTGTAACGCTTTCACGCTTAAACCACCGAACCAATTTTAAAAATTCTTTCACCAATGGAAAGCTATAATATCAGGGAGTAACATAGGCTATATTTTATCCCGGTATTCCCACAGGAACGGGAACTACGCCGCGGGTAAAGCGACTGAAACTGAAACGAAGCGAGGGCGGGTTGCTAGTGTTTATATATATCTACAATTCTGTCATATGTACATCACAGGAGGAGTCCATGTGTATCTGACTCATATCCTCCTAAACGGCAAGACTGATTTTAATGTTTTGTTTGTGTGTGTTTCAGTGGATTCGAAAATGGTTTAGTCTAATGATTGGACCCGGTAGGTGGTGCTGTGCAAAGACATTTTTTTTATCCACCATGTTACGATATATACAGAGTATTGTAAGTCATCTATAATATATGTATGTACTCGTCTACTTCTCGCTAAAATCATTTATAGTAAAACATCACAAGCAAAGTTGTATAGCTTAGTATACTTGTATTTTTGTGGTGTTTCTATATTTACCTGTAGCATTGAGAATAATAAGACTTTTCATTAAAACAATAAAATTTTATTTGTTAGAGAAGACAATTGTTATCGAATATCGCAAATAATATTTATATATGACATAAACGTTATTAAAGAAAGTTCTTAAATGTAATATTTCATCGTCTATAAAGTCTAGAAGCAAGTTCTTTTTATTTTGCGTCATACCCTTACTTTAGTTTTCTAAGCACGTCTCGGGGATGATAACAAAGTCCAATACAAACGCTAGAGATAGCTCACCGATAGCGACCTTTTATACTTCTTCTATTATATGGGTACAAATAGTCTAGTAATTTGATGTATAAAAGCTGGAATAAAATATAGTGTACCTAAAACGACTGGTTCCCTGATTCTGAAAACTCACAAGTTCTTAAATTGGAACCCTTGGACAAGTAAAACAGTGCTACCAGGTAATTTTCGCACAAAGTTTACTATAGTTAGGTAAGGTAGATCAACAAAGACAAGGATTTGATATCTTAAAGTGACATATAAAGAGCGTTAGCGTTGGGAGGCTTGGGCGAAGTATGACTAAATTTTACTTGTCCCCAAAGAAATATGTCTGGTAGATGGCAACAATTACCTTTGTAATGATGATGACAAGGCCTTATTCTGCCGTGGTTATTCTACAAATTCATTAAGGGACATAATTAAATAACACTATTGCGAGAGAGTGCAAATTCGAGATAAAACACTATAACAACTTGTCTAGACCGTTGCCTCTGGTATGGTAGGCTAAATACCTTAATGGCTTATGTCCAACAGTGGAATGTATATGAGCTGACAAGAATAACAGATAGCAACAAAATCGTTTCTAAAATTAATACATGGCAAATTGTAACTGTGTAGCTTTTTTGACTTTTTTGCACGCTATGGTCTGGATCTGGAGACATTCTGTCGTTCGATCCGAGGCGACGGAAGTGCATAGACTTCTGTCACCTCGGATCGAACGACAAAATTTCCTATGTGTGTAAATGTCCCACTGTGTTCACTCCCCACTGCCATTGAGTCGACTACTAGAACCGATTCCTTAATATGCATGGTTGGCCCAGCCCGGTAACTCTTTCGGGTATCGAAAGAGTTACCGGGCCGGGCCGACCATGTTACATTTCCGTCTACCATAACTGGGATAAAGACAACACATTATATAAATATTAATGTTATAAACATCCATCCTCACATAATAATATTTAATTTAACCATAAATACCCTACAATTATAGTACACAATTGTAGTAGTAGTACACAAAATTTTAAATTAAAAGTACCACACACTAAATGAAATATCTTTTTAACTAAACGTAAGTTGGTAAAATGACCAGATTTTGATATTGTTCCGTTATGTTTTACATTAAATCCTGCAAATGTTCTAATGATCCAGTGAAATAAAAAAAAAATTGGTACTCATCTTTAAATTTTTCATATATTATAATTTCGTTTTTATGATGTACAAACAATGTGTTAACGTTTAATGCTGCAAGGGTTGTAAAAAAAAAAAATTAGTGTAATTACTCGAAAACGGTAAAAGTTAAATAATAATAATATAAAGGTTCATTTCCTCCATTAAAAATTAACCAAGTAACGTTTTAAGTTCAAGAAGTGAATGTAATTTAAAAAAAACCTTTTTATAATTGCTTAAAAAATCGGATCTTTAATTTTAGAGATACACGTTTTTTTTTAATTATTAAAAATATATCTGAAATATAAAGTAAGATTTATTTTCGTAAAAGTGCCGTGTGGTGACGGAGTTAGAATATAATTCACCACTCCCTATCTTGCCTGTGGATGTCGTAAAAGACGACTAAGAGATATAAAATGCACATAACATCTGTGCAAGAGAAGGAAAACTCGAAATGAAACCCTATACCAATATGTCTGACCAGCATGGTATAGTAGGTCAAATTCCCTCCCATTGTAGAGGAGTGGAGGAGCCCCGAGCCCAACAGTGGGACTTATGTGGGCTGCGATGATGATGATGAGGAGATATTTTTTTTTAAAGTTCATAATGAAAATTTTCAGACCTTATATTTGATTTATCAATAGCACATAATTGCAGATATTTTACAGCCATTTTAAATAACCAATATTTCACGCTCTTATTTTTTAACAGCTTATGTTTTGGAGTTCACTCTGAGCCCACCTCATCCAACCCATTCGCCATGACGAAAAGGTGATGGGCGGCCCCATAAACTCCTGCCCGTTGCTGTGGCAGACAACCGGTACCAATTCCTTGACTTCCATAGGCCGACCAAAACGTATGATTTATACTCTAGAATATTCAAAGCTAGAACCTAATTAAAATTTATTTAATGATCATTTCATTACGCAATGAATCTCATTATTCCATTCGGTCTAATAAATCCATTCAGACCAAACTGTGTATAAAATGTGTACACACAAATTCTAGGCTATTATTAGCATCCTGCTTATCTACCACTCTAGCATCAACATAGTGTTACTTTAAAATATCTATAATAATATATTTTATTTTATTGAAGAGCTTGGTCGCCTACACCCGGATCGTATTACAAGAAATCTCATGAAGATGAGTAAGGAAATTTTAACATATTTTATTACGTCGTAAAATGAACTAGCTTATTTATATTGAAAGACTTTTTAACAGCCTAGCTCAGCTCATGGTTAATCCCTGATTAACCCCTTTAACGTTGGACCATTGAAGACCACATTCACTGTCTTGTCACTATTACATTTTTAGGGTTCCGTACACAAAGGGTAAAAACGGGACCCTATTACTGAGACTTCGCTGTCCGTCCATCCATTCGTCTGTCACCAGGCTGTATCTCAAGAACGGTGATAGGTAGACAGTTGAAATTTTCACAGATGATGTATTTCTATTGCCGCTATTACAATAAATACTAAAAATAAAATAAATATTTAAGGGAGGCCTCCATACAACAAACTTGATTTTTTTTTACCGTTTCTTGCTCGATACTAATAACGGTGACAGGTAGACGCTTAACTATTCACAGAATATTTAGTTTCATGTTCTCTTTAAATATAATTAATTATAAAAAAATAATAATTAAGGGAGGCTCCCATACAATAAAAGAGGTTTTCGCCGTTTATTTAAATAATGGTACGGAACCCTTCGTGAGCGACTCCGACTCGCACTTGGTCGGTTTTTTTTTAATTATTTAAGAACAAATGGCGTATTTATGAATAAATGTACAGATGACATAAAGGTTAAGATACCGACATACCGTGCCCGTGTCATGGGTTCGAATCCCATGCAGGACAACACGTTGTGCGATTCACAAATTATTGTTCTGAGTCTGGATGTAATTTGTGTCCGTTAATTATATGTTTGTAAAGCAACACAAGGATTATTTCTTTAGTCTAGTGTAGTCTTTAAAAAAATCACTAATTTATAGATTAACGAATTAGAAGAAAAATAAACTGTCCATGTTTATAAACATGTAGAATGTGTGCTTCATGTTTGATAAGTTATTTAATTTATATTTAAGGACAAAAGATTCGCATTTATAATATTAGTAGGATTTAGATAATGAAGTAAAAAACATATTTTTTCACGGCAAGTAAATTATTACAAACTTCCTTCCTTAAATTAATTCAGTTTCACAACCGTGAAAGCAACTGGGCAATTTGCTGGCTATAAAATATGTAAGTACATTTTTTTGATAAACCTTTGTTTCTATGACTATTACGATAAGTTTTCAATGAAAATTTAATTAATGCATTTACGTAAGCAAAATAGCTCATTATTTATCATCATATAGATTATATGATGATAAATTTATAAATATATAGTTATTTGTAGATCTGGGGGCACGGGAGTGCCCCCGCCAAGTCGAGCAAAAAAAAAAGTCGGGAAAAACGCAACACTGCCGTAACATTCTTTTCTCGAAGCCATTCAGGCCATTTTCGACCCCCTATAACTTCGTTGTTAATAAAATTAGAAACCCGAATTTTTAGTAACCTAGCAGGCATTGCATACACATTGTGTATTTCAAATTTCATTCAATTTGAACCAATAGTTTAAGAATTATAACTAGTCAAAATTTCGCAATTTTGTCACTTACAGCACTTACTCTTCTAGCAGACATAGAAGCTTCAAATTTAGAATGCAATTAGTGTTTAGTGTATAAATGAAGGAAAAATTATGAAACATTGTTATTTTCATCCAGTTTCCGAGATACGCTAACTGCATAAATAATTTTGTAAACTCATATAAATATATAGGATTACAAAGTTACATTTGCAGTTAATGAAATGTAACTTTGTAAAAAATAAGAATACATTTGTCGCCATCATTGCTTCCCTATGGGAGTCGTAACAACCGGCTAAAGACTGCGCAGATGACGTAGTGGTTAAGATACTAACGTACCGTGATAGTGTCGCGGGTTTGAATCCCATGCAAGACAACACCTTGTACGATCCACAAATTGTTGTTCTGAGTCTGAATGTAATTTGTGTCGGTTAATTATAAACTCATTTGCAAAAAAAACGGGCGGTTTTGATTTTCATTCATATTTAAAAAGATACAATACCAAAAAGGTTTCAATCGTTTGTACACGTTACTGGCCGGTTTTAAAAATGCTGTGGTATTTAAAAAAGTACGTTCTAAATTCAATTTTTCATTTGATGTTCATTTTTACAGAAAACCCCTTTTTATCCTACATTTTTGGCGCGAAGTTCCAGAAGTTAACATCGACTTTCATAACTTTTATTCAATTTTTATCGATTAATTTCATATCCTTGACTGTCAAAGCTTTATTTAATGCTGTTTGGCTGTATCAAAAATGGTAGATAAAGTGGTAAAAGCTACCAAAATTATCACGCTGCTTGAAGAGGGTTGCAGCCAATGTTTCGTGGCTAGGAGGCTAAATGTTAGTCGCTCGACAGTCCAAAGGACATGGCAGCGATATCAGGAGACTGGTTCCGTCGAGAGAAGGCCTGGTTCTTGAAGAAAACCATGTACCCAACCACGGGATGATCGTTTTCTTGTGAGTCGCGCATTGAGAAATCGCAAATCTTCGTATGTGGATCTTAAGAACAACCTCCAAGAAGTAAGAAATGTGCATATTAGTCTATGGACGGTCAGGAGGAGGCTTCTCGCTGCCAATATACGCAGTCACCGCCCGGCCCGCGGCCCCAAATTACTCCGTGAGCACAGAGTTCACAGGCTTAGGTTCGCTAGAAATTGTGAATCATGGACTCAAGACGATTGGAATAGGGTTTTGTTCTCTGATGAAGCCAGGATATCTCTGTTCGGTGAAGATCGACGTCGGCGAGTGCTAAGAAGACAAGGAGAACGCTTTGCAGAGGCATGTTTCGAAGAAATCACACCTTATGGTGGGGGCTCTGTTATGTTTTGGGCAGGAATAAATTCAATGGATCGTACAGAGTTAGTCTTCATTGAAAACGGCTCACTGACTGGGCATCGATACATAACGGAAGTTCTAATTTCTCATGCACAACCCGCATTGGCCGCTCTAGGTGAAGACTCGATTTTTATGGACGACAATGCTCGCGCCCACCGATCCCGCGATGTTAATGCGTATGTGCAAGAGGTCGGCATTCGTCGTTTGGATTGGCCAGCTCGAAGTCCCGACCTCAATCCCATAGAGCATGTCTGGGACGTTCTGAAACGGCGTGTGAGATCAGTACACCCGGCTCCGCAGACCATCAGAGAGCTGAAGAATGTGATTACTGCGGAGTGGGAACGTATTCCGCAAGCAAGTATCCGGGATATACTCGCTAGCATGCCCAGACGAATTCAAGCTGTGATTTTAGCTAGAGGGGGTCACACTCGATACTAAACATTTATCTGCTTTTACTTTATTAAAGAAAAACAAACAAAAAAACTTTTTTATTTTTACTTCATGAGCATATGCACTACTAGCGAATATACACTACTAGCGAGGTTTAGCATTATTTCCCATAAATTGTATCTAAATTTTATGAAATACTGATGAAAATGATTATTTTCTTATTAATTTAGCAAATTGTGTGGATAAAACTACCTATAATTATCAAACAAAGAAATATTAACATTTGAAATGGTTCATTGCTTAGGTGCCCGTTTTTTTTGCAAATGAGTGTATGTTCTTTCCGTATGGTGACGAAGTAAGAATACAATTCACTACTCACATCTTGCCCGTGGATATCGTATAAGACGACTATGGGATATAATATGCACATACCATCTGTGCAAGAGAAGGAAAACTCAAAATGAAACCCTATATCAACATGTCTGACCAGCATGGTATAGTGGGTTAAATCCCCTCCCTTTGTAGAGGAGGCCCGAGCCCAACAGTGGGACATAAGAGGGCTGCAATAATGATGCGATGTTGAATTATATGTTTGTGAAGTCCCCCACAGTATAAGGATTATTATTCCCTTAGTGCAAGGCGTTGTCATTTAAAAAAAAGATTCAACAGGAAGGAGAGTGGGCAGCAGCTCTCGCCGAGGAAATGTATAATATCTCACTGCGAAACCAACCCGCCTACCAAACGTGGCAACTTCGTCATTATTCCTCATATGGCGAAGAAAAATGAACTGTAGTCATGGCAACTCTGTTACCCTTGAGCGTCGTTAGATGCAGGTGCCACAATACTGCACTTTATGGTGAAGCATGAAGGGGTCTATGTTATACAGTGGACGGCGATAGGCTGAATGATGATTGGCATAATAGGTGTGGACAGACACCTAGATATAATTATGTTCAAAAACAACTTGTAAAATGGTCAATCAACTTAATGAAAAAGCAAGAGTGGGACATGTGTTATGAAATTGTACTAAAATCTCCCAAAGTATTAAGCAAACTAAATTGCCTGAAATTTATCTGAAAGAAAGAACGCCATCATTAGGTTCGATTGCCATCAAAGCGGAGAGGAGACTAGAGGAGATATCTTTCGAAAAACCAATCAAATTTCTTTATTTCCACATCTCTCCGCTTAGTTTAGGTAGAAGTGACTCAAACAGAAAGGAGAGATGTCTCATTTTTCAGAGAGTGGCCTCTAAGAAAATCCGTTGTTGGTATCCGAGAAGTAGAAGGTACCGGAAAGGAAAATAAGTAGGTCTATCTACAAAAAGAAATGAGATACCATCAAAAACAAAACTTGTAAAAAAAGCCAAGCCTCGCAACTGAGTTCTTCTACCATAAAAAGTTGTGAGATCTGTGTTATTCCAAGTCGGTTAACTCATTCAGTCCCTGTTTAAGGTTAGCTTAGGTTAGCTATTTACGTAATAACTTAAGAAGAAAGGTCCCTTAAGCAGGGACTGAATGAGTTAACCGACTTGGAATAACATAGATCTCACAACTTTTTATGGTAGAAGAACTCAGTTGCGAGGCTTGGCTTTTTTTTACAAGTTTTGTTTTTGATGATATAACTAATGACCTAAAGAAAGAGTACATAGACAATTTGAAATAAATGCCCATATTCAATTTCTTTGCCTATATTTATGCAAGTATAGTATCAGTATATATTGCAAAAAAAAAAAACACTACATGCTCGATAAGAGTAAAATTGGCCTACTATAGGACACTGGTCAGCTGGGTTGGTTTTATATCAGGGTTTTATTTCACAAACTATATTTAGGATTAGTGAAAATAATCATTAAAAGACTAAATACTCTTTTAGCCCAGTCATATTAGGGGTGTCACCTCGGAATGAAAGCTATAAATTGTAAATTGGTATAAGCTGTAAATTGGTATAAACCTTTGTTTTATCGTTCTAAATGTTGTCTCAAATGTCACAAATGTTATCGTGTCCGCGTCTTAAGATATTGAAGATCAAAGGTCATGAAAATAGGTTTTTCGCGAATATCTCGCTTTCTATTACTTAAATGAGATTTGCACCTATTATAAAAGTTGTAGAGTATAAGATTCTCTACAACTTTAGTTTGAACTTTTTTTTCATACGATCAACCGTTTTTGCGGTAGACCCTGAAGAGTTCGCCGCGTACAGTCATATATGGCCTGACGGATGGTTTTCCTGCATTAATCTGCTGTTCACTTAGGAAAAATTTTACCTGTTTAACTAAAAATATGTTTCAAAGTTCATATTGATGGAAATAATAAAGCCTATATAATACAAAGTTGATTTTCATATTTGAAGCCACACGATGGGAAATAGAGACATTCAGAAAGTGCCCAACATATAGGTTTTATTTTATTGGCAGATGCCTCCGTGTATCACTGAGGTTTACGATGCACTACTCTCTTTATTTCCGAGAGCGGGCATGCATTTTATTGTAATATAAATTCTCTTTCTGTTCAGAACACGACCATAGCTATAGAAAAACTATTATATTATATATTAAAACCTATTGTATTAGCTATATTTTATACTCCTTGAGATCTATAATTTTAGAAACGTACGAGTTTTAACGAGAATGTAATGTGAATTTTGGAGGAGTTAACTGTATTGAGTCGATGGGCTATAATTATACAGCTGATCAACTAATTTCTCTAAAGAATAAATCAATTTGATATGTTATTTTTTATAATATTATAATACAATTTATCACCCCCTATATTGCCCGTAGCTGTCGTAAAAGACGATTAAGGGCATATTATGCTAATAACATCTGTGCAAGAAAATGCAAATTCGATATAAAATCCTATACGAACTCGTCTGACCAACGTGGTATAGTAAGTCAATTTCCCTCCCTCCATAATAGCTCAGCTAATAGGAGCTCAGTAATAGGAAACATAAGCTAACGATGATCATATTTGAAATATTCTTTTACTATTATACTTGCAAATTCTCGCGATTTCAACCGCGTAATTGCTTCTGCATTAAATGTTTCCTACTAAATCTTTTAGTTGTCTTTTACGATACACATGGACAAGGGGGTTGCAAATTATATCTTTACTCCATCACCACATGGAAATGACATAAATATAATATATAAATATTCAAATCTTTCAATCTTTTCAAATATTTCTTTTATATTAGTTTCAGATGTTAAATCTAGGCGTGCTTTGTTGTAGCAGACTGTACGCCATAATACAAAATCGACATACAATAAATTTGCTCACAAAATGGACGTGCATACGGGCGCGCTTGTAGTAATAAATAAATTTTATATCTATGTACCTTTGTTTTGGTCACTGTGGAATCACTTCTTTCTATAACTCAGGTTAAAACTACGATGTATGCAATGATTTTTGTGTAAAAATTTGAAGTCGCTTTCTTTGATCTCGAAAATGGCCAAGGTGAATCACTTAGAATTAAATGGATTATTCATCTACCAGAATGACCATCAAAGTAATATATATTTTTTATTAACACGCTTTTATTAGCTTCATACTCGTACGTATTTTGGTACGTGTCTATGTAACGTAAACTTTGAATATGATTTTGAACTTCTTCGAAACGTCGGATTGACTCGAAATTTGTCATACTTAACGAGGACCGATGACAATTTAATATTTTTAATAGTTAGTCCCATTATCCTTACTAGGATTTTCAGGATTAGCGATTTTTTTGTATATACTATCCGGTAGTGTCTTTACGCCGTGACCAAGAAGGGAAACTACAAGGCGCGGCCGATCACCTATTTCTCGGATAAGTTACCGACTTCAAATAAGCTCCAATTTTCGGAGAAGGAACCTGAGAAACGGCTATCTTACCCAGGGGAGGCAGTAGGTACTCAAATTAAGCGTGTTTTTTAGTTTCTTTAAAATGTTATCATTATTTTAAAGATGTTGCTGTATTCAAACAAAACTAATCTATATATATAAAAGGAAGTCGTGTTAGTTACACTATTATAACTTGAGCACAGCTGTACTGATTCACCTGAAAATTGGTGGGGAGGTAGCTTAAAATCAGGAGACGGACATAAGATACTTTTTTATTCCGCATTTTTTTAATGGTGTTTACAAGATTTTGCCAATAACTCTTTTATCCCGTTCGATCGCGTTCCCGTGTGACGTGACATAAAATGTCAAAGAGAATACAATTCACTATGAGACGTAGTAGAAAAAAACGCATTTGATATGTAATAACAAAACGCAAATGACAGCTAAACGTAATTTTGTCTATAGTTAAGTATGGTTGAATATTTGATAATTATAATTTTGTCAGAAATCAATAACGAGTAATTTGTATTCTCTTTGAATCATCATCAATAATGCCGCGACCAAAACGATCGAATCTTTCCCGACAAAGCTGTAATGGTTCTTCTATTAGAGACTATATTTTCGGCAATATAGAAAATATATTTACGAAAAAAATTATGGCGTTACGAGGTTCGCCGGGTCAGCTAGTCTATATATATAAAAATGAATTGCTGTTCGTTAGTCTCGCTTAAACTCGAGAACGGCTGGACCGATTTGGCTAATTATGATCTTGAATTATTTGTGAAAGTCCAGGGAAGGTTTTTAAACCTTCCCTGGACTTTGCGGTTTACGGTGAGAAAATATGGAAAATTGCGAGTAAAATACTAAAAACAACAATTTTTATTTACCCATACAAACTGTTCTTATCTGTCAAACATTTGATGTTCGTCACGTCGGTTCGGCATTTTTGTCATAATTACATATAGACCTAGATTAAAAAAGGTATTAAAATCGATAAAAAAGGCGGTATATTAAATAGCTAGAATACAATTCAACAAACGGGGGTGTCGTAAAAGACGACTAAGGGATATAATATGCATATAATATGTGTGCAAGAGAAAAAAACTCGGAAAAATCCCTATTATAACACGTCTGACCGGCGTGGTATAGTAGGTCGATTTCCCTCCCATAGTGTAGGAGGTGCGAGCCCAACAGTTGGACGTGTATGGGCTGAGATGATGATGATTTATCAGCCTCCCACAAGTAGTGTAAAGTTGCGGACTAAGGAAATATGACACTTTCCGTAAATTCAATTCAGTTGGATTATCAATAATTCCATTATATTGATGAGGCTGATAAATCATCTTCATCGTCTCAACCCATATATGTCCCACTGTTGGGCTCGGGCCTCCTCCACTATGGGAGGGAAATTGATCTACTATACTACGCTGGTGAAACGTGTTGGTATAGGGTTTTGTTCCGAGTTTTCCTTATCTTGCATAGATATTATATGCATATTATATCACTTAGTCGTCTTTTACCACACACACGGCTGGTGAATTGTATTCTTACTCCGTCACTGCACGGATAATACTAAAACCAAACTGATAAATACTAAAATAAAATAATTAGGAAAAAAGGCGGTACGAAGTTCGCCGGGTCAGCTAGTTAAAAATAAAAACATTGAGCGAGTCCTTTTTATGTTGACAAGAACTAAGGGCTCCTGTGAGACTAAATTAATCTCATTAAGAGCCACATTGGTACGAAATAATTTAAATTTTGTGACTTGAATAACAATTAATATAAAACAGTAGTATTAACTTTCAAAAGTTTTTGCAAATAATAGCGCGTGTCTATTGAGCACCGGCGTGGTCATGCTTCCTGAAAATTGTACCTCCAAGGCTGTTGAGGCGAATGATGACTTGTTGATGGTTCATAATTAACTCATGATCAGGTGCTGCTTGAGGTATCTAAACCAGTTATAATCATTTTTATTATATTTTGTAAACAATATATCGTGGTTAGAAATAATTTTACCAGCCGACCCAAAAGACGCTATTCTGTAGACACGCAGTAGCGTGTCAAGCCAGTTCGAAAGGAGAGAATTGGTAATGCGGCTTACCACATTAAGTTTACAGAAATTATTTCGAGCCACTTTGATCCCTTCATAACTCAAAAACTATTTAACAAATTTGATTTATATATTCAGATCATACAAGATAAATTATTATATCAATTTTTATAATCACAACTAAACGGTTATGGTTATGTAAGTCGTAATTTTTGTGACTGACTTACATGTAGATCAAAAACCTAAACTTAGTAGTTTAGGTCACCCATTACCACACCCACAAGATAACCTAGAATGCTCAATTTTTTCATCTAGCTAATTAATTAAAGCAATTATGTATACACAAAAAAAATCTGACCATAGTGTTTTAGCATTTTGTGATCATTATTTTCTTACTGCGTCACCACATGATTTTATATTAACTTATGTTTCAAATCCAGTTTAGTCAAGTAGTCAATATTTGGACTCAAGAGATACTTCAACGAGAAGTGATGGCGAGAACAGATCGGTAGATTGCAGCACGATTACATCGGAACTATCTCCGTGTCGTGAGGAGGGAAACAAAATGGTATCATGTGTCGCCGGGGCGAATCATTACCTGAGAACTCAGTCATGTTAACCTATTAGTGTTTGGGACAGTACAAGCACCATGTATGTGTACTTGAAGCAGTCCTAGCCGCAAGGACTAGAGGCCAAACTGAGGAACTACTTTGTGTAGCCACCACACTCCTAACAGTCGTTTGTCTATGTCATGGGCCGATCCGTTCAGGATAGCATCATATTCTCGCAGAAAATCGACGTCTGAATAGTAGCAATTTGTTGCTGCGCTTCGTTTGGTGAACGAGAGAGCCGAAAATCCAACTTTCTTTTACTTTTGAGGAGAAACCCACCACATGCAAACACCCTTAAAAGTAAAAGACTTTTGAGGGTGTTTGCATGTGGTGGGTTTTGATGTTGTCTTTATTACCACTGAACCATTCACACTCCCTTCACTTTCTGCTTACGATAGGCGGCGGCCTAGGAAAGGTCCATTGGCGGCAATATCACTTACCATCAGGTGTGCTGTTCGCTCGTTTGCCATCAACAGCAATAAAAAAAAAATAGGTAACTAACCGCAATTCATCATTTATATCATCACACATTGTGGATACATCATCACATTTGGAGTAGGTATGCGAAAGAGTATCAAGCCACGCAACATATTTTATACAAATATAGGTTTTTTTTTATTCGTTTGACCTATTTTCAATATTCAACAACTATAGTATTTGGTTAGTCGCGTCTTTGAACATTCACAAAGAAGAAATAGGATTCTGAAATAGATTCAGAAACTTTATTTTTATTACGTTACATCGAGTATTCATTTGGTAATTATGCTTTGAAATATAAGAAAAAAGGAAACCAATAATATAACTTTAAGCATACGTGGCAGGTCACATCGCTCGACAACGAATCGGAATACGCAGCGTAAGACGACCCCCCTGCTAAGTGGACTGACGATATTTTGAAAATCAAAGGAAACTGTTGGACCTTTCTGAGTGGTATTCTCGGGGGCTATGTCCAACAGTGGATGTCTATAGGTTGATGAATGGAAGCATAGAATATTATGCCAAACACCTATTCATTAAGAAGGAAGAAGGTCTTATACTCAACAGTGGGATACGTCACATTAGCTGAGGTGCAGAAAATATGTTACCTGACATAATTATTCAAAATATGGATGTCAAAGATTTAATGATTAATAGTCGCTAATACTTCATTGAAGAGGTAAATAAATCATATATATAAACAAAAATTACATAAATTTCTCAGTCTAGCAGCATATGTATGCAGCTCAAAATGCTTCGAGACAATCCATAATAGTAGGCCATGTTGCTCAGAATTGCCTCAGGACTCGTACGATGCATTTCTAAATTGCGTTCTATGACTAATGGAGATCTGCCTGTCCTATATTTTACATTTAGCGTGATATATTGGTGAAAAGGGTAATTATAAGTGCTCGGAATCTTGTCCATAATCTTAGAAGTTTTATGAACAACGTCAAGATTTATAGTTAAGTTTGAGTCACATACTGATTGAGTATTGTTCTATGGAATAACTCCTTCATCACAGTACATATACGTCCCACTACTGGGCTCGAGCCTCCTCCATATTGAGAGGGAAATTGACCTACTATACCACGCTGGATGACCGGGTTGGTATAGGGTTTTAAATCGAGTTTTTCTTCTCTTGCATTGTTGTTATATGCATAAGATATACTTAGTCGCCTTTTACGACACCCACGGGTGATAGAGAGGGGGCGATGAATTCTATTCTTACTCCGTCACCACGCGGAATCTTTACATGGTGCGAAATTTCACAAAAATACGGTAAATTGACACAAATTACACTCAAACTCGAGCCAGATGTCCAGCCAGTTATGTCCAGCAGTAGATGTCTCAACTCATACAACCCCTTTGCTGAGCTCGAGTCTCCTTCGCAATAAGGGGGAAATTGACCCACTATACCATGCGGTCAGATATTAAATTAATATTATATCCCTTAGTTGTCTTTTATGAGACCATATACTAGCAGCGTGTTCGACCTTTGACTAACGAATTATGTTCATTGAATAGTCAAACTTTGTTGTTTAACGGAGTTCTATATCAGTGTGTGTGGTGTAAATGAACCTAACGAACCCCTCTATAAGTTTACATGGACGTCGTACAGATTCATGTGAGTTTTCTTATCGAATTTGACAAATAATGGGCATTTTTGAGTTTGTCTATACATTAGATAAAGGCAAATATTCTAATTTAATTTGGGGTTTAACGAAATATATTTGTCTAGATTAGGATAAACCAGTCGTTTTGAGAGATTTCATAGATATCGTATATTATAAACGTGAAAGTTTGTGAGTATGTGAAGATGTGACGATGTTTGTTGCTCTTTCACGCAAAAACTACTGAATGGATTTCGATGAAACTTTACAATAATATAGCTTACATATCAGAATAACACATAGGCTATAATTTATCTCTATATTTCAACAGGCAGAGTAACTGCAGGTGAAACCGCAGAGCGCTCCTTGTTTCACTATAATGTAAACACAATGTATGAGATCAAACATTGTAAGCATAAGTTTTCGCATATTATACATGACAGGACGAGTTCAGTTGAAAATTTGTAATAATTTGTAATTGTAATTGAGATGAGATGACTTGCTGGGGGACATAAAACTTAACGACCGTTGTCATTCGTTGCACTTTATGATATGAGCTAAAATATGCTTTCTTATATTACTAGGAACTCGTGTCTCGTTCACAATGAATTATTTATTTGCCAATTCACAAACGAAAATTCATTATGCCTGTCCGCTTTTGTCTGCTACACTACACACATGTGTGAGAGGCATTGAAACTAAGTGAGAAACTGTAAATCTGTAGGCCCGTCTCATAAATACAAACTAAGCACTATTGAACTTTAAAGTCTTGAGGTTTATAATTATTGTTTTTAATGTGTTCATTTATTACTTTATTAGTTTTGTATTTATGTATTAGTGAATTGTTTTGGTTTATCTTCATGATTTGAATTTTTTTTTAAACATGTCTCTTCATTAATGAATAAAACTTTTTACGTTACGAGCGGCTTCCACAAATATGTGTTGTAATACCAATAGACAGAGAATGTAACATATCTCAAAAGTGCATCTTAGTAAATATCCTATATAGTAATTGAAACTATGTCAATACAAGAAATTACTACTAAAATAGCTTTAGTATCGGTGTAATCTAGCAGCTTCATAATGTTTTCCTAAACTATAAATCAGAATATGATTTTTGAACATCATTGGTAAAACAAAAGATCACAGATTTTACATAGAAGAAGATAAGTAACGTTCTTAGATGTTAAATACAATATTCAAAGAAAAGGCACTCTCTTTTATACTCCCAAAGCCACTCTCGAGGCGCATCTAACTAACCGTGATAAGAGTCAAAGAACGAAAATCAAAAACTTCACAAACTAAATCACCGACCAATTTAGTAAGATCTATATATTTCTTTTGTAACTTTATAACAATGCAGTAACAATATAGGGCTTATGAAAAATATAAAAGGTCTTGGTAGTCTGGCAGCTAAAATAAATATTATTCATCCAAAAAAGTAAATAAATACAACGTTTCAATATAGTACAACATCAAAAGTCGTTGTAGAAAGACAGAATAAAATTCACTTCCCTGTATGTCTAAATTGAATACAAAACTTATAAATATATAAGCATAATTCTTTATTATATGTATATAAAGTTAGCTGACACAACAGACGTTGTTCTGTTCAAATAAAATAAAAGGCAATTTCCTTAAAACCGACAGCAGCGCTAGCAACCAGGTCCAATTGTGAATTTAACCTATTCTCGAATCCTTCCTTGAACATACACAAAAAATTTCATCGACATCGGTCCAGCCGTTTAGAAGGAGTTCATTGACATACACACGTACATAAGAAATTTATATATAAAGATGTTGGCTACCGAATCGGTAGTAAATTAATATTGAAGCGCGTTTAGTGAAGCAAATAAGTATGTTAAATGGCATAAGCACTCCCACTGGTACTTAGTTGATGTTCTGTATTCTAATAATTATATTACAATACCTTACCATACCTTAATGCACTTATAAAAAAAAGGCCAGTAATAAATTTAAATTATGATATTAGTTGTAAATAAAACCATTTCTACAGAATTTATAGCGTTTGTATTTAATTATATTAGTGGATGCCCGCGTATCGAATACCAAATTTACAGCGTTCATGATCACGGGTGGACGAATGGTGAATGCTGTAAATTGTTCAAAACTTCGGGCAATAAATACTCAAATACGACCGCGATAAAATCCGTAAAAATAGTTTTATTTACAATGTGTATTACTCGCGTAAACATAAAAATCATTACGTCATTAGTTGTTTTACCTCAATGAGTGAATCTCGCAATACTCTTACATTTACTTTACCAAGTACCGGCAATTAAATTAAAATCATTAAATCAGAGTATACATAGATATATTGAATATTTACGCTATCGGCTATTAAACAAATACTGTTTTCAAAATCTTTCTCACAATAGACCAAACGCTTGAAAGTAAAATGTTGTTACAACAGTGACATGAGTTTAACATTCAATGTAAACATGGAGTTCTCGGAATCAAAACGATCGGACTGAGTAATAGAGTTTACTGAGTAGAAAGCAAATAAAATAACAAACGGCCAAGTAGTGTAGCTTGATTCCGCGTCGGAGACCCGTAGCGCACGGACGTGCGCCTCGCTGCTCTCCATTTCGCCGCGCTCACCCCGCACCGGCCCCCTGCGGTCGTGCGTTCTCGCTCCGTCTCGCTCGCTCCCGCAGCGAACCACGCGTCGCGTCAAGCCGCCATCTTGTTCAACGTCTGTGGCCGTTCAGTGGCCCGCTCCGGGTGGCCGTGTATACGGTTGTCTGTGGCAGTTTCGCTGTTTGGACGCAGGTGTTGCCGGATCCCAACTGCACGAGTCGACTTTTTCAAGACGTCGAGTGCAGATTTCTACCGTTGGTAGATAAAAAGTCAACCCATTTTGGCCCCCTCAGGGCAGAAAACCATATTGTTTGGTCCCCGGCGGAAACCTTACGGTGTAAACGAAGCCGGGTGAGGCAAGGCCCCGATTTGCCTGCCGAGCCCCTTCAGGGCAGAGCTAACAATCGGAAGGGGTTAGAGCATCCGGCCTTGGGGGATCTCCTAGTCGGACCTAATCTACGGCTTTTCATCATTTTTCTGCGAAGGCCTAACGGCCCGAGCAGCTAGGAACCTATCGCACATTAAGATTGGCGAAGGATTACAAGCTTAGGGCACACTAATTAAGTACTCATCCTCCCGACCTACACCCGGTTGGGAGGGGCACACACACCACTCACCCCTGGGTTTTTTCCCCACTCAGGGCGTTAGGGCTGCTAGGAAACAGTCGTAAAGCTCCCAGCATGGCAATGGAGGGCCACAATAAAATCCAGTACTCACTAGAGTACTTATTAAACATTCCCGCCATCCGTGACATTTTAGTCGCCCTACACGGGGAGGAAAACGTTCCTCAACCTGTGTTCTCTTCCGCGTATCCCACGGTAACCGCTACAACATCGGCAATACCACCACCCTCGAAACCAATGTCGCCCACGGCAATGGAATTCGAGGTAGCCCGGCTCTCAGAGAGCTCATCGGACCAGGAGGATAACTCCTCCGACTCCTCCGACTCCCCTTCTCCCGACGAAGGCGAGTTCACTACCGTTCGCTCGCGAAAACGCAGTAAGAAAACTGCAAAAAACGTCGCCACTAAGGCCCTTAAAACAACCGCTACCGCGTCAAGCCACCCCGCTGCCTCCGTGGCACGCACCTCAACTCAGCCCGCCACCCAAGCCGGCCCCTCTAAGCCCGAGTCAATGACGCCAACCGCCGCGCCTCCGCGCAAGGAACCGACCCCACCTCCTATTTATCTACAGGACAAGTCCAAATGGACTACCGTCTCTGGGTGGTGCACCGAGCACCACATAAATTTCACCTCGGCCCGATCTACCCCACAAGGGATAAAAATCTCCTTGTGCGCCTCAGCCGACCACCGTAAGCTGTCGAGCTTATTAACGGTGAAAAAACTCCCGTACCACACGTACACTCTCCCCGAGGAGAGAATATTACGTGTCGTCATCAAAAACGTTCCCACGGAACTCACAAAAGATGAGATCCATAAGTCCTTAGAGGAACAAAGCCTCCCTGTCCTAGCCGTGCACCGCATGATCCGCGGCAAAACCCGCAAACCCTTCGAGATGGTTCTAGTCCACCTCGAATTATCTCCAAAAGGCAAACAGATCTTCCGCATTAGTGAGATCTGTGGCCTGTCCGGCATTCATGTAGAGCCACCGCACAAAACAGGGCTCATCTCGCAGTGTCACAACTGTCAGATGTACGGGCACTCGGCCCGTAACTGCCATGCCCCCGCCAGGTGCGTTAAGTGCCTTGAAGACCATGGCACGAGTGATTGTCCACGGCCGAAAAGAAACGACCACATCCAATGCGACACACCGCCATCGTGCGTCTTGTGCCGCGAGGAAGGTCACCCTGCAAACTACCGCGGGTGCCCCAAGGCCCCCCGCAGGCAGTACAGACGCCCTCGCAACCCCCCAAACTGGGGCTTCCCACCCCAGCCCCCTCAACCTCTTCTTGCAAACCCAGTGCCGAAGCCTCCTCAGGTTAACGCATGGCGGGTATCCCAGGCGGAATTCCCACCGCTACCTAATAAACGAGTGGTGCCTAACACCACCCCACCACCCCCCCATACTGCAGCAACGCCATACACGGCGCCTTGCCCACCCCCCGCGAGCCAACCCAAGCCCCAACAGGGCGCACACTCGAACCCGCACGTAGCCCCGAGGTCCGTTAAAACCCTACAAGGCGTAGATCCGGATCTCGCCTTAGTAGCTAAATTCGCATCTCAAATAAATTTCAATGAGATACGTGAAATCGCCTCTGAAATCAGAGCAAACGTAGGCAACAGCCACGCTCTCCTTAACGTAGCCATTAGGTTCTCTCCGGTCCTCGAGAACCTCGCCTCTTTTACAATCTAAAATGGATAGACACCCATCAGGCAGAGTTAAACCCAGACACATTAGAGTAGGGTACTTTAATGCTAACAGCCTAGCCCAACAGAGGGACCAAATAGGCGCTCTAATGAGCGACGAGCAGCTCGACCTATTTCTTATTCAGGAGACCTTCCTTAAACCGTACAATAGGGACCCCAAGATTGCGAACTATAACATAGTTCGCAACGACAGGCTTAACTCGCCTAAGGGAGGTACTCTCATCTACTACAAGAGGTCACTGCACTGCACACCTATGGATCCGCCCCAATTGACGTACATTGAGGCTTCAGTCTGCAGGCTAGCCCTCACGGGGCACCAACCCATCACCCTCATATCAGTATATCTCCCCCCCGGTAGGGAAAACAACATCGAACTCCTCGAGAGTGATCTTAAATCACTCCTCGACCTAGGCGGAGCCGTCATCATAGGCGGCGACCTTAACGCCAAAAACACCTCATGGAGTTGTAACACCACCAACCCAAGAGGAAAAACCCTCGAATCCCTTGCCGAACGACTGGGGTTTGACGTCATCGCTCCTATGGAGCCGACGCATTTCCCAGGGAACATAGCGCACAGACCCGATATTCTAGATATAGCACTGCTAAAGAACATTAACCTTCGGTTAACGTCTATAGAAGTGCTACATCAACTAGACTCAGACCACCGTCCGGTTATTCTCGAACTTGCCCCGAGACTGCCAGTCCCCTCAGGACCTGGGCAGGCCCCCACCAAAACAGTAACTGATTGGAATAGACTAGAGTCCGGACTCAAGTCTAAATCCACCAGTCACTTAGATAGGATCCCCGCTGACATAAAATCCCCGGAGGACACAATGACGGCAATCGACTGTCTCACAAGTCATGTACAATCATTAATTAATGACTGTTCGCGGCAAGTACCAGCAGCGAGCGATCACGGCTGGCGCCTGCCAGACGACGTCCGCGACCTTCTGAGACAGAAGAATGCAGCCATACGTGCCTACGACCGTTACCCTTGCGAGGAAAACCGCATACGTATGCGTTTCCTGCAAAGGACGGTCAAATCCGCAGTAGCAGAAGTCCGCGAAAAGAGATGGAACACCACTCTTAGCGAACTAGAACCTAACCACCAAGCCTACTGGCAACTCGCCCGATCCCTTAAGAAAGACATAGTTTCCACTATGCCTCCCCTAAAGAGACCCAACCTCCCCCCCGCCTTTGAGGACGAGGAGAAATCCGAATGCCTGGCCGACAGCCTAGAGCAACAATGTACGCCAAGTACCACATACCCCGATGCCGAACAGCACGCCCACGTCGATAGGGAAGTGGTGTGGCGAGCCTCTCTCCCACAACCGCCGCTAGATACAGAATTAGGTAGGGACGACGCCCCAAGTCAGCCTATCCCAGCAGTCACCATAGATGAAGTAGTTTCGATCGTCAAGGGACTACGCCCTAGGAAAGCCCCCGGTTCGGACGGCATAACCAATAGAGTTATTAAACTTTTTCCCACGTCCCTACTGGTCCTTCTGACCTGCATTTTCAACGCAGCGCTCAATAACAAAATCTTTCCCGCTCAGTGGAAAGAAGCCGTGGTAATAGGAATCCACAAACCCGGCAAGAACCGATCCGAACCCAGTAGTTACAGGCCGATAAGTCTTCTTAACGGTCTAAGCAAAATGTACGAGCGCGTAATCCACCAAAGACTTAGAATCTTCGCCGAGGAAAACCACCTCATACCACACGAGCAGTTTGGCTTTAGACCCAAACACTCGTGTGTCCATCAAGTCCATCGTATCGTGGAAAGCATCAACGTAAAACTGCAACGCAACCTTTTTACGGGGATACTCTTCTTCGATGTAGCCAAAGCCTTCGACAAGGTATGGCATAATGGCCTTATCTTCAAGTTATTCCAACTAGGAATTCCCCACTACCTCGTAATTATCATACGAGACTTTTTAACAAATCGTAGCTTCCGCTACAGAGTTGAAGGGACACTCTCTTCCCCGCACCCGATCAGAGCTGGCGTACCGCAAGGTTCAGTCCTCTCACCCCTTCTATTCTCGCTATATACTAGCGACATCCCCAAGTCTAAGCTCGTGCAGTCAGCCCTCTACGCTGACGACACAGCTATATTCGTATCCGGGCTTAACCCGGACGCCGTCACTCGTAATCTCCAAACTGCAGCTACTGCCCTTGGCAAATGGTTCCGGAAATGGAGAATAGACATTAACCCAGAAAAGAGTCAGGCGGTCATGTTTCACAGGAGACGTGCCGACCTGCACCCCCCCGATAGCTTCACTCCAGTCCGCATTTTTGACAAGCCCATCCCCTGGGCGTCAAATGCCAAGTACCTAGGCGTCACCCTTGACAATCGTCTCAGCTTCACTCGACACATAACCACTGTGCGCTCGCGTGCAGCGTTCGTTATGGGTCGTTTACACAACTTACTCAACCCAAAGAGTAAGCTGTCGCTCAAATGCAAAATCCGTCTTTACACTGCCTGCATACGCCCCATCATGTTGTATGCCAGTGTAGTATTCGCTCACGTTAGGCCACACAGGATCCATAGGCTACAAACACTTCAGAATAGGTTCATGCGTAAGGCTACGGGCGCACCGTGGTTCATACGCAATGCCGATCTCCACATCGACTTGCACTTGCCGACCATCAGGCAATATATGAAACAGTGTGCCCGTAGATATTTTGATTCTGCCACAACACACCCCAATCCCTTAGTGGTCGCTGCGACCAACTATATCCCGTCCCGCATCTCGAAGGTCACTCGACCGAGACTTTCTCTCGACGAGCCCGACGACGAGATCACGATAGCTCAGAATACAGCATACACGGCCCGCGAAGCCGCAACAAAGAAAAGACCACGGTTCCGTCCTCGCCGTCGAGGTGCGAAATCGTGCCGCGCAAAAATAAATAAATCTAAAGTGGGACCTCCCACATTGCCCTCAGCAACGCCCCGAGCCGAGGTTCGTACCCCACAGGGGGTGCCCTTGGGCCCCGTTGCTTAAATTTTTTGGGTTGAGAGCCCTCAGCGCTCACCACTAGTCCGCGTAAGGGTGTAACAGCCATCTGAGGCTAACACTCCTTGTCAGTCAAAAAAAAAAAAAAAAAAAAAAAAAAAAAAAAAAAAAAAAAGTAGTGTAGCTACATTCGCAATGCTCCTACACGAAGGCTGTCTCGTTACCAACGCGGGTGTTTTCTTAGATTTCATTATTTCTTTTTATTTAGCTACTTACGTGGCTACTTAAAGAGTAACGTATCCGAATGAGATACCAGAAGACTGCAATGGAGAAGATTATCACGAGTGCATGCATCTGTAACTGACTGGCTACCTTTTAAAATTAGTGTATCAAACAAAACAATATTATTTATCGGTTACTTTGATTGTGTAGAAATATATTGTATAGAAACGCGCATACCTATATAAGCTTTTTAAAAGAAAACAATTATTCTCAAAGATGTTTGAAATTTTTGATTTAAAGTGTATTCTAAGCCATGGATTGCAGGTGTTATAACATCTTACACTGTCGAGGCAGACAGTTGGTAACTATACCAATAAATAAAATTAGAGTGTCTGTTTGTAATGTCAAAATAATAGGCCTTTTTCATGCTCACACGATTATTTGCACTATACAATTACATATGCCTAAAAATCACTTTATATTTTTTTTTGTCTGTCTATTTGTCTGTTTGTTCCTGGTAGTCTTCAAAATGACAGGACCGATTTAAAAAATTCTTTCACCAATGGAAAGCTATAATATCAGGGAGTAACCTACGCTATATTTTATCCCGGTATTTCCACCGGATTGGGAACTACGCGGTTAAGGTGACTGAAACCGAAGCGAAGCGAGGGCGGGTAACTAGTTCTTAAATCGAGGCGGCGGATCGCCTGCGCGAGGTTTCTCCGGGTTGAGAGCCCTCAGCGCTCACCCATAGTTCGCGTCAACCTGTCAAGGCCATCTGCGGCCAACAGCTGAAAAGACAAAAAAAAGAAAAAAAAAGCCTGTGCGAGGAGCGCAGCCTCGTTAGTCCGTCACCCGCCGAGAGGCCGACTGCGTGAGACGTCGGTCGATGAGAGGGTATCCCAAATAGGGGGTATTCCGTCGGGCCGACCACTGATGACGAGTAACCCTGCTCCGGTGGTCAGCCCAACGACGAAGGCGACGTGCATCGTGGGTGGGTTGCGGGTGTGCATGCTTACGCCCCTCTGTCGCACCGGACGAAATGGTGCGAGCAGCGCGCCGACCGTAACCCAGCCCCAAAAAAAAAAGTAGGCCTATTTTAGGAAAAAAAGGTTAAAACATAAATTGTAGGAAATTTTGCTCTACAATTATTTTGTATAAATAAGTATTCCTGTAAAATGCATCGAAAAGGAGTATCAAAAAAACTGATTTTAAGCGCCATTTTTCCAATATGGCGGTACGGGAGGCAAAGATACGAGGTGGCAAAGTTCAAATTCGGTAAGAGCACGTCAAAATCTATTAAATTGACAATTTTCAAAACTACCAGAAAACTTATCAGTTAAAAGTACCAAATGACTACTATTACGTGTAGTAATCAATTTCTGTTCACATTTTCATCTTTACAGAACATATTTTACCACGTCATCTATCACATACATATACATACTTGATTCCATATAACTCGATTGTGGCACTATTTTTATAATTTCAAAGTCAGTCATACCACCTAACTACTCATAGGCAGCTGCTTTTTATTATCTAGATTGATCAAAGCCTAGAAAATTGTCTAGTTAATTTACTATATAAAAGCTGCAGTGATCGCTATCCTGTTTTAGATTCGATGCGGCACTTTTGATCGACGTATCTTGCAGTATAATTATAATTACAAGAAGTTATATCGAATTGTTGATAATATATGGACTATATCATCTAATACTTAAAATCTAATTTCATCTACATCTTATGTTACTTTAATGTCTTAGAACTTGTATAATATAAATATATTTTGATGCCTCTCACTCCTTTCGACGCTGTAGAACAGGACTCAGCATCTTCTTTGAACGTATAGATGTCAACAAAATTAATTTTGTGTGTTTGAATGGATTATAGGACGGTTTGATTTACAATTAAATATAGTAAATAGCGTTGCAATCGATTTTTAGGAATTACTGTTCTCTATCTGTTCCGCTTGATCTATTACACTACGCTGAGTTGGTTTTGTTTACAGGACTTCCTTCCTTTTAGTGATGAAAAGGAGGAGGATTGAATTGCATTTCTCATAGTCACACAAAAAAAAACCGTGTCTGAACCGTCTCTTACTACTATAAGGAGTTTACTTGCTAACAATTAATGAACTGCTAGTAGGTAGGTACTAGCAGTTCATTAATTGTTAGCAAGTAAACTCCTTATTAAATTAAATACAAATTACAAAATGAAAAAAAAACTTTATAGTTTTCAACGGGTCTGCTACTTAGTAGTAGTAGTACTGGACAAAGTTATATTTAAAATTTATTTTATAAATCGTGGTTACAATACAGATCTTTGTCAAGCTATTAATTAGTGGTCGCAAAATGTATAGCCTGGGGGGTGGAGATTGCTTGTCACTTAAGAATTTTACCCTTTATAATAAACTAGCTACTCGTAGTCCCACGGAAAATTAATTTACCACTACTAGCAGGATTAAATATGTAAAAATATTATTTTAAATTTTGTAATATTTGCATATTTTTTTAAATTTTCTTTTTCAAAAAGGACAATACCTTGCACTAAGAAAGTAATCCTTGTATTGTGGGGGACTTTAACAACATGTAATTAAAGGTTAAAAATTACATCCAAAGTCAGAACAACAATTTGTGGATCGCACAAAGTGTGGTGCTGCGTGGGATTCGAACACATGACACTGACACGGTAGATCGGTATTTTGCCACTACGCTCTCTGTGCAGTATGTGTTTGTATTATGCTTTCCAATCGAATCCTATTAATGGCAATATTACTTGATTATATAATTTATTTGAAGTAGTTGTTGCCAGAGATTACCTCTTATATATAAACCTACAAAGTTTACCACTTTATAACATTTCAATACCTCGTAGGATTTGGTTAAATAAATTTACTGGGTTGAGAGCTCTCTGCGCCAAGTTGTCAAAACCATCTGCGGCTAACAACTGTACACTCGCCATTAAAAAAAAAACATAAAAATACAGTGTGACATCGCCCCTACTTTTCCGTAAGAATATAAAAATTGGTTAAGGAATTGCCCGCAGACAATTGGGCTTGACACTTACCTGGCAAATTTCTAACATTTTCTACTACCGCGAAGCCACCTGCTAAGAAAGGCGATAATAGATGTCTATTCTATCTTTTCACTCAAAGAATTCTATGCACAATACAGCAAAACTGACAGATTGAATATTTAAACACAGCAGTATACATTCAAGGCGTTAATAGTTTAGCGACTTCAGCAAATGATTGCCTAACCTGATGTTCCAGGTAAAATACAATGTTAGGTAAATTTTTCAACAGAAACATGTAACAGTAGCATATAGTCTACAATTTAATTACTCCTAATATATAATAATATCTGATGTTTACGCGAGCATTACACATTTTATTTAAAACTACTTTACGGATTTTATCACGTTTGTATTTGATTTTTGATTGCCCGACGTTAAATACAAACGCGATAAAATCCGTAAAGTGGTTTTATTTACTCCTAATATAATATAATAAAATCCTATACTAATCCTTCTGACAGGCATAATATACATAGAAGGCGAATTTCACTTCTATTGTAGGGAGGCGAGGCCAACAGGGCGATGTATTTGAGCTGAAATGATGACGATGATGACCTTTCAGTAGTAGGTATTGAAATTTTTGACAGTAAAATATTAACTACAGTTCATTCTGCAAAGATGTATAAGGTATCTGAATACCTGCAAAAGTGTAAAATTGATTATGTAATATAACTCAATTGTTCCCAGGAACAAGTCCCTTATGATGTCATAATGTGATTCCAAAATAATAAGAAAAATAAACACATTTAATGTAATTTCTTTTACATAAATACCATGAGTTAATCATCTCATGATTAATTAACAGCACCATGCTAAATTTATTCAACTCCACAACGCCGGCGCTTTCATCGTTTTATGCCCACACGAAATGACTACGATTACGAATACGGTTAATATATTATGCTAATGTGTTCCTTAAGTAAGTTATATGAGTAAGGTTAACAAGGAGACTTTTCGGAAACAGGAAATTACTGTCATAAATCTATATATGTACATTTGAGATTCCTTAACTATCCTTTGTAGTTGCCATTACTATGTGAACTTTTGAATACATGGTTGTTTTTACTCAATCACGCCAGAACGGTTGATTTTAATATTTTACACGGATATAGATTATAATCTGGAAGAGCACACATACTATTTTGTATACCGTCAAAAGTTTAGCAATAGTATGAAGAATACGCTTCAATAAATTTGTTTTCGCGTTAAAGTTAATACTTTAGAATTAGGCTTGGAATTATATCGATAGATAAGCACTAGATTTCTGGATGAAGGACCTTTTAGAATACTCAGATTGTTGGTAACAGAATCCCCTACAAATTTAGATTGTAAAACACAATAAAATTCAGTTGTGTTAATGAGATTGTATTCTAATTGTGACGTACACAAAGTGGCGGTTGTTTACGATGTATATTTAAATAGAATTTACATGGCGTCAATTACTATTAGCTTAAATCTAGGCACACCTAAGTAACCGTAGCCTCGCATACAACCTTCTATGGGAAATGGTGTTGCATATGCACACGCATCATGCTATATTTTTTTTTATCGCATAATTGTCACGACATTTGTATATCTATTGTGTCCACAGCAGATATATGTCATGACATAAATATCCCATTGGATAGCTACGAAATAAGTCTCTTAGTTGGAAATAAAACATAGTCACTATCGACTCGCATCATCCATCATCATAAAGCTCCAAAGAGGCGGAAAAATTGCTCACGGAGCAGTCTCCAGCAGTTTTACATTTATCGAAGGCTGACTTGTTATGCCTACGTGGTCTAGTAGGACACAAGGTTACCCCGATGTCCCAGAGAGTAAAAGAGTACACTCACGGTAGTGTTAGGCTGGACGAAATTATATCGACAAGATGGCGATGGTTGATCTATCAGGGTAGGATTAACGGGGTGCTCCATCGCAAGCACCGGGCGGGAAACGTTATCTCAAAGATCACGTGTCCATGTTATAAGGCAACTCGGGCACGAGAGTGAAATAAATAAACACGCGTCGTGTACATATACGATGTCAAAGGCGTTTCGATTTCATTTGTTCAAAGTCAGAAACTTTCGGTGTCCAAGCAAAGGAACAAGGCTTTATTACAACAAATTAGTGATGGCTATAGTTTCATTTTATAGTAACCATCACCATCATCATCATCATTGTAGTCCACATACGTCCCACTGTTGGGCTTGAGCCTCCACTATCATGCAAGGTAATTTTACCTACTTTTCCATACTGGTCAGACATGTTGATATAGGATTTCATTTCGAGTTTTCTTTCTCTTGCACAGATGTTATCTACCTATTACATCCCTTAGTCGTCTTTTACGATAACCACGGGCGAGATAGGGAGTGGTAAATTGTGTTCTTATTTCGTCACCACACGGAGATACTAACCATAGATTTTAATAATAAAATATACAAGAATATCAAGGGTGTTGTTTCTAACTGTAATGACATTAAAAAGTATTGCTATGTTACTCTTATTGTGTGTGATACTGTTATTGATATGATTTCGTGTAGCTGATGTCGTTAATACTAATAGACAAAGAATACTAATAAACTGCATCGCTGCGGACACATTAGTACGGTAAAGTAGGGATGTAGAATATATCACTAAAAATGAAAAATTTTTTTAGATAATTCTTAACGCGCCTTAGCGCCTAGTATTACTATTGTCAAGTAATAGTCTATTCCATTCGTCTCTTATTACATAGGATTAAAAAATACATGAAAATTGCAGTTATGTTACATCTTTAAATAAACGTATGAGTTCATAAAAAATAATGAAAACTATTACCGTTATGTATTTTCAATATATGTCTATTCTAAGTTACGACAAGTAATTGATTTCTTTTCCTGTCCTTGTCTATTCCCTACAGTAAGTCGTTCGTAAAGATTTTCTACGTCATTGAAAGTGACCCGATGTAATAACATTATTCAGAGCAGATAGCCATCACTATTAAATGGGCCTTTGTAAAGAACTGTATTTGCTCTCTATTGTTTTCTTTTTGTGGAAAGGTTTCAAATAAGGCTTCAAATGGTTATTAGTTTATACAGTTATAATTTAATACTATTTTACACAAACGTACTGTGCACAAGATCATATTTGGCCTTCTTTGATCTACTACACCCCGCTTTGTATATACATAGTTAATTAATATGAAGTTTTTTTTTAATTTTTACTATAGGCTTTAGTATTGAATTAATAGCTATTATCACATTAAGTAGAAAACAAAAAGAAAACTGTTAGCATTTCAGTAATGGCTGATCATTGCTTAACGTTAAGCCCTCGAATTGATTTTATTCATATAATAAGGGTTAAATACCTCAATTGAAATTAAAAATCAATAAAACCTAAACGACAACAACTTTTTCACGTTTATAACTTCTCATTCCTTTATTCCCAAAGTGGTGGGCAGGAGTGTACTCTGTAAGTTATTTTCATATCTCATGTTTAGTTATGTTTTGAAACGTGTGTAGCTTCGCGTAATAACATACGAGTCCATTAAAATCTTCTGCATAAGAATAGTTTAAAAAAAAATAACCTCTTTATTAAACTCTTCTGTAGAAATTGGTCTGCCTACATGCAGAAAGCCCAAGGGCTAGTTTAAGATCTAAACCACCTTATGACCGGTTGCTACCTTTGAGTGAACTACTGACATTTAGCACCGTGAAATTTGCCTTCCATAGCACATCCAGTGAATTACTTTCACTTTACCCTTGAGTATAGTAACTACGTGGTAAGTCTCAGTAATGGGTCTGCGGACTAGTATTAATCTTTGACGCAGGGTTCTAACCATTTCTTTACAAGCAGAAGGTACTTGTATGATTGTCTCACTGGTTCAAAGAGACAGTAAATATTATATCGCGATCTTTTATCTACTTATTTCGCTTCATTTAAACTATTCAAGTTCCTCGTGCATGCTCGTCGATTAAGTTCATTTTTAATCGGGTTAATCTGGACATTCATCAGTACCTCATCAGTTTGTTCTGAATACGTCTGACAGGGTCTTCACCTTGTCATCATTACTTACACAAACATTGGTATATGTGTATGTATATAGAAAAAAAGAAATAGAACACTAGCTAATTTAAATTTCATTAATTAATCACAAATATTATATACGTTACATAGTTGCAAATTCATTTTCATTGTAATTAGATGGACTTCGTTTACAATTTGTGTTTTTTTATAATATTATAATTATATTTTATAGAATATATGAAAATTCTGAAATTTCATATTAGTGCCCTGTATAGCCTGCAACTATAGCGAAAAAATATTTAGGCGTAAGTATAAAAGTCGTGAAAATTATCAAGCTACTTAAGAAAAGAAGAATTATATACCCACTTATATTTTATGTATATACTATAAATAATTAGCCTACCTCATCAGATAGCTAAGTATAGACTATTCAACTTCCATCCACGCTATGCTTAAGACCTCACATCGTGTAGAACAGGCGCATTGGACGTCTGAAAAAGCTCGTCATTCCTGGGGTGGGTGGCAGAGTGGGTCCTTATGTACCTAAGTAATCCTTTCACTAACTTTTGATGTCCGGTACTTCAGACAGCTAAGTGTAAGATATTCGACCCTCGCTCAAACTATGTTTAAGGTTGCATACCAGGTAGAATAGGCGCATTGAGCATTTTAAAAAGCTCGTCATTTTTGAGCAGAAAGCTTAGTCAGTTTCCTTTCACTAAACCTCTGATGCCCAGTACTCGATATGAGTCTCAGTCAGCGGTTGTTTTGGCTTTCACTATTCTCATCAGAGCGCAAACAAACTAATACCATGGAAGACTGAGTTATTCCTAAGATATTATTATTGATATGCAATCTTCGTCGAAGCTATGTGCCTTCTGTGTGGTGACGGAGTAAGAATACAATTCATCTGCTCCCTTCTTGCTCGAGGCCCGAGCTTAACAGTGGAACGCATGTGGACTGAAATGATAATGATGAAATTAATTAACTTTACTGTCTAATGGTGTCTAGAAATACTTCCAAACCTTACGTGGTTATTGTAAAAGGCAGTACGCACTGGTGTAAACTCATCGAGTGTCGTCTGGTCAATAATTACATACCAAGTGGAGCGTTGAAATTAGGAAGGTAGGTCCAAAACCTTATTGCTTAAACTTTTGTAATATATACAATAGAAGGAGCTTATCTACATATTGTATCGACCCTGAGTAATTTCGACTAGAGCAGGATGATGTTGATGTAAATAAATAACTTATTTTTCTGTAGTATTTAGAGCCCCACGTTAACGTAGCTATTTATCTATCAACCCATCGACGTTCACTGTCATACATGCAGCTCCTCGAGATGTGATAATAATAGTTACTCTTGGCAAAAGAGCCGGAAGCCCAAATTGCTGAGAGTGTTTGGTTTGGGGTTTGGTGGTGGGTTTTAGTGATGCCTTTAGTTTCACCGAACCTCATTGCACGCATTCACACTCCCTTCATTTTCTTCACGGAAGGCATAGGCTTCTTTTTTGGGACTAATCCCACCACACATTTCCACCATTGTAACTCCTGTAAGCCAGGATCCACAATGGTCTCCATAAATGACACCGAGTTTTGACCCTCAGGCAGTCCCGGGATATGATTTTAATTGTCTTGGGACCCGCAACAAATTTAATTAGAAAAGATTAAAGAGGAGGAGTTAGAAAGAGAGATTCCAATTCCCTCCTAGGCAAAGCGGGAGACAGGAAAACAAAATGACTAGTTAGCCAATAAGTAAAAAGGTGTACAGCTATGATAGCGCAGCAGTACAGCACCACGGATACGGAAGAGCTTAACGGGGCCTATATGTGAGCGTTAAGATTGATTGCTACAGTAGGTATAGCAGAAACGCATGAACTTACGCAAATTTTCTCGAGTTGCTACAAGGTCCGTATTGTATACTACCCCACAGGTGACTTGCAAACTGTTTAACATAAGGTTACGCTCGTTTCGCCAGAGATCGCACTCCCAGAGAATGTGATGTGCTGATTGTTCATACTCGTGGTCAGATGTAGAACATTGACATAATGGTGATGGTACAAGTTTAAAAGAAAATAATTTAGTGTTAAAGTTGCCATGGCCAGTTAAAAATTGGGCCACAAAGTGGTCAACCTCCAGCCACACCTTCGGCATCGGCTTAGCAAAGGTTCATGAGCGGCAGCAACATTTTCCGTCAAGTATACTATTCGTTCGTTTGCCACCGTTTGCAATAAAAAAAAAGAAAACAGTTGATATAATGTTTTCCTGGAAAGTATTATCATCCATTCGGTGCTCCTTCAATCAGTTTCATGATTGTCACGCGAAAGTTAGGAAAGGAAATATATTTTGTTCTTAACTGATCTCCCCACCTTAGAAGCGCTGAGGGATAAAAGTTAGTATAAATAAAAAAATCTAATTGTCAGTCACCCCATTACCTAACTAGCATTTATAGTGTATTCTACCGTAAACAGGAAATGCATTTGCAATATCGTGCGTACATTAGCAATTTAACAAAACAACACTTTACTGCCTGTACGTTCCCAATGTCAATCAGCGTAGTGGCAGGTTGTCACGCTAAACACGCACATTTCATACGCATACGACGTCACGGTATGGAATACATGAGTCACTAACTCTCTAGGTAATACAACTGGTTGGTTTACGCGTTCATAGTAATAATAATTTCACAGTGAATTATACATAACATGTTGTAAGTAAATGTTTACTTAAAATTAAAACCGTTAACATTATGCTGTGCTACTTAAAAAAAATTCGTGTGGTGACGGAGTGAGAATGCAATTCACCACTCCCTGTCTTATCCGTGGAAGTGGTAAGAGTCGACTAAGGGATTATAAGATGCATACAACATTTATGCAAGAGAAGGAAAACTCGAAACAAAACCCTATGCCAACACTTCTGACCAGCGGTGGTATAGTAGGTCAATTTCCCCCCATAATGGAGGAGGCCCGAGCCCAACAGTAGGACGTTGGTAAATGGGCTGAGATGATGATGATGACTTAAAAATAACTTATATAACAGGTTTAGCTAACTGAAAATACACCTATGTATACATTTAATACATTTATATAATGTGTGTGTGTTTCTAAGGAAGCGCCTGGTGGCCTGAAATACAGGTTTTGCCTAGTTTGGGCACCAGTCCTCCACAATAACTACTATGTAATTGTACAACATAAATATTGTAACTTATTATTATAGCCCCTATGCCAACATGTCTTACCAGCACGGTATAGTAGGTTAAATTCCCTCCCATTGTGGAGGAGGCCCGAGCCCAACAGTGGGACGTATGTGGGCTGCGATGATGATGATGATGATGATTGTGACGAAATAAATTATTATTATATTGTATCTCCGAGTGTCACGGCTCACTTCCAATTTGTTTTTTTTTATTTTAGAGGAAGATACCCAGCCCTTTGGTAGGTTTACATGGCGACATGGAACCAACACGCAGAGGCCTTTGCAGAAATGTCATGTTAAAATGTGATGGGACATCTACTGATGATACTCCACGTTTGCACACAACACTCGTAGACTGCCAACGGTAGGTGTAAAACTATTGTGCAATTATGATATCTAAAACCTGATTATGGGGTTGTGAAGTTTGATGGACTGGATTAAATGAAACTATTGATTTAAAACTGTCGTCTGCCTTCAATACCTTATACGTCTTGAACTTTGGCAGACGGTGACTCGCCAACTCACTGAATGGGCCCCCCCAAACGGTCGCCACAGACACGCAGGCCATATGGGCAACGGGGGGGCAACATTGGTGCAAGTGGCTTGGGGTGTCGAGCGGTGCGGTGCCGGTTTCACCATCGCAAGTCTTCGATAAACGGAGTTCCGTAGTCGTTCCCCGTAGTTATGCCCTTGAAAATGACACTTCCACCTCCAAGCATATAGCTTTGGCGATACCTCTTTGACCAGCCGTTTAAGGCAAGCCAGAGTTGAGAATCCTATAGGCACTCTTCGGTTTCTACTCCAGCCAGCCAATAAAGGCGAGCTGGATACGAGACCCTGGCCGACTCTCTGGGGCACTCAGGACTGCAGTGTCGCCACTCACATTCAGCACGCCACAAGCTGCCCTGCGGTTTATTGGCTTTCCTATAAATCTTGTGATATTTTTTTTCTTTTATATCAAAAGAACTTAGAGAGCTATATAATGTTCCTGCGAGGTTTGCGTTAGTCTCATAGTGAGATAACAACTTACCCAGGGGTTATTATTATTATTTATTGTATACATTCTACGTGTACATTTCATATTTTTACTGTTCAAAATATAGAGTATATAGACACGTTTTAAAATAACATTTTCATACCAATTTTAAACTTGCCTAGTAATAGTTATTTTTTAATTTATATATTGGACATAAACCTTCTTATTTTAATTTTAAAAATGAAAGGAAGGAAGGGAGACCAACCACTTTACCACGGTAATCAATATACCGCACACCACAATAGAAGGAGTACGGGATAGGATTAAGGTTTTAGATTGGACGTCACATAGCTTTAATGGCGGCACACAGCTTTAATCGACGTCACACAGCCTTGATCGACGTCACACAGCTTTGATCGGCGTCCCACAGCTTTGTTACACAGCTTCATCACACAGCTTTGTCACACAGCTTTGTCACACGGCTTTGTCACACAGCTTTGTCACACAGCTTTGTCACACAGCTTTGTCACACAGCCTTATCACACAGCTTTGATCGGTATTAAGACTAGGAAATAAGGAAACCTTACCCTTACGTGATGAACACGTTCCAGAACATCAACTTGCAATTTTCCGCAGAACTTCGAATATTTGAAAATGATGATGACTCAATGATGAGATAAAAGTGGAACATAAAAATTCATAAAATCTAAATGAAGCCTGTGTTACTGTGTAGGGCGGCATGTTGGGGTATAAAAATGACGGATGAAAGATGATGGATATGCTATGATTTGACAAAAACTCTGATGGATTTGTAGTATGACGACAAAAGGTACATTAAATACGCATTGATAATCCATACTTATATTATAAATGCGAAAGTAAGTTTGTTTGTTACGCTTTCACGTTTAAACCACCGAATCGATTTCAAAAATTTTTCACCGATGGCAAGCTATCAGGGAGTAACATATGCTATATTTTATGTCGGTATTCCCACGGGAACGGGAACAACGCGGGTAAGGCGACTGAAACCGAAGCGAGGGCAGGTTGTTAGTATTAAATAAAGTTCGCTTTATAATGCAAAACAATAAGCGTCTATTGTAATAAGGACATAAGATGATATGCAGACTTAAATGCAGTGATCTCAAGCAATTTGGACAACAGTAGAAAGATGATGAGTTAGCAATTTATAAATTCTCTCGGACATCGCACGTAGTTATGAACGAACAATATAATGTATCAACTTCCTTTTCTTTCCCGTGGGTGGCATATTAGAAGAGGGATATAAGGTGATAAAATTACTGTGAATGTTAAAAAAAAACTCATCACAAAAATCAATGCGAACTCGTTTAATCAGTGTGGTACAATAGAAATCCTACTTTAACGAAAACTTGGTCGCTCTATCATGCATAAAGAAAAAAAAATTATTGATCACATTATATGATATTCATAGCTTAAAATAGATCCACACTAAATTTCCAACTATACTTCATAATTGGAAATTTAGTAACAGAACTAATCATGTTTTTTATTAATTTATATGTATAGGTATACATGTATAAATTATCATACTAGTAGATTTCATAAGTCATAAAGTAGTATTTCAAGTAATATATTACGATCTGTTAAATAAAATTTATGTACTGCCATCTTAAATAATTACGTTGTTGTTGTGTGTTATTACATAAAGCGCATAAAGTTCATGTCGTAATGTAAACTGCGATTAAGTACTGGTCTCTTTCTTATAATAGTGCAATAAAATAAACGTACTTAGGCGAATAAAAGACGGTTAGATTGCACGCACGCGATCAACAACCTCCTTACTTTTACTGGGTGACAACTTGTCACGGCAATGTCACACTGTCAACGCGCGTGCGATTGTGACATTCAAAATTTAAATTCGATTTATTGGTGTCACAACAAAAGGTTGCTAACATTAGGGGGTTGAATTGTCTTGTCTTTTTATCGCAAACGTTAGACACTCGATTCATTTGAATCAATCTTTATTTGTCAAGAAAGAAAGAAAGATCATCATTATCATTTCAACCCACGTAAGACTCACTGTTGGCCTCGGGCCTCCACCCCAATGGGAGAGAAATTGACTTAATATAATATGCTGATCAGACCTGTTAGTTAGATTTTATGACTATTTTTCTTCTCTTCTCTTGTATAAATTTTATTTGCAAATCATATCCCCTAGCTATCTTCCATGACACCCACGGGGAAGAGGGGGAGTAGTGAAACGTATTCTTACTCCGTCACCACACGGATAAGCATTGAGCTATCTCTATAATAATAAATGTTATAAACGTACCTTTATTTGTATTTATAATTTTCTTAAATCATCATCATCTCAGCTCAGACATGTATGTTGGGCTCGGGTCTCTTCCACTATGGGAGAGAAATTGACTTACTGTACCATGTTGGTCAGAAGTGTTAGTATCGTGTTTTGTTTCAAGTTTTCCTTCTCTTGCATAGATATTATATGTATATTATATCCCTTTTTTTTTTTTTTTTTTTGTGGGTGGGCCGCGGTCGGCGCGCCTCCGCACCACTCCGTCCGGGGCGACAGAGGGGCTTAAGCACGCAACTCCCGCGACCCACCCGAAAACCACGTCGCCTTCGTCGTTGGGCCGACCACTGGAGCAGCGTTAACTTGTCGTCAGTGGTCGGCCCGACGGAATACCCCCTACTGGGGTACCCTCCCATCGACCGACGCCTCCCATCGACCGACGATGTATATTATATCCCTTAGTTGTATTTTACGACACCCACGCTCTTACCGAGCGGGGAGATAAATTGTATTCTTACTCCCTCGTCACACGGAAAAAAAATTTTAAATGGTTATATCGAAATTCAACGAAGTAAAGCTTGCCGCATTTCTAGATATAAAAGCCAAAATAAATAAAATTATATACTTGAATGTTCTACAAATTGAAACCAAAGCTTGGTTATCTTCGAAATAAACAGAGCGCCAAGTATATAAAACCAATTTATGTCTTGGGACCTGGCAGTCTAGGACCAGACTGTATATGTATGCAGTCGAAGTTTGTTCCCGCGGGATAAATGGATAGATGACCCAGAATTTACACGAAAAATTGTCTTTTGTTGGTTAGAAAAATCTTATATTATTACGTTATGAGAATTTTAGCTACATTTTTTACTTTTTTATACGGGGTCCATTAACGGTCCGTATCCATCGTCACCTCCTCCGCGCTAACGGGCGATCGGGTCGCGCTCGGAGCGGGAGCTGGCCCGGTCGATGGGCCGCCCCGCCCCTTTGGGGCCTATGCCGGGGGTCTGCAGTCCCCAGAGCCCATGCGATGTTTGGCAGGCGTATTGCCTGCCGCACACGCAGGGCAGTGGGGCACCGCAGAGCACGATGCCGCCTGGTGTCCAGTCTGACCGCAACGGAAACATAGCCCGCTGCAGTCAAAGCAGTTTTTGCATGTCGGTCGGGTGTGCCTGACCGCCATGCATTTATAACACCTCGCGGGCCGGGGCTCCAGCACGGTTATCCGCGCTGAACTCCAGCCCACGAGGAGCCTGCCTGAGTCGGTCAATTGCTTGACCGACTCCACTGGGCACTGCACCCAGACAGCACCGACGCCGCCCGGACCAGGGCGGATGGTTCCGATCCGGACGGTGTCCGAGAAACATCCGGTACGCGCCATAATGACCTCCCGGACGTTCTCCACCGTCACGGAGTCGTCCAAGCCCGTCAGGCGCATTTCTGCGCACTTGACGGGCCTGGCGATCCGGACTTCATCCTCTGGCCCGAACAGCCCCCGCAGCTTCGAGGCCACACTATCGGTCGTCTTCGCGCCCTCGGCCCTAGGGAACTCGAGAATTCGAGCCCCTGTCTGGGCCTTGCGGGTCCTAGCCTCGACGCCTCCGATGTCGGAGACGTCCAGCTTCCGCCGGGCGCATTTTAGGACGGCCTCATAGTTGAGGCCCCTCTCAGCCGCCTCAGGCAGCACGGTGATGACCACCGCGGCCGCCTTCGGCGACTTGAGGCCCCTGCGCGATCTTTTCCCCTTTCTGCCGGCTCCCGCCTGGGGAGCGGCAGCCACAGTGGCACCCTTGGCCGCCGCTCTCCGCTTCTGGCCGCGTGCCTTCCTGCTCCACTCAGCCACCTGCCAGCTCTGTTCGAGCCTGGCAGCAGCGCTGAGCGCAGCAGGAGCGGTCGCGGGTGCGCTGGCCGGCGCCTGAGGTGCAGCCGCTGGCGCCGACCGTGGCCCGGCCTTGGCAGAAGCCGGCACCTTACCGGCCTTCTTGGCCCCCTTGGGCCCAGTGGCGGCCACAGCGTAGCTCACCACGCGGCCACCCTGACAGGGCAGCGGGGTGGAAGCCGTTGCTTGCGGCGGCCTCGCCTTATCCGCGGCGAGCGGCGGCCGGAGGGGTGGCTCGGGCGGAAGACGATCCGCCACGGCCTTGATGCGCGCATCCATCATCAGCTCCAGCCTGGCGAAGATGACGCGCATCGCTCCCTGCGGTATGCCGTGCACTGCGGGCAACGGCTCTGTCGCCTTTTGGGGCCCGCCGCGCTTCTTAGCCACGCCTACGGCCGGCGTGGCGGGCGCTACCGGCGCGGCAGGCACCACAGGCGCAGGCGGCGCCACGGGCGTAGTCGACGGGCCCGCCCTCTCCGGCGCAGCCCGTTTCGGCGGCGAGGCCGGCGTCAGCGGTGCGGCCGGCGTCGGCGGTGCGGCTGGCACTAAAAGTGCGACTTGAGACCGCAGGTCAGCCACGTCTTTGGCCAACCCGCAGTTCTCCTTCCGCACCGCCGACAGCTCCGACTCGAGCTTCCGGTTGCGCTCCCGCAGGCCGGAAACCTCCTTACTGAGGCGGGCATTCGCGGCCTGCAGGGCCGCAACCTCCCCGCTCTGGCCGGCCGGACCTGGGGTCCCCGGCCTCGCCGCCACCGCCGATCCCACGACCCACGGTGCATGGTCGAGACCTTGGGAGGAGGCACGATGAAACTCCCCTCCGAGTCGGAGCTTGAGCCACCACCCGTTTGCAGGGGGCGCTTCCGAACGCTCGGGGGGAGGGCCTCCTCCCTCTCCTTCACACTTGGGGCTGCCGTTAGAGCCTCCACGGCAGCCCCCCTACCCGTCTCCTTCTCCTTCCTACCTCCTAACTCCTTCTCCTTCCTCTGGAATGACGGTCTACCTATACCCTCCTCAATTGACGGCCTGCCTTCCCTACTCCTACCACCTTTGGACGGACCCGCGCATCCACCGCCCTTGTCCCTCCTCTGGACGACCTGCAGCTGATGGCTGGTGTTTTCGTCGGCGGACGGCTCTGTGGTATTGCCGCCCTCGTCCGCCGACATCTCAGAGACAGACGGCCCTGCGGCACTGCCGCCCTCGTCTGAAAATGTCTTGCTATCATATCTCAATTTATAGGACGGTATAGTATATCTCCCTCTTCTCATAAAGGTGGAAGAAGATCGATACATATTGCATAGAGTCAGGTATCAATTGTTCTACCATATGGTTCTTTGTCAATATAGTTGTCGATCATAGGGTGTAAAATAGAATTGATCAGATTAATTGTAAAAACATCTAAATACATAATTCAAAGTATTCAAATAATTAAAATTATTGATGTTATGACTAACGATAAAGTAATATGAATATATAATGTCGAAGATAAGAAAAATTATGAGATAATATAGTACAAATTGTTTCAATGTGTATACCTTCAGAATTTATTAATACAACTTAGGAGTTGTTGAGTAATCAAAAGTTTTAACGCATGAGCTGTTTTGATTAATTAGCTAACCAATTTTATGTGTCATTAAAGCTTGATCATAGAGCTAAATTGATTTCTTTCATTTGTATTCATAGCTCTTTTATTAAAGATTAAATAATCAGCGATATTAATCTACATATATCATTTTCATGTTTGATTTCGCACTTAAATTATGTAATCGCAACGTAAGCCTTCTTTTATATGGTAAAACATTATAAGGATTTATTTTTAATTTATTTTAATCTTTATATTGTAAATGTTTTTTTTTGGCAGTTCATGGCAATAAATGTAACTAAAGTTAATATGATATCGTATCACTTCTTATATTGATTTATAGAAGGATCGATGGTTTATTTTGTAACATAAAATAAAACACTATGTAATTAAATACTGCCTTTCAAGATTTTCAAAATACTTTACCTATGTTACTTGAATAATATTTTTATTTGTGGTTAAATTGATTCTTTAGTAATCATGTTCCGTGTGGTAACGGAATAAGAATACAATTCACCACCCACTCTCTTGCCTGTGGGTGTCGTAAAAGACGACTAAGGGATATAATATGCAAATAATATCTATGCAAGAGAAGTAAAACTCGAAACAAATCCCTATATCAACCCACCCAACCAGCGTGGTATAGTAGGTTAATTTCGCTTCCATACTGGAGGCCCGAGCCCAACAATGGGACGTGTATGGGCTAAGATGAGATGAATCACGTTAGCAGTTATATTAGCAGCCATAATAATTAATAAATTTGTAAAGATCCAGTAATTTTGTTCATCAAAAATATGATAATAAATATTCATAATTGATTTCCTACTTACCTCTTCTTTACTCATAGTCTGAAAAAAAATGATGCTATAAAAGTTTGTGTGATTTTTGCGCGCTCTGTGTCTAGAAAATTAAAACATGTGAAATACGAATATAATTCTGTTGCGATGGGAATATCAAGAAGTATTAACCTAGGTGAGGAAGTCGTCATAATAAACTTCACAGGAAACACAAGTAATTGTGAAATTGCACAGCGGTAATAAATCTGTCACAACATATTGAATGTGGCTATGTTGCTGTATAATTATTATTTAAACGAATAGTAGAAACGGAGGAAGGAAAGGAGACTCATGGGCTTTTTATGGTTAAGTAATATACTCTACACCACAAGAGAACACCACGTAGGTATACGAGAGAAGGTCAGAACATAATCTTACTCCTCTGTGACGAGCAGTCTTCAGAACCTTTGCATTGTTTTCGGCAGTTCGAATATTGATTCAGAATCAATGTATTCCTTTCGTCCATTTCAAAATTAAAATGGACTGCCGTCATGTATCTTTTAATTCAATCAATTATTAATAAATGCTTTTATATTTGGAAACCAGGTTTGGTTTCTATATTTTAGGGTGATTTAAATATCTGTATATTTAGTAAGTAGGTAACTATTATGAACGTATGAAGAAAATAAAAGCAATGAATCTAACTATTATTCTTAACAACACTAGTACGCTCGTCGATAATTAAGAAAAAAATATATAAAGTAAATTAGTGCGTCCATTTTTGTAGAATATCAACGTAATAAATGATTGGACAAACGATTACATAGAAAAATAATTTTAATATACTGAGGCACTACGACAATTAGCGGTAAAAAAAACTATTATAGAAGATAGGAAGTATAAAGGGGCTCAGCAGTATTATTTATAGACATATTCGTTAGCATGCTATAAATTACAAGAAAAATATTAAATTCCAAACGTTTTCTGGCTCATAAAAACACGAAACTCATTTTGAATATGTGAATAGACTAGTTTAGAGCCGATAGAGCAAATGGTTCTACCTACTTGATTTTTTTTTTTTTTGTAATTATAGATGTTCGAGGACAGGGTTTTTATAATAAATACGAGCAGTTGATCGAGTGGGTTAACGTTAAGTTGCGTAATTATTGTACTTAATTAACCTTTAGTCTGGTCTTCAATCGTGTGGTATTTGAAAACTTATAGTACACTTTGATATATTGAATGTATCTTTACTAATTGACATTCCGCATCCTCATCGAAGGATAATAAATTAGAAAATTATTATGCCTAAAAATTTATTTCCATTACTTTGTCTGACAATTTTATAGTCTTATAATATAGTGTGTAATAATACTTTATTTATCTTAACAGTGCAGTACTAATTTTAAAACTTTTATTAATTATCTTATGAAGATAATTAATAAAAGCTTGTTGTGCTGTGTGGTGGCGGCTTCGAATACTACCAACCCTTGCTTTGCTCGTGGGTGTCGTAAAAGACGACTAAGAGTTCTAGATTGACCCAGACCAACTCCATCTGGTTCCATTTGGGTCAACGATTACATTCCCAAGGAGGGTTGACGTTAGGCCGGCGGCCGGTCATAAAAGTCATTGCCGAAACTTTTTGCAATATGTCAAAATAGATGACATATTGCGTCGACCCCGAGTAATTGGGATAAGAGCAGGATGATGATGATGATGAATTATCTTATGAAGTTTAAAATTAAATCGAAAATTTTATAACATCAGCTAATATTGTAAGATTTTTATATTTTTCTTGTTTTCAGCTTATGTGTTGCATCCTATTATTGGAGACTTAAGAGGAGACAAATTAATATGTCATAATACGCTGCTCAGATGAGTTGTCATGGAGTTTTGTTTCGATATTTTCTTATTTTGCAGTAATAAAATTTACTTACATATCTACCTTTACGGTCACTTACATTTCTACTTTTATGGTCACGAGGGACAGTCCGCCTGTGACCATGAACGCTGTAAAGTATTCGAAACGTCGGGCAATCATAAATCAAATATAAAGCCGATAAAATCCGTAAAATTAGTTTCATTTACAATATATAGCGCTCGCGTAAACATCAGAAATCATTATTGCTTACATTTCCTTATCGATTTTTAGTATATCCAAGAGAAAGGGCTGATGATCAGTACATTTCCACTCCATCACCAAACCAATATATCAATAAAATCCCAATTAATAAATATTTTTTCACACCGCCTATCTTGTCCGCGGGCATCGTAAAAGACGATTAAGGGATATAATATGCATAGTCTGGAGGGGGCTTTAGCCCAGCAGTGGGGTGTTTATAATCTCAATTGATGATGAAATATTTTATAGATATAAACTAACTAGATAAATAGCCCAACATGACACGAACACTACATTTTCATTAACTACTATTCCTATGATAATACCCCACTGCACTCAGTTATTAGTATATTCGTTACGTATATATTCGCAAATTGTTTATTAAGTTATTTACTTGTTTATTAGAGAATATTATAAATTAGAGAAATAATTATAAGATGTGAAATAATATGAAACATTAGTACGAAAACATATAATACGTAATTACAAGTTTTCTTTAAAAAAAAATGTTATTCTGGTACAGTTACTAATGTGTTATATTATTTCACATCTTATAAATATTTCTCCAACTTATAATATTCTCTAATAAACAAGTAATTAACTTAATAAACAATTTGCGAATGTATAAGTTACGAATACACAAATATTTGACTGAGTGCAGTGTGGTATTATCATAGGAATAGTATATAATGAAAAAGTTTTTATAAAAAATAAATTGAATTTAAATGAAAATTTATATAAATAAACACTTACTTATTAACCTTATAATTTATGAATTTATAATAATTTATTTAAAATTTACTATTTCATGTAATAACGCACCATAACACTGAATTTATACAATTACTAGCAACCCGCCCTCGCTTCGCTTCGGTTATAAGTTATAGTCGTTTTACCCGCGTAGTTCCCGTTCCCATGGGAATACTGGAATAAAATATAGCCTAGTTTATGCCCTGATATTATAGCTTCCCATTGGTGAAAGAATTTTTGAAATCGGTCCAGCCGTTTTGAAGATTACCCGGAACAAACAGACAGACAGACAAAAATTTTTTAATTGCTATTTTAGGCATAGGTGTCGAGCAAATAACCGTGTGAGCATAAACAAAGCCTATTATTTTGACATTACAAACAGACACTCCAATTTTATTTATTGGTATAGATTAAGATTTCAGAATTACGGTCTGTCACATAATTCCATTAGCTTTATTTACGTAACAACAGTTAGATACGATGTTACGTAATTAAGTTATTATTCATCTAAACCTATCTCTGAAGGGAAATGGAAACAAATGAGAATTGCGGAGCGCGAGATAACAGTAATTAGATCTAATAGCTAGTCCAGACGTGGCCGCGGGGATTTTTCTTCAATTGCAGCTTTACCGGAGATAGAATGTCCATCAAATTATATGATAATCGGTTCGATTCACTTTCATTACTCGTGATACGAATGAAGCTACCTTATTTATTAATGAATAGTCTTATATCTTTAAACGAGCAATTCTTGAGCAAATATTGAGGATCTCGGAAACGGCTCCAACGATTTTGTTGAAACTTGGCATACTAGAGGATTCGGGCCCAAAAAATCGATCTAGCTAGGTTTTATGTATAGAAAATGTTGTTTTGTCAGTGTTTTTGGCAGACAATATAATGACATTAAATTTTAAAAGAATATGAATTCAAATTTTGCCATCAATGTCATGAGTTACGATAGCTCAGTGGCGAAGTAGTCAGGTTTCATTTTATTTTTGACATCGGCGACAAACGGCGTCGGATCGAATCTCGGTGTTATTATTATTCTCTTTTTGTAATTTTTTATATAAATTTCATTATTTATTTTTTTATTTTTTGTTAATCTATATCTAAATAAATGCTACAAAAATACTCCGACCGAAGCTCGGTCAACCTGATATTATCTACTTAAAAGCGACGGGGTGAAATAAATACCTTCACGCTTTTCTAAAATTAATGATAGTTTCCTTAACGTATTTTTTTACTCTATATAAATATTTAGTAGTCGCATTATAAAGAAAGCAATTAATAGACTTTATATAATAATATCTATCGTTGGCATGGCTATGAATTATGCTATCTAGACCTGCGTAACTTCGGCTACATTACATAAGAGAGAAAGAGAGAAAGAGAGAGAGAGAGAGAGCAAATAGGAGAGAGTGAGCCTTAGGTACCGTAATTGACATTTCATGTAAAGAAACATCTTAAAAGAAATAAAATTGCCCATTTTTGCAAAATTTGTCATTGATGCGATTGAGGAGTGAACTCTTATTAGTAGTGTGATGTTAAAAAGCATAATAAACCCTTCCTCAATAAATAGGCTATTTTTTATTACCAACCAATAGTTTCTGAGATAAGTGCGTTCAAACAAACAAAATCTTAAACTTAATGTTAGTACCGATTTTACAGATTATTTAAAAAGCCGAATCTATGACTAAAATGCCTCGTAGTACTTTGTTATACTATCATTCTAATAATGATTCAGAGACACAACACATTTCTACATAGACTACCTCTAGAATGAGGTGCATATTGATCTACAGTAGTAGACTAGTCATACATTCAAATACCAATTTTTCAGAATTTTCTTCTCTTGTATTATCTGCTTGTACTGTCGCCCTTTACAATGTCCACGGTAAAGCCGTGGCCGTTTATTACCCCTTCAGTGATAATTTGTATTCTTACTCCGTCATTATACAAAATAAAATTGCTAGATATTAATGCTGCTTAAAAACGATATTTAAAATATGTCAATTTTGCATAATATAAGCACCAGTCAGAAGTTTTTCCATGACCATTAACGCTGAAATATTCTAAACACAGAGAAATTAAAAATAAAACACAAAAGCAATAAAAATCGCGAAAATAAATTTATTTGTAATATAATTTTTATTTAAAATACTCGTGTAAACATCGGAAAGGACTAGTTTTGTTTTCAAACTCTAAGTTATTCACGCATGACATCAAGCTTATGGTGTCTGAAGAACAGGTAATCCCAACGCACCGTTTCAACCGTGTTTAGCATAAGTATGATAACTTACGCAATGTTGCATTATACAGTGACAAGTTAGGAGCCTTATTTCAATGTACTACATCTTTGCATTTGTATAAAAATACATCACACAAAAAGATATATCGTACTAACATTTTCAATTTGACAGTTATGAAATCATCTCATCATCATTTCATCATTGTTTCAGGTCATATACGAGTATGTCTCACTATTGTCTTTGAGGCTCGCGATAGGAAAATAATGAACTCACCAAACCATTCGTCGGACGGTTTGATACACGGATTTATTTAGAGGTTTCCTTCCCTTATTATACTGTATATTCTTTTATGACATCCATGGGCAATTTTGGAGTGGTGAACTGTATTTTTATTGCATGACCACTTGGAATAATTTCGAAAAGTAATGCGCTAAAATTATAACCGAATTTTCTACATTATGTATGACGTAGAAACCGTTTAGGGAGCCACAATGAGAATGGATACCAGTACACTCTTGGAAAACTTATAGTACATACCATATTGCGATCGTCAACTCACCACCGATACAGAAAGATACAGTAAGCTGCTCTTCACTGCTGTGTTGCTGTGTTTACTTTATTAAATTTATAATTATGTAATTATTGTTATTATTAATTTGGGTTAATTCGTACAAAAAAGGTATATTTTACGATTTTTTTGCAATGACACAATTAAAATATGTTTATTAAAACTAATTATATATTAAATTATGATATTCAAAGAATATTGTGGACAATTTCACGAAGAAATCTTATAAAATGCGGCGATGGCAGCAATTATTCGGACGTAACTCAGAAAAAAAGGAGGATTGCGGTGCCCTTCATAACTTGATGCTAGATCATCTGAAATCAAAAAAGCAAAGTTCATTTGTTAGATAATAGTTTGCCTCGGGTAACGCTGGGACGTTATTTCGAAATTTAAATTTTTCAATTTTTGGAACATTGCGAAGGGAAAACGCGAGTTTTCGCGAAAAAAACGGCTGATTTCTTATTATAAAATAAAAATCACTAACAAATTTAAAAAAGATTCTCCAGCGTTACCTCGTAAATTGTGTACAGAAATAGTGTTTAAAATTTCAAAAGGATCGGTGCAGTAGTTTTGCAGTTATGAAGGGCACCGACTTAGAAAACGTGAGTTGTGGGGAAAACTTTTCAAAGTTTTGAACACTAAAAATCTAGTATAAAAGGTTATATAGTTATTATTCATACGTAATAATAATTATTTTACTAATCATTTGGTTTACATTTTTGTTCACATTATGAGGTTGTGTGTATATAAATTACGAGTGTCAATGAAGTTTTCACTTCTGCCGTGCGATGTTAAGCACACACATATTTTTGTTTTTTTTTATTACCTACGATGGCAAACAAGCAAGTAGTGCTGTTTTCAAGTGTTATTACCGCTTATAGGTTTATGTAATACCAGGAGCAAAGCCGCTGCCTACCGCAAAAAGTGCTCTTCTTAAATCTCGTTTTAAGAAGGGCATGTCATAGCGCTCAGGAAACACGGCAGCAGGTAGTTGGTTGCAGCCCATTTGGTATTGGTACGGCTTATTTCAGAACCTAAACACATTAAAGATAAAAGCCAGTATAAGTCCATAGCCATTAAAATATACCTATAACTACTAAAAGTAAAGTATATGTACTATAAAACCCTAAATGGATTCTTTTCACGTCTTTCATATAGTTTCTTGTTCATGAAACTTTATTAATATTGCTGAACATAATATAAAGGCAGTAGGTATGTACGAATTCGAATAATTTATGAGACGTGAATGGATTAACTGTAGTTGAAATATTATATAAGAATATCTTCTTACATAATCTATATATATAAAAGAAAGTCGTGTTAGTTACACTATTTGTAACTCAAGAACGGTTGTACAGATTTGGCTGAAAATTGGTGGGGAAATAGCTTAGAAGCAGGAGACGGATATAGGATACTTTTTATCCCGTTTCTTTTTTTAATGATGTTTACAAGATTTCGCCAATAACACTTCTATCCAGTTCGATTGCGTTCTAGTATAAAAAACGCATTTGATATGTAATAACAAAATGCAAATGACAGCTAAACGAAATTTTGTCTATAGTTAAGTATGGTTGAAAATTTGACAATTATAATTTTGTCAGAAATCATGAGTAATTTGTATTCTCTTTGAATCATCATTAACAATGCCGCGACCAATACAATCGAATCTTTCCCGAAAAAGCTGTAATGGTTCTTCCATTAGAGACTATATTTTTGGAAATTTAGTAAATATATTTACGAAAAAAATTATGGCGTTACGAAATTCGCCGGGTCAGCTAGTATTTTAATATTAAACTTTATTATAAGCTTTATATTAAAAGCTTTATATTATATTAAAAGTTTTAATTGTTTAATATTAACAGTATGATCACCTTTAAACGAGCAATACTTGTAAATATATTGCTATATACATTATACATACACATCAACACACATATTTATGTTAACACAGCAAATATTGAACGTGCCATAAAAACAATATTTTATGAATAATTAATTAATAATAACTAAATAAAACTACTTTTACGGATTATGTCTGTAATAACGATTACTTGTTGGACGTGAGACACCTTAGTCCACCCGTGACCATGAATGCTGCAAAGTGTTCGAAACGTCGGGCAATCATAAATCAAATACAAACGCGATATAATCCGTAAAAGTAGTTTTATTTACAATGTGTAGTGCTCGCGTAAACATCAGATATCATTAATAATAACTATTTAAAATTATTATAATACAGTTTACATTGGAAAACCATAGAGCCCTTACATTCTAAACTCCTTCACAACGATAGGGAAATCAACTTAGTATAACATATTGATCGAATGTGTTCATTATTCTAATTATGAATTGTATTTTCTAAATATTATGAATACAGTCTACTAACTACATTACTATTTACTAAATCATTAAAATGCGATTTATTATAATGTAATTTTTATTGAATAAAGCCGAAGTATTTAGGATTAGGTTTCACTTAATGTATACGTTAAATAAATGTATACGTTAAATAAATGTATACCTCTGTTATTGAAAAAAGATGTCGCGCAGGGTTAGATTATAATAAACAAAGAAGCAACCGGTTTCGAGTTAACGTAAAGAGGTTGTTATCACATTATCTTCTTTATCTATACAAATCTTCTGTTCGTCTGTTCTGTTTTTAATTGAATTCCTCCTAAACGGCTGGATTGATTTTGATGATTGGTTTTGTGGCTGTTTCGGTGGTTATGAGAATGGTTTAAATTGTAACCGGTAAGTGGCGCTTCATTCGATTTCAAGGTGAATTACTATTACTATTTTTTTAGATTTGAACAGAACAACGTCCGTTGGGTCAGCTAGTAGCATGTAAAGCGCGAGTGATGGTCAATCTAAATATATTAAGTCAACGTGACAAAGATCTGTCATTTCATTTAATTGTGTTTCCCTTAGGGGGCGTTCATAAAATACGTGAGATGTTTAAGGGGGAGGGGGGTCGAGTCAAATCTCATCTAATCTTACGTTGGAAAGAGGAGGGGTTTCGGCGAATATCACGCATTTTTTTTTCTGATTGAAACAAAAAAAATCTATTTTGGTCCATTTAATCCAGATTGTACATGCTTAAGATTTAATCTTAAGCGTAATCGTAATACGATTAAGATCATTCACTTATAATTAAACTCTCAGCAATATTGATTACTAGTCATAACTAGTCGTAAATAAAAGCACGAAGAATTTTTTTTTTCTTTTTACAATAACAATCCTACGCGTTTACGTAAGAAACCCACATTTTAAAAAATCTCACGTGAGATTGGGGGTTGGGGGAGGGGGTTGAATAAAATCTCACGACATCTCACCAGGGGGAGAGGGAGGTACAGAAAATTTAAAAAAACACCTCACGTAATTTATGGACGCCCTTATCTGTGTTAGCATTGTTTATAAACGCCGCAGATTAATATACTAGTATTATTGTCAACGACTACAATCTCTATTTTATTTTGGATACTAGGTTGTTTTTTTCCGTGTGGTGACACAGTTAGAATATAAGTCACGACCCTCTTTCTTGCACGCAAGTGTTTGTAGCCGATTTTTCAGACCGGGTCCTACCGTGTCTATGAACGCTGTAAAGCCTTCGAAACGTCGTGAAATTGATAATCAAATACAAAAGCAATAAAGTTTGTAAAAAGAGTTTCATTAAAAAAATGTAAGCATTAATATCTCAGTTCATATACGTCTCATTAATGAACTCTAGCCTCCTCTGAAATAGGAGGGATATTGATATACCACGCTAGTTAAACGGCCTTGTATTGAGTTATATTTTGAGTTTTAACTACTGCATTAATCTTATTTGTACTTATATTATACATTATTATACATTATTATACTTATATTATTGTATTATTATTCTTATTTGTACTTATATTATATGTACCCCTTAATTGTTTTTACGACACCCACGGGTAAAAAAGGGGCTGGTGAATTCTTACTCAATCATTATACGGACTATATTTAGCTTCATCATCATCATTTCAGTTCATATACGTCCCACTGTTGGGCTCGATCCTCCTACACGATAGCTGGTCAGACAGGTTGGTATAGGGTTTCATTTCGAGTTTTCCTTCTCTTGCATAGATGTTAGATGCGTATTATATCCCTTAGTCGTCTTTTATGATGTCCACGGGCAGGATAGGGAATGGTGATTTGTATTCTTACTCCGTCATCACACGGAAAATGTATTTGACTTACCAAATCAAAATTATATTAGTTTAAAAATGCGGTCGATAACTTTACAAACAAGTCATTAATCGAAATTAGACACTAATAACATACTGGACGAAGATTAATAGTTCAATCGTAGAAATAGAATATTCAGTCACACACGCAACCTGCGGGTTATTATAAAAATTGAAGTACGCTTTGATAAATTAGGTCTATCCGTCACGATTGGTCATGGAAGTTGGGCACAATAGGTACAATATAAAGACCCTTGTATACTAGTTGTTTTTACAGCTATAATGAGCAACGTGTTCCTTTTTTCACCTGCTTGGTCATAAATAACAGAATGAGTTAACATTTTTTGGATATTTATGTCATATTTCATACAAGGATCACATTAAAGTTATAAGTAAGTTCCCTCGCGGGGTTTATGCATATTAAATTATTTGAAATTGAATTTATAAACGTTTTAGTTTATACATATACGTGTACTTTATTAGTGAATATGTGAGAATATTTGAAAGCTATTTGCAATGGATATAGCTTGTATTCTAAATTAATTTCTGTGCTTATGGCTAAATTAATTTTAATTTCTATTATTATGATGTATGGTAGCGATTACAAATACTAGTATCCTTTAAATTGCTCGTACGTTTCGTAAATTATGATTGGAAGCTTTACATCAACTTAGGCCAGTTCCATCCGATACTATCTGGTCAAGGTTATTTGCCCAAGGAGGGTTGACATTAGGCAGGCGACCAGTTACAAGTCACCCTGCTCCGGTGGTCGGCCCAATGACGCAGGCGACGTGGGTACGGGTAGGTTATGGGCCCGTGCGCCGTCCTTTCGTCGCCCCGGACGGAATGGACCGCGTGTGCGCTTACCATAGCCCACCCATAAAAAAAAGGCAGGCGACCGGATATAAAACTATATATAACTTTTGTTATATGTACGATTTAAGAGGAATAAATATTGTGTGAATTCTAATTGGGATAAAAGTAGAATGATAGTGATGATGATAAGAATACTTAAGTACTAATCCATTGTAAGAATTAGCTGTAGTTGAAGGTTAATAATGAGTAAAAAGAGGAGCAAACTAATGTATCTGACAAGCCAAGATAAATAATAAGGGGATTGGTCACAGTAATTTAAGTAGCTCTAAATTGTTTTATTAAAAAAATCTAAGAAACAAATTTTAATATCACTGGAAGCTATATAAATATACAATTAACGGACACAAATAACACACAGATTCAGAAGAATTATTTATGTATACGAAGAAATAAAATTAAAGTATCTGTTTGTAATGGCAAAATAATAGATTTTTTTTCATGCTCATACGGCACGCGGAATACATTACATGATACACATACACATTGCACGCTACCTATGCCTAAAAACCAGTTTACAACTTTTTTACCGTCTGTCTGTCAATCTGTCTCTTTGTTCCAGGTTATCTTCAAAACGGTTTCACCAATTTTGATAATATTTTGCAACCAGGTAGCTGTCTTTATGAGAAATAACTTAGGCAATTTTTTCTCTCAGATTAATTTTGACCGTTCTGGAACTCGAACTCTTAGGAGATATTGCGAATTTAAAATGCGAGGCCAAAGCAGCGGGAACCAAAGCGCAGCGAGGGTGGGTCTTAAGTAAATCATAAAAAGAGCTATGCTATGTGGGGACCGAACTCACGACATTCGACACGAAGGTCGTTATTTAGAACAGCTGTGCTGTCAAATTCATCAATCAGCTTTATTAATAAGAAAAAGGGCTTTTAATATTATCTACTATGACCCTAATAGTAGTTTAGCATTAAAAGGGTTGCATCAACTCATTATAATTTACTATTTTGTATCCGGATGTACGCTTAAATATAGCTATTGTATTTACGTGGGACCTGAACGATGGAAAACATTTTGTTAATGATTTTTAGCATAGTTGCACTATTTAAAATTCACTCACTCGAACTAAATAAATAAAAAACAAATTTTACACGTGAGAGCTTCGAAAGGGGTAACAATCATTTAGAAAGTTTAGCGTGACACAATTTTAATGTCAGTGAATAATTTACATATAGCGTAGTGGTCTAAGTAACGACCATGCCAAGTGTTGTAGGAACGATCCATCGCCTAGGACAGCCCTTTGTGCATTGCATACATATTTTTTTTTAAGACCCTACAATAAGGCATTATTCTTTGTTTATGAATCTATCCATGTAGATAAATAAATAAAAAAAAAAATCATTACACCTATCTTACCTCGGGGTATCGTAAAAGATGACTAAGGCATATAATGTACATCTAGTAAGGGAAGGAAATAAAATAAAATTCTGTACCAATGTGTCTGGTCTGACCAGCGTGCTATAATTTGTCAATTTTTCTACCACTGTAGAGGATTTCCGAGCACAGTAGTGGTACGTGTTTGAGCTGTGATGATGATATCATTGATTGTTCTATATCTGAGTGTTATTTGTGTCCGCCAATAGTACATTTATAAAGTATCCCGCTTCATAAAGATTTATTCCATATTTAGTAAAAGTAGAAACTAACTTACTTTAAGTAAAAAGTAAAAAACTAAAATACCTTCTAAGTGCTTCTTTTTAAAGTCATCATCTTGCTTTAATCCCAATTAATTGGGTTCAACGGAATACGTCCTCCTTTTCCATCATAAATATTGCAAAGAATATTAGCAATAGTTTTATGACCGACCGCCTGCTTGACATCAACCTGATAATTATTGTTGACCAGATGGTATCAGATGTAGTTAGCGTTGCCAGACGTCCGGATAAAGCCGGACATAGGTAGGCTTTTTAATTGCGTGTCCGGCCAAAATAATCCGTGTCCGGCTTTTATTAGGCTTTTTACATTTCACAAACGAGCTAGCGCCGAGCGTAGGCGAGTCGACTGTTGTCATAATAATCCAAAAGCTTAATTTTACATACATTTTTTGTCGTACCTATAATATAATACTAAAACACAAAATCCTCAATAATGTAGGGTGTCCGGCCTTTCTACCCAAATGTCCGGCCAAACTGGCTGGTCTGTCCGGCTATTAGGTTTGACGACCTGGCAACCCTAGATGTAGTTAGCCCAGGTCAATGTTATGCTCTTAGTCATCTCTTAGTATACCCACGAGTAATGTAAGTGTTGGTAGTATTTGTAGCTGCCACACTGCAATCTCACTTTCAGACGTAAAAATACATTTATTTTTCTTAACAATTAGTATTTGTAAGGTTAGACTAGTTTGAAAACTTACTTCAATATAATTGCTAACGATATCATTTTCAATGAACAATATACTGTTATTCTTAGTTGTATTAGGATTAGATTTCCAGTCTAACCACATTAGAGAGAACTGCCGTTTGAGCTCTGTACTACGATGCGTGAGGATGTTATTCAGAGATTAGGCCAAATATTGGGATAATTGCAAGTATCTACCGTCTCTTTATAATGACTGATATAAATGCCAGTTATTTTAGATATTATTTAGCAATTAGAGCCATTTTGTTACCAGACTACATCAATCCAACCATTGGCCCAGGTTTCCTCAAGATAAAAAAAATAAAATAAACTTACCACAGCATACTGACCATAATCAGTAACATCATATGTCACGTTATTGCACTATTGTGAAATAGCAGTTTTTATATTTCATTCACCAGTGGAATAAACTATATAAAAGTTATAAAAAAATAAGTGATACAAAATCACCTAATTTTATATTCGCCGTTTTTATGTAAATTCTTCGACAATAACCACAAAAATGTCGAAAAATGTCTGTATTTATAACACAAAGAAAATATCAATACTAAAAAGTTCTATTTCCTAACACGTAATAAATTAAACTTTACAACATTATCACGCAAGCATATTGAAATAAGGCCTAAATACGTGAAAGTATAAAAAATGTTACAAATCTAAGCCCATAAAGACATTAAAAATATAAATTTTATTATGTGCCAACATCGTTAAGACTACGATTTATTCATAACATATGTGTCGATGACAGGGCTTATTTTAAAAACTCGGGTACAAATTCATTAAATGAAATCCAGCGCATGCATACTTAAGTGTTGTAAAAATGGTAAGAAGCAATAAAAACTCGAATACGGACAGTAGTGAAGAATTATGTTCACAGATGATCTAAGTTTTACGATTCATTTGTATTATTTGATTCTAGATGTATTTTTGATACCCGGTTTTCTGCGAAGCTTTAAAATGTCGTTGACACATCTGCTTTTGTTAGCAAATTTTTCACGATGATCTAATAAAAAGGTCATAATTTATTTTTATTTTCGTTTTTATTAAGGGAAAGAAACTCGTTTTAAATCTTATTGGACGTATTCACAGAATAATGTAAATTAATATAAATATCAAAAAATATGTCATCAATTGAGACTTGAATATAGTGGGACAACAAAAGCCTGATCACAAGCTTTTTATGTTACAAGTATTTGAAAGACATTTGACTAATAAGACAGCGACGTTCACAAAACAGCGACATAGCGAAAGATTATTCTGCATATTATTAAATTGATTTATAAATTACTTTTTCAGTCTTTTAGTGAAGTGATTTTATGGACGTCCTTTATGACAGGTTTAGAATACAAGTTGTCAACTTCTTTTACATGGGAATCATAACCAAATGCTGAAGTGACACGAATCGGCAGCTACACTTGTCTGACAAACTTATAAAAATATCGTCAATTCGCCTGCTAAGCATGGCATAGAATTAAAACCCTATACTAACACGTCTGACCAGCATCGTATAGTAGGACAATTTTCCTCTTATTATGGAGGAGTCTCGAGCTCTATAGTTGGACGTATATGAGCTGAGATATTGATGATGATAACTTAGATGCCCACAATTTTATATGCGATTAACCAAAATAGATACTGTTTAACTAAAATATGTTTTGAGCATCTTTGTAAGCATTATATATCGAAGTAATTAGTATATTTAATTACATAATTCAAAGGAGAAGAAAATGTGGTTTGTAATTATCTAACAATCATATTCGAAGAATCTAATCTTTAAATCATAAAAAAATATATAGAGGAAGAAGAAAAATCAAGAAATAAGAGAGAAGAAAAAGGTTTTAGTAACGATTCAATATACGCAAGTATGCGCAAAATAGAAACCATTTTAGTTAATAATAAAAAATAATCATTACTAGGCACTTACACATATTTGTTTAAAAAGTCCTTCTTAACTCTAAAACATATCATCAAAAACATATTAGTTTATAATTTAGTCAAAAATATTCAACCAAATACGAATATATGCGAATCTTGAAATATTAAAAATATTTTAGTGTAGAGAGGTTAAAATGACGCAAGGTATCGCCAAAACTGGTGTGACAACGAGCACATGGCGCCGTAATGGTTTCCTGTTTCCTGGAACCCTACACAATAGGTAGGCCCCAGACAAAAATTATAAATATTCTCATGCGAAATACTCCTTTTGGGAATAATAATAACGTGCGTCGTGAAAGATGATATTAAGACTTGTGATTTAAACTACAAATTTTTCGTAACGATAAGAACGTGTAAACGTTGTTTTTTAATTTTGTGTAACTATCAAGTTTCACTTTATAATGTGAATGCAATATATGCATACGGAGTATTAATGTGGCGACATATTTAGATGATAATCTCAAATTCTGCAGTAACTTAAAGGGAGGAACTGCAACGGATAGTTAACCGGGGATTAGTCCGCCATGCGTAGGCAGGCTGACCGCAATAGGATGTCATCCATCGGTAGTGATAGGTAACTGAAAGGGTAATTCATCCAGGGAAATACTGAATCTGTCTTGGTAGCCTACTCACATCATCAAAAAGGAATTAATAGTCGGATAGTAGCCCAACTACAGTCAGAGAAATGTTAGTATTAAAAAAAATAAATGGGCTTTTCTTCGTGTGATGACGGAAAAGAATATAATTCATTATTCCATATCTTACCCGTACTGTTATAAAAGTCTATTAATGGATATAATAAACAAACATATAAGTAACATCAATGCACGAGAAGGACAATTCAAAATAAAACCTTAAACTTTCCCGTCTGACCAGCATGGTATTACCCTCCCATTGCGGAAGAGGATTGAACCCAGCTGTAAGAACTATATGAACTATGAGAAAGTGCATCTAGTCAGTCATATAATAACTTATCATCATCATCATAGCCCACATACGTCCCACTGTTGGGCTTGGGCCTCCTCCACAATGGGAGGGAATTTAACCTACTATATCGTGCAGGTCAGACAAGTTGGTATAGGGTTTCATTTCGAGATTTCCTTTTGTTTCACAGATCTATGTGTACTATAAATTTAATGTTTAGTAATTACTGACCAAAATCGATATATTTTCATATAGAATCTTTTTCTTTTTGTACTGGCAATAAATTTGTATCAAAATGTGGACTAAAATTTAATAACTAATTCTGTAGCGGGTAGATATAAATTTCTGTAATAACGATGACTTGTTGGACGCGAGACATCTTAGTCTACCTGTGACCACGAACGCTGAAAATTTTTCGAAACGTCGGGCAATCCCAAATCAAATACAAGCGCGATAAAATCCATAAAAATAGCTTTATTCATAAAGTATTATCTATAATTCTATACCAATAAATAAAATTGGAGTGTCTGTTTATAATGTCAAAATAATAGGCTTTTTTCATGCTCACATGGTTATTTGCACGACACCTATGCCTAAAATACAGATTAAAAGATTTTTGTCTGTCTGTCTGTCTGTCTGTTTGTTCCGGGTAATCTTCAAAACGGCTGGACCGATTTCAAAAATTCTTTCACCAATGGAAAGCTATAATATCAGGGCGTAAACTAGGCTATATTTTATGCCGATATTCCTACGGGAACGGGAATCACGCGGGTAAAACGACTAAAACCGAAGCGAAGCGAGGGCGGGAGTATCTATACCAATAAATAAAATTGGAGTGTCTGTTTGTAATGTCAAAATAATAGGCTTTTTTCATGCTCACACGGTTATTTGCACGACACCTATGCCTAAAATAGCAATTAAAAAATTTTTGTCTGTCTGTCTGTCTGTCTGTTTGTTCCGGGTAATCTTCAAAACGGCTGGACCGATTTCAAAAATTCTTTCACCAATGGAAAGCTATAATATCATGCCGTAAACTAGGCTATATTTTATCCCGGTATTCCCACGGGAACGGGAACTACGCGGGTAAAACGACTATAACCTATAACCGAAGCAAAGCGAGAGCGGGTTGCTAGTATTCAATAAAAATAACACAGATTTTGGATTTTGTTGATATATAGTAGTTGTATTTATTTCATTCATTTTAATTAAGCACTAATTACTGACTTCTCTCTTGATATTTATTGAGAAAAATTGTTAAACTAAGTAATTACTTTGTTAACTTAGATGAAGTTAGTAAAAAGTGATTTTTTAAATTAGTAAAGTTTTCCATAGAGATTACTATAAATCTGTATATTTCATTATTCAGATACCTTAATTGGAAGAAGAAGAAGAATTGTGTGTGTACACACGCACTTTTAAGATTACTGTGTAGTAATGGGTTGAGTATTTAATATATTCCACAAAATTTTAATTAGGTTCAATTTTTATATTTAATTTCAATTAATCTTTTAATTGATTTATGTTACTGGGTGATCAAATACCGACCACCGATATAGTATACATTAGATGTAGGGTGATATTATTCCTACGATATATAAAAATGTATTGCGTTTAAGTGTCATTGATGTGCCTGTTATGTACCTAAAAATAACGAATTATTTAGCGTGATATGTTTTGAAACCTAATTAAAATGCAATTTATTTTATTTATATAATTCTAAAATAATGGTAATAATAATATAATAATGATTTATTTTTTTATAAACATTTTTTTCTGTCTTAGCTTTATAATACAGTTTATTTCAAAATTAACTCCTAAAACAAAATTAAATTAAGATACTATTTTATCGGAAGAAAAATCATGATAATGAATGTATAACAACGTCGAAAGCGTATTTGTTATACGCGGGGGGTCAGTAGGAGCACGTTCCGGACATTCTTTCGAAATAACGCCCTACCATGTTCCACTGACACCGATTTATCACTTCACACTTGTTTTCTACTACCAAATGTTTAAGGTCAGAATATATAATAATAGTATAAGTAAAAAGGGTATAAATTAAAACTGTGCCAGTAACTTTACTTATACCGGGTTGAGAGCCATCAGCGCTCACCCATAGTCCGGGCTAAGCTGTGGAAGCCATCTGAGGCTAACAGCTATACACACAGAAAAAAAAAATAATAACTTTACTTACCCTGATTACTGGCCATACTTCATCGTCTCGTCTCAGCCTATATGTCCCACTATTGGGCTCAGGCCACTTCCATAATGGGAGGGGAATTGACCTACTAATCCACGTTGGTGAGACGTGTTGGAATAGGGTTTTGATTAGAGTTTTTCTTCTCTTGCATATATGTTATATGATTATTATATCCCTTAGTCGTATTTTGCGACATCCACGGGCAAGATAGAGAGTGGTGAATTGTATTCTTACTCCGTCACCACACGGACGGAATACTATATTACTTAATACTATTTTTTTTTTGAACACATACCTATTATATATGTATTTTTTGAACACATTGTTTAATGTATAACAGTCACAAATTTTATTATCTTAGTAATAGCCATCATAACGATGACTGCGCTTATTGCCTGTTGTAGTGTTGCCCAAATGCAAGACCAAGACGAGACTTGGACCAGTCTTGGTCTTGGTCTTGGAACAGCACACCTGGTCTCGTCTTGGTCTTGGTCTTGCGCACTCGAGTCTTGGTCTTGGTCTTGGTATTGCAGCAAGAGTCTTGCAAGTCTTGCGGTTGGAATAACGTAATAGTCATTTATCATGGTAAGGAATAATCCAACTAAATTAATCAAATATCATCCTATCCTATCTATCCATCTGCTAGCCTATAGTCCACTATTGAATATAACCCTTATTTAAATTACTCTTTTAAAAATATTTATTACTCTTTGAAAATTACTCTCCTATTCCCCTGGTGTTACATTAGACAGAGTTGCTACTCCTATGACAAAGGAAGGAATTTCGACCCTGTTTTCTTAAGACGTCGCCACACGCGGCAGTTGATACAATAAATTTTATGTCATTTAACTTTTCCCCTTTCCAACAAAAATTTTTTTCAATTTGATTGGCAAGCGACGGAGTTATTTGACCACTGACGACAAGTCACCCTGCTCTGGTGGTCAGCCCAACAACGAGGCGACGTGGGTACGGGTGGGTTATGGGCCCGTGCGCCGTGCTCTCGTTGCTCCGGACGGAATGGACCGCGTGTGCGCTTACCATAGCCCACCCCTAAAAATACCTAATAGTTGCGCAATAAAAAGGAATGTGTTAATGACGATATTTATACCTATAATTCTACCTACCTACCTCTAGATATGTTTAATACTAGCTGTTCCACCAGCTTCGCTTGCTTGACTCACCTATCCGTATAATGCTATTATTTTGTTTAAATACCCATATCGCCCCCTGGCATTAAAAATAATATCACTATTTATATGTAGGTAATAATATCCATAAAATACCTACTTTAATTACAATTTGGTTATCTAAGTAGATAGTTGCCGTAACAATGGCTACTACGGACAACGCTTGACATTGCTTGCTTCAAAATTTTGTCCGATTTGTTAACCTTAATAGACACTGCTCCGGACCAATTTACCAATATGTCGCAGTGTTATGTATTAGAGCCTAAAACTTTTCTGGATAAACAGACTATCTGACAAAATAACATAATAATAATTATATATAATATAATAATTCTTTTTGCGAGTGTGGGTGTTATTTATGTAGATTAATTGTAGGTATATTTCTATGTCCAACAGTGAACGTCGTTGGGCTAATGAATAAACGAATATATAAATATGTATAATGGGCAAGAGCACTCTCGTGATTACGGTATTTATGTCCTTAAGCCTTTCCGAAGAGTAATTCTGAAAAGCCAACACCAACATTGGGAATCAATTGGCCAATAGATGGATATCTCAAGACTGATTTGACTTGCCGTGTAGTGACGGAGTAAGAATATAATTCATCACCCCCCGCGAGTTTTTACCCGCGAGTGCGAACCCACGACTAAGGGCTATAATATATAACATCGGTGCAAGAGAAGGAAAACTTGACATGAAACCCTGTACCAACACGGCCGATCACCGTGACGATTCCTCTCCGGCCACGGCCGATTTCCCTCCTATTATGTAGAAGACACGAGCTCCACCGTATATAAGCTGGAATGGTGATTTGAATTAAATGCAAGACCGCGAGACTCTTGCAGGCTCAGTCTTGGTCTTGCTCAAGTCTTGCAGGGCCAGTCTTGGTCTTGGTCTTGCAAAAATTAAGCGGTCTTGGTCTTGGTCTCGGTCTCGCATTTCTCGCAAGACCAAGACCAAGACCGCAAGACCAAGACTTTTTTGGGCAACACTAGCCTGTTGATACTAGATTTGCTCAAATCAATAACATTTACAGACATTTATTTATTCCTTTTTGTCATAGCTTTTTATATTATATCATAATTTTTTTTCCATTAAACAGATTGTCTAATACTTTTTATAATTGAAGTCTTAGTGCCTAAGATTAGCAGGTTCAAACAAAATAACTTTTCAACTCCATAAGAGTAACATTAATTTATAATATACCAGCTGTCCCAACGACCGTATTCTGTCCATATTAAAATAAAATATAACGTCTTGAAATCGATCGCAGCGTCTGAATACACACAACAAATTTTATCAAAATTGGCCCGACCATCCAAATATCATAGAACGTTTGCTGTAAAGTGATGCTTTAATAATACAACCACTACTCTTTACCTTTCGATGGACGAAAGCAGATGAAAGCATTTCAAGGGAAAGTAATCTCGTTTCCGTGTGATGACGGAGTAAGAATACAATTCACCACCCCTTCTCTTACCCATGGGTGTCGTAAAAGACAACTAAGGGATATAATAGGCATACAGAATCTATACAAGAGAAGGAAAACTCGAAACAAACCCTATGCGAACAAGTCTGACTAGCTTGGTATAGTAGGTCAATTTTTCTCCCATAGTGTGGAAGGCCCTAGGCCAACAGTAGAACGTATATGAGCTGAAATGAATCTCGAAAAAATATTCTATACCAGTAGGCCAGTATTCTATATAAAAGACTCTCATTATACAAGAATTCCATAACCAACAGTAGCAAAACATATAAAAATATACCAATACAAAAATATGTCAACAATTAGTATTATGGCCTCTAAATTCTTTTGGTGGATCTCTCTGTGTGGCCGCGTTCCTTTCCGGTGTTAACTTATTACATTTGTAAGGTTTTAAATTAATAAATTGTCTTTGTATAGTAAATTCTAAACATATATTAAATTTGAGTTAATTACTTAACAGTAGATTTAATATGATAGTAACTAACCGAAAAACAATACATTTTTTTATAGTGAACAAAATTGGTTTTCTACTGACAATGAATTGGTATGAAAAATACGTACTTGTTGGAGGCAGCTCCTTAATGCTCCGGTGCCTTTGAATGTTAAAAATTGTTCGAAATGTTGTGGATGTAAAAATCAAACAAAATCAGGAAAAAAAATTGCAGACATTATTTTGTTTTTAAAGTGTAAAACTTGCATAAATTTCGGCACTCATTATGGTTATTGCAAACTATAACAAATAACACTATATTAATAAGAGTTTGAAAATCGGCTAAATTTGATATTTTTTTTTAATTTTTTATAAATTTGATATTAATGGTATGTCGGTATTACCACAAACCCGCTGTAATAACAAATTTCCATGAAATACCATCCATTTTATCGACATCCACTACTGGACGTAAGCATTACCGAAATGCCATAATCATTTAGTTTTGCGATCGTAATTGGTATTGTAAGTATCCCATCAGATTATTACCATTCATCTCATCATTTTACATCATTTCAGCCTATCGCCGTCCACTGCTGGACGTAGGCCTCCCTCGTATTGCGCCACAATGAGCGGTCCTGTGCCGCCTGCATCCAACGACGCCCAGCGACTTTCACTAGGTCATCGGTCCACCTAGTGGGGGGGCGTCCTACACTGCGTCGTCCGATACGTGGTCGCCACTCGAGAACCTTTCTTCCCCAGCGGTTGTCGGTTCGTCGAGCGATGTGGCCTGCCCATTGCCACTTCAGCGTGCTAATTCTTCGTGCTATGTCGGTTACACCCGTTCTTCTGTAGATTTCCGTATTCCGGATTCTATCTCGCAGAGAAATCCCGAGCATAGCCCGCTCCATAGCACGCTGAGCGACTTTGAGCCTTGATATGAGGCCTACATTTAGGGACCACGTTTCCGTGCCGTAAGTCATCACTGGTAACACACGCTGGTCAAAGACATGTGTTTTCAGACACTGAGGTATGTTGGAGTTGGATTCGTCGGCTGATCTCTTTCTCGAAATTGGATCTACCTAACTGGACTGTTTGTCCTAGGTAAACATAGTGATCGACAACTTCGAGAATCGCATTGCCAACTAGGACCGGTACAGGAATGACGTGGGCATTTGACATGACTTTCGTCTTGTCCATGTTCATTCGTAAACCCACTAGTTGGGATACCCTGCTGAGATCATTGAGCATTGTGCCAAGGTCCTCCATGGATTCTGCGATAACGACTATATCGTCCGCAAATTGAAGGTGAGTGATGTATTCGCCGTTAATGTTGATGCCGAGTCCAGTCCAGTCTAAGAGCTTGAAGACATCTTCCAGTGCAGTGGTGAACAGTTTCGGAGAGATGACATCTCCCTCTCTCACGTCTTTCTGCAACTGGATCGGTTTTGTGCTCTCATCCCGGATACGGACTGACATTGTGGCGTTCCTATACAAACACTTTAGCACTTCGATATAGCGATGGTCGATTTGGCACCGCTGAAGGGACTGCAGCACCGCCCAAGTTTCGACTGAATCATCATCTAATGATTCCTTATTTGACTTTCATGAACATCTAAGAGACAATGACAACTGCACAGATGGCGTAGTGGTTAAGATAGCGACTTACAACTCCAGTGTCGGGGGTTCGAATCCCACGCGGGACAACACTTTGTGTGATCCACAACTTGTTGTTCTGAGTCTGGATGTGATTTGTGTTCGTTAATTATATATTTGTAAAGTTCCCAGCAATACAAGGATTATTCCCTTAGTGCATGGTGTTGTCTTAAAAAAAAAAAAAAACTTGCACTCATAACCCACTACGCGTATCACCACACGTATGAAATTATCAATGGCGAATTATAGATATTTTTCCGTGCGGTAACAAAGTAAGAATACAATTCATCACCCCTCCTGTGAGCGTCCTAAAACATGATTAGGAAATTATTGCGTATAACATCTATAGAAAAGTAAAACTCTAATTAAACCGCTTTTCTAATCCATATAAACAGCGTGGTATAGCAAGTTAATTTTATTCCCATTTTGAAGTTGGCTTGAGCGCGACAGTTACACATGTATATACTGTGATAATAATGATTATCGATATAAACAAGGTCTAGTAATTTTCTTACTCTATAATGTAAAATCCACACGCAAAATTATATTAATTAGTATTCAAATGATATAGTATCAATAAATATTTATATTATACTTAATATAAATATTTATTGATACTATATCATCATCATTATCTTGCTCTTATCCCAATTACTTGGGGTCGACGCAATATGTCATCTGTTTTGACATATTGCAAAAAGTTTCGGCAATGACTTTTATGACCGGCCGCCTGCCTGACGTTAACCCTCCTTGGGAATGTAATCGTTGACCCAAATAGTACCAGATGGAGTTGGTCCGGGTCAATCTAGGGCTCTTAGTCGTCTTTTACGACACCCACAAGCAAAGCAAGGGTTGGTAGTATTCGAAGCCGCTACCACACAGCATTTATATGTATACACACACACACACACAGCATATATATATATATATATATGATTTATATTATATTTATATGACTTATTGATACGATATGTACGAATAAAAGCTACTGATTCAGCGAGTTCAAAGTACATATAAAAGAGCTGTATTACATCAGCTACGTTATACCTTGGCCGAAGTCTCAAATTATTACGAAGACATAAAAAGGCATTTATAATATAACTAGCAACCCGCCCTCGCTTCGTTTCGGTTATAGTCGTTTTACCCGCGTAGTTCCCGTTCCCGTGGGAATACCTGGATAAAATATAGCCTAGTTTACGCCCTGATATTATAGCTTTCCATTGGTGAAAGAATTTTTTAAATCGGTTCAGCCGTTTTAAAGATTACCCGGAACAAACAGACAGACAGACAGACAGACAAAAAATTTTTAATCGCTATTTTAGGCACAGGTGTCGTGCAAATAACCATGTGAGCATGAAAAAAGCCTATTATTTTGACATTACAAACAGACACTCCAATTTTATTTATTGGTATAGATTACGTACAAAATAATACATACATATGTAGATGAATAGGTACACCTAAAGAAATTTATTGAGGCCTGATATTTATATACATATCTTTATATATATATATATATTTCTTCTGTACGTGTGTATGTTACAAAACTAAACGGCTCGCCCGATGTTGATGAGATTTTTTGTGTTGCTATGCTCAGTATTTCTCTACTTGATTAAACCCGGAATACAGAAATACGTACAAGAATAGGTGTAACCGACATAGCCCGCAGAATTAACACGTTGAAATGGCAATGGCAGGCTACATCGCTCGTCGAACCGACCACGAAACGGACGACGCAGCGTAGGACAACTGTCTACTAGGTGGACTGATGACATCTTGAAAGTCGCAGGGAACCGTTGGATGCAAGTGGCACAAAACCGTTCTAAGTGGCATTCTCGTGTAGTGGCTTATGTCCAGCGGTGGACGTCTATAGGCTGATGGATGGATACTATTTATATAAATTTTTGGTTTTAAATAGAATTTCAAGCAATATTTTTATATATTTTCAACAAATAATTTTATCACGGGCGTTTGTTAATTTTAGATATGTTGTTGGAATGGAAATACAATGCGTTTACTTCTTTTTTTTTCCTAACAAACGTGGTAGAGTGCAATCTTATTGAGGAACAAGGTTGTGCCTACTTATGTATATATATATATATATATATATATATATATATATATATATATATATATATATATATATATAGGTTATCAGACGCAAAGAAAAGAGCAAAGTATTTTTCTGTGGTGTAGTAAATAATGGTAACCCTATACCAACCAATAAACCAATTCCAACAGTCATATAGTAAAAAAAAATGAAAAAAACTAAATGCTAATAAATGCTAATTTTTGAGCGACAGTAATATTTAAAATGTTTTGTATCCAACTTTTGTGCTGAAGTTTACTTACCAGAATTTTATATTAATATTGTATTTTCAGTACGTGACTTCTTAACCCGTCTAAGGATAAGAGAGAATAAGTTTTTGTATAATCCCCTTTTTAATTTTCTTTTAACCTGCGCCCCTACAATTGCAGGAAACGGTCACGTCTAATACAGTTGCCGACTTGGCCTGCCAAGTAAAATAAGCATTGTTCAGTTTATTCACATTTGCTTGAGTGAGAATTGAAGTGACTACACCGTTTGTGTATTTCTTAAATTAAAATATTTAGAAGGATTACAAAAAGGTTTACTATAAGCCTATTATTCGTTAATATATTTCTCGAAATAATGATTGAAGTGAAACTTCTTTAGAATCGCTGTGATTTCAAAACGGAAGCAACGGAAAAAACGACAGGTAAGAGACACAAATACAAAAATGCCGGCAAAGAATGAGACAGAAATATATATACTATTTTATATTATTTTTAAGCCGTCTATAATTGACGGATTAAAGGATAAAGGATGAGGGATGAAGGATGAAAGATGGGGGATGAAGGATAAAGGATAAAGAAGTTTCACTTCTGACAGGCGTACTTTGCACGCACGCTTTTTTTTTAATAATAACAAGATGGTCGTTGCTTTTAATATTTACGTTAATAAAAGTATTTCCTCTTCTATAGGTCATGCTCGTAATATATATACCTACTCTTGTTCTCGCCTTATAAATATTCCACGACTAAGCCCGAACCCCTTCGCAGTAGAAACGATATTTTTTTGAAGTTATATCATCACTACTACACATACACTAAGGAAATAATCCTCTTATTTCGGGGGGCTATATTAAACATATGTAATTTAACAGACAGAAATTACACCCAGACTTACATGAAAATTTAATCCACAAGACTAACACGGTAGGATCTTAATCACTGCGCCACCTGTGCCTTCAATTGACTTACCATCCCATTGTGGTCAGATGGTTTGTTATAGGGTTCATTACTAGTTTTTCTTCGCCTGCATAGATGTTGTATGCGTATTAAATCTTTTAGTCATCTCTTACAACGCCCACGGGTAAGCAAAAAGAGGTATTGTATTTCTATTCCCTTACCATAGGAATGAAATTTATTACTCTTACCTATATTATAAAATTGTATAATTTGTATTTGTTTGGACATGGTAACCGTATGCATTATAAATTGCAACTGAAAAAAAGAACTGTTTTGTTACGAATAATAAAATTGTGAAAAATAGAAGCGGAATAGTAACCATAAATATTGAACAATCGGGCAAAATTGTAATGACGAGGCATTGCGGTCGTTTTTTAGATAAGCAAAATTGTCATAAAAACCGGTATCATAACAAATTGGCTTGACATTGTTATTGAAATTGTATTATAATTTGACACAGTATATTCATGTTACAAACATAAAATGAGAATATTAACCTCAAACTTGATATATTTTTATAAGTAGTAGATAATCGGCGCTTTATAGAAACTCGTAGATCTTAATGTAGGTCTCAAAATAATTCCAATAAATATGTAAAGAATACAAGCGAGTGAAACTCTCGGCACAACTAATTTACTAAAGAAATAAAATATACCTAAAATTACAATACAAACTCGTTGAAAGCACCTATTTATATTCTGTATATTTTTAACAATGCTTTCATAAAAGCATAAACATATCAATATAATTGATATCCGCTTATCCCTTTGTGGCAGTGTATCTACCGACAGAAACCTTTTAAAATGTTTCTTTATGCGTGAAAAAAAAAACTCCTAAGAAAGGATTATCCGAACAGATGCAGGTGTAACAGAGATAACGCTTATTTTCCGCCATCTGAGTATAACATAAAGTAAACGTTTTAAAGTACAGCTACGTGACTAAATACTCTACAGTCGCTAATATGAACAATGGATTTGCTGGAACGGATTACTTTATGTGACTGGAATGCTCAAAGATTCAAATGTTTTAAGAGAATACTTTGTTGGTTTTACAAGCTTGGCAGAACTAACTGTTAAAAAATGAATTATTATATTTCCTGATACACATATAACGAAAAGGTGTACATTTAATTGAAAAAAAGGTCTCTAGATAGGTAATAATTTTAAGAATGTTAAAAATATACGTATCATCACGAATAATGAAGGTAAACGTCCACAGAAGCTCTCACATTACCTGTTCACGAGAATCGTCATCAAGACCTACAAAATAAAAAATAAATTCGATACAATTTATGGTTAGTGCATAAAAACCTTTCCACCTTTTAGGGACATGAAATGACAACGAATTCGCGTTATTAAGTAGAGAATTATCAAAGCCGGGCACTAAACGAACACGGCAGACCGATTGCTACCATAAAGATAACAATAATTAGACGTAATGACCACATCGTCTGTGGGCCCCGGTCCGTTTTTTAAGTGCAGTGGGCGGCACGAAGCCGCGATCAGGAGATAGTACGTCCATCAAATCATATGATAATCGGGCTCAGTTAATTCCATTACCAATAATAAATGCACGCATTAAATTAGACCTGTCGGATGAGTCGACGGAACGTGGTCTCGCGATCGCTCCCATCACTCGGATTATGATATGAATAATTTATCAGTAAAAAATAAAGAAACTAAAGCTTATTATTGTTTTGAATTTGGAACATCAGTGATATGTCGTTGATTGTAGGGGCGATTCTGTCTGCATTCAGAATATGAATTAATATTTTTTTTTGAGTGCCAATGTCCATATACCACATTGAAAGATAGTAATGTGATAATCGGTACAAGTTATACATATTCAATTTATTCTACATATGCCCGTAGACTTGTACATGCGTTATAATGGACGACTGATGATGATATATTTTGTTTTCATTCTAGGCTAGCAGGTACCATTTCTAAACGAAAAATACCCGTACCTGTAACTTCGAAGGTCTGTATACAAAATGTAATGATAATGGGTTTAAGTAGTTTAGACATGTACCGTAACAAGCAAATAAACTCACTTTGTTAACCTCGTGCCATAGATATATTACACTAGTAATCGGAAGACACTAACTGGGCTACTTTTCAGGGTGGGTTAGCTTCTGGATTAACTACTGAATTTCTCGTTCAGGTAATTCATCCTGGCATTATATGAACTGTGATCTGTAAATGGCAATACGCTCGATTTTCATTGTAGATCAAAAACGTTAGATAGCTATGGATACTATAAACTTAATGATAACGGTGCCAGTGCCGTGCTCAAATCCATTAAACGTCCTCGTCACGTCCTCGACGAAGAGGACGACAACATTACACTCGCTCAACTTAGAGTCTGCACGGCCCGTGAGGCCTTAACACATAAATATCCGCGGTTCCGCCCTCGCCGTCGAGGTGCGAAACCGCGCCGCGCAAAAATCTAATCAGAACGTGGGCACGCCCACTTTGCCTCCAGCGACGCCCCAAGCCGAGGTCCGTTCCCCACAGGGGGAGCCCTTGGGCGATGTCGCTTAGCTTTCTCCGGGTTGATAGCCCTCAGCGCTCACCCATAGTCCGCGTCAAGCTGTCAAGGCCATCTGCGGCCAACAGCTGTACACACACAAAAAAAAAAGCCAAATACTCAAATTGCGACAGGAGCTTGCATAGTTAGTTGTGAGACGTAATTACATCCTCGTATCTATTCAAATGCTTAGACAGTATACGAGTTGACCGTAACTAGTAAAAAATAGGCTAAATATATATTTATATAAATATTTAAAAAAAACAACTCTAAAATTGCGTAATATTGTTTTCTGTTATGAATTATGTTGTATCAAAATTTGAAAAGATACGTTAAAACCTGTTTCAATATGATATCAAGAATCGTATACCATAATTCATCAGGAGCACATGGCACTAATAATCTAGACGCCTACGTTTTATGACAAAGAGAGGAGCTGCATTGTTAGCGAGTATCGTAGTTAGGAGAACATAATTCATGAAAGATTTTGTTTGGGGCGTAAATCACAAACTGCCACAGCGCACTGATATTTTTTTTATTACCGCGGCACGTGTGTTATAATAAATTGTATAATTTTCTAATATTTTTTGCACAAGTATTTATCTATACCAATAAATAAAATTGGAGTGTCTGTTTGTAATGTCAAAATAATAGGCTTTTTTCATGCTCACACGGTTATTTGCACGACACCTATGCCTAAAATAGCAATTAAAAAATTTTTGTCTGTCTGTCTGTTTGTTCCGGGTAATCTTCAAAACGGCTAGACCGATTTCAAAAATTCTTTCACCAATGGAAAGCTATAATATCAGGGCGTAAACCAGGCTATATTTTATCCCGGTATTCCTACGGGAACGGGAACTACGCGGGTAAAACGACTATAACCTATAACCGAAGCGAAGCGAGGGCGGATTGCTAGTCTATACCAATAAATAAAATTGGAGTGTCTGTTTGTAATGTCAAAATAATAGGCTTTTTTCATGCTCACACGGTTATTTGCACGACACCTATGCCTAAAATGGCAATTAAAAAATTTTTGTCTATCTGTCTGTCTGTCTGTTTGTTCCGGGTAATCTTCAAAACGGCTAGACCGATTTCAAAAATTCTTTCACCAATGGAAAGCTATAATATCAGGGCGTAAACCAGGCTATATTTTATCCCGGTATTCCTACGGGAACGGGTACTACGCGGGTAAAACGACTATAACCTATAACCGAAGCGAAGCGAGGGCGTATTGCTAGTCTATACCAATAAATAAAATTGGAGTGTCTGTTTGTAATGTCAAAATAATAGGCTTTTTTCATGCTCACACGGTTATTTGCACGACACCTATGCCTAAAATAGCAATTAAAAAATTTTTGTCTGTCTGTCTGTTTGTTCCGGGTAATCTTCAAAACAGCTGGACCGATTTCAAAAATTCTTTCACCAATGGAAAGCTATAATATCAGGGCGTAAACTAGGCTATATTTTATCCCGGTATTCCCACGGGAACGGGAACTACGCGGGTAAAACTACTATAACCTATAACCGAAGCGAAGCGAGGGCGGGTTGCTAGTATGAAAATAAAAATGGAAGGGAAAGTTAAAAATAATTCGAAAAAGTATCTAGAACATGTTGTTATTTAACATCGAAGCAAGTAAATAACATTATTTTAGAGAAATATTTGCAATAATACGTAATTAATTAAAATATTGATTAAATAGTTACCATACAGCACAACAGCTTCACTGCGGTATCGATTCTCAATAAATAATTCTTGGATTATTTAAATTGTGTGTCAATTCATATATTCTTCATCGCTATAAGGATATAAAAAAAATAACAAACAAAAACCGACTTCAAAACAATGTTGAGATGAAGCAAATACGTATCTATACCAATAAATAAAATTGGAGTGTCTGTTTGTAATGTCAAAATAATAGGCATTTTTCATACTCACACGGTTATTTGTACGACACCTATGCCTAAAATACAGATTAAAAAATTTTTGTCTGTCTGTCTGTTTGTTCCGGGTAATCTTCAAAACGGCTGGACCGATTTCAAAAATTCTTTCACTAATGGAAAGCTATAATATCAGGGAGTAACCTAGGCTATATTTTATCCCGGTATTCCCACCGGAACGGTTACTAAGCGGATAAAACGACTAAAACCGAAGCGAAGCGAGGGCAGGTTGCTAGTTATATATAAAATTCAAAATCTAGTCAGATTTTTATACAGGACTACATCGAAGAATGATCTGCTAAATAAAATCATCAAAATCGATTCATAATCGGCGGAATAGTCGTATACTTAATAAAACATACAGTTAAATTCAACCTCTACTTTTTTTAATTCGGTTAAAATGTTCATCGATTCGAATATATACATTTACGTAATAACCAAATTATAGATCATTTAATAAAATTACCAGGATTTAAATAAATTGTTTCAGTTTATTTATATAGCGGCAATTAACTCCTTTATAGACGCCATTAGCCATCATGAGGCTGTAAACGTTATAAAAACAGCCTATGTCATCATTATCACCCCTTAATTGAAGAGTCATGTGTGTGACATGAGTTATTTTCGTATGTAGTAAATTAATACATTGTCATCATTTCATCATAATTATTAACACGCATAAGTATCATCTACTGTGAAAATGGCGAAACAAATTAATGTTATAGTATATAATAATCGATTTTCGTCATCGTCATCATCTTAGCCCACATAAGTCCCATTGTTGGGCTCGGGCCTCCTTCACTATGGAAGGATAATTGATCTACTTATGCCGTACTGGTCAGACGTATTGGTTTTATCTATACCAATAAATAAAATTGGAGTGTCTGTTTGTAATGTCAAAATAATAGGCTTTTTTCATGCTCACACGGTTATTTGCACGACACCTATGCCTAAAATAGCAATTAAAAAATTTTTGTCTGTCTGTCTGTTTGTTCCGGGTAATCTTCAAAACGGCTGGACCGATTTCAAAAATTCTTTCACCAGTGGAAAGCTATAACATCAGGGCGTAAACTAGGCTATATTTTATCCCGTTATTCCCACGGGAACGGGAACTACGCGGGTAAAACGACTATAACCTATAACCGAAGCGAAGCGAGGGCGGATTGCTAGTTGTAAATAAAACTGCTTTACGGATTTTATCGCGCTTGTATTTGATTTATGACTGTCTGACGTTTTGGACACTACAGCATTCATTATCACAGGCGGACCAGAAATGCTGTAAAGTAGTTTTATTTACAACTAGCAACCCGCCCTCGCTTCGTTTCGGCTTCATTCGCCTTACCTGCGTAGTAGCCGTTCCCGTGGGAATACCAGGATAAAATATAGCCTATGTTACTACCTGATATTACAGCTTTACAATGGTGAAAGAATTTTTGAAATTGGTTCGGTGGTTTAAGCGTGAAAGCGTAACAAACAAACAAACTTACTTTCGCATTTATAATATTAGTAAGGATGTGTAAATACTCGTGTAAATATCAGAAATTATAAAGTTTTATATCTGGATAACTAGTTATCCTTCTCTTGCATAGATATATTATGCATATCACATTCATTAGTCGTCTTTTACGACACCTACGGACAAGAGAGGTGGTGTTGAATTGTATTCTTAATCCGTCACCACGTGGACAAAAAATATCAATTTTATATTAAAAGAATTCAATTTGATCATCCTGATAATATAAAGCGATACTGTGGCATATAACGCTTAGTGCTAAATTGTAACGCTTATTATAAATTTAATTTGATGGTGAAAACAATATTTTACTCAGTTTTCGTTACTCTTATTATTGTAGACTAGCAACTTTTGCCAAATTGGAGTGTCTGTTTGTAATGTCAAAATAATAGGCTTTTTTCATGCTCACACGGTTATTTGCACGACACCTATGCCTAAAATAGCAATTTAAAAATTTTTGTCTGTCTGTCTGTCTATCTGTTTGTTCCGGGTAATCTTCAAAACGGCTTTACTGATTTCAAAAATTCTTTCACCAATGGAAAGCTATAATATCAGGGCTAGGCTATATTTTATCCCTGTATTCCCACGGGAACGGGAACTACGCGGGTAAAACGACTATAACCTATAACCGAAGCGAAGCGAGGGCGGGTTGCTAGTTGACATATAACATCATAAATCATTGCTGTTATGACATTTAGATTCTGTTGTCATTGATAAACAGTTAATAGCCTGTCAAGACATAGAAATATCTATATGAAAAATAAGGATATAATCATATCAGCCCATAGACGTCTCACTGCTGGGTTCGGGCTTGCTCGTCTATGGGAGGGACATGGCCCTATTATACCATACTAGTCAGAAGTATTGGCATTTTTTTATGGTTGGGCTATGGTAAGCGCACACGGCTCCGGCGGAGTTGTGGTGCATGTGAAAACGGTCCCACAACTTCGCCGTAATCGAGGGACAGGAACAGCGTGTGGTTTTTAGCTGTTAGTGGCACTGACAATAAATCAACGCTGAGCCCGGCATACCCCATCTCTATAAGGTAGGCATGCGTAAAAATAGCATTTTCCTAAGCAAAAATAAAAAAAGAAATGATAAGCGCACACGCTGTCCATTCCGTCCGGGGCGACGAAAGGACGGCGCGCGAGCCCTAAACCCACCCGTACCCACGTCGCCTTCGTCGTATGGCCGACCACCAGTGCCTATTTCCTTGTCCTCAGTGGTCGGACCGACGGAATACCCTTTCGGGTACCCTCTCCTATCGACGTCCGTATCCCGGGACGTCGGTAGAAGTGTTGGCATAGGGTATTATTTCGAGTTTTCTTTCTCTTATGTTATTTGCATATTATATCCCTTAATCATGTTTTACGACACCCATAGGTAAGATAATGGTGAGTTGTATTCTTATTTTATAAAAATTAAGGATAATAAAAATAAAATTAAGTAATTATTCTAAAACTTAACGAGTTAAACTTTTGACAAATATGATGTACTGAGCTTATAACAAAATTAATGAGATGGATGACTTCCTGTTCGATGACGAAGAAAACGATTAACTTAATTTTGTTGTGTACCGAACCCCTCCGAACTTTATATCTGAGTCATAGTGATTCGCCACATCTTCACCACGGCTACCTATTAAAGTGCTTTTTTTATTCCTATGTCATTTTTAATTACGCTTGATACCTTTTTAAGTTTATTATCTCAATTCCTGATAGCAATAAAGACTTGTTGAATTTTAATGAACAAGCTATTAAGCTTGTTCATTAAAATTGCGAAGCTTAATGCATTGTCTTGCTTTTTTTAAGACGTTTTTAATTTATCAACATATATAATTAATCAATTTTTCGTTATCAATTAAGATTTATTATACAGTGGTAGATTCAAAATGCAATGTGATATTACAGCTTTCGGGAATTCGAAAGAAGCAACTAAGAAAAAGAAAGAACGAAAGATAAATATATCACACCACTGTAAAAAAATAAAACTGAAATTAAAACCCTGTATGCATGCACTTGATCATTCTCGTGTTATATTTGCCTCTTCTGTAAAAAGGTACATGTTCAGTAGAATGTTTTCTATATCCATTACTAAAATATTATAAGTGAATCTGTATCAGCCTTTCAAATAAACACTATAGTAATACAAATTTTGTTAGACTTTGTTGGCATTTACAAGTCCGATTTAATATCCCTTTTATTATAATACTTAACACTTCAAAGAAAAATATTATAATACTTTCTAAAAGTATATAGATGTGACAACAAAAACTAAGAAGGACGCACTAACGAAAAGTTGCTAAGAAACACGCTTGTAAGTCGACAACAGATGTTAGTCAAAGTTTTCAATTTCTAATCGTGAGGTTCAAAGTTTTGTAACTTTTTTCCAACATCGTTTGTACAGATCAAACTGCATTTTGTGTTATAATTAATGGACTGTCTCTGTTCGTTACAGCAGCTAATTAGAATGGGCCGAGACACAAACAAAGTCAATGGATAGAGACAGGTGGCTTTGGTAGATAAGAGAAGAGCGGTATTAGTGTACGGATAATTCTTAGCAGATGTTGCTGTACGGAATTGTTTTCATTGTTTTTATCTAATATATTAATATTGAAAATATTTGTTTCGTTTTCAGAAACTGTTAACTTTATTTATGGCTGTAAAGATGATTGAAGAGTATTAACGCGAGCTAAATGACACAATTCAAGTCTAAATTATATACATGATGTCATCTTGTTAAATTTAATACAATAATAAAACGCTTACAATAAGATCCAAATTCTTATAATGGTGAACTACAAAGTAATGTTTCTTATCGAATTTTATTGATTTTCCACAAAATTTAAATAAAATTTATGATAACGATCAAGCAATAAAAAAATTCAATAAACTTAAATTTTAATGGAAACATTAACCGTTATTTTAATAATAAAATGGCTCCAAGAATTCGTGTCCCAAAATGGAATTGCATTACGAATTGGCCGACTTATATGATTAATGTTTTCAATGAAATAAGAATAAAAGGATGCATTCATTTGAATTATTTATTATGACAGAAGACATTCAAGATCTAAGAGTTAAACAATTAATATAATTTTAACTGTACAGCAATTATTAATTATCTTGAACTTAGCTTTTAGTATTTTCAAGACCTAATCTTACATAAAACTAATAACATCAAAAGGACAAAGAACAACTAAACGGAAAGTAGGATTTTAACTTAAATAGAACAAAAACGATCAGGTTCGTAATTAGAGCACAAAGTGTTGTGTTAAATTAAAGGTAAGGGAGGAAGAACAAGCGAATTGGTGAACCTTTAAGTCAGCACTTAATTTATGGTCAATTAACCGGGTGTTAAAGTTAAATAAGGTGACATTTAGATAGTCTTGGCTTAACGTATTGCTACTGTGAATCTTTATTAGCCAATTTGTGGCTATAATTTAAAATTTGATAGTCGACCTTAGTGAAAAAATGTATAATAGTAGATAATCGTAATTTTTATCCTGGACTTTTCAATTATTAATTTTATTATTAATTTAATATACAAATATTTATGGTGTTTTTTTTTCTCAAACACTAATCAGATACGTAGTTTGAAAATAATCTCACGAATGAACTTCTCGTTTGTTTAGATACGCAACTAAAACTGTGGTGACAACTGTGTGGTGACGGAGTAAAAATACAATTCACCACCCCCTATCTTGACCGTGGGTGTCGTAAGAGATGACTAAGGAATTAAGCGAGAGAAGGAAAACTCAAAAAAAAACTCGAACCGACCCGTCTGACCAGTGGTTTAGTAGGTCAAATTCCCTCCCACATCGAAGGAGGTCCGAGCCCAACAGTGGGACGTAAGTCAGCTGAGATAATAATGATGATGAATATACTTCTTAAATTTTATATTATTGGGAGTTCCAAATTAAATATTAAATGCAATTTTGGCAAATAATCCCAAATTTAATGTTATGTTAGCCTACTGCCGCTGACTGAGTACAGTTATGCGTACTTTCCTTGCTGTGGAGAATTCACCAAAAAAAATGTGACAATATATATTGTGGTAACACTTTTGTTGCCCAACTCGGTATTAGAATCTTGAGAACATGATTGCAGTAGTATACTTACGCCATTCGATCAACAAAGAGTTAGTTATTTATTTTTTGAACTAAGAGTACACTAGTATTCATTCAAAACCTTCTTGTTATTAATAGCACTCGTTATATTTAATATTCTCATTTAGATAGTCTTATATCATTTTTGTTCTACATTTTATGAATGCATCGATATTTATCTTAACTACTCTGCTAAAGATTGCAGCATTAAATTATTAAACAAACAAACTATTCAAAACCTAACAATTAAACAAACAAACTATTCAAAACCTAAGAATATATTAAATGAGACTTACAATGAATGGAATTATTCACGCATTTTAATAAACAAAACTTTTATCTTTATTATAACTATCTAGAACTGGAATAAAATGTGGGGACATCATTTTATGAATTACTTAGGAATTAGTTTTAATATTGAAATATTCAGTTTTATAAAAGTTTGGATCATCTATACGGCCATCGACATTCACTATTCATAGTATAATATCATATTCGGTACGTTTGGCGGCTGGGTATACGATCGTCATTGGTGTTTTAAATACCCAGAATATGTACACTACCCCACATTATGCCCCTACATTATGTTTTTTTCACCGTGCTACCAACTACTACCAACCCTTACATTGCTCGTGGGTGTCGTAAAAGACGACTAAGATATTTTCATGGACCTGGACCAACTCCATCTTACTTCTCCTGGCGTCGCCAGCGAAGCGAATCAGCAGTCGCAAGCGCCTCGTGTTCCCCTTCCGCATTGTACTTCCTTATCATGGCGGACTCGCAAGGCCGGATCAAGGATAGAGGATCAGCATTTGTCGATGCTGGTACCTTAGTGATGACAGTCGACGACGACAGGTCTGTACCAATTGCCCCCGATAAGACGTGGCGCTAGGTCCTCTAGGCAAGGCATACCTCTAATTTATGATACTCATCGTTAATTGCTGCGTCACGCTCATGGCATCCTGAGGCCTCTTGTCTTCCAATTCTGTACAGGTATTTACCGAAGACCCTATATCCGGTAAGCACCTGCACCATCCTAAATATAAGGCTGCCGTGCCTTCTCCTGAGTCAGCGGTGGAGATGCGGCGCAAACAATTCCCCAGTCTCTGGCTGGTCCTGTTACATAACCATAATCCGAAAGCAGTATGTTCTGCTTGTGTTTGAGGAAGAAAACACATAACAATGAGCCCTTATAATCTATACTTCCATACTAATATTATAAATGCGAAAGTAAGGATGTTTGTTTGTTTGTTTGTTACGCTTTCACGCTTAAACCACCGAACCGATTTCAAAAATTCTTTCACCAATGGAAAGCTATAATATCAGGGGGTAACATAGGCTATGTTTTATCCCGACATTCCCACGGGAACGGGAACTACGCGAGTAAGACTGAAACCGAAGCGAAGCGAGGGCGGTTGCTAGTATATTATAAAGAGTAAAGATTTGTTTGTTTGTATTGAATAGGCTCCGAGACTACTGGACCGATTTCAAAAATTCTTTTAACAATGGAAAGCTATAATATCAGGGAGTAACATAGGCTATATTTTATCCCGATATTTCCACGGGAATTACGCAGCCAAGATGACTGAAACTGAAGCGGAGCGAAAACAGATTGCTAGTTAAGAATAAGAGCAGACAAATAATGTGGATAAACATATGTACTATATGCGTATACTGCGTAATGACGTAGTAAGAATACAATTCATCAACCCCTCTTTTGCCCGTGGGTGTCGTAAAAGACGATTAAAGAATATAACACGCATATAATATCTATGCAAGACAAGGAACACTCGAAATAAAACCCTATACCAATCCGCTTGACCAGCGAGTTATAGTAGGTCAATTTCACTCCCATGCAGAAGTCTCGAACTCAACAGTGCGACGTATTTGAGCTGAAATGCATGAATGTATATAAGTACCTATTTATATTCGTCATCATCACCATCATCGCAGGGGAGGGAATTTGACTTACTATACCATGATCAGACATGTTGGTACAGGGTTTCATTTCAAGTTTTTCTTCTCTGACACAGATATAATGTGGATATTATATCCCTTTTTTTTTATCCCTAAGTCGTCTTTTACGACATCCACGGGAAGATAGAGAGTGATGAATTGTATTCTTACTCCGTTACCACACGGAAGATTTATAAAACACCTATTTATATTAAAAGTTTCAAGTAATTGAAATTAAATTTTCAATACGTAAACTTATCAGGTAAAATAATTATCACTGTGACAACGATATACATGCTCCATTATACTTATTACATAGCGTTAACAATCTCAATATCAGATCTAAATACATGGAGAGATGCTATGGATAACGTCGATCAATGGTCCGGATTACTTGAGAATTAATTAACTATTCCAGTGGAACTATAACACCTTTGCGTATTAGAAATTTGTTAGTATAATGTGTAAGATAGAAGGATATATGTATTTAGGCTTTAGTTAAGTGAGTATAAGAGAATAATAATATACTCTTTAGCGTAACTATGAAATCATACAAAATTTGCTCGAGAAGTGCATTGTGTATTATATTTTGTTATACAATATTTTGTTTTAATATAACAGAATAAAGTCTGTATTATAAGTTAATTGTTTTTCCGTGTGGTGACGGAGTAGGAATACAATTCACCACTCCCTATCTTGCCCGATTAGATGTCATAAAAGACAACTAACGGATATAATGTGCACATAACATCTGTGGAAGAGAAGGAAACCTCGAAATGAAATATACCAACATGTCTAACCAGCATGGTATAGTAGGTCAAATTCCCTCCCATTGTAGAGGTGGCCGAACCCAATAGTGGGACGTATGTAGGCTGCGAAAATTAATGATATTTTATTTATTTATTTTAGCTCGTAATTTTAGAGCAGGTGAGTTTACTTTTTTCTTTTAACCAGACAGAAAAGGAATTTTTAACATACATTATTTATTCCAGAGATAATTTTACAAATTCAGAAAAATCCGCAGAATACTCTAACCATATTTTTAGTCCCATCTAGGACTCGATTACTTAAATATGATATTTTTTTATATCGATTACTTTGATATGATATTCATGATATTTTTATACGAATAAAAATTCCATGTGATGGCGGAGTAAAAGTACAATTCACCACTTTTTCTTCTTCTTCACTGTTGACCTATTGGGAATGGTTTAAATATGCATATAACATTAATTTAAGAGAGGGAAAACTCGAATTAAAACTTTATACCCACACGTCAAATCAACGTAGGTCAATTTGCTTTCTATTGTAGAGGCTGTTGGACGTATAAGGATGAAGCTGATATATACACTCATTTGCAAAAAAAACGGGCACCTAAGCAATGAACCATTTCAAATGTTAATATTTCTTTGTTTGATAATTATAGGTAGTTTTATCCACACAATTTGCTAAATTAATAAGAAAATAATCGTTTTCATCAGTATTTCATAAAATTTAGATACAATTTATGGGAAATAATGCTAAACCTCGCTAGTAGTGTATATTCGCTAGTAGTGCATATGCTCATGAAGTAAAAATAAAAAAGTTTTTTTGTTTGTTTTTCTTTAATAAAGTAAAAGCAGATAAATGTTTAGTATCGAGTGTGACCCCCTCTAGCTAAAATCACAGCTTGAATTCGTCTGGGCATGCTAGCGAGTATATCCCGGATACTTGCTTGCGGAATACGTTCCCACTCCGCAGTAATCACATTCTTCAGCTCTCTGATGGTCTGCGGAGCCGGGTGTACTGATCTCACACGCCGTTTCAGAACGTCCCAGACATACTCTATGGGATTGAGGTCGGGACTTCGAGCTGGCCAATCCAAACGACGAATGCCGACCTCTTGCACATACGCATTAACATCGCGGGATCGGTGGGCGCGAGCATTGTCGTCCATAAAAATCGAGTCTTCACCTAGAGCGGCCAATGCGGGTTGTGCATGAGAAATTAGAACTTCCGTTATGTATCGATGCCCAGTCAGTGAGCCGTTTTCAATGAAGACTAACTCTGTACGATCCATTGAATTTATTCCTGCCCAAAACATAACAGAGCCCCCACCATAAGGTGTGATTTCTTCGAAACATGCCTCTGCAAAGTGTTCTCCTTGTCTTCTTAGCACTCGCCGACGTCGATCTTCACCGAACAGAGATATCCTGGCTTCATCAGAGAACAAAACCCTATTCCAATTGTCTTGAGTCCATGATTCACAATTTCTAGCGAACCTAAGCCTGTGAACTCTGTGCTCACGGAGTAATTTGGGGCCGCGGGCCGGGCGGTGACTGCGTATATTGGCAGCGAGAAGCCTCCTCCTGACCGTCCATAGACTAATATGCACATTTCTTACTTCTTGGAGGTTGTTCTTAAGATCCACATACGAAGATTTGCGATTTCTCAATGCGCGACTCACAAGAAAACGATCATCCCGTGGTTGGGTACATGGTTTTCTTCCAGAACCAGGCCTTCTCTCGACGGAACCAGTCTCCTGATATCGCTGCCAGGTCCTTTGGACTGTCGAGCGACTAACATTTAGCCTCCTAGCCACGAAACATTGGCTGCAACCCTCTTCAAGCAGCGCGATAATTTTGGTAGCTTTTACCACTTTATCTACCATTTTTGATACAGCCAAACAGCATTAAATAAAGCTTTGACAGTCAAGGATATGAAATTAATCGATAAAAATTGAATAAAAGTTATGAAAGTCGATGTTAACTTCTGGAACTTCGCGCCAAAAATGTAGGATAAAAAGGGGTTTTCTGTAAAAATGAACATCAAATGAAAAATTGAATTTAGAACGTACTTTTTTAAATACCACAGCATTTTTAAAACCGGCCAGTAACGTGTACAAACGATTGAAACCTTTTTGGTATTGTATCTTTTTAAATATGAATGAAAATCAAAACCGCCCGTTTTTTTTGCAAATGAGTTTATATGAAAAAAACAGTTGTTACATTATTTCATGAAAGTTATAGTTATTCTATGCCAACCGATCTGACTTGTATAGTAGACCAATTTTGCTCCAACTATGTGGGAGAGTCCGAGCCCAGCAGTGGGACGCATATAATTTAAAATGTTGATGATGAAAATAGCTCCATTTGCAGCTGTTATACACATATTACAAATCTAAACTACTCGAAGCTAGGCCCGAAATAGGTTAAGAATATAATTTTGCTCAATTTTACATTTCACTAAAATCTTATTCAAGTGAAAGTAACTTTATAGTGAATGCGAAGGATCACAAGAAACCCTAAGTGAATAACGTAAGGATATATGTATTCCTTCCTTCCTTGATCGTCTCAAGAGCGCCTTTGCTAAGATTCTGCTATTCTATTTAAAGTTGTATAGCTTGTTTATCTTTATCTCACTTTATATATGTATTTCTTGTGTACATGTGTATGTCACTGAACTCCTCCTAAACGGCTGGACCGATATTGATAAAATTTGTGTGTCTTTGAGAATGGTTTAGATTCACAATTGGACCCGGTAGGTGGTGCTGCTGAGAATTCCTTTTATTTTATTTGAACAGAACAACGTCTGTTGGGTAAGCTAGTCTTTATATATAATTTTTTGTCTACGTTTGTATGTCACTGAACTCCTCTTAAACGGCTGGACCGATATCGACGAAATTTTTTGTGTGTGTTCAAGGGGATTCGAGAATGATTTAGATTTACAATTGCACCCGGTAGGTGTCGCTGCTGTCGTTTCAAGGAGAATTCGTTTTATTTTATTTGAACAGAACAACGTCTGTTGGGTCAGCTAGTTTTATATATAATGAAAGTATATATACCTAAATAAAAATGATATTATAGGTTTTTATATTTCTAAAACAATGAAATAATTTATTTATGTAGAAAATTATAAATAATAGTCGCCCTTACTTGCCCGTAGTGGTAATAAAAATCGATCGATCGAGTATACAGTTTTGTTTCGAGTTTTCCTTCACTTACATCGATATTTTATGCATATTATATCCCTTAGTCATCTTTTACGACAACCACGGGCAAGATAGGTAGTGTTGAATTGTATTGTTATTCCGTCACCATACGGAGCTATAAATATAATAAATTGAAGAAAAAGAAAACGTTTTTTAAAACAAGCTTTTATTATTTGTTAATAAAATGAACTAAAAGTTTGAAATCCAGGTCTATAATCAGTTCCTGGCTACCATATAGTATCAAAGTATTCGTCAAGACGAATCAAATGAGCACAAACTCGATGGAGTTACGTCGTTTAATTACGAAGTTCCTATGGTCAGCTTCCAGGTCCATCATCAGATCAGCTCTCATCATCATCTTGCTCTTATCCCAATTACTTGGGGTCGACGCAATATGTCATGTGTTTTGACATATTGCAAAAAGTTTCGGCAATGACTTTTATGACCGGCTGCCTGCCTGACGTCAACCCTCCTTGGGAATGTAATCGTTGACCCAAATGGTACCAGATGGAGTTGGTCTGGGTCAATCTAGGGCTCTTAGTCGTCTTTTACGACACCCACGAGCAAAGCAAGGTTTGGTAGTATTCGAAGCCGCTACCACACAGCATCAGATCAGCTCTATGTTACAATAATAGTACATTTTCATCCGATTTATACATGCATGCGAAATTGCAGCTCAAACAGAAACCGGGAAGTGGATCAAATGTAACTTGCAAGGTTTTATTACTGACAACGGGACAGGTGAAACTAAATAAAAGCATGTAGATAGTGTTAAACCAGGGTTTTCAGAATGAAAATGATACGAACATTGTGTGATATTATCATTATCATCATCATAGTCCATATTCCTACGCCCCATTGCTGGGCTCGAGCTTCATAATAGAAAGGCAATTGACCTCCTACACTACTCTGTTCAGACGGGTTAGTACTGGGTTTCATTTCGATTTTATCTGCCCTTGCATAGATGTTATACGCATATTTTAATCCCTTAATCGTCTTTTAAGACCCTCACAGGCAAAAAAGTTGGAAATGAATTGTATTCTTACTCCGTCATCACACGGAAAATAATAATATGCTAAAAATAAAAATAACATGCCAACTACAAATGCGGATATAGATACCTTAACATTTAAAAAAAACGAATAGAAAAATAAAATATTATTGCAGTCGAACTATACGCTACTAGAAAAAAAAAACCAACGAAAATGCAATTAAAGAGTTTAGCTATAAATACAGTAAAATTAGCACCCAGTGGTTGTTAGAACTAGTATTGTATTTATTATTAAAACATCTACGAAAAAGCAATCAATTCGAAGACTATAATTATTAATCGTTAATTTACTACACAATTTGATCGAATAAAACAACCAAATATCTATAGAGAATAATTTATAGCATACCTATACACATATTACTTGTTACGATTACATATAAAAATTTATAACCTTGTTCTAAATGAATGTAGTCATTGCGTACATACGATGGTATTTTAAAATATTAAAATTTTATTCAAGTACACATAAATAACTACAGCAACAATACCTTTTATTATATAAGAAAGATATACCTTCTGAATTGTCTAATATTATTATAATACAAAATGATATAGTAAAAAATCTGAAAAGGAATTCATGACAGTTTGGTCACTTATATTTGGAACGGTGTATAAAAATGACTGTTGTATAAACTCGGTGCTTTGAGTACAAAATGAAGACCAAAAGGCTGATTACACTGACCTCGGGCGAAACAAAGCACAATTATTCCCATTTGATTTATAATGTTTGCTTTTAATAGCTGTGAAGCGTAATCGTTTATTTATAGCAGCCACATATTCAGTTGCTGGAATGGTAAACTCTAGTAGTAATCGACGGATAAAGGTGTGTGATATACAGGTACATATTCTATAATAAAAATAATCTTATGGAAATTATAGTATGAATAAATTACATCATCATTATCATCATCATCACCATCATGACAGCCCAAATACGTCCCACGGTTGGGCTTAGGCGTCCTCCACTATGGGAAGAAAAATTGATTTGCTGGACGCTGGTCAAACGTGTTGATATAGGGTTTTGTTTCGAGTTTTCCTTCTTATATATAGCTGTTATATTCACATCATATGTCTTAGCAGACTTTTACGATACCCATGGAGAAGAGTGGGAGTGGTGAATTGTATTTTTACTCCGTCACCACACGGTACATATGTATAATATAATGATCAGCAATCCTTATTTTCTCGAGATTATCAGAGACAACTATATGATATGAATAATAAGGCAAGAAGCATGCGTAATATAAAATAATTTTAACAGAAAAAAACCACTTCCACTGGACCAAATTGCGATGGGACCTCACGGGAAGCATCAGCTTTTAAACAAAAAAAAAATCAAAGTCGGTTCAACTAGTCGAAAGTTCTGTAGTAACAGGCGTAAAAAGTACAGTCGAATTGAGAACCTCTTCCTCTTTTGAAGTCGGTTAAAAACTTAACAGAATATTTTAAATAAAGAATATTGAACTTGCTTTTTTCTTCGTTGGTGATTCATTTCAATGTGGTGACAACTAAAAGTTTATATACAAACTTATTTACGTCAAATCAAAAAAGAAGATCAATTTAAGGTATTTACCTACTAAAGTTTTATTTTGTATTCGAAATGTATAAATGTAATTTGATAGCCAACAGTTGAACATTTCGACGCTGCGTCTAATAAAAATATATTGAGTGTAAAGTTCGCAATGCCATTGCACTAAGTAGTTTACAGTCAATAACGAACAGCCGACCAAGCGAAGTCGTAGCTGAGCTCCACAATCCCTTCACAATATCCCGAGTATTAAATGCGATATTTAGTAACTAAATTAAGATTCCAACGCACATTGAATACTTTCTACAACCCTTCGTTTTACGTAAGACGGGTAACGAAAATTATCCTGGGGTTACTTTAATAAAATGTACAATAGAAGAGCAATATGGTGCTCGAGGCTAAACGTATAAAAGACGGGATTAACCCTAAATTAGATGTATAAAAGAGACATAATTAAAAAACCAATTTGCGAAATACCTGTTCACAGAAATGCCCCTAGCGGAAATAAATGATGACTCTGTATTATTGTATTCCATATTTATTTTTGTATTGTATGCAGATTATTTTATATTTATCAAGTTCAACTGAGTAGGTGCTTTTGCTTTTGCGAATTTTTACACAATACTTTTGTTCTGTCGGTTGAGTTAGAATCAGGATTAAGGGCATTTATAACACTGAGGAAGTTTATTTAAATACAGAGTACTAGATACTGGTTGTTTCAGTAAAACTATTCGCATTTTGTAATGTTTGGTGTTATCGCATGTCGACAAAATGAACGCTCAATACACATAGTTAATGTATCTAATAAAATTAATATATATTTGTAAATTTCCGATTTTAGTGATCATTATCGTCATCGTCATCATCTCAGCTCATTATGTCCCCTAACTGGGCTCGGGCCTCCTCCATTCTGGGAGGGGATTACACATATCATACCACTCTGGTCAGACGTGTTGGGGTGGAGTTTCATTAAAAAATTTCCTTCTGTTGCATCGATGTTATTTGCATATTATACGAGGGGTGATCCAAAAGTAATGATAATCAGTTATTTCTAGTGCACACAAAAATACAAAAAAATTTCAGTCACTTGCTCAGTTACCCACTAGTTCAGGAAAAAAAAATCATATAAATAGGCCACAATTCCCGGGAGCTACATTCATTTGAATACGGACTGTCAAGGAGTGAACATCAAAATGGAAAAACACGAAATCAGAGCTGTCATTAAATACCTCTGCTTGAAAAAAATGTCTACCAAAGACATACACAGCGACTTGGTGGAAACATTAGGGGACTCTTCTCCTCCATATTCCACAGTTGCACGCTGGGCTAAGGAGTTTAAGCTGGGAAGAACATCGACGGAAGACGAACACCGCGAAGGACGCCCATCGACGTCCCTCACTGAAGAAAATGTGAAAAAAGTTGAAGAAGTTGTATTGGAAGATCGAAGAGTGACTATCAGGCATGTAGCTGAGGTCACAGGGATCTCATATGGCAGCATTCAAAGAATCCTTGCGAACGAATTGCATATGAGAAAGGTCTCCGCGCGTTGGGTACCGAAAATGTTAAACGACGAGCAAAAGAAGAAACGAGTCGACATGTCAAGAGCAAATCTCGAAAAGTTCCAGGCAGACAAGGACAATTTTTTGTCACGTTTTGTGACCATGGACGAGACCTGGATCCACCATTTTGATCCTGAAACAAAACAACAATCGATGACATGGAAACGATCCGATGAACCGACGCCGAAGAAATTCAAAGTGTCAAGCTCAGCAGGGAAGGTTATGGCGTCTGTTTTTTGGGACGCTGAAGGAATAATCATGGTGGACTACTTGGAAAAGGGGGCCACTATTACAGGCTCCTACTATGCAGAACAAATAAGAAGATTGCGGGAGGCTATTAAGGAGAAAAGGCGAGGCAAACTGCGGGCTGGAGTGTTGTTCCATCAAGACAACGCACCTGTTCACAAAGCTGCAATTGCCATGGCTGGCATTCAGGAAGCGGGCTTTGAGTTGGTGGAACACCCCCCCTATTCACCAGATCTAGCCCCCAGTGACTTCTATCTCTTTCCACGACTCAAGGAACACCTCCGAGGCAAGAAATTTGATGATGATAGCGACGTGATGGCCGCGGTTGAGGACTTTTTTGAGAGTCAAGATAAAGATTTTTTTTGTAAGGGAATTTTAGGTTTAGAAAAGAGATGGACTAAATGTATAGACTTGCTAGGAGACTATGTTGAGAAATAAATATATTTTTTTATTTTATTCATTGTGTTTATTATTGATTATCATTACTTTTGGATCACCCCTCGTATCTCCTAATCTCCATTACGACACCCACGGGTAAAAGAGGAGATGGTGAATTGTATTTTTAGTCCGTCACCACACAGAAATCATCGTTATACACATAAAAAGGAGTGGTAGGACCACACTGTCGACAGTTATCTGTCTACAGCCACGGGCCGGTCCGTCCGGGGCAGTACCATGCTCTCGCAGAAAATCGACGTCTGAGTAGTAGCAATTTGTTACTGCGCTTCGTTCGGTGAGCGAGAGAGCCGGCAGCCTAAATTTCTGAGGGTGATTGCGTGTGGAGGGTTTTGGTGGTGCCCTTGGTATCACCGAGCCTCAATGCACGCATTCACACTCCCTTCGCTTTCTTCGCGGTAGGCAACGGCCTTGTAAAGGTCCATGAGCGGCAGCAACACTTACCATCAGGTGTACTGTTTGCTCGTTTGCCACCGTTTGCAATAAAAAAAAAAAATAAATAAATAAAAAATCCATGCTTAATTTTTATCCCGTCTGATCCATCTGGGGGCGACGGGCTACGTCCTCGCGTGGTCAGTTCCTCTGTGGATGAGGGACTGATCCGCAGCCAGCCTGATGAACGCTCATAATTATTTTTATTTCATTCTTCGATTTATGTACCCTTAAAAATTTTCGTCCCTCGAATAGAAGTTACGAGGTATTTGCATTATTTGAATTTGCGTAACTTTTGGATTATTATTAATCTCATGTACTTCATCCATTCATCATTTATTTAGCGTAATTTTTTATGCTATATATATTTTTTTTATGCTATATAAAAGCCTATGCCTCTATTAAATATTATTTTCTAGTCATCGTCTTACTGTTGAATACATGCCACCCAGCTCGAAAGGCAGCACCAGAACTATAATATCCATAAAATTATTATAAAATACATCTTTTCATTCCATATCTCTGTGTTGTAGATATGGGCGTTCTCTGTTTGTGCCACAAACGGTTATGTATCCGATATACAGTTTGCATGTCGATATCGAAAACGGTTTTCTGATATCGATATCAGTAGTACAGATTTGATTTCAAATGTTAACATTGATATTAAAATGAGCAAACTAACTATGAATGCGAACTAACACAAACTCTCATATTTACAATTAAGCTGTCAGCGGTACATCGATGCAGTTCTTAGGTGTAGGTATTTACCTAAAGCTATTTAACAATTTGGTAATTGTAACTACAGCCCTTCATGCTTTATTAGGCTTAGGACTAGCAGAAAAGTTTTTGACTAGTAAATGTTACAAATTGTTAACTAAGGTTACTTCTCTGACGCATTTAAAAATTGACATATTTACAATGATTATATATAGTGCAATTAAAAACTATCACAAACAACACAAAATTTGTTTTTCAAATCAAAAGAATGCACGAAACAACAACAATTATTATTATTACCTACAGACCTGTGTCTATATTGTAACAACTCAAATTCAACCTTATAACTTCGAAATTTAGTTCCATTTTGTAGAGTAAGTGTCTCACTAATATCGAGTAGCCGTAGCCGCCAGAAACGTTATTATAACTATAACTATACAATGGAAACTAAACCTAAGATATATTAACCACGCAAACATGGCTAAAGTTATTTCATATTCTCTTCATCTCTTTTATACTAATAAAAGAATATATACTTAGAACGAGAGGAACGAATATGGTTCACATCTCAATATCGTTTGTAGTTTGTGTATTGTTCGTACGTGTTCATATCGTTATAGTTTTAAGTTTTGATTTAATAGTTCTCGCATGTTAGTAGAAGTTTTGACTCGATACGGTTTTTGTGATATCGGCTACATTGATATAGATATCGATATGGTATGATATCTAACACATAACCGATATAAGTTACGTTTTGATATATCGAACTCATCATCACTGTGTTGTGACGGAGTAAGAATAAAATTCATTTCTCTCTATCTTACCCGTGGATAGCGTAAAAGACGACTAAGGGATTTAACACACAGTATACTGTACTGCACAAGGAAAACTCTTAATAAAACCCTATATCAACATATCTGACCAGCATAGTTGGTAAATTTCCCTCCACTTGGTGAGGAAGCTCGAGCCCAGCAGGGGGACGTGTATCAGCCAAGACGACCTCGATGAGATCCTTTTTCTTTCAATACAAAAGATACCAGTTACTATAACGCTATAGAAAATTTTAACGGAACAGCTTACCACCTTCGTAATTTTGACTTGGTACCACCGTCACCATTCTACCAACGTACCACTCGACATCGCAGCAGGGTTCATCCATTTCACCTGGAAACGTTATGGTCTTCAACTGTACGTTTTCAGCGATCATTTCTCCCACGTACGTGCAAGCTCTGGAATGAACTACCTGCTGCTGTGTTTCCCGAGCGCTATGACATGTCCTTCTTTAAACGAGGTTTAAGAAGAGTATTTCCTTCACGGTAGGCAGCGGCCTGGCTGTGCCCCTGGTATTGCAATGGTCCATGTGCAGCAGTTTCACTTACCATCAGGTGTGCTGCTTGCTCGTTTGCCACCGTTGGCAATAAAAAAAAAAAAAAAAAAAAAAAAAATCTTGTCATTAAGTTGTCAGGCACACTCTATTTCCAAATCCGAAAATCAAAGACAATACTTTGTTATTGCCAATTAATATTCAACGGCCGCCTGTCAATGGTCTATTAGGACCAAGATGATGATGTAATTAGTACTTAAGCGAGACAATACGTATCCCCAGGTAGTCTTGTTATTGTTTGTCTTGTCTCTGTCACTCAGCATGACATCGCGCTATAAGCAAATTGATAAAAATACAACAGTTGATATAAAATTGTGTGCATTTATAATTAAAAATATGTGGTAATCTGATGAGTTGAACATTATAGTGAATGATGTTAATTAATTTAAAATATTACAGTTTAGAAAAATATATTATTCAACCATTTTTGCAATATAAAGAACTGTCTTTGAATTTTTTTTATCTTTGTCCTTATGGATCATTTCTGATGTGATTATTAATACCTCAATAATTAATGACGTAAATAATTCTTTCTTCAGTTAGCATAAACATATTAAAAGTGCATAATTACACTATAAATACATAGACTATAAATACATAGACTATGAAGAGCATTTATTGCCGTATACGTATGTAATAATAGAAAATGTGAATTTTCATCCATTTTTAGGGTACCTACATATCGAAGTAAAGAAACACTTATGTGCTGTTTTATAATACCATTTTGTTCGTTACGAAAATTTTTCTCAAGAACCCAAAGGCATAAAGTTGTAAGTTATAATTCACACAATAAGATCTATGACCGCAAAGCTATGAGAAAATCAATACCCCACTAACTTTTTGCTTCATTATCATAGGCATTTTATCAATCCATTCGGACCACTATTCAAATCTTAAATTGAGTAAAAATAGGTTTTATGTCATAGGGAGCATAAAGTCCGGCATTGTAGCTAGAATACTGTAAGAGTCCCTCCCGTTCCGTGATACGTAGAATTAAAAAATATACATATATTACATAATTGGACATAGGTTCATTCATGGATACTTTTGTAAGGGTAAAAGCATAGAGCCGAGAGCGTTAGAAAAATTATTTTTATGTCCTCATAATTATCGTTAGATAATAGTATCATGATATATCTACTATATACGACCACATTTAATTACTAATCATCAACAATTTATTTCAGCTGTAGCGCTGTTCCCACGCCATTGAGATATGTCCAATCAATTATCGAAATCGATATCACATCGATCTGCTCCTATCCCTTGCCCCAACCAGCTCATTGTGGAACATAATTAGTTTTTGTCACTTCACATTGACAAATCCCATTCGAATCTATGGTCGATAGCACGGACCCTACCACTTGTGTAGCTTCAAACCGGTTCTTATCAAAGAGAATATTATTTCAAACGCCCCTGTCAACCCCGATGGGCTTTTCGAACCCCAAATCCAGTTTGTTATGAATGAAATTACAGAAATCGAATAAGGTAAACACAACTCGGAGGCAACAAAAGCTTGTTCGAAAAAAGCTAAATTGAATTCAAATTGGTTTCGTCGGGTATTAGGGATAGCCGGGGGACGTTTCTAGACAAGCTCAGAAACATATAAATGGCAATGATTCAAAGTAACTTTCAGTTAGATAACAGCGACAGTGAAATTCTAGATTACGTGCTACTATAAATATATTCTCACAGAATTAAGGAATGTTCATATCAGGTGCCAGTGCTACACTAACTACATTGGAATGTGTATTAAATGACTATGACTTAATCTCTTAGCCTTTATTATTTACAAGCAGTTATTGTCAGCTTTCTGAAATAATTCTTAAATTAGGCTGTCAACATTTATATATAACTTTTGTTATAATATTGATATTAATAATCGTTATAATTGACACACGAGGTAGCGATCGCAGATGGTGTTATGAGTCTTCTAGGAAAACGCTATTGCTCATTTCTCTGATCATCTCTTAGCCAGTTTTTACTACTTCCAATGAAAAAGAAGGGATGGCTACACGTTGAAATCTAAACTGTCACCATGCGGTTAATATAACCAATTTAGACACTGTAAAATTATCCGGCAAACTGATAATAAATTTGACAATTCAAACGGATCTACATTTTTTTTATTGCCAACGGTGGCAAACGAGCAAGCAGCACACCTGATGGTAAGTGATCCTGCCGCACATGCACCTTTGCAATACCAGGGTACAGCCAGGCCGTTGCCTATCGTGAAGAAAATACTCTTCTTAAACCTCGTTGAAAGAAGGACATGTCATAGCGCTCGGGAAATACAGCAGCAGGTAGTTCATTCCAGAGCTTGCACGTTCGTGGGAGAAATGATCGTTGGAAACGTACATATCAAATATCAGAATATGTTCTATGGCTATCTGATATTATAACAAATATCAGAATATGTTCTATGGCTATCTGATATTATAACAAATATCAGAATATGCTCTATGACTGTGGGGAAACATCGGCTGTTATAAGTGCCTACTTATAATAAGCTAGCGTGTCATTTGAGGCACCTGTTTCACGTCCATGTTTGGCTTATTCATTTAAGCAAAACATATCAACAATTATAAATAAAGCTATTTTTATGGATTTTATTGCGTTTATTTGTAATGCAACAAGTCAAGTTGTTATAGTTTGTAATACTCGTAACAATGACTTATTGGACGTAAAATACCTTAGTCCTCCCGTGACCAAGAACGCTGTAAAGTGTTTGAAATCGGCAGATCAAAAATCAAATATAAATACGACAATATTCCGTTCAATAGTTTTATTTGTAGTTTGTAATACTGGTGTAAACATCAGAAATTATTACATGTCAACAATTTCAAATCGACAGAACATAAACAATAGATCAATTATTATCACATTTTTTATACTAGTGTAGTGCATTTTCTATAATATAAATATCTTTCAATAATGAATTAATTATTATTCTTATCTATTATTATTGATATATTATTTATTATTTATTTATTTATTTATTAGACAACACCCTGCACTTAGGAAATAATCCTTGTACTGCGGGGGATTGTCAAAAGCTCTCGTTGATTAAGGAGTTTTTGTATGGTTTCGTTTCGAGTTTTATCCTAATTTTCCTAACCCTAATATTCATTTGCTATCGAATTGGAATAAGACAGTAACAGCAAATCTGCTACTGTTAGATAAGATTAGTACTGTGTAGTAATAGTCTAACAATCAAAAAGAAATATCGTTTGTATTAAGCAAGATATAAACATAAACTTTCCATGATGGAACAAGAATACAATTCACCACTCCATCTTCCCCATGGGTGTCGTAAAAGACTACTAAGGGATATAACACGAGTATAACATCTACGCAAGGAAGAAAAACTTGAGATGAAACCCTATACCAAAACATCCACCAGCATGGCATAGTAAGCTCAACGTCTCTCCTACAGTGGAGGAGGCTCGAGCACAGCAGTGGTATGTATATGAGCCGAGATGATGATGACATAAACACGTTTGATAAATAATACTCATAATTAAATTGGAGCTCTCACAAATATTTATGCAAAATTAAATTTCAATATAAATAATGATTTCTGATGTTTACGCGAGTATTGCACATTGTAAATAAAACTACGGATTTTATCGCGTTTTTATTTGATTTTTGATCGTCCGACGTCCACAAAACCATGTTCGTGTCACCAGTCCACCCTTGACCGTGAACGCTGCAAAGTGCTCGAAACGTCGGCAAATCAAAAATCAAATACAAACATGATAAAATCCGTAAAATAGTTTAATTTTCAATATAAATTTTAAAGAATATTTTACCAACAACTACCACCGTAGCGTAACGAATTTATTTCAATTCCAGATCCGCTGATATATTTCTCAATGGAGTTCAACAGGTGTTCAAATAACTATTTGCTAAAAAATTTATATGTTAGTTCGAAATATTTTGTATTACATACACACACGTTGAAGCGTAAAGTCTCAAATCCATGGTTTACCTGACAGAAAGCGTTGTGGTTAACCGCGCAAAACGATTTGACTTTGTTGCCTCCAGCATATTTTATAACGGTTCGTTAAATTGAATTTTGTGGTTATTTATTTAACTCGATCTAGAACTTGCACATAAAGTTGTTTGATGTTGGTAAATAAAACACTAAAAGCTTTTATTTTTGGGATAAATAAAAGTACAATTAATGTTAATCACTAAGTTTTATTGCTGTGTCTTAAAAGGAATAGAGTTGTACAACCAATCGAGTTGTGGCTACTACTGCATATATTGCATTGCTGTTACGGATTTTATCGTTATCATCTCAACACCTATACGTCCCACTTGTGATTTTAAACCTCAATCGGAAATTGACCTACTATATACCACGTTGACCAATAAGTTTGGTATAGGATTTTATTTGGAATTTTCCTTTTCATCGGAATTATATTTAGTAAAATAAAGGACGTTGTAAAGTCCCCCGCAATACAAGGATTATTTCTTTACTGAGGGGTATTGTATAAATGAAAAACAAAAGACAAAAATAATAAAATAGTCCATAAGTTGAAGTAAAAGTATAAAAATAAAAACTTGTAATAAAACGCTATTGCTCTTTATCAACTACCTGCAAAACCATATCAGCCGTTTGAGTGAAGCTAAGCAAATAAGTACTGTCTTACTTAAACTGAAAATAAAATAGTGAAACATTTTACAATTTTAAAATGTCTAACTGGATTTATTATACATTATTTATTAAGATAAATTTAATATTTATGGCTCTTACGAAAAAAAATGTAATAAAATTCCTTTGATCTTTCAGTAGTTGATAATCCAATGCATTAAATTAATTCGCATGCGAATATACGTATATACATAACTAAATAATCGTAACATCTTAATGCACATAAATTAAGAAATATCTCTTTTATAGTTAATTTAAGGTCTAAAATATCGTTAAAATCCATTAATGTAATCGTTCGGAAGTCTATAACGTCATACTAACATGCAAAGGTTGGATCCAGAGAGCCACATATGTTGCATATCTGTCAGCTAACATTCTTTTAATGTACTTAAATGTTCTCTCTTAAATAATTCTTAAATTCTTACATGAATAAGGAATATAGCTTCTTATATCACTGAGGTATTTTTGCCGCCACTTAAATTCAATATCAGAAATTACTATGAGTTTGCATCATATCCAGTTGATTATGAATACTTAATACACATAGCTTTTAATAAGTTAAATTAAATATCTTTCGTGTGATGGCAGGATGAGAATGCATTCACACCTTGCCCATGGATATCCTAAAATACGACTAAGGAAAGTGATATGCCTATAACAGCTACAAGAGAAAGAAAACTCGAAATAAAACCCTTTAGCTACCCGTCTGAACAGCGTGCTATAGTAGATCAAATTACCTCCTATTGTGCAGGAGGCTTTAGCTCAGCATTGGGATATAAGCTCTGTGAAGATGATAATGATGATGAACTAAACATTTAATGTAACACTCTCGAATAGTTTGTAATTTACTAATTATGGGATATTATTTTAAATATTTATTGATTATTAATATAGTATAGACTTAATTAAATCAAATTCAGTATTTTTTTTTTATTTATGCAAGTAAGCGTACGAGTTCTGTAAAATATTGAAGATAAAAATATTCTTTTTTGATTTTTAACTATCCAACTTTTTGAATACTTACCAGCCTCATTAGCATTCATGGTCACAGGAAGACGGTCAGTAGACTGTCAGGAGGACTGTTATCGCGACAGAATACGTAAAAATAGTTTTATTTCAAATGTCGCCCACGTAAACATCAGAAATCATTATATTATTATACAGATTTTAATGGCAGCCATTTTAATTTTTTTTAATTATGAGTTTTGAAAATGAAACACTAATTATTGTATGTGATAAATCTCTTCTCAAAGTATAAACTTTATTTATAAACGTAGAAAATAAAAAATAAATGATACGTCAATCCTAAATGAAGTTGAAATAGCATTATAAATGTGGTAACAGACAATCGTTGTAATATATTTAAGTACAATTTTACCATCTGCCAACTGCAGAGGGTGAATTGCACGTGACGCCACGAACGCTTGCGTCAACCTCGCAATAACTACCGTTCGTCCAGCTTGATCGATAATATATCTACTTTAGTAACGACTATTTAACTCATCAACATTCTATATTATTATTTGATCTTGTTTTGATATGCATGGACTAAGTGTCGTAAATTTTTTCTATAATTAAAACGTGGCGAAGGGCTATGAATGCAATGTGTTCTTAATTTCCCGTGAGAATACTAAAAATGACTAAGGGATCACTAGCAGAGTGGGTAGCAATCTACTCATCATAATTTCAGCTCATATACGTCCCACTGATAGAATCTAGCTTCCTCCAGAATAAAAGGGTAATTGGCCTACTATAACACGCTGGTCAGTTCGATTGGTAGGCTTTGTTTTGAATTTGCCTTCACTTGTAAGTCGTATGAAAACACAATGTACCTCACAAGTAATACATATTATATTACATTGTACTTACATAGTGCGATTGCCAAGTCAATCTATTTGTTTAAAACATAAAAGATCTTTAATATTGATATAGTCACTATAAGAAGTTGCTAGGTTAGCTATTTACGTTATAACTTAAGAAGAAAGGTCCCTTAAGCAGGGACTGAATGAGTTAACCGACTTGGTATAACATGGATCTCACAACTTTTTATGGTAGAAAATCTCAGTTGCGAGGCTTGGCTATTTTTTACAAGTTTTGTTTTTGATGGTATCACATTACTTTTTGTAGATAGACCTACTTATTTTTCTTTCCGGTACCTTTCCTCATTATTCTTCGCCATATGAAGAATAATGCCGTAATCACCACGTTTGTTAGGCGGGTTGGTTTCGCAGTGAGATATCATACGTTTCCCCGGCAAGAGCTGCTGCCCACTCTCCTGTCGGATCTTTTTTTTTTAAATGACAACGTCTTGCACTAAGGGAATAATAATCCTTATATTGTGGGGGACTTTACAAACATATAATTCATCATCGCATCATCATCGCAGCCCTCATACGTCCCACTGTTGGGCTCGGGCCTCCTTTATAATGGGAGGGAATTTGACCCACTATACCATGCTGGTCAGACATGTTAATATAGGGATTTCGAATTTTCCTTCTCTTGTACAAATGGTATGTGTATATTATATCCCATAATCGTCTTATACGGCATCCAGGGCAAGATAGAGATTGGTGAATTATATTCTTACTTCGTCACCACACGGAAAGAACATATAATTAACCGACAAAAATTACATTCAGACTCAGAACAACAATTTGTGGATCGTACAAGGTGTTGTCTTGCATGGGATTCGAACCCGCGACACTGGCACGGTGCGTTGGTATCTTAACCACTACGTCATCTGCGCAGTCTTTAGCTGGTTTTTATGAATCCCATAGGCAAGCAATAATGGCGACAAATGTATTCTTATTTTTCCTAAAGTTACATTTCATTAACTGCAAATGTAACTTTGTAATCCTATATATTTATATGAGTTTACAAAATTATTTATGCAGTTAGTGTATCTCGGAAACGACGAAAATAACAATGTTTCATAATTTTCCCTTCATTTATACACTAAACACTAATTGTATTCTAAATATGAAGCTTCTATGTCTGCTAGAAGTGCCTCTTTAATATTGATGATCGGTCAGTCAGTCAGTGAGTGACAAAATTACGAAATTTTGACTAGTTATAATTCTTAAACTATTAGTTCAAATTGAATGTAATTTGAAATACACAATGTGTATACAATGCCTGCTGGGTTATTAAACATTGAGGCTTCTAGTTTTATTCACAACGAAGTTATAGGGGGCGTAAATAGCCTGAATTGCTTCGAGAAAAGTATGTTATGGCAGTGTTGCGTTTAGCCAGACTTTTTTTTTTGCTCGACTTGGCGGGGACACTACAGTGCCCCCAGATGACTAATCGCGATCTCTAGCACACCTGTTAATGTTAAGCGTGGCAATTTAGGCATCGTTCTCGTCCGAAAATATCCCTTCGTGAATCCATTAGTTTACAAGTCTTATATCAGGTCAGCGGCAAAGGCGCAAGTGATGTACCTATTGTATTTCTAATATTAACATATACAAAATACATTACATTAAATACATTGATGTGTATAAATAAACTTTACTGAGGCATTTATTAGTAAAACTAGCTTTTGCCCGCAACTTCGTCCGCGAAAAAATCATATGTGGCAAAGGTGATCACAGATATCATGTCCACCGTGTTGCTCTGGATGATGAAGGCAAGCTAGTGTAGAGAATCCTGGTTGTCCGCATCAGCCAGCACCTTAGTGAGGATGTCTCGATCAAACCAATTCTTTCTGGCAGACGATCGCAGCTTTTCTATGTCTGTGGCCCGTTGTCATCAAGGCGCTCACTGGTGGGGTGCTATTGGCGGTGTATTTAGATGTCACATCTCATTTCATAATTTGCCAATCTTGTATATCAAGGAGGCGCTGTTATCACGGGGCTTCTATGCCTAAGCGGCTGATTCCAGATTATTTGAAGTATCACAGTGGTCTCTGTGTGAAGCGCGCAGAGGAAATTGTGCTAACGCCTATGTTGTACTGCTCCCACCTGAGGTCATACTTGCGGTTGATTGACGGTATGGTACATTAGCAGAGACTGGACCCTCTCCGGGCTGGGCTTAATTTAAATAAGCGATACGTTTGGCCATACTCGGTATTGAGGTGATGATTTGATGAGTCACGCTGCTGCTTATATATACATAGCTCTATATAAAACGAATGATTTGTTGTTTCATAGACCTCGTAACTGTACACCCGTCGGCACAGCAATCACTGTTAATTCGATTCCACTCGGTCGAAGACCAGATAAAGTATTTGGACTTAGTACTCGATGGATGATGGTGTTCTCAGGGGCATTGAGAACAAATACTCCCGGGCTCGTTGACGCGGTGTTACATGTTGATGGCTGTGCGCGAGACTGGCTCGAGCAACGGGCCTATACGGTGCACCTGTGTGGACAAATTCTGACCACTTGTCTTATAACTTAGGGCTATACGCAGATGCCGTACCATGTCGACCGAGGCAATGTGCGCTTTGGCCGGAACTCTCCAGTGGGAATTAAATGTGGAAATATACGGAGACCTCACACTATTGTCGTTTCAGCTACGATACAGCAGACATACTTTTGAGATCTATGTGATCTGAGCAGAGCAGCGCCGTGAATTCATCGCAAGCATCACTGCCGAAGCTGCTGACCGTCACTTAGACTGTAATCGACAGGTCAGGAACTGATATAAGGCCGCCATCTTCTGCTTGGCAGTCATTTCGCATAAGAACTCGGCGGAGAGAGTCAGGATGAAAAACTGCCAAGCTGACTCATTCCACTGCTATCGTGTTGGGTGAAGGGCTAGCCCGAGTACTTGTGCTTTGTTATCTTTACATGATAGAATCACACTCTCGACAGTCGTCCATCTATTGTCGCGGGCCGATCCGCCCAGAGGAAAAGAGCCGAAAGCTAGACTTTCTGAGGGTATTTGCATGCGGTGGGTTTTGGTGTTGCCTTTAGTATTACCAAACCTTATTGCACGCATTTGCACTCCCTTCAGTTTCTTCACGCTAGGCAGCGACCTGGCAAAGTCCATGAGCAGTATCACTTACCATTAGGTGTGCTGTTTACTCGTTTGCCAACAGCAGCAGTAAAAAAAACTACCCTAGTCAAAGACACGCATGGCTGAACTGGGGATTAGTCCACCACCCGTAGAGCGACTAATCGCGCGCGGGCGATACCACAACAACATAGTTTGCTGCCTGGGGTCAAAAAAAGGGCTTTCGAGTGACCTTGCACAGCCTTCCTTTTCTATTCATTCTACATACTATGAATTTCGCGCTTCATCCTTAACTAAGGAACTTTACAAACATATAAGTGACGGACACAAATTACACCTAGTCTCAGAGCAACAATTTGTCTATCACACAAAAGATTATCCTGCGTTGGAATGGAACCTGTGACACTGGTGCGGTAAGTTGATATGCTATCAGTGCAGTTAATTAATCACTGACGTTGTATGAATTTATTACTTGTGTATTAGAGTGAAAAATATCAAAGCATAATTCATCCCCTATTTTACACCTTTAGAAAAGAATATATCCTCTGATGGGATTGATTTTCAGGATAATTTTCGTTTATAATGAGTCTTTGTAATCGATTTTTAATTAAGTAGGTTGTGAACTAAGCTGTATAACTATTTTAACGATTCCACGGGAACTCTTTAATTTTCCGGGATTAAAAGTATCCTAAATGTTAACCGGCGATGTAAGGTACCACCATGCCAAATTTCATTTAAATCGGTCGAATAACTTCGGAGATTAGCCCGTACAAACAGACAAACATACAGAGAAATAAAAAAATTGAAAACACTGGATGTGTTCTATTACACTTCTAACATCCTCCTGACTCAGTTTTTAGCGATTTTTTTCAATGTACAGATTTTCGACCTCGACAGATTTATTATATGTATAGAAAATGTGAAATAAAAATGTCAATGTCATTCTACAGTGCAAATAATTTGACCTACGATTCATGAAGCTTGCAAAGTTTTAACATCAACATATTTACGTTTTATTAATTTCTATAATTTCACAATACCTACCTTAAGTTGCACGAATAATAGATGTTATCTTTGGTATTAACAGGTTTTTCATTTGTGTATGAAACTAGCAAAATATACTTTACTACCTCTAAATAACGTTGAAATTTGCAATTGATAAATTTGTTTATTACATAAGCCAAATTCAAGTAAATACGAATTGCATTTTGTTGTATAGTTTATTAGTGGGAGATCTGTCAAAAATGCAACATTGCTCAATCTTTAATAGCAATATCTGATAAACATAACAACGTTATCTCGGAATAAATACCTGAGCTCCAACCATACAAATCTTTACTGAGAATTTCGCAAACTAGTCGCAGTCTCATTAAAACAGGTTAGGAGCACAGGTGTATAGAAATATTTACTTGATATCTGAATTATTCATTATATTGATTGTGATCAATTCAATTAAACTTTTTAAATCACTTTATGTCGATATTGATAGCTATATTCTTTTTATTTTATCATGTAATCTTTTAAATAGGTACTGGCAGTAAAAGAACAACAAAATATCTGTTGCTTATTCTTTAACGAAAGTTTATTTTAGCTAGAATAAAAAATAAACATTACTGTAACACTAGATACTAATTGGAATCCATTAAGATTCAAGACTAATTACAGAGTGACAATGGTGACTTTGGCAATTTAAAAGTATGGGTGTCTAAGAGCTGCCTTTTTCTCTTTGTATGATGACAGAGTAAAAATACAATTTACCATCCTCTTTATTACCTGTGGGTGTCGTAAAAGATGACTAAGGGGTATGTTATATATGTAACATCTAAGCCAGAGAAGGGGAACCCAAAATAAAACTTCATACCTACCAACCCGCCTAACTAGTGTTTTATAGTAAGTCAATTTTGATTTTATTACAGAAGAGGTTTGAGGCCTGCCTATATGAGCTTAGATGGTGACGATAATGATCTTGAATTTATTTATTGTATTCTGTTCTCCGTCATTCAAAGTATGTAAATACGAAATTGACTGCAAGTTAATATTTTTGCTCATCTTCCAAATATGCTTTTTTTTTTTTTTGGGGTGGGTCTAGGTCGGCGCACTCCTCGCACCACTCCGTTCGGGGCGACAGAGGGGCGTAAGTACACACAACCGCAACCCACCCCAACATCACGTCGCCTCCGTCGTTGGACCGACCACCGGAGCAGGGTTACTTGACATAAATTGTTGGCCCGACGGAATACCCCCTAGTAGGATACACTCCCATCGACCGATGTCCCCCCCTCGGGGAGGATGTCGGTCTTTTCTCACGCGGTTGGCCTCTCGACGGGTGATGGACTAATTCCCCGGTCACGTCACCCGTGGCCTCGGCTAGAAATCTTTCAAATATGCTTGAATAAAAATGACATGCTGCGCTTTATTAGTGTAGATTGAAAAATATAAAAGGTAGGAGATAATGACGACAGGTACTTATATATAAGGCTGTTTTCTTTTGTTAGAATGCTATAGATTATACGATCTTTGGCCTAAACCTGGGTCAACAGTAAAGTAACTTGGGCATAACGTATAGATATTAATACTATCTGTTCTTGAAGGGCTTTATGAGCTATTTAAACTCCCGCATTCCATTGTGTATATATAGAATGTCCACGTATCATATTGCCCGATGACATTCGTAATACTGTCAATCTATCTGGTGGGTGGTGGACATCCTACTACTACATTGTTCAATTCATCGCCATACGAGAAATTGTTACCCAAACGATTTTTAGTTCATTCAGTGATATGACTTCCCCATTTCTATTTCAGTATACTAATCCTTTGAGTCAAGTCTGTTGCACCTATTCATCTATGGATATCATTATGCCGCTATTTAACTTATGTCATAGAAAAATACCAAGTATAGGCCTACATAGCACACTATGCAACTTTAAACTAGTTATGAGTCCAAGTGACTCTTGTCAGGGACTTGTGTTTTTGTTATAATTATTATCATTATTATCATCATTTCAGCTCAGATCATCCCACTAGGTCGCCGCGTTTCGCGGAAGGAAGCGGGGGCATGCGCGCGGGAGGAACGCCTCCACGACGAACGCTGTCCGCCGCCGGTGACTCGGGCGGCGCAAGCGCGAGTACCTGCGCCTGATACCGCCTTAGCTGAGGCGGCGGGTATCGCGAACGGGGGTTAGTCCGTCACCCACAGAGAGGCTGACCGCGTGACGATAACAGACGTCCCGGAGGGGGGACGTCGTGAGGAGAGGGTACCTCGCGGGGGTATTCGGCGACAAGGAACTCGGTACCGGCGGTCGGTCCAGCGACGTGCTACGGGTGAGTCATGGGGCCGTGCGCCGCCTCTCTGTCACGCTGGACGGAGCCGGGCAGCGATTGTCCCACTATTACGCTCAAGCCTTCTATTAGGAGAAAAATCTACTTACTATACCACGCTGGTGAGACGTGTTAGTATAGAATTTCATTTCGAGTCGAATTCGAATTTCATCTTATATGCATATTTAATTTTTAGTCGTCTATTCCACGGGAAAGAGAGGGGGTGGTGAAGAGTATTTTTACACCGTCATCAAGTGGAAATAAATAAAAGAAATGTAGCTAAATTTTAAGTTGCTATAGGGCCTCTGCATCTCACGAAACACCTCAAACCGACAAGACTAAAATTAATGCAATTGATATTAATAAATTAGGGACTCTTTAAATGAAAAAAAATATATCTGGCAATGACCAACCCAGCTGATCCACGACGTTTTACAGATTAGATAATGCCCTTTTACCGTGAAAGAATGCTCCATAAGTATTGCTTTTCAAGTCAAGAAAGAACATATTGATATTAAAGATAGTGTTATTTAAGAAATTCTATATCAATTTGTAAAGAAATAATGTTAAGTATAGACAAAATGCATAAAACAATGTTACATCACCAAGAATGTACAAATTACCATTTTTTATTGTACTATTTGACTGTATAAAATGCGACTCATGTAATACATTAACTTTTTATTTTATCTCGATGACGCCCCAGTGACACAGCTGAGTCTAAAGCAATTTCAGGTCGTAGACCTCAAATGATTTTGACTTTAAATTAAGTTTAAAATCGTGACAATAAAATGGACGTCTTATTTTATTCAATTACGAAGGTGAAGAAACATGCATATACATTATTCAACGTACACGGCTTAGTTTTTTTTTGTCAAGTTAAAAATAGAGCTTTGAACTTTTCAAACGGGTAACAATAAATGCAATCTTGGACCCTAAGAAATGTAGAGATATAATTTAAATATCGTTTTAGTTATTGCAACAATCATATTATATCTATTCATGTTCTAATATTTTATAATATTGTAAAACTATTTTCCGTATGGTGACGGAGTAAGAATACAATTCACCACCCCTCTTCTTAACCAAGTAAAAGATGACTAAGGCATATATATACATATAACAACTGAGTAAGAGAAGGAAACATTTTTTTTTATTACCGATGGTGGCAAACGAGCAAGCACCAAACCTATTGGTAAGTGATACTGCCACACTTGGACCTATGCAATACCAGAGGCACAGCTAGGCTGTTGTCTAACGCGAAAAAAAAATCTCTTCTTAAACCTCGTTTAAAGAAGAACAGATCATAGTGTTCGGGAAACACAGCAGCAGATAGTTAGTAATGATCGTTGGAAACGTAAAGTTGAAGTACATAACGTTTCCAGGTGAAATGGATGAAACCTGCTGCGGTGTCGAGTGGTACATTGGAAAACGGGTGACGGTGGTACCAAGTCAAACAGTTCCTCAAAGCACTCCCCAGGAAAGAGCTGGTAGAGTATACAGAGGGATCCAAATGACCCAAAGTTACTCCGCCGCTCTAGTGACTCTAATCTATCCATAAGATTGGGATCCCCGACGATTCGAATAGCAGAAGAACCTAAATAAGTCGTCCTAACCAGCCTGCTCTAGTAAGTCCTCCCATTGTGGAGGAGGTTCAAGCCCAGCAGTAGGACGTATATGAGCTATGATGATGATGATAATTAAACTGTAATTAAATTGAAAACGTGCATTAGATATATAATACAAATATATTATATCCAGAATTATAAGCTGCCCAAGTAATTTTTTACAATTTGTGCCATATTTGCCTATGTGTCAATACTTAGGAGATTTGCCAGGCATAACCTTTAATCCGCCGGCGACTTGGGTGGCGCAGGTGCTAGTACCTACGCCTGATACCACCCTAGCCAAGCCCGCAGGTGATCGGACCGGGCAATTTAGTCCGTCACTCGCAGAGAGGCTGACCGCGCGACGGCGACCGAAGTCTCGGGACAGGGACGTCGAGAGGTGAGGGTACCCGAAAGGGTATTCCGTCGGGCCGACCACTGAGGACAAGGCACTCGGCACTGGTGGTTCGCCCAACGACGAAGGCGACGTGGGTACGGGTGGGTTATGGGCCCGCGCACCGTCCTTTCCTCGCCCCGGATGGAATGGACAGCGTGTGTGCTTACCATAGCTCACACAACACAAAAGAAAAAAAAGACATAGCCTTTAATAATCCACTCATTTTCTTTGTATTTTATGTATCATCATCACAACTGATATACATCCCACTGTGGGAATCGAGCCTCCTCTACAACTGTTGGGCAATTGACTACAACGTAAAGGTTGAATTTAAATTTTTGCTTTTCTTACATAGATGTAATGTGAATATTATACCCCTTAGTTGACCTCCACGACACCCCCGAGGAAGATTGTAAATCCATCAATACACGGAAAATAATTATATATGTGCCAGTAAATTTTAACTGAACTATATAAAATATATTATAATAATTTGTGTTTATGAAATGACGAATGTCAGTTGCCGAAATCCAGTCAGCCCGCATCGGTTAACCGCAACTGAACTGCGGGCGACATGCCTCTCAGCCTCACAATTCGACTAACAACAATGTTACTGCCAGCCATGGACTGCGCATATAGTATTATGTATTTGAAATCTCCTTCTACAAAAACCATATGAATAGAACTTAAGTCGCAATTCATGTTTTGAAATAAAAGCAATATTGTTTCACTAGTTAATCCAAGTCTAACAAACCTAGTCCAAATAAAAGAAAAACTGATAAGACAGATGATTATTTAATTATGATTTTATATCCCACTGCTGGGCTCAAGCCTCGTCCGTAACGGAGGGGAAATAACCAACGTTGATCAGATGACTTGGTATAAGGTACATATTGCAAAGGTTTTTTTTATGACCAGCGACCTGCATGACGTTAACTCTCCTGGAGAATATAATTGTGGACCAAATGACATCAGGCGAAGTTAAGCCCTAGCTCAAAGTAAAGCTTTTAATCGACTTTTAACAGAAAAAAGGGAGCCGTCGCTCAGGACGCCTGGCAGATGTGAAACATCAAAATTATATTGTACAAGTATATATGCAGAAAAGAAAAGATTACGTCGGGATCTAATATGGCATAAATTATTAAAAAAATATCACGATTTTTATTGCCAGAAAATGATGATTTTTTTTAATAAAAATTTATTTTCATTAGTATACACTATTGTCATGTGTTTAGGTTAATAATTTATTTTGATCTCACTGGATGGCGTTATACAAAATTCTAAATCACGCTATGGTTTCGATACACAAATGTACATATATGTATCCAAATGTACATATCATATATGTATAATGTATATATGGATGTTTAATCAATAGAAAGGATGAGATGTTAACGCGAAGGTCGCGAAGGTCGCGAAGTGTGGCGCTAACGCCACGAGCCTTTAACGCCACGCAACGATCAGGTTCACCCTCGCCTAAAGATGTTTCACATCCATAGTTTGTATGATAATGGAGCAAGAAAACCTTTCACCACCTCACGTGGCTGTCGTAAAAGACGACTAATGGATATAACACGCATATAATATATATGAAAGAGAAGGAAAACTCAAAATACAACCCTCAATTTAATATAACCCTCAATATCAACCCTCCTGATCAACGTAGTATAACTCCATTCCGCTCCTATCTCGAAGAGGAGTCTCGAGCCCAGCAGTGGGATGTCTGTGAGCTAAAATGATTATCAACAATGTAAGCATTGGTTGTATTCGTAATATAGGTTTACAAAGTCACATTCGGCAATAGGGGACGCTATCAGTCATATCTGTGTTTATTTAGTCATTTCCATACTAAATTATCGCCGCAACGATCGGTCCTATCTCGAATGTTAAACTGTAGGAACTGCCATGCAGTGGGAAACTCGTTTCACTGGAATCGGTAAATGTACCATTATTATAATATTTTCATATGCTCTTTCTACCGTAGAGGTTTGTATAGTTCTACAATGAATTTATTTATTACTTTGAGAAGAGACTAAGGAGAATTAATAATTCTAGGCTTATCCGTGTGGTGACAAAGTAAGAATATTATTCACCACTCTCTATCTTGCCCGTGGATATGTACAAGAGAAAGATAACCCGAAGTAAAAGCCTGTGTCTGACCAGTATGGTATAGTAGGTCAATTTTCCTCCTATTGGGGAGGAGGCTCGAGCCTAGCAGGGGAACATTAATAAGCTGAGACGAGATAAAGATTATTAAAAACAAAGATTAATTATTTTGTAAATTATATTCGTTTTAACATTAAACTTTAAATTTTTATATATATATTTCTTGTGCATATGTGTATGTCACTCCTCTTAAACGGCTGGACTGATGTTGATGAAATTTTTTGTGTGTATTAAAAGAGATTCGAGAATGGTTTAGATTCACAATGGACTCGGTAGATGGCGCTGCTGTCGATTTCAAAGAGGATTCATTTTATTTGAACAGAACAACGTTTGTTGGTTCAGCTAGTATATAATAATAAGTTTAAATACATATTTTCATTTTCCATAGAATATTAACCAGTCCTTGCGATGACGGACTATTAATACAATTAATCGTTATCTTTACTATCCTGAAGGTGTCGTATAAATTCAAAGAGCAATGGATTATTAAATTTGTTTATATTCCTTAGAGTGTAAATTCTCAACGTAAACGATGTCGTCTTTACTCGATATTGTGAGCATTAGAAACATTCAGGAGATAGAAGATAACCCGATGACAATTAAAGGCATTGGTATTTTGGAACATTCTTCAAAAATGATGCTTCAGGAATTTTCTAGATATAAAAAAGAACGCAAAATAGACACTAGGACAGAAGTGAAAACTTACCACTATAAACAGACAATTGTTATATTTGGATATTTAAATTAATTCCTTGATCTTGAATTAGATTTGGAAAACATCGATATATATTTACCATGGAAAATTAAACCTTTTTCATTTATCTAGTTTTGACATCTATCTATATATTTCACTTCAAAAAAGCTAGTCTCAAAATAGGCAGTCTATAAAATAAGGTTGAGTGGGCCATGCTATATGAAACTATTAGAAAAACGCTATTACGAATCTCAAGTTTAACAAAGTCGGCATAAATGTCACCTAAGCTTAAATAATGAGCATGTACCCTTAAAAAACTTGGAGACTAAGGACAATCCAATAATTAAAAAAATAAGTTTCATTTGTTTTGTTTTAATCCAATTATATAGCAGACAAGTTACCAAGGACATGCTACCTAGCCTCCTGTATAAGGGCAAGGCATCTTACCTGTTCTTAAAAGATTAATCAATACATTTTTTCCGACTATGATATGTCAATCAGCATCAATTTAACATTAATACATACAATGTGCGGGCTTCAATTATTTTTTGTATTACAGAAGCTAGCATTATGTGTAAATTTATGATATACACGATTATCAGTGTTCAAGAAAGGCAAAGTTGGTTTATTTCATAAAAATAATATAAATTGCATTTTTGAAAGATGACAACCATGTATATAAATAGGATTATGATTACTTTATACATATCATCATCATTAGTATAATCGTTATTATAGAAGATACTAGCAACCCGCCCTCGCTTCGGTTTTAGTCGTTTTACCCGCGTAGTTGCCGTTCCCGTGGGAATACGAGGATAAAATATAGTCTAGTTTACGCGCTGATATTATAGCTTTCCATTGGTGAAAGAATTTTTGAAATCGGTCCAGCCGTTTTGAAGATTACCCGGAACAAACAGACAGACAGACAAAAAAATTTTAATCTGTATATTAGGCATAGATGTCGTGCAAATAACCGTGTGAGCATGAAAAAAGCCGATTATTTTGACATTACAAACAGACACTCCAATTTTATTTATTGGTATAGATAGGTGTCTCACTGATAGGCTCGACCCTCCTCCATAACAGGAGGGTTTTTCACCTACTCTGCCACACTGGTCAGATGCGTTGGTACAGAGTTTTACTTTTAGTTTCCCTTCTCTTGCATATATGTTCTCTATATTTTATAATACCTTAGTCATCTTTTACGATACCCACGACCAAGAAGGTGGTGAATTGTATTCTTGGAGTATCTACAAGGATAGTCTTTATAGGTATATAAATTTCATATATAAAAAATGAACTGTATTGATTTTTTAAAACAACGACATTTATGTTTAGCTAGTTAAAAGCATTTTAATTAATCAAACCTCGTTGTTCAAAAGAGATAAAGAATATAGCACCATTCCTCTAATAACTTCCAAAGATTGTATCTACTGGTAAAATGTTAGTAATAATTAAACAATTGTAAAAGAGTCAATTTAAAAGGTGAAGATCGGATGCCTAGTGTACTATCATTTTAAAAACTATTAAACTTTATTAAAGGCTCTATGTACTTCATAACCGGGCGCAAGTTTTCTATAATGAGAGTAGTTAGTATATTTCGCTGGCTAGATGGGTTAGCACTTGAATTTTACCTATAATTAATCGTTCTCTCGGTATTTTTTCATAAGCTAACGTTCCATTATTGTTAGATATGACACCCATAAAAAAGAAGAAATGGTGACAGTGTTCTTAGTTAGTGAGCAATAGTCCAAATGCTAACATTAAAAGGATTTCTATGCTCTAAAAAATCAGTAGGTGTATTACTATAGTAATTTTACTTTATTATAGTAATAGTATACTATGATATACTATATATATATATATATATATATATATATATATATATATATATATATATATATATATATATACCTATATCTGTGCCATTTCCATGTCTTCTAATATCAACGAACCACAATAAAACTCAACATGGTGCCCAACCATTACCATTATCATTTGCTTTACAATGAAAAGGGCCTGTCCTGATCTGATACAAAGCAAACCCATTTCGGCCTAATAATATTAAACATAAAGAAACAGCAGGGTGTATCAGTGTCACCCTTTTATACACGTTTATGAGTTAGATGAATCTATGACAATCGCAACTGGTGTACTCATATATTTTAAATGTGTTAGAAGGAACTTGTAATAACATTAAAGATAAATAAACAGAGGATTCAGGGTTAACTACGCAGTATCGTTAGGTTTATTGCAGACTTTTAGGGAAAAATTTCAATAGCTGGTTAACAAATGCACGATTGACGATTAGTAACGAATTTATGATTCAGTTCTTATGTGCTAGGTACCACATTCATACAGTCTTTTGTCTACAGTCAAGGGCCCGTCCGTCTGGAGTAGTACCATACTCTCGCATAAAATCGACATCAGAGTAGTAGCGATTCGTTACACTATTCATTCAGTAAACGAGAGAGCGCGAAGCCCAACTTTTTGAGGGTGTTTATGTGTGGTGGATTTTGGTGATGCAGTTAGTATCACCGAACCTCATTGCACGCATTCACACTACACTTTGTTTACGGTAGGCAGCGGTCTAGCAAAATTCCATGAGCGGCAGTATTTCTTATATCAGATGTGTTGTTATTTCGTTTGCCATCAACGGCAACAGAAAAAGAGTATAAATATAATTTCAGCTCATGTATACGCCAGCTAAAGCGTGACGCTGACTAAGTATTTCGCTAGCAGTTGAAATCACACATATACGTCTGGTGTACTCTATCTAAGACTGCAATGAACACTTATAAACAGTGGTACAGCTGCATAAGCAGTGGAAGAAGTACATCATAATTTGCTGACAAAATAATTCTAAAGTTGAGGTATACACCAAGTTAACCCACAAAATAAACAAATACTTTAAGAGCATGGGATGTCAAACATATTATTATTGAGCCAATTCGAATTTAAAAAATCATTAATAAGACAGTATTCAGCAAAAATAAATTCAAGAACGTAGGCAAATCGAAAGCGGGTCCAATTGTAAATTCTTAGTTCTCAGAACAATCTAATTTCTGTTTATGTTATAGACAGCCTACCGGTAATAATAAGCAACGATCCGATCATTCACCGTCATTCTTGAGGCATCATGCAATTGCAGCAATTGACATGATCTGTATTATAACGGATGTTTTATATAAATATATAAATTATACCAGTGGCTTTATCAGCTCACGAGGTGCTATTTCTTTCATCTAACACCGTAAACCACTTGATGTTTGTTGGATAAAATAGTTGTTTGAACAAAAATTGCAGTCTTATTAAGGGTAACAAAAAAGTTTTGTGATGGTTTTGTTTTTTTTTTATTTTCAATGGTAACCAGTGCCATTAATAAAATCCAAACATATAGACAAAAATCTCCTAAATTTTTCAAGTCTGCTCTTGAAATTAACGAGACTTGGTTAAGAAATACGACCTGTAAAAAAGAATAGATTCGGTAGTAAGTAAAGTAAGAATAGATAGTAGATTCGGATGTACGAAGCCATTTTTGAAGACGTTTTACGCTCGCTTGGCCAGATCTATTAGGATTAATTATTCTTCATATTTATTTGAAACTGTACTTATACTTGATGCCTATTCAACGCCCAATTTAATGTTGCAATTATCAGTAATAATAAATTAACTTAAAATAGTGTAAACTGGCTGCAAAAGACACCAAAAAACAAATTAACACGACACCAATAAACAAAAATATAGATTTAAGCCAAAAAAATGTTCTACTGATGAATTTGTTTGTCAAATAGGTAGTTAGACTAAGCGTACTATTGCATTATTGCAAATCTTTCTCGTAATGAGCAAATTATCTTAATTAAGAAGCCGCCGGAGAGAAAGAAGACTCGAAATAAAATTCTACACCAAAACAGACCAGCGTTGCATCGCAGGTCAATATCTCTTCTATTGTGAAGGAGGCTTGACTCCAGTAGTGAGACATATATAAGCTGAGACAATGATGAAGGTTTTGAATTAAAACAGTTTTCGTAATAAATATTACGTTTTATTCGGAATAGGGCCTAATGAGCTTCACTGCCCAACTTCCTTGCTCATTATATTATTATAATGTACATATTACATGCTATCTATTTACTTTTTGTATCCCTGCCCGAAACCATGAAGCTTATTGAGTTTTGCAAGGTAATGAGCAAAAACTCGGTCATGCACGAGCGCCAACTTTATTTATGGTTTACGAGCAAGCCGCACCGTGAGATTTGTGATCGTTCGTTACTAAAACTATGTCAAATTAAAATGATATAAAATTCTTATGGAAAATATTAAGTGCGTAGCTATTATTTAAAGATTTTCATCTCACAATTAGTTTAGTTAAGCCACGAGTCTATATATAGTCTATAGATTTTACAAATGAAGCGAAAAATATTGTTATAACAACAAATACCAGCGGTTTCACCGGCTTAGTTTTTGTTCTTGTGCGAATACGGGAATAAAATGAAGCTTATTTTACACTCCAATAATGCATCTTTTCATTGGTGAAAAATTTTTCGAATCGATTTAATTACTTAGGCGTGAAAGTGTTAGGTGGAGGGGCCGGGGATTAGTCCGTCACCCACAGAAAGTCCGACCGCGTGAAGGCGATGCTCCGACAACGTTAGCGTTGAATGGGATGATACCCGAAAGGGTAACCCGCTGAGCCGGATGCGGATGTCATGAAATCGGTACCAGTGGTCAGCCCAATGGCGATGAGGAAGGAATACGATAGAGGTTATGGAGTCACACGCCGACCATCCGTCAACTCGGGCGGCTTTGTTGTCCAGACTATAACCAACCAAAAAAAGGAGTGAAGTGTAGCGAGCAAACAAGCAAACTCATTTTCGCATTTAGGTATAATATAAGTTAAGTTACTTGTTACAATGGAACCTACCATCTATGCCTGTGTTTTTTTTTCGTCTATAAAGTCAATGATAAAAGAATTCTTAAAATCGGTTTAGTGGATCAGGCGTTTCACTCGCTTAGTGTTCTTCCCATTGGGAATATAGGGGTAAAATGTAGGCGGAACTCTCTGATAATATAGCTTTCCCTTGATCAAATAATTTTTAAAATCGATTTAGTCACGTAGTTCACAATTATAATATTAATTAAGATTATTAGTATTCGAGCAAAATAATGTCATAAAATAAATCGCCGAACTCATAGAGTACTTATATTTTCACAATTATCTTCAAAAATCGGTATAATTATTATTTGTAAATACGTATCTAAAATTATTATTTACTCCTACAGTTTTAAACAGAAGGCCCTTGTTTGATATTCTGAAATTCAAATGACTTTGAAAGCGAAGTTTAGAACTTGATTGTGTTTTAACAGAACCGAAGTTTGTTTACAAAGGCCCTTTTTTAATTTATTCGGATATCTTTAAGATAAGAGCTACATGGCTGGTCCGTAAAATATTTAATATAAGTTTAAAATTCCTTTGATTATCATAAAATAAAGCATTAATCACATTTAAAGAAACATAAAGGCAAATGCTTTAGATAAAGTAAGGTAGTCAACTTTTGATATAACAATTTCATTCCAAGAATTCATATCATAAAAACGTCGAAAAACCCATTATAGTTGGTATATATGGTAGCTATTTTCGCACATCTGAAACCATGAAGGGTTATTTAACGATTATGCAAAGTTCGAAGTATCTTGATATGTTCTTGATCAAGAACCACTTATGAACATATCGCGGACATATCGGCAATTATACACTGAAGGAGGCTGTCGAAGTAATTTCTTTACTCCATAATATCAGACAACGAAATTACCATGACAGTCATTAATAAAATTTTACGGTTCATTCAACTTTCACGAACAACGAGATCGTCGGTTTTCATAATCTGATTTGACGGACTTAATTTTATATTCTTTAACTATATTTTTCAAATAAAGAAACCAAAAGTTGATATTTAAAATATCTTTTTATAAAAGCAAGAGCATAAGACTGATAAGATCCCTAAACAAAGGCACAAAAGCATCAATCACACCAAAATTAAACATTACTCAGGTAACAGTTTCATAGTTGACATGTTGCGTGGCCGCTGCTGTCAGGCGAAGCGGTCAATTTACATCAAATTGAGTGTCATTAATGAAACCCAACCAAATTAAATTTACCATCACAAATAAATAAAATAATCCTTATGCCTTGGCAATAGCGATTTAAATCTATTAAATGTTACAATCATAGATGCTTAAAGCAATTTGGGAGTGTTGTAGACTAAAAACTGCAACAAAAAGGTGGTCCCACGAAAATGGACGTCGCAGATGACATCAAGGTGACTTTAATGACAATTTAATAGCATTGCCTTCTGTTGTAGAGAAATAACATATAATCAGCGCAAGCGATAAGACCCCATAATTGTAGGATGATGTTTTTTAAGCGACAAATTGAACATTTCTTAGAATATAGGTAACAAACTTTAGCCTGGTAATAAAGGGAACAAAATTATTCTATATATGAATGGAAGTGATATGGTTATTAGCTCATATTTCTACTTATTTACTATACCTATACATGTACCTACTGCGTCTTTAGATTTAGGAAGATACATATTTGACCTAGAATATTAAACGTTTAGTAACATTACTGATATTATTATCATCATCATCATCATCATCACAGCTCACATATGTTCCACTGTTGGGCCCTGTTGTGCCACGTTGGTCAGACGTGTTAGTATAGAGATTTATTTAAATTTTTTCCTTCTCTTGCATAGATGTTATTTGTATATTCTATCCCTTAGTCGTCTTTTACGACTCCCACGGGCAAGAAAGGGAGTGGTGAATTGTATTGTGGTAATATTATTATTATTCTACATCGATTTAAAGTTATTTATCTAAAATACTAGTTTATATATGTATATTATTATCATTGTACTGTTTTTAAAACTGGTATTCTCATCATATTCTTAAGTAATATTCTAGTGAAGCTTGGGGGTAAAACGTTACAAATGGTGACATTTTGTGTCGATTAAGCTTAGTTAAGAATTTTAACACGTTAGGTATATTTGAACACGTTGATATAGGTGTCACGTTCTGGGTAATCTCAAACACTCTGACAGCGGCACCCTCTAAAATGATAGGTAGGTATACAGATACTGACATTTATATTCTCTCTGTGTTCTTATTACCATGCACGAGATGTCTCTTTAGTATGCGGGGTTTGCTACGACACTTATTAGCCTAAAAAATTCCGAGCTTCTTACAAACTTTCCGATGTAAAACGACTATCTACTTCGACCACATTTAAAACTTAGGTGCCTTATGTATAATACATTGACGATATTGCTTTTGATAAAGCGGTTTACGAATCTAAAATTTAAAGCACGATCGAATACTAATGCGGCAAGGTTTTGTTTGTATAGTAGTCATAAATATTAACTTGGAACACGAAGAGGTGATATTTTTTTAAATAACCAATTTCTGGAAAGAGTTTTATTTTTCAGTTGGTTTAGTTTATCTTTGATTTTGTAATTTACGAACTTTACATACACGATAGTGTAGTTTAATTATAGTACCTAGATATTAATAGTTTTCTTTTAAAAAGTTAGGTATTTTAATAACTTAATAATTTGACCTAGATATTAATATAGTTTTCTTTTAGTAAAGTTAGGTATTTTAATAACTTAATAATTTGTAGCTTATATTTCTGAACATCATCATCATCTCAGCCCATATAAGTCCCACTGTTGTGCTCAGGGCTTAGGAAAGGAAATTGATCTACTATATCGTGCTGGTCAGACATGTTGGCATAGGGTTTTATGTCAAGTGTTCCTCCTCTTGCATAAATATTATCTGCATATCATATCCCTTAGTCGTCTTTTACGACATCCACGGGCAAGAGAGAGGGGTGGTGAACTGTATTCTTACTCCGTCACCGCACGAATTATGAACATTGAAATATTTTTTATAACCTAAAATGCAAATCATTTTCGGTGACAATTCTGAAAATAGAATTCAAATTTACTATTAAAAATTAATAGAAATGTAGTTAGAACATATTAAATTAAATTACAACAATAAATACAGTGTTTTTATGACCCATCCATTGTATTTTTTTAATATCATTTATACTCCATAGCTGGGTCGGATTTATATTTGAACAGTCATTGTTTTCAAATGATATCACAAGTTTTAGACGTGTCTACAACAACGAGTGATGGCGAACATGAAACATTAATTCATTCCTGTCAATTTTAAGTCATATTGGAATGGTTGGACTTATTGTTTAGTTTAAATATTTCTCGTATTTACATGATATATTAAAATAAATACAAAAAAAAAATGATATATTAAAATATTTTTTCCTTGTGGCAATGGAGTAAGAATACAATTCACCACCCCCTCTCTCCCCCTAGGGTGTCGTAAAAGACGACTATGGAATTACAATATGCATATAACATATGCAAGAGAAGGAAAATTCGAAATAAAACCCTGTACTAACACCTCTGATCAATGTGGTATAGCAGATCAATCTCCCTTCTATAGTGGAAGTGGCTCGAGGCAAACAGTGGGGACGTAAATGAGCCGAAATAATGATAATGAAATTACATTAAAATGATGTTTTTCTATGTGGCGACGGAGTACACGCGAGAGTTTTTACCTGTATCAACATGTCTGACCAGCGTGGTATAACAGTGTGCCTACTCTTGAATCTCGATTCCAATCCTAAATCCAATCGCAGCTCGAATTTGAGCAAATTTGGTACTCTTGAAAGCGACACTAGCGCCCGATTGGAATCAAATTAGGTGGAACGTTTCTAAACTAAATGAATTCGACTCTCGTCGATTAAGTCAAATATATGCTACTCCCGACGGGATTTTCACGTAGTTTAAAATCGTTAATGTTACACAATTTCAAGAAAGCGTCTTTGTGGTGATCCAGTTCGATAACGTTATTAATTTAAAGTAAGAAAACATGGCACATTTGGTGAAAATAACAACGACGAACGCGTAAAATTCATTCTCGATTTTGTTCAAGAGTACCAAATAGAAGTTTGGTGAAATTGGAATCGAATTGGATTCGAAATTAGAATTGATTTCAAGAGTAGGCCTACAGATCAATTTCTCTTCTATTGTGGAAGAGACTTGAGCCCAACAGTAGGAAGTATATGAGCTGTGATGATGATGATTAAAATTATTTTTAAGCAATTGCTTTTACAATAGCCAATGATTTCATAAAGTCCTTTTTATACATAGATCCGAGAGTCAGGAGGATATAGGTAAATACAATAACTAACGTTTAATCATAACTAACTTTCGTGATTGCATGTCGTGTTCATCATTTATCATAGATTTATCATAAGATCGACGGGATTTAGATAGACAAGTCAATCTTGCTCAACCGAATATGACGTCACGTCGAACAATTTACGGACGTCGATATAGATGCACAGAAGCGGAAAATTGTATCTTTTTTTTTATACACCCACATTATTTTAGTCCAATCTCCGTTTTGATTATGCATTTGAAATTTATTGTTATATGAATATCCATTAAAGTAATAATAAACGAATTGAAAAAGAAAAACTATAGTTAAGGTAGATATTAAACATTCCTCTCCTACTGCAAATTTAGTATACGCCAATTAAATCAAATGGTATTTTAAATAAAACTACTTTACGGATTTTATCGCGTTTGTATTTGATTTTTGATTACCCGACGTTTCGAACACTTTACAGCGTTCATGATCACGGGTGGACTAATGAACGCTGTAAAGTATTCGAAACGTCGGGTAATCAAAAATCAAATACAAACGCGATAAAATCCGTAAAGTAGTTTTATTTAAAATGTATAATACTCGCGTAAACATAAGAAATCATTATTAAATGGTATTTATTTAAATACAAATTATAGGTAAAACTTTAAAGACTAATTTAGAGTTTTGTGGTCTTTTTTGTCGTTATATAGTGTTACTTTTCATATGGTGACGAAGTAAGAATACAATTCACCACCCCCTTTCTTGCCCGTGAGTGTCGTAAAAGACGACAAAGTGACATAATATTCAAAAAACATCTATGCAAGAGATGGAAAACTTGAAATATTAACCCTAAACCAACATGTCAGACCAGCGTGGTATATTAGGTAAATTTTCCTTCCATTGTAGAGGAGGACTGAGCCTCGAATAGTGGGACAGTATGCTATTACATAAAATAACTGAGAAATGAATGCTACATGCATTCATTTCTTAATTATTTTATGTAATAGCATGCGAATGCAATTATTATTACAGCTGCAGAAACCATCAAAATAACTAAAGATAAGAAGACGAATGATTTAATAATAATATTTGCAGCTTGCAAAATGTCAACATGTTACAAAATCAGTCTTTACAACTATTTAAGTAAACCAAAATATAATATGTAATAATTTGTGAAAATTAAACCATTCAAGAATCGTAACTAACATCACACCATATCCTCTAACAACCCCCAGAAATGATGTCAAACGTGTCTAATTAGGATAGCTATTGTACCAAACTCATTTCACACAATAGAACTTTTGCTATGTTTAGGTAAAAGTTCGTCCAATAATAACGAAATGTTACCACATTAAGATTATAATTTCGCCTCATTCTAGAGCAATAAGTAGCAATAAGGTCCCACTCACGTATTACTGAGACGGCTTAAGGCACGTATTTTTCACATTATCGGCTGAATTATTATAAAAGGAACAGACGTGTGGCCAGCAGTAATTCTTAGGTATACTAAGTAACGCTGGCAACAAAACAATTGCTTGAAAATAGCACGTTCGACTTTGAATCATTTGAATCAGCTGCTACTACAGACATATTCAACATTTGAATTTTTTTTCAATGTGATACATCTGTAGGCGAGGGTGAACCTGATCGTCGGCGTGGCGTTAACGCCACGCTTGGATATTTATTTATACTTTATTGTACACCACATTAAATACAAAAGCAGAAACTTATAAATATAACAGTCAGTACAATGGGCGGCCTTATCGCTAACAGCGATTTCTTTCAGGCAACCTTTGTATGGAGAAATTATTAAACAGAGAGAGAGAGAGATATATTATGGTGTAGTGAATATATATTACCAATACACATATACACATACAAATATACATAAACATACACGTACAATGAAAATACATATATTTAAATATAATTACAAATATATAATTTTTTTTTTGTGTTTGTGTAGCTGTTGGTCGCAGATGACCTTGACAGCTTAACGCGGCAATGGGTGAGCGCAGATCTCAACCCGGTAGACAAATATATAAATATAAAGCAACAATTTTTTTTTGTTGTGTGTGTAGCTGTTGGTCGCAGATGACCTTGACAGCTTAACGCAGTCAATGGGCGAGCGGAAGGCTCTCAACCCGGGTTATAAATAAAACAACATTTTTTTTTTTTTGTTTGTGTACAGCTGTTGGCCGCAGATGGCCTTGACAGCTTGACGCGGACTATGGGTGAGCGCTGAGGGCTCTCAACCCGGAAATAAAGCAACAAATAAATAGACTACAGATATGAACATTTGTGTAACGAAACCATAACTTGTTTTAGAATTTTGTACAACGCCATCTAGTCAGCTCAAAATTAATTATTAACCTAAACACATACTTATAGTGTATAACTGCATACTAATGAAAATAAATGTTTATTGAATAAAAAACATCACTTTTTGGAAAAAAAAAATCGTAATATTTTATTAATACTTGCCATATTAGTTCCTGTCGTAATCTATTCTTTTGTGTATATATACTGGTACAAAAATAATTTCGATGGTTTACATCTGCTAAGTGTCCTGAGCGACGGCTCCCTTTTCTTTTTTTTTTTTTTTTGTTTTTTTTCTGACGCTATAGTAGACCAAATTGCCTTCCTCTTAAGGAGTAGGCTCGAGCCAGCAGTGGCTGTGTATCGGACCGGCCACGGAAGACAAGGAACTCTGTATCGGTGGTCGGCCCAACGGCGAAGAAGAGGAGCTACGGTGGGTTATGGGGCCCCCGCTCACCCTTTGTTGCCCCAGATGGCGCTGTACGGCGTGGGCACTGACCATGACACACACACACACTGACCAGGGCCCACCCCAAAAAAAAGCAGTGGCCGTATACGAGCGAAAAAGTAAAATAAGAATGTTTGTTCTAAGAAATTCATTAAGTGACTTTTAATGTTATTTGATTATCTTGTACATACAATCGAAACAAGTCATCTTTAAGATCAGTAATGTTAAAAATGATTCATGAATTAGTTATCTAGATAAAGCATCTATTCACTGGAGTAACTGTACCCGTCAAAATGTGTAACGTTTATTTTTATTTTTATTTATACTACGAAGACAATTCACTCGATTTCTATTAAGCGAATGCAATCATTCTGTCAACATGCTCATTCACCTCAGAACAAATACGTCCCACTTTTGGGCTTCTTCACACGAGGGAGAGAAATTGACTTACTATACCACGCTAGTCGTAATGGTGAAAGTTTTCATTTTGAGTTTTCCTTCTGTTGCATAGATATTGTATGCATATTATATCCCTTAGTCTTCTTTAATAACCGCCACGTGCAAGATAGGGGATGACGAATTGTATTATTACTGCGCCTGTGTCACCACATGGATAATACTCATTGTTTCTGATTATATAAGTTTTGAAAATTTCTAAACTGTTATAACTTTTAAAAATGTGAATTTAAAATATAATTGAGTGCTTAATTTTAAGCTCATTCATTATATTTTCTACCAAGTACAAATCACAGTCCCATTCGCTTGACAATGACATATTTTGACAAAAAATAAGTATAATGTGTTGAATTAATTTTGTTCGGATTTATTTGACGAATACTTCCTACTTATGTGTGGAGATTACACTCAGATCTGGATAAACGATTTTCTACTCTGTAATTAATCTATACTTTCCGTATGGTGACGGAGTAAGAATACAATTCACTATCTCTTCTCTTACCCGTGGATGTCGTAAGAGACGACAAAGGGATTATAATATGCATACAACCTCTATGCAAGAGAAGGAAAACTCGAAACATAACCCTATGCCAACACGTCTGACCAGCGAGATATAGTAGGTCGATTTTCCTCCTATAGTGGAGGAGGCCCGAGCCCAATAGTGATGATGATGCTTTTATCTATTTCTCTATCATTCTGAGGTATATTTATTTTTCTCTGCTAAGTCTGTTAAAAATTATTATCCACAATATGTCAAGATATTGAATATTTGATTTATGTTTTTCTTTTTAGCCCATATACCTCTTACTTCTGGGCATGATTATTCTGTACAGAAAAAATATCTAAATTATCTTATTAATCAGATGGATTGGAATAAGGTTTTATTTAGAATTTTACAGCAATGTTATGATGAGGAAGAGGGAGAAGAGCCCTTCTTAATCAGCTTTTATGACTCTCGCGGAAGAGCATGGTTCGGATAATTGTATTATTACATCATCATCATTTCAGCCTATCGTCGTCCACTGCTGGACGTAGGCCACCCTCATGTAACGCGCATACGGATATATTTTTAACATATGAAATATATCATTGAATACTTTCCACGCCTTCGCTCGCTTAAAATGTTGCTTACTCAAGACGAAATTTTATCCAAATCCGTTCACCAGATTATGCTTGATTACCTAATAAAAGTAAGGTTCGGCTTCTAATTCAAGGAACAAATTACTGGGATAAAAATATCCTACCTGTTAGTCCAGGGTGTCGGCTAATTCTATTAAAATTGGTCCAGACGTTAGAACGTAAAAAGTTAACAAACATACTTCTGCCATTATACCTAACTAGCAATCCGTCCTCGCTTGGCTTTGGTTTCAGTCGCCTTACCCACGTAGTTCCCGTTCTCGTGGGAATACCGGAATAAAATATAGCCTATGTTATTCTCTGATATTATATAAGTAGCTTTCCACTGGTGAAAGATATTTTGAAATCGTTTCTGTGGTTTAAGCGTGAAAGCGTAACAAACAAACAAACGAACAAACAAACTTTCGCATTTATAGTATTGGTAAGGATGACATTAGTACGTGATGTGATATGTGACAATATTTATTTTTATATATAAGGTATAAATATCTAAACATATCCTGTAGAATTAAATGATTTATTGTTACGAATTAATAATGTTCTAAGAAGTCAGCATACATTTGATCGTAAACATTAAATGAATTTATGACACACCTTTAAGGATAATTTATTATGATGAGTAAAAGCCAACATAATCTATATCATAATCAGTGATTATATCGAAAAGGCTTTATAAAAGCACGTGGGCGAAAAAAAAATGAGTCATCATTTCACAAATTCAAAAATACCAACTTATTATTGATATTTACTTACGAAGTCTTATAATTGAATTTACTGATTCCAACATCAAATACATGACAATGAAAGATAGTCTTGACTATTGTTGTCCACCGCATACATTTATTCAAAACTTCTCTGTCATAGCGATCGCGAGAGCGAATCATATTTGTCTGTCTTTTATCTTACAAACCATCTGTTTATAAAATATAACATGATATAGAAAATCTGATACCTACTTTGTAGAGATAATATATTACAGTTGAACAGCAATTTATAAAAAAAACTTTGAAACAGAAATCTGGTCAATCCGGTAAGCCTGTACGTGCTTAAATCGTTTTCGGTGGACGAAATTATTTAAAATATTAACGTTGCGTTTAGAGATTTAGGGACATTAATTTGAATTATATTTAGTACCTACTAGCAAATACCTGCGACTTTACCAGCATAGTTCCCATAGAAATACTGTGATAAATATACTCGCTCGATTACTCGCTGATAATGCGGCTTTCCATTAGCGGAAAAATGTAAAATCGGCATTACGGTTTTGGCGTGATAGCGTAATAAACAAACTTATATTTATAATATTAGGATTAGATAGTCATTTTATATTTACCTCAGCTCATGTCTCTATTTTACTTTCGAACCTCTACTACAATAGAAGGGCAACTGACCTGCTATATCACGCTCGTCAAATGGGTTGATTTAGGATTTTATTTCGGGTTTTCCTTCTCTTTCATAGATTCGTTCTGCATATTAATCTCCTAGTCCAGTTTTACGACATCCACAGGCAAGAAATGAAGAGGTAAATTGTATTCTTAGTTCGTCACGACAAGGCAAGCATTTTATATTTATTATGAGTACATTATACCTTGAAATACAACTCGCGTTCAATTAGGCTTTAATTAACAAAGTTGAAACTAGTAAGCCAGATTGTATACATTCTTGTGTCCACTTGTGTATCCTGCATTTAAAATGCGTAGTGAATACATTTACTATATCACTAGTAGTTCATTTATTTATCAGTCAATATTCTCTAACTATATGTGCGTGTGTATGTCATTGAACTCCTCTTAAACGGAAAGACCAATGTTGATGAATTTTTTTGTCTGTGTTCAAGGGGATTCGAGAATGGTTTAGATTTACAATTACACCCAGTTGGTGGGGCTGCTGTCGATTTCAAGGACAATTCTTTTTATTTTATTTGAACAGAACAGCATCTGTTGGGTCAGCTAGCAGAATATAAGTATTGTCATCGGAATGCCATATACTAGGAGGCATATGAACAGTCTTTCATATGACTCCTAGATATCTATCTACATAAATATTTAGAGAACCGTTGACGATTCTTCCAGAATTTATTTCTTTATACGTTTGTTATTTTTAAAGAAGTAATCAAAAGTTGTATGCAATACATTTAAGTATTTATTATATTCATTTTTTGAAGGGAAAACTTTTTTAGACACTTTTTGGTAAGGGAAAATCTGGGTTCGCGTCACCGACATGATCATCACTGGCGCACGTGCGGTGTGCTATGTGACTTAGACGCTTTTTGTATGGGTGAAATCTCGAGCGTTTGCGTCACCGACATGATTATAACAGTATAACTGCAGCCACACAGCTACAGATACGCTGCTAAAAGCTGATTGATTGATTGATTTGATTGTATTTTTTTATCTGCATATCTTACAGAAATAACCGACAGACATCGTACAAATCAAAAACTTATCGTTTTAATTGAAAATCCAAAAATAGCTACTGTTCATAGTTTTAAGTTTTCACTTCTGTCGGCGGTTTTCATTATAATTCTGTGTCATTTAAATTTTGTTGGTCTCGAAATATTCATCGAATAAGCAACTCAACTGTCAACATTCAAATAACTGTCGCAGCACAATTGCATATCCTATGTGCTTAATGCATAAAATATGAATAGCTTCTTTGAATTTGTCATATCAAAACGATATAAGTTGATACGAGGCGGATAAGCCACGCCCAGTATAGGAACTATAAGAGATTTCACTCGTTATGACAAATAAAATATATGCGCATAATTTATAACTAGTACGGTCTGATTGGTAACTTATTGAAATTATCGAATATATTGTTAGGAACCTAGTCCACAAATTACGTTACATTTTGTATGCCTGATTGTTGTCAGGAATATTTAGCAGTTAAAAATAAAGATTTTGTTAAACATTTTTCTTAACAAGCGTTTTTCATAAATTTAATAAGAACTGCGGCTTTTTAGCATTTTTTTAACTATCATATGTTTTTAATACTCAGAACTCGCGGCCTAAATAAAAGGCTGATTTTTTTGCTCTCTTTGTGATAGCGGATTTTAACGCTTCACCACCCCTAATTTTTTGTGTGGATCGTAAAAGCTAACTAAAGAATCAACAGGAGAATGGGCAGTGCTCTCTTAAAAAAATATAACATTAACAGCTATTGTCGATTATAGCGATTACAACATTATCTTCTATCTTAAAAGTCTAGGTCTATTAGTGAACGCCGATAGGCTGATGGATGTATGACTGACTTTTTAAGGTAAGGGAAAGTATCGTAAATGTATCCTGAATCCGACATGATTTTCTCTAAGAAAAATAACTAAGTTATTTATCAGTCAATATTCTCTATCTTTATGTGCGTGTGTATCTCACTGAACTCCTCCTAAATGGCTGGACAGATGTTGATGAAATTTTTTGTGTGTGTTCAAGGGGATTCGAGTGTTTCGTAAGTCGCGGATTACCGTGACTTAGGAAATACTTTCACTATCAATAATAATGATTTTGTTATATTATGATAATGTACATTACGAGCATATTTTTCGCGTGGTGATGAACTAAAAATAAAATTCACCACCGCATTTCTTGCCCATGTATTTTGTAAAAGACGACTAAGCGATTAATATGAGCAGTTAGCGAGTTTTCTTCTTTTGCTTTATGCAAGAACTAAAACCTCATATCAACTCGTTTGAGCAGCGTATTATAGTAGGAAATAGGAAATATAGTAGGAAATAGCGTAATATAGGTATCCTGCTGTGGATAAAGTCCAGCAGTGGGACGTATGTGAGCTAAGATAATAATGCTGATAATATTAACAGCATTCAAGAGAAATTTTAATTTAACTTAATTGAAAATATCTTTTTTAAACTAAAATACTACCAAATTTTAAAATTTATTATTTCTTAAAATAACGTTATTTGAAACAAAAGCAATTAATAGGTTTCCCTAACAGCGATATTTCAATAAACGTTAAGTTAAATGGAAATAAACGCTTAGTCACACGCGTCGCATCAAATAAAGCGAATTCAAACAGACTGTAAAGTGGCTTTTGCATTAAATCTTTGTTTATTTACGGCTCACGTTGAAGCCTCACTGTGTTGTAAATTATTACCGGTTGAGTTTTAAAACGATAAAGTATACGTAAAATACAATACTCTGATCAAGAACTGAGTACAAAAACCAGCAAGCAGTTAAAAATAGTCAAAAGGGTAGATCTTTATAGATTTATGTTAGGTGGTAAGAAACAGTGAAGGAGTTTTATTCAAAATAGCGTGGTACCGCTTTATCAGCATGCTTAATGCTGGGATTTGAGTAGCACAGTGTCCTTTGCGAGAATCGTCCAAGGAACGATGCGCGAACGCCTATATCACATGGATGGGTATAAGGGTGTTTTAGGGTGGACTTATTGAACATTGGTTACGATTTGGCATTAAGAGGTAGTCTCCTTCTAAGATAGGCTTCATTTTTTACTCCTACGATTCGCTCGTTATGGCTTTCGGCAGAAGACTGGAAGAGGCGGTAGGTTTGGCCACTATCAGTACGAAGGAGATGGCCCGGCCGATGGAGGCGCTGGGGCTTATGGTGGCCCTAAATAAGACGGAGGATATTTTATTATATGGCCTCGCAACGATTTACCATCAGAAACATTAATTGTCATCCAGGCCCAGATAAAATATCACTGATGATTTAAGAATAGAAGTAGTTCGAAACTCCAATTAAATACAATTATAAAAAGAATTTAATTTCAGAAACAAAATATGAATCCAATGTGTTTTAAATAAGGTATTGAAATCAATTCTATTACTCATCCTTTATTTCTATTGACTTAGTATTTTTTGAGACTTTATAAGCATTCAAACATGTTACAAACTATTCATGAGCCTTGTTATTATTTGACATTATCGAAATTTTATCATAGTACATTAGTAGAGGTTATTAATTTGATAGAAATATAAAATCAAACGCCCAATTTATGTTATAATAATACTGTCTATACTTATAAACTTCAATCAGATCACAAAACAAAATACAATTTTATTATATTATAGGCATGAAACTCAAAAGTAAATCACATTCACAATGTAACTTCTATTCTATTTTGGAAATAAATAAAGACTAAGATATTATTGGACAAAATAACTAGAAGGCATTGAGATATAAAACGTCTAGTTTCATGTGACAATTCGATTTAAAAGTAAATTATTACTGAATCAATGCAATGGTAAATTGAATATCCGACCATAATGACCTTTGTGCATAAAGGCGAGTCCGAAGCGGATGTCGACCAACTTCTTATTACCCCCTACATGGGACACACGGACAGTCGGAATATAAAACCCTAATTACTTCGAATAAATTATCATTTTAATCGAAAGTTTCCATTTCGAGGACGAAACCAAAAAAGTTTGCGAAGTGAATTGGTTTGCAAACACCAAGACAAATGAGAAAAATGACGGCGCAAGATTTTTAATTAACAACTTTTGTAAAAACGGGTTTAAAACTTCGTGAATACTAATGAGCTGCTCAATTGATTTTTTAAGTGTTAATATGCTATAAAGAATAAAATATATAAAATAAAAATGTGAATATGAAAGTGATTATAGGTTGATGATGATATTAGCCTCCTGAGAACCTTGTTCTAGAATAATATTTTTTATGTAAAAATTTAACCAATATTATTGGAATGTAGAAATGCTGTGCTAGATATTAAAGAATGTTAGTTCCCAGTTATTTAATTATCACATCTAAACAAGACATGCATCATTTGCGAGCATGGTTTACTTAGTAACTGGTAACGATCTGGATTAGTACCTGACTGGATCAGTACCTAATTTTTCTCATTAGGTTTATGGAGATGGGTGAATGTATGCGTTCAGGGACATGGGTAGGAATGGTCCTACAGTCGAGTTTTAAAATAAGTGCTGAAAAGAAAAGAGATGTAAATTGTATTTTTAATCTATTCTCACACGTATAAAAATGGATAGGCAAATGTTTAATAACAGGCGGGACATTAAAATTAAGAAAATAGTAGTCCCCGTGGTCTACTCAATATATAGTGATAGATACTATAAAAATATAATAATAATCCTTATTAATATTATAAATGCGAAAGTAAGTTGGTTTGTTTGTTTGTTTGTTTGTAACGCTTTCACGCTTAAACGACAAAACCGATTTCAAAAATTCTTTCACCAATGGAAAGCTATAATATCAGGGAGTAACATAGGCTATATTTTATCTCGGTATTCTTACGGGAACGGGTACTACGCGGGTGAGGCGACTGAAACCGAAGCGAAGCGAGAGCGGGTTGCTAGTAATAAAATATAATACGCTGCCCTTTAATCGAACTGGATTTGAACCAAACCATATGCTGTCAATAAAAAAGGTATATGTTTAATTACACATGAATCAAATTCCCATGTAAATAAGAATACAAATGTTATTATCTCTTTCTTCTCCTTGTTCTTCTACTGGGAGGGCGATCAACCGTCCCAGCGCGGTATAGGGTTTATCGTCCGTAAATCTCTCGAAGACAACGTGGAGAGGATCAAGAGTGTGTCGACAAGGGTATCGTACCTTGTATTCAGAATTACCAAGCGGTATTCGTTGAAGGTCATACAGGTTTACGTACCGTGTAGTGAGTATTACCAGTGATGACAGTACGGGAACGTGATCTCTAAATGTAGGCCTCATATCTAAGCTCAAAGCCCCTCAGCAGTGCTAGAGCTATGCTCGTGATTTTTCAGCACGATATAATCCGAAAAAAGTAGTCAGAATCCGTAGAATAACGTGAGTTACTATCATGGAATAAAAATTAGGATGATGTTGTGGCAATCATCAGGTCTCGATGATCGCTGGGGCAGAAAGGTTTTCTAGTGGCGGCCACGTGCCGAGGCCACGTAGTGTAGGACGCTTTATGCTCCAGACTAGATAGAGCGACGACTTTGTGGTGAAACATGAATGATGATGATAAATCAAATTACGTAGATAATATGCGGACATGGTTTAGGTAACTCAATTAATGTATGTAAGTGACCACAGGCCGGTGAACACACTCGTTTCCCTTACTGTTACGAGTAATTCTGCTATACAATTACATAGTTCAAGTTGCAATTCTGCATAAGTAGTTATAACAACCCATTGTTACTTATCGGTTTCTTGGCTAATTCATACACTAGTGAATAATTAGATGTTGTTTGTGAAGATCGATATAATGAACGCTCAAGCTCTGGGTACAGAAAATAAAAACTGAAATATTTATTTGTAATAACATCAACATTTTCCTTACCAGTCTATTTTAAATAATTACATCTTAACTAACAAATACCTTATGCCTTAAGGGATATTTAACTTACTCTTATATTAGAAAAAGTTCTGAAGATATAAAATCATTAATGAATAATAAAAATAATCATGGAAAATTATTAAATAATTATGTAAAATTATTATTATAAAATTATTGGCTATTTCTATTCAACAAAGGAAGCAATTTTTCAAATAATTCATTTATAATTGATTTTTGAATAAAGTTAATCAATAACTTATATTTTACTAGCAGACCCGGCCACGCGTTGCTGTGACTAATGTTTTTGTTATATTACATTTTATTAAACTATCTATATACTACATATATATCTAAAGGATGATGAATGATCTATGTAAAAAAGCAAGTTAAAATCGTATATGACACGTTTGTAGGTTTGACATAGCAGCGCCATCTATTAACTAATTACTCAATCCAGTCAACAGATATCGCCATCTGTTAAAATCATTTGGAGTTAACAGATAATGTTAAATAATAGACAAATAATTTGCAATAAAATAATATTGCGATTATAAATTAAGATGTAAGCTATCCTATCTTTCAAGTTAGTTCAAACTGCACACGGTGTGCAAATTTGATTAAAATCGGTTAAGTAGTTTAGGAGTCCATCGCAGACAAACAACGTGACACGTAATTTATATATATTACTAGCAGACCCGGCTACGCGTTGCTATGGCTAATGGTTTTATTATATTACATTTTATTAAACTATTTAAGTGGAACTGTAGGAGAACATCTGTCATGGAGGTCGTCATATTTTTTTACAAATGGCATCTATGTAAAAAAGCAAGTTAAAATCGTATATGACACGTTTGTAGGTTTGACATAGCAGCGCCATCTATTGATTAATTACTCAATCCAGTCAACACATATCGCCATCTGTTAAAATCGTTTGGAGTTAACAGATAATTGTGAATGTCAAATAATAGACAAATAATTTGCAATAAAATAATATTGCGACTATAAATTGAGATGTAAGCTATCCTATCTTTCAAGTTGGATCAAACTGCACACGGTGTGTAAATTTGATTAAAATCGGTTAAGTAGTTTAGGAGTCCATCGCGGACAAACAACGTGACACGTAATTTATATACACTCATTTGCAAAAAAAACGGGCACCTAAGCAATGAACCATTTCAAATGTTAATATTTCTTTGTTTGATAATTATAGGTAGTTTTATCCACACAATTTGCTAAATTAATAAGAAAATAATCGTTTTCATCAGTATTTCATAAAATTTAGATACAATTTATGGGAAATAATGCTAAACCTCGCTAGTAGTGTATATTCGCTAGTAGTGCATATGCTCATGAAGTAAAAATAAAAAAGTTTTTTTGTTTGTTTTTCTTTAATAAAGTAAAAGCAGATAAATGTTTAGTATCGAGTGTGACCCCCTCTAGCTAAAATCACAGCTTGAATTCGTCTGGGCATGCTAGCGAGTATATCCCGGATACTTGCTTGCGGAATACGTTCCCACTCCGCAGTAATCACATTCTTCAGCTCTCTGATGGTCTGCGGAGCCGGGTGTACTGATCTCACACGCCGTTTCAGAACGTCCCAGACATGCTCTATGGGATTGAGGTCGGGACTTCGAGCTGGCCAATCCAAACGACGAATGCCGACCTCTTGCACATACGCATTAACATCGCGGGATCGGTGGGCGCGAGCATTGTCGTCCATAAAAATCGAGTCTTCACCTAGAGCCGCCAATGCGGGTTGTGCATGAGAAATTAGAACTTCCGTTATGTATCGATGCCCAGTCAGTGAGCCGTTTTCAATGAAGACTAACTCTGTACGATCCATTGAATTTATTCCTGCCCAAAACATAACAGAGAACCCACCATAAGGTGTGATTTCTTCGAAACATGCCTCTGCAAAGCGTTCTCCTTGTCTTCTTAGCACTCGCCGACGTCGATCTTCACCGAACAGAGATATCCTGGCTTCATCAGAGAACAAAACCCTATTCCAATCGTCTTGAGTCCATGATTCACAATTTCTAGCGAACCTAAGCCTGTGAACTCTGTGCTCACGGAGTAATTTGGGGCCGCGGGCCGGGCGGTGACTGCGTATATTGGCAGCGAGAAGCCTCCTCCTGACCGTCCATAGACTAATATGCACATTTCTTACTTCTTGGAGGTTGTTCTTAAGATCCACATACGAAGATTTGCGATTTCTCAATGCGCGACTCACAAGAAAACGATCATCCCGTGGTTGGGTACATGGTTTTCTTCCAGAACCAGGCCTTCTCTCGACGGAACCAGTCTCCTGATATCGCTGCCAGGTCCTTTGGACTGTCGAGCGACTAACATTTAGCCTCCTAGCCACGAAACATTGGCTGCAACCCTCTTCAAGCAGCGCGATAATTTTGGTAGCTTTTACCACTTTATCTACCATTTTTGATACAGCCAAACAGCATTAAATAAAGCTTTGACAGCAAGGATATGAAATTAATCGATAAAAATTGAATAAAAGTTATGAAAGTCGATGTTAACTTCTGGAACTTCGCGCCAAAAATGTAGGATAAAAAGGCGTTTTCTGTAAAAATGAACATCAAATGAAAAATTGAATTTAGAACGTACTTTTTTAAATACCACAGCATTTTTAAAACCGGCCAGTAACGTGTACAAACGATTGAAACCTTTTTGGTATTGTATCTTTTTAAATATGAATGAAAATCAAAACCGCCCGTTTTTTTTGCAAATGAGTTTATATCAAGATAAGATAAGATTAGGAGTGTGAAACAAATTAAGACACAAAACATATCTACATTTAGTTGAAGTGTAATGAGAGCGAAGCCGCGGGCAATGTTCTAGATAAAAATTACAAATTTTTGTCTTAATTAAAGCTTTGAGTATTTTTGAACCCTATGTAGCCTACATAAGCAGAGTTTTAAGCGTCTATCACTATCCAATTTTGAGCTCGGTGAATACCTGTCGAGAGATCTTTTGTCGCCTTGTCACGTGCCGCCAGTCTACCTCACGGCCTTTATTTTCCAACGAATCCAATGAAAAACGTGCTCTTTCTTATGTCAACAAAATTACATTGTTGTGTGGAGCTTATTTAGTGATATCCTTGTTCAGTTTTATTTATATTTCACTGTTAGTATTAAAAAGTCTGTAAATGACTTGCGGTTCCTTTTCGTTGCATGTCATTCACTATCTTGTAAATTACACTTTTTTTAAGCTAATTAGAAGCACCAAAGGTGTTGTTAGATTTGTAATTTTTGTGGTTCCATTGACCTACCATTGACTTTATATCTAATTGTCCATTTTAAGGATTCGTCAAAGTGTAGGCGATTTTACCACTAAGTATAAGTACATAATGTGGCTATCTTAAGATACACTATATGAAACAGAAGCCAATTTTATGGTTGTGTCCTCGTTTGAAAAATTTCTTAATTTTTTCACATTTTTTGATGTATTAGTTTCAAACGCAAAGCAAAACAGATCTCTGCGTATTTACTCAATAAAGAAATGGATTAGTAAAATGTGGCCGAATAGGCAAGAAATATTCTGAAATTTATAATTCATATTATTAATAATTTTAAAATTGCATATTTTTCAGTAAAAATGTGTGCTAGATTTTATTTCTACTTTTAAATTTTTGCTGTAAAAAGAAAGAATATTAAATATTATTAACATTTAATTATAAAAATATATAATATGAAAAATATGAATTAAAGATTAAGTACTAGTAGTATTAATAGTCGCCCGCTGATAAGGTACAGTACTCTACATAAAAAAAAACACGTCACGCATTCGGCAAATATAAAAACAAGACTTATACAGAACATATTATACAGTAATATAAGAATAAAGGCGTCAATCTCCTTATCTAGATTAGATCGTGGTTTCGATTATGAGATGATTAAAATTCATATCGTTACCGGCCAGGCACTCTGGGTTAATTCGATTAAACTTGTAAGGTATTAAAGGCACATGTCAATCAGCCTAATAAGCAATTCAAATTTGGTTAATCCAATGAAATTGGTGCATGGAGGTAATTACTACCCACCATATAGGCTAATTGAAGTGCCACCATTTGCCGTTTATGGCCGCTTAATAATTGAGTTTTTTTATTACTTAAAATGGCTTGACTACGATTATAGCTTAATTATACGTGTTTCCTATACTTGTGGGGAAAAGTAATATAAATTTTATGTATTTTATAAAGAATACTTAAGTAATCTTTTCCGTCTTTTATGAAAAAATTATACGTTTTTTTTTACTGATTTGTAAACGATTTAGCGAAGGAGTAAGAATATATTTTATTATGCCATTCTTTCTTACATGTGTCGTAAATTTAATGTCTTTAATGAGATATTATCACTGTGAGAGTAGGAAAACTAGAAATATCATTCTAGATCATTATGTTTGATCATCGTCGTATACTGAAAAAAAATTTCCTCCCCATATGGAGAAGGTCCTTGCCTAATCGTGAGATATGAATGGGCGCACAAAGTAAAAGCGATGGAAAGACAGTAAGATGAAGAATTTTTGTTCTCAGTCATACACATCATTTTCACATAATACGATATTTGCATGGAATCTGAAGGAAATGGTATTCTCGATAAAAACTAATAACATAAAATATTTAACAATGGCTACTTTTTTTTTCGAGTAGTGACGGAGTAAGAATACAAATCACCGCTCCCTATCTTACCCGTGGATGTTGTAAAAGACGACTAAGGGATATAATACGCATATAACATCTATGCAAGAGAAGGAAAACCCGAAATAAAACCCTATACCAACCTCTTTGACCAGCATGGTATAGTAATGTCAATTTCCCTCCTATTGTGGAGGAGGCTTAAGCCCAATAGTGGGACGTATAAGAGCTGAAATGATGATAACGACATTTATATTTTTTTCGTGCAGTGACTAAGAATTTAATTTACCACCCCTATCTTGCCTCTGGGTCTCGTAAAAAACGACTGCAGAGTTATAATATTCAGTTAATATCTAGGCAAGAGAATGAAAACTCGACATAAAACCCTATGCCAATACAACTGACCAGCGTGGTATATTAGGTCAATTGCCTACCTATTGTAGAGGAGGGTAAAGCCTAGTAATGGGACGTACGTGATCATATTGATGATTTTTGTATTTGAATAACGACCTCGGGCGTTATGACCAAGGAATCACTGAAAACATAACGCGCCCGGGACTAACTAGTAACAGCCTAATGCAAATAAACCAACTGACCTTAATACCTACTACAAATACTGAGGTACTGCTTTGTTCGTATACATTATATACCTATAGTACAGGTTATTCTAAGCCGGAAATATTGAACAAATAGGACATATAAATTCAGATCAGTCACATTAATTAGTAAAGCTGATGACACAGATGGCGTAGTAGTTAAGATATCAACCTATATTGCTAGAATCATAGCTTTAATCCCTATGCAAGACAATATTTTCTGCCATTCAAGAATAATATTCCGAGTCTGGGTGTAATTTGGGACGTTCATTACATGTTTTGACTACAATATTATCATCTCAGCTCATAGATGTTTTACTGCTAGATTCGAGCCTCATCCATAATAGGATGAAAAGTGACCTACGATACCAGTCTGGACAAACGTATTAGTATAGGGTTTTAGGTCTAGTTTTCTTCCTCTTACATATTTATGGATAATATATCACTTATCTTTACGAATCGATCAACAACGATCTTACAACGATAACAATGACAATTGCACAGAACGATTGAAGCCAGACATTGGTAAAGTATTTGTACGATTCGCTAATATTTATAGATATTGGCTCGCTCCTATATGTCGCAATGTACCTAGTATGTTACAGCAAACAATTTTTTCTCAATAAATAAACTTTCTGATACATTTTGTTTTTAAATTTTGTTAGTAGTTTCCGAGAATAATGCGGTTAAGTATAGAAACCCTCCAACTCAGTTTTTTCATATTGTGAAGCGTTTCATATACTTACTCAACAATTTTAGAAAAGGTTTTTGATATTAATTTGCCTCAGCTCATTTGAGATCCATCGCTGGGCGCCAGCTTTCTCTAGAATAAAAAGGAAAAATTTACCTACTGTACAACGCTGGTCAAATGTGTTAGTATATGGTTTTATTTCGAGTTTACCTTCTCTTATGTATATAGTTGTTATATGCATATTATATCTCTTAGTATTCTTTTACGACACCCACGATTATATCCCTTACGCTAAGAACTCACGGAGCGATTTTGTATCGTGCCCGCTGCGGTAGTGGAGTAGCGGTTTTATTTCTAAACTCACGAGACCGGTTATTTGCGCAGTTACGCAGCCGTCGCGGTTTAGATTATCGCCCGCATACATTGCGGGCGAGGATCGCAAGGCGGGTGGTTGCAAGACGAACAGTCAACGATCAATTGAGGTCCATATCGCCATGGACACACACCAGAAACAAGCTGTTGCGTTATACTTACTTCACAGAAGAATTAAAAAAAGAAAACTCAAAAGGTTCTGGGTGCATCCACTTATTCACGATAGAGATCGTTTTGGATTATTTGTTACTCTTATTAGTGAATTAAAGAAGGATGGAGATAAATTCTTTAATTATTTTCGAATGTCCGTATCTAGTTATTTAGAACTTTTAAGAAAAATGGAAACTGCTCTTCAAAAACAACATACTAACATGCGAGATCCTATATCACCGGACGATACTACAAGTCATTCAAAATTATGACGTAGAATTTTTGTAACCCCCGCCCCGCCGCCCGCGTCCGGCCGCAGGGGCCGGGCGACAACCGCCAGCCGATCGCAGAGCGCGTGGGCGCAACCCGCCGAGGCTGCAGATGATCGCGGCCCGCGCGATTCTACTAGTTGTCCGCCAGTGCTGCGGGAGCCGCAAACAACCGTACACACCGCGGGCGTAAAACGCGCCGTGAGATTTGCATTTATTTTTTACATAAATATCAGCATTCTATAGAAGCTGCGGGCCCGCAACCGCGGCGGACGCGGATGAAAATCGCTGCATGAGTTCTTAGCCCTAGTCGTCTTTTATGACACCTACGGGCAAGAAATGGAGTAGGGAATTGTATTTTTACTCCGTCACCACATGGAAATATTGATAGCTGTTAATAAAAGAAAAAATGAAGAAATAATTTAATATACACCATACAACTACATATATAGAATGGGGTATTCATTAGGATTTGAATTTTCCACAACATTCATAATTACACGATACTTATAAAATAATGCTGCTTTTAAAGCTGCTGCTGCTGAAAAATGGCAATATTGCATGTCGCCTGCCTCTTTTAATATGATAAACCTCCATTTTTATTTTCACGGAACCAGCGATCAACACAAATGTGTGAACCCACGTTAACCTATTTTCACTCTGAATAGCCTGTCGCGGTGCAGTTAGACCATAGACTGTCATAGACTGGGACCTCGGAGGCATATTATCTATTATTTGCTGTGCTACAAAAATGTATAATTAAAGATAAATAGTTTTAAAGCCATAAACTATAAACCTAGTATTATTTACAACATAATTATAGATTTATTACGACTAATTTATCTCATAATTAGATTTCAAAGTGCAATAAAATATAGAACAACCAATTAGCTTTATATTAAAGCAAGTTTCCGGATACCGTTAATTTTATTATTAATTCATAGACTATAAGATTCTGTGTGGTGATGGATTAAGAATACAATTCACCACTCCCTATCGTGCCCTTGGATATCGTAAAAGGTGACTACGAGATATAATGTGCATATAACATCTGTGCAACAGTAAGAAAACTCGAAATAAATGCCAACATGTCTGACCAGGATGGTATAGTAGGTCAATTTCTCTCCAACTGGGAAGAAGGCTCGAGCCCAACAGTGGGACGTGTATGAGCTGAGACCGCTGAGATAATATTTTATCCAATGACGATATTTATAAAGTGAATGGTGGTATAAGAGCCAGAACTCTATGTAAGAACTTGGAGATTTTAGAAGAAGAAATATAACGATCGACAAAGTTCTGAAGCCAATTACATTTTTTTTTTATTGTAAACAGTGGCAAACGAGCAAACAGTACACCTGTTGGTAAGTGTTGCTGTCGTTCATAGACCTTTATAAGGCCGCTGCCTACCACAAATAAAGGGAAGGGAGCGTGAATGCGTGCGATGAGGTTAGGTGATACTAAAGATATCACTAAAACCCACCACATACAAACACCCTTAGAATGGGTGGCTTAGAACTTCCGCTCTTCTTGCACTATATATACGTCATCATCACATCTCCTATAAATGTCACTGCTGGACTCAAGCCTCCCCTAACAAACAGCAATTCACTAACAATACCACGCTAGATTACTATAGGGTTTCATTTCAAGTTTTCCTTCTCTTGACGTGATATTACCTGCATATCACATCCCTTAGTTGTCTGTTATGACTGTCACGGACAAGAGATATGGTGGTGAATTGTATTTCTACCATATCACCACACCAACAAATTATATTACTGAGTTTACTAATAACAATAGTTAAACTATTATTATTAATATGAGAATCCATCTCAAATATTATCATCCATCGTCCTGCTCTTATCTGAATCTCTTAAAGTCGACATTATATATCCTCTTCTTTCAAATAACTCTATTAAATGTCGTCTGAAAGAAAAGGAGTGAACATTTCTATTCATGTCATTTGTCATGCAATCCCATCTTTCATCACGCAGTTACCCCTGAAATCTTCGGTATTCATTCCTAGTTTTTTGGGGTGGGCTATGGTCAGCACACCCGCCTCTCGGCTCCGTCCTGGGCGTCCCATAATCCAACGTAGCACGTCACCTTCGTCGTTGAGCCGACCACCAGTACCAAGTTCTCCTCCGTGGTCGGCCCAACGGAATAGCCCGCGGGGCGTCGGTCGCCGTCGCGCGGATGACATTCATGCTTAAAAAAATCCTACCAACACTATTTTCATCCCTTCTTATCACATGCCAATACCACGGCAACCTACATTGAAACTTTCTCTCATACATTCCTTATTTCATCCATTCACGTCACGCCGCACATCTATTTCAACATTTGCGTAATATATATAGTAAGTAAGCCTAAGCATTATCAGTAATTTGCTCCGTTATATCATTTATATTAGAAATCAACATATTCAGAGATACGTAATACTAAATGTTTCTATACTATGTGTGGCATAATGTTGGCGGCTTCCATAAATCGTTTAATGTCAATTATATCGGCAATTGCCATACCAATTAAGATTAGGTTGTAGCGATTCAATACATTGAATAAAACATTCTCTTTTGATGTGTAATCTATATACATTTAATATACCTCTATAATAGAACCCGTCTAGTTGAGAACTTATAATATCAAATGCGATCTTTAGCCCGTTCTTAAAATTGTGGGGATTATGGTATTATCTTCCGTTGGGCAAGCCTATGTCCAACAGTGGATGAAGATAGTCGAACAAATAGGCGGAAAAGGATGTATCATTATATAAAAAAATATATCAGCTACCATCATCATCTTGCTCTTATCCCAATTACTTGGGGTCGACGCAATATGTCATCTGTTTTGACATATTGCAAAAAGTTTCGGCAATAACTTTTATGACCAGCCGTCTGCCTGACGTCAACCCTCCTTAGGAATGTAATCGTTGACCCAAATGGTACCAGATGGAGTTGGTCCGGGTCAATCTAGGGCTCTTAGTCGTCTTTTACGACACCCACGAGCAAAGCAAGGGTTGGTAGTATTTGAAGCCGCTACCACACGGCATAAAAATATATCAGCTACCGAATTCTTTTTATGGCAGGATAACACTGTTGACAGTTTTCTGTCTAAAGCCGCTGGCTGGTCCATTCTGGGTACCACACTTTTACAGAAAATCAACGTCTGAGCGGTAGCAATCTGTTATTACACTTCGTTCGATGAGCGAAAGAGCCGGAAGCCCAACTTTTAAGATGTGTTTGCGTGTAGTGGGTTTTGATGATGCCTGTTCTGATGAAGTCTTGGTTAGGACATTTAGCGTGAGGAGGTGACTCGATGTGAATGATCACCGCTGGCCACTTTGCAAGTTTTACGCATCCTATCTATGGAAGCGGCTTTGTTTTACTTTGGGAACCCCCCTGGCGTTTGTGCAGTTTGCGTTAACGAAACCGTTATTACGTGGATACAATTATTCATCTTCAACACCAAAATAGCCGTCGGTGATCGTAGCTGTCATTTGGTTTAACGAAACTTGCAAAACGGCTGCAGACTCGGCGTCCAAAATATCCAGTTCGGGAGTCATTTAGGGGTGTTTGCGATAGTGCGTTTCTAGCGATCATTGCTCCCACCTTCGTACAGGATCTTGAGTGAACTGAACCGAATGTGTTTCTGCGTCGTTTCTCGAACATGATATGTCCTTCATAAAAATGAGGTTTAAGAATAGTACTTTCTTCACAATAGGCAGCAACATAGCTGTGGCCCTGGTATTGCAATAGTCCATTTACGACTTTATCACATACCACCAGTTGTTCTGAGTGCTCATTTGCCTCCATAAACAATAATTAAAAAGAAAGATCGGGATAAGACTTTACCATTTGCCTACATAACCTTAGAAGTTGCGTAGATAAATTGTATTTGAATACATAAATTACCTAGTAGTATTTAAATACAATCTTAATCAGATAAAAAAGTATTTAAATCGTTTGTGATCAACTAACCTTGGCATGTAAATCTCTACAATCAAGGTAAACCAAAGTACTAAACCGTTACGAGAGAATACTATACAGCGCATGAATAATAAAAATCCACCTTAGCCAATACTTTAAAACATTATTAGTACTTCAAGCTGTATATATGTACTTCTACTAAGGAGCATAAGCATAGAAAATAATGGTTTAATTATATGGCTTACATGTGTTATTATAAATAATCACTTCAAAAAATAGCATTAAATAAGAAATATTAAGTCATTACACGGTCTGGCTGGGGAGTGAGGATCATCTTCCGCAAGTTGGCCGATCGCTTGAGTGTAAGGTCCTGACGCTTGCTGTCGGTACGTCGACGGAGGTAAGTGCTCACAAGGGTAAATTTGTCGAGAGAGCAATTAAAATCAGGGACGGCAGATTATAGGTCAATGTCTTTTTTTGTCCAAGATTACTGAGCGGTATTAATCCGTACCATAACCGGCCAAAAAAGACCTGGTAAAATATGTAATCCGTTTGGTGACGGAGTAAGAATACAATTTACCACGGTCTTTCTTGCACATTCAGCACTTTACATCTATACAAGAGAAGGAAAACTCAAAATGAAACCAACAAGTCTGACCGTAGGTCGATTTCTCTCCCACAGTGGGGGCGACTCGAGCCCAGTAGTGGGACGTCTATGGGCTGAGATAAGATGACAAATATATGTCTTAATTTTCCTATTATGTTTATGATATTATTTTGTTATTATTTAGAAAGTTGACCAAATACTGCTCTCAGCAAACAACATATAATTATAAGAAAACAATATAGTAGGAATCGTGATTTATCAAAGAAACGCAATTTATTATTATTGTTTCAAATTAAATGCTAATATTTTATTGCAATATCTGATATTAATACAATTTACTCAAGCCCTGTTAAAGTAGTAACAATGAATTCAAATTGAGTGAATGGAAAGAGATTTCATAATATTTGGATTGATATTTAGTTCAGTTAGCATATTAGATAAATTAAATGTTCATATTGCAATGGAGTCAAAATATAATGTGGCAAACCTACTTTTTAGTAAATGAGGTAAGCTAGGAAGTAAGAATAGCAAGAACACAAAAGAAATATGGTTTAGTGGTATATGCAATTTACCATCTTACTGTAAAGAATGCTAGTATCCAAATATTATAAATGCGAAAGTAAGGATGTTTGTTTGTTTGTTTGTTTGTAACGCTTTCACGCTTAAACCACCGAACCGATTTCAAAAATTCTTTCACCAATGGAAAGCTATAATATCAGGGAGTAACATAGGCTATATTTTATCCCGGTATTTCTACAGGAACAGGAATTACGCCGCGGGTAAAGGGACTGAAACCGAAGCGAAGCGAGGACGGGTTGCTAGTAAAATATATAGATAAAAAAAAGAAATCCTTTTTCAGAACAAAGCGATTACCACCAACAAAATACATACTGCCAAGAAAATTTGGCATTATGATAAAACATAGCATATACATTGAAGTATATTCTTTTTTCTTTATAATATAGTAAACATAATACAGACGTTACGACAATAAGACAAGCTGTAAAATAAAAACATGTGAATGATACCAATTTAAGTCATTATGTAGAGAGAAATCAAAATCTTTCTACGCAATTAAAGTAATACGAGGCATGTATAACACGATCATTAACACCAAATGGTGTGAATTTCCATCATTATATGCGTGTGTTATCTTTTAAAATAGTGAATAATTTGAGATTATCTAAGAAATAATTTACGTTCGAATTTCAAAATAATTTATTCCATTAAATAGTTTTATTGATTTTAAATGATCAAGATTAAATTATGTGACATTTAACAGACTTGTCCTCCATTATATCATTCAAGGAGGCCTTATAAGTAACAGTACAATTTATTATCTTGATTTTCATTACTTATTGGGATGGCTGCCAAGGCTTAGTTATCTAATCTAACGTTCTTATTACTTGTTATCTAGTTAGTATTCGAGTCCTTATAGTAACGGATTAAATATAATATCTATCACAAATTCCTCAACTAGTTAATAACATAATAAACATAATAAACAACTAAGGGACGTAAATAGATTTTACGATAAGAAAGCTGGAAATTAAGCCAGCAAACCTTTTAACCATCGCGGTATATTAGGTGTTATAAAGAAGTTTCGTAATTATTTCTGATATTTACGCGAGTATTACATATTATAAATACTTGTGACCATGAACGCTGTAAAGTGTTCGAAACGTTAGGCAATGAAAATCAAATACAAACGCGATAAAATCCGTAAAAATAGTATTAGTTGTTTACAAAAAATTTCGTATTCAGTATTAAGCTGTATATGTGGTGTATTAATATAATTATGTCTTCTATGCCGTTATCATCGCTAAACTAACTAGTTTTATACTGTAAATAATAATTATCATAGATTTGGATAAGAAGAATATGAGTATTGACAACTAAGGAGATTTTTTTAAGAATATACCTCTTCGATGAAAACCGCATTAAAATCTATTGCATAGTTCAAGAGATTTGAGCGTAAAAACAACGGCGGCGACTTTATACTCTGTAAATATTATACTTAGGACATAGGTATACTTTCTTCCACTTTTAATTAAGTACTTGTTCCGTAAATTAATTTTACGCGTATGTTTAATATTTACTTACTTAAAAATGTCCACAAAGTGCAATTAAATAATTACTTGCTGTCCACTATGACATTAGCAGACCTTTATACGGTACCTACTAGCCACGTGGACCATAGCGGAAGCTCTGAGGTCTTTCAAACAAGTTTTCATCACAGAAGCAACTGTAATAGAAAGATAAGAAACCCACTCATTTAACAACAGAAATATTATAATAACGTTTTGAAGCTAATGGAACGGTATTGTATAAAGCAGTTTGTAATGAAATTACCTTTATTGCTAGGTTGAGACACGGTACTGCGGTGTACTGCGATGTCGAACGCGTCCTATAAATCACTAGTCGACGCAACTGATTCAGATTACTATAGTATACTATGAGTGGAGATGCGAGATTTATAAATAATAAATCTATGATGATACTCTCGATTATTTTATTTATCCTTGCTAATATAAAAAATGCGAAAGTAAGTTTCGTTTGTTACGCTTTCACGCTTAAACCACCGAATCGATTTCAAAAATTTTTTCACCAATGACAAACTATAATATCAGGGAGTAGCATAGGTTATATATTATCTCGCTATTCCCACGGGAACGGGAACTACGCGGGCAATATGACCGAAACCGAAGGTAAGGGAGGGCGGGTTGCTAGTAATAGATATTGTGTAATACTTATATATTATGAAATTCTTATTCCGTGTGGTGACAGAGTACGAATACTATTCACCGCCCCCTTTCTTGACCATGGATGTCGTAAAAGACGACTTAAGAAGTATAATATGCATACTGCACCTATGCAAGGGAAGAAAACTCGAAATAAAACCCTATGGCAACTCGTATGACTAGCGTGGTATAGTAGGTCAATTTCCCTCCCATTGTAGAGGAGGCTCGAGCCCAATAACCTATATGAGCTGTCATGATAAAAAGATAAGCCTACTTTTAATGTTATTATTCAATACAATAAAATAAAAAAAGTTCTCCATTTATCGCATATACTACATCTAGGCCTAAACATCCGTACAGCGAGATTGATTATACTGTATTACTAAAAAGTACAAAACGAACGAGCTAGACCGGCGCTGGTTGCCTCGAGCAGTCCGCGATAGAAAATTATTAAGAAAATTAAATGATCTACCGTATGGCGTTCATAGATATGCCAATTATTGATACCATCTAAAGTTGCAAGTCTGAAAAATGTGTAGGTTGTTTCACTGCATATTGCAATTTACTTATATTTATCTGTTAACCGTTTGCTTCAAAGCTAATAGTAATTGATTTTATGTTTCTAGTAACACATTGAGAAATGGTTGCGTTCATTTCAATGTGTTTAATGAGTTGAAATGTATAGTTGTTTTATGTCCAAGTCTTATGTTACATGTTGGCAATAAAAGTTTAAATTTACATTTGGTTTGCTTGTGTTCGTTTTATTGAAATGCCTAATTTAATACTATTTGATGTTTAAGTAAATATTTGAGGCTAACGGGTTCATCAGTCGTATCCTGATTTTAATATTTGCCGTAACTCATTTCAGCATTTTCATATATATATTATATAACAGCAACCAACCCTTGCTTCGCTTCGTTTTCAGTCACCTTATCCGCGTAGTTCTCGTTCCCGTGGGAATACCGCGATAAAATATAGTCTATGTTACTCTCTGATATTATAGCTTTCCATTGGTGAAGAATTTCGAAATCGGTTCGGTGGTTTAAGCGTGAAAGCGCAACAAACAAACAAATAAACAAACAAACTTACATTCGCATTCATAATATTAAAGTAAGGATGCCACTGCTGGGTTCGAGTCTCTTCCGCTGTAGGAAAATTAACTATAGACTCTTTCGTGTGGTTATGAAATAAGAAGTAAGTCACCACCTCTTATCCTATCCGTGGGTATCGTAAAAGACCAGTGAGAAATATAATATGCATATAACATCTATGCTAGAAAAGAAAAACTAGAAAAAAAATTCTATATCAACCCGTTTGAACAGCGTGATAAATTAGGTCAATTTTCTTTCCATTGTAGAGGAAGTTCGAGCCGAGTAGTAGTATACGAACTGTGATGATGATAGGCTACTAGTATGTATCAAACAAATTGGTATGAGGTTTTATTTTGAAATTTTTCTCTTGCAAGTTCCATATATATTCTTTCTACCTTTAGTCGTCTTTTACGATACCCACGGGCTAGGGGTTGGCGAATTATATTTGTATTTTATCTCCACGTAGAAAGCCGTAACTGACAAAACAAAACGATATAAAAATGTTGATTATGTAACAAAAATAATAAAAATTTAATACAATTTAGAGGTATTCTTCAACTATAGGTCTATAATAAAGCATATTATAGCATATACGAAAAAATGTATTGTCCTCTGTATATATCATAAAATTATTCTTATTGTATAAATAAAAATTTCATTTTATTTTTCCATGTGATGATGATTTAAAAATACAATTCACCACCCCCTATCTTACCCGTGGGTGTCGTAAGAGACGACTAAGAGATTAAATATGCATAATTATAGCATCTATGCAAGAGAAGGAAAACTAGAAAAAAACCCTATACTAGCCTGTCTGACCAGCATGGTATAGTAAGGTCGATTTCTCTCCCATGTGGAGAAGGCTCGAGCCCACCGGTGGGACGTATATGAGCCGAGATGAAAGTCAAATAAGTGCTTTACCGTAACCGTCATTCATCACCATCATTTCAGCCTATCGCCGTCCACTGCTGGACGTTGGCCTCCCTCATGTTACGCCACAAAATGCGGTTCTGTGCCGCCTACATCCAATGACGCCCAGCAACTTTCACCAGCTCGTCGGTCTACCTAGTGGAGGGGCGTCCTACAATGCGTCGTCCGAAGGTGGTCGTCACTCGAGAACCTTTCTTCCCCGGCGGTTGGCGGTTCGTCGAGCGACGTGGCCTGCCCATTGCCACTTCAGCGTGCTAATTCTTCGTGCTATGTCGGTTAAACCCGTTCATCTGCGGATTTCCGTATTCCGGATTCTATCTCGCAGAGAAATCTCGAGCATAGCCTGCTTCATAGCACGCTGAGCGACTTTGAGCCTTGTTATGAGGCCTACTATACCTTTTTTTTTTTTGTTAACGCTGTGGAAATGCAATTTACGCACTACCCCTCGCCGGTAACAGACGAGGGGGGTGTGTGGAACTCGCCAGTCGCCTATGCAACCGGAATACCCACTAAAACTAACAGCGGTCCCTTCCGGGCTTTTACAGAGTGCCGGAGAGATCGTCTAATGAGATTCGATCCCCGACACTCCTACGCAAGGCCGTCGGGCCACGTCCTATTGTCACTCAAGGCGGTGGGAGGAGATGCGCATATCGGCGCCTCCCCCTCCCTGGTCGCCGCCTACGGAGCGAGTTAGCGGATGCAAGTGCCTCGCGTTCCCGCTCCGCGGCCTCCTTCCGGGCGATGACCTCCTCGCAGAAAGAGGCCATCGCCGACCAGCACCTGTTGCTGTCGAGCATCTTCGTTATGATGGTCAACAATGACAGGCCGGTTCCTATGACCGCCGACAGGTCGCGGCGCTGAGGCCCCCAGGCGGGACATAACTCCAGGGTGTTTTTTTACATTGGGACTAATCCCACCACTGTAACTCCTGTAAGCCAGGATCCACAATGGTCTCCGTATAAGACACTGAGGTTTGACCCTCAGGAAGTCCCGGGAATCGCTTTTAATTGTCTTGGGACCCGCAACAAATTTAATTAGAAAAGAAAACAGGAGGAGTTGGAAAGATTCCCTCCTCCAGGGTGTGATGCACATCATCATTTGGCGCGCCACACTCATGGCATCCGGGGGCCTCCTCACATCTGATTCTATGCAGGTACTTACCACAGACCCCGTGTCTGGTAAGTACCTGCGTCATCCGTAAGGTCAGGTTGCCGTGCTTTCGTTTCATCCAGCGGTGGAGGTGGGGCGCAATTGCCTCTACAGTCCCCCGCCCTACTACAGGGGACTCCAATTCCTCCCTCCAGCGCCGGATAACTATCCTTCGGGCCGTTTTTATTGCCCTACTCAGTCCCCTTGTGGTGATACCTCCGCCACTGACCCGTGCCGCAGCGCAGAGTCGGTAGACCTCTGCAGGCACCCTAGCTTGTAGAGGCCAGGGTGGATCGCCGCCAGCAGTGTGGCCGCAGTCCAGGACACTGTGCGGTATCCTCGTATTGTTCTCACCGCCATGGCTCTCTGCGCCTTTCGCAATTTAGCCTTATTGGAGGCAGTGAGAGACTCCGCCCAGATAAGGCCTACTATACCTACGTACCTTATAAAATCATAATAATTAATTTTAAAGTTTCATTGAGAATCCGCTCAAGTATATATCATCATTATCAATATGCTCTTATTTCAATTACTTCGGTCAACGCAATAGTATGCTTCTAATGTAGTATGCTTCCATCGTACATATTGCAAAGTTTTTAGTAATAGTGTAATTACCGGTCGCCTGCCTTTATGTGAACGAAATTGTGAGTGGAACTGGCCCAGGTCTCTTTTCTTTTATTGCAAACGGTGACAAACGAGCAAACAGTACACCTGATGGTAAGTGTTGCTGCCTCTCATGGATCTCTACAAGACCGCTGCCTACCGCGAAGAAATTGAAGGGAGTGTGAATGCGTGCATTGAGGCTCGGTGATACCAAGGGCACCACCAAAACCCTCCAGCACAACACGCAAACACCCTCAGAAAATTGGGCTGCCGGCTCTCTTGCTCACTGAACGAAGCGCAGTAACAAATCGCTACTACTCAGACGTCGATTTTTTGCGAGAGTGTGGTACTGCCCCGGACGGACCGGCTCGCGGCTGTAGACAGATAACTGTCGACAGTGTAGTCCTACCACTCCAGAAAGGTCGATTTAAAGCTTTTGGTAGTCTTTTAAGACACCCACGAGCAATATACCTAAAGCTAGTATTCGTCCGCCACTACACCCAACAGTCACTTAAATAAAAAAATTATATTATTATGCAATTAATAGCATCAAATTCATGAACTTATACTCGTTCCAACCATTTATTTTACTTTTGGCAGGTCGAATTCTGATCAATTAGTGTTGTACCAATGTATTACGGATACTATGTTTTGTAATAATCGATTTTAGTCAGGAAGAACTTTTGATCGATTTAACACGGATATTTTATTTTTGCTTAAATACATATTTCATATTATTTAAAAACTTCACTTCTGTAAATATATTTGTTATTTGGGCACATTAATTTTTGCATACCCACTAATTCAGTCCTCCCAAAACATTTTACTTTGTACTTTGCAAAATAAAAAATAACTACTTTATGAAGCATTTTTCCATTAAGCGGGGTCCGCTGCTCCAAACTTTACTTAGAGACAATGGCGCCCTCGTCTGCGGTAGTAAATCACTAATTTTCTCATCCAGCCTACCCCTTTTTTTTTAAGCCAAATTGGCAACACTGAACGGCGCGCCGGCGACGCCATTTTGTTGTGTTGTCTGTCACTCGCAACAAGACTCCCGTGCTAGTCACATTTCTGTTTGCTGAGTGCTCTTTCATATTTTTCATACGCTGTGTTGAGTATTTATATTCCACCGAATCGATTTCATTGTTCTTACTTTGATTGAGATGAGCGTATCGTTCCTCCCAGTAAGATTTTACTTGCAAAATGCCGAAAGGTATGGTGCTTAAAGGACAATCCAGAGAGTTAGTGCTGCGGCTTCGTGAATTTTTTGAAAAGGAAAGCCGCAATGGCGGATTCCTTATACCAGTAACCCAAGTTAGAGACCGTGTTGCAGCAGCATTAGGTATTAGTGCTCCAACGGTGGCGAAAATCACTAAAGAAGCCTATGGTAGTAGTGGTATTGAACAGAACAAGCTATCTACGCCTAAGAAAAAACGTCAGCCCCGTAAAGTGACAGCAATTGACAGTTTTGATACTGATGCTATTCGTCGTCATAAATACAATTATTACACAAGCAAAGAGATTCCTACTTTGAAAAATTAGTAGCGTCTCTACGAAATTGTGGCTTGTTTCGTGGTCAAAAATCTTCTTTGTCAAAGGTGCTGCACCAAATTGGGTTCTTGTATAAGAAATCCGACAAAAGAAAAATTTTAATGGAACGTCGTGATATAGCCTTGTCTCGCTGTGAATTTTTAAGACAAGCGAAGAAAATAGAAGACTGGTCGAATGTCGTTTTCACAGATGAAACTTGGCTCAATGCCAATCATTCCATACCAAAAGGTTGGACTGACGATACTACTGCTTCTACTTCTGCAGTGCCAATGGGGAAAGGTGAACGCCTCATCATTTGCCATGCGGGAACTACAAAGGGATTTGTACCAGACGCTCTGTTAGCGTTCAAATAAAAAAAAACAGGAGACTATCATGAGGAGATGAATGCGGACGTGTATGAAAAGTGGTTCAGAGAAATGCTTACATCACTTGAAGAGCCATCAACAATATTTATTGATAATGCACCCTATCACTCTCGCCAAATTAATAAAATGCCAACACAGGCCAACAAAAAACACGAGATTATAAACTGGCTTCGTGATAATGGGGAAGATGTGGACGAATCCCTACTAAAAGTAGAATTACTTAAAATATTAAAAAGTAAAAAGCAGCCAAAACGATATGTCATCGACGAAATGGCAGCAGAATATGGGCATGTTGTAATCAGAATTCCTCCGTACCACTGTCAATATAATCCAATTGAAATGATCTGGGCACAAGTCAAAGGACACGCCGCAAGAAACAATACAACTCCTCCTTTCACAGCAAATAAAATGCTTGAACTTTTAAAAAACGCATGTGCTAGTGTGACGCCTGAAAACTGGGCGAGTGTCGTCAACAAGACAAAAAATATAATATTCTCTAATTGGGATCGGGAAATTGAATTTGACAACATACCTACACAAGAGTTAATAATAAACACTGCAGATGATTCAAGCGACGATTCGAGTTCGTATGAAGAATCCGACGATTCGTTATAATAAAATAATATTAAAATATTTTGGTTGTTTTATTTCATGTTATAGGTATGATGAGAAGATTTTTATATCTCCCTGATACAATTTTAACGTGTTGTCTATTACAACAATTCAAAACTCAGTTGTCAGCTGACTTAACTGCAAATAAGTGTAATCGATTATTTGCGAATCAGTAGTTTGCACCGAATACTTTTGATCCTGTCACTAGATGCGATAGAACGTAACTTTTTTTATAACGGAAATGAATTATCACTTAAATTTTATGAATAGAGCTATTTACGGCATATTAATGTATTTAGTGGGTAATAATTAAGATATATAAATATTATTGGGCAGTTTATATATTTCTCTGTTCACTCGTTTCAAAGTTAATAATTGCGTATAATGAAACGGTTACGTCCTAAAGCATGTGTCAAAAGTAAAATAAATGGTTGGAACGAGTATAATAATTCTTAAATAAAAAGAAATAAACAGTATAAAAACCATAAAATTAGTTTTTTCACAGCTCGCTTAAAATGGTAATCATTTTTTTAATTAAATAAAAATCGATCACTACTACAATCGTATATTTCACAACGTAGATTTCACCATGAAAGTGGGTATTAAATGATTTACTGAATAGATCTTCGCGTTCATGGCAAAGGGTGATTGACCATTTGGTGCCATTACTTATTTTAATTAGTTCCCCTATGACTTTGATCTATAACTTCCCGCACTATATTTCATTCCATCACTTTTAATTTGGGCAATAACTTTCACAAAAGTCACAATAATAATACAGAAATTGCGTTTAATGATATTTAACTTTTATTTTTAAAAGAAACTTCCTGCACTAAGGAAATAATCCTTGTATTGCGGGGGATTTTACCCCCCCCCCCTTGCTGTGTGGTAGCGGCTTCGAATACTACCAACCCTTGCTTTACTCGTGGGTGTCGTTAAAGACGACTAAGAGCCCTAGATTGACCCGGACCAACTCCATCTGGTACCATTTGGGTCAACGATTACATTCCCAAGGAGGGTTGACGTCAGGCAGGCGGCCTGTCATAAAAGTCATTGCTGAAACTTTTTGCAATATGTTAAAACAGATGACATATTGCGTCGACCCCAAGTAATTGGGATAAGAGCAAGATGATGATGATGATGATGATTGCGGGGCATTTTACAAACATATAATTTGCGACTGGGTCGGCCCAACGACGAAGGCGACGTGGTTTTTGGGTGGGTTACGGGAGTTGCGTGCTTAAGGCCCTCTGTCACCCCGGACGGAGTGGTGCGGAGGCGGGCCGACCGCAGCCTACCCACAAAAAAAAAATGAAAAAAAAAAACATATAATTTAATGGACAAAAATTACACCCACTCACTCGGAATAACAATTTGTAGATCGTACAAAGTATTGTCCCACATGGGAATTGAACCCAGGACACTGGCATGGTAGGTCGGTAATTCGGTATCTTTACCACTATTCGCCATCTGCGCAGTCATTTCAGTATAAGGTATATAGTCTAATGCTAGTTTGATCCAAACATAAAATCGATGTATATTTATATAACTATTGTTACTATTGTAAAGTGTAAGAGTTTTTTACTTGAATATGTTAATCACAGATTCACTAATACCAGTCTGGTTAACAAAATATTTTCCTTTCCATACAAAAAGTGTGAATAAATTTTATATAACAAATTCAGCATAATATCTACATTAAATCACGAGGACAGGGGAGTCGTGCGGTTTACTTATAGAGAGAACAATAAACAAATTTCGCTTGTTAAATATTAGTTAAGTCAAATCAAACCTTTTATTCTGCATATTGTCAAACTTATAAATCGTTTGACACAATAGTATTTTTTACAATCTTGAAAGTTTATTTTCGAATTTAGGTATAGCTTAAGTGTGTCCATCATTGCAATTTGCGACTGGGGCGGCGTAGGCGCAACTACCTGCGCCTCATGCCGCCCTAGCCGAGGCCGCGGGTGACGTGACCGGGGATTAGTCTGTCACCCGCCGAGAGGCCGACCGCGTGAGGAAACACCGACGTCCTCCCCGAGGGGGGGACGTCGGTCGATGGGAGGGTACCCCAAGTAGGGGGTATTCCGTCGGGCTGACCACTGATGACGAGTTAACCCTGCTCCGGTGGTCGGCCCAACGACGAAGGCGACGTGGTTTTCGGGTGGGTTGCGGGAGTTCCGTGCTTAAGCCCGTCTGTCGTCCCGGACGGAGTGGTGCGGAGGCGCGCCGACCGCAGCCCACCCACAAAAAAAAAATCATTGCAATTTTATTATAGTTATTATTAATTCTTATTCTAGTTCTTTAACAAAAAACCAAACGATATAAATAAAAACAGAAATTGGTAAAGAAATAAATATCGATAATCGATATTTCGCAATTAAAAATATCAATGATATTTATCGATATTTAGAAAGAAAATTGTTGTTTCGATACATCGATATTTCCTAATAACAAGCCACTTCAGCTGTATTGGTCGATGAGTGGGGACGTATTAAACCAGCAGTCAATCTTATTAAAAATACATTTAATACTATTGTATTTGCAAACGTGTCATTACAGTTATTCTTTCATTTAGTTACATTTTTTTTTAAATAACTAAAGGACTCTGGTAAATTTGACTCTAATTGATCGTCACTTGTATCGTACACTAAAAATTAATCAACAAGAGCTGATTTTACTCGTAAGAACTTTACATAGCTGAGCGTGACAGCTCAGTCTTATTAAATAGTTATAAAATAAAGTGCACAGGTCGCCTAACAATACTTCTTTTCCCACAAGTGTTATAAAAGACTGCTAAAGTAATTGCTGATATTGTTGTTGTTCTCTTGAAGTAACAAGAAAAGGAAAACTCGAAATCAAACCTTAAGTCAGATCGTCTTACTAATGCCTCAGAGACGGTTATCACTTATCTTTAAATGAGTAGTTGGCTCGTCTACCAAAAAACAATTGCTATTTATTTTCTGGCCGTATCTTCAGTCGTAGGTTGAAATTTAAGACCACTTCCTGCATCATACATCTCGATGAAAATATACTGTACGAGTAACATAATGCCTTAATCATCTTTTATGACACCCACAGGATGAACTAGTTCGCTCTTGAACGCTGTAACCTGTTCTCTTGGCTGATAATATACACAATTGTGAATTAAGGTAGTGCATATTTTATGTAAAACATTATTTTTATCTACATCCAAAATGTATATTTATACTCTGAGAGCAACGAAACGAATTTAATTCTATGTTATTTTTGTGAATTGACAGAGAATAAACTTGGACTGGACTAATTTTAAAAATTTTAACATAGGATATTTACTATTTTAACTTGTATCTATAAATTTATAACTCTCTTATTCTTATTTTGATAAAAGAGATGTGATTATAGGTTAATCGTTTGACAGAATAAAAATGTATTATCTGTTCTTTCCTTCTTAAGGGTGGCGAATTAACAACGCGGCGACGAGATAGTCGGGTAATATTAATTCATTGCAATGAAGCCCAGAATGTTAACCCATAGGTATAATTAACATGATATAGTAGGCCATTTTACCACTTTTTAGGGGAGGTTGCACTATAACGAGTATGTATGGTAGGAAAGAGGAGAAAAAGGGAAAACAAAATTATATGCATTTGAATCGGAAGTACCTACTATCAAAATATCTACATTATTCTCCTTCAGGTCATTTGATGCCGCTATTGGACACAAACCTGCTCTATAAGTGGCGTTTCTCTCCACTTATAGAGCAGGTTTGATTTCAGCTGATCTGCCGTTCTACTCTAGCTATGAAGACCTACCTAACAATATTGCTTCAAGTTTTCTTCTCTTGCAATGATATTAACTGTAGGATAACGATATTAATCCTTTAGTCGTTTTTACCTCAACTGTGGGAAATTAAAATGCAGGGAATTGTGTTCTTACTTTGATGACAACATCAAGCAGAATATGCGAAACACATTGCTGAAGGCAAAACTTTATTGTACAAAGTCTCTGCTAACATAATGCATGAGTATCAGGAATTCGTTAACTTTATTACAATAAATGTTGTATCTTTGGCTTTAGACAGATGTATTTTTTATTACTTATAAATTAAAAACACATACAAAAAATACCCGCAGCAACTCTATTTCCCTATACATACAGGATACATGTTTTGTAGGCTATCAGATGGCTCGTCACGTAAGCAATAAAACTCACAAGTTCACCACGAACGTTAGTTTGTCACAAAAACTCCGCCGTCGGGGCCTGCAAGTGAATTAGACTATTATGGCTGTCGCAGGCCGACAAGAGATTGGCGCCAATGTTTGTGGTAGGCATTTGACAAACAAATAAGAAACATATATTTTTATGCCGTACATATGTATCATCATCACTAATTTTTATCATTTTATTTTTATTATATACTAGCAACCCGCCCGCGCTTCGCTTCGGTTTCAGTCGCTTAAACCCGCGTAGTTCCCGTTCCTGTGGGAATACTGGGATAAAATATAGCCTAGTTTACTCCCTGATATTATAGCTTTCCATTGGTGAAAGAATTTTTGAAATCGGTTCGGTGGTTTAAGCGTGAAAGCGTTACAAACAAATAAACAAACAAACAAACATCCTTACTTTCGCATTTATAATATTAGTATGGATAATCTCAGCCCCTACTCGTCCCACTTTTGGACACGGTCCTCCTCCGCTATGGGAGGATAATTGATCTACTACATTGATCCTAGCGCCACCTACCGGGTACAATTATTAATCTAAACTATTCTCGAATCCACTAGAACACACACAAAAAGATCATCAAAATTGAATCCAGGAATTATATATATTTTTGTAGGTATTCCAATGATTGTATAACAAGAACGTATCATAAGTAATCATGCTGTAATCAATATATTTCTTCTTCTTCTCAGCTCACATAAATGCCAATATTGGGGTCCATGCTTGAAGAAAAATTAACCTACTATACCACACTACTGTATTTACACTCTATACATTTTAATATCAATTTCTAATATCAAACATCCTTCCATATGGAGAAGAAATAAGAATACAATTCACTTCCCTCTTTTGTGCGACTGAGTATCATAAAAGATAACTGAAAGGATATTTAAATGCATATAGCATCAATAGAAAAAAAGAAAACTCGAGACTTTATAGGAGCATAATTCTTTTAAAAAAAAATTGGATTAGAAATTAAATAGATATTGTTATGCTATACATAATTTGGTCAAAGTTTGGTCCAAATATTCGTCCAACATGCATGCTTCGAGTCACGCTCTGTACGCACGAACAGCGCACGCGCATCGCAAGCTAAGTAGAGTTTAGTAATATGTGCGCTGATTGCTACGTGATATAGAGTTATTGTTTTTTTCTTGTACTGCAAAATAATGTATGAAGCTACTACAAAAAGTTTAATAAAGAATATGTTCAACTGATCACAAATTAATGTGGACTTTTGATATTGCATTTGAAACATCTTCTCTAGTTTTAGCGAAATAAAAGCACATGAACCCACTGTTCCCTACATTGTTGCCAGAAAAATAGGGTAAAACAAAAAAATATATGTTACGATCCAATAGCATTTTATTGTTGCAATAATTATCCTTATATCTCGCCACTTATGCGCACTGCGTAACCGAGGGAGTCTATGCAATTTGCCGGGTTGGCCACGGATTACAAGGATTTCGGTACTGGTGGTCGGCCCAATAGTGAAGGGGAGGGAATACGGTGGGTTATGGGGCCGCACTCCACCCTTCCGTCCCCGGTCGGAACGGACAGTGTGTGTGCTGACTATAGCCCACCCAAAACAAGGTCTATGCAATTTTAAAAGATACATGTTAAGCGTTAAGTTTATTTTTCTTCTTCACTATAAGAAAGACCGTCTCTATATTTTAAAATACAAATAAGCAATATAATCCGTGAAATTTTGTTTGAGACTGCTTGTCTCCATTCTTACATTGAAGAAAAAATCCTTGTATCACGATATTCTACAAGCATACGATTCTTATGATGTCCGCTTATATACGTCCCACTATTGGGCTCGCGCTTCAAAAGAAATTGACCATTCTAGGGTGACTATACTAGGGTGGTCAGACGGGTTGGCATAGGGTTTAAATTTCGAGATTTTCTTCTCGTGCATAAATTTTTTTGCAAATTATATCTCTTAGTCGTCTTTTGCAATACTAATGAGCACGATAGGGGTGTATCCTTATTTCATCACTGCAAGGAAAGCTTATAATTCATGTAAGCAAATTACACTCAAATTCAGAATAACTATTTGTAGACTACACAAAGAATTAGGTCGCATGGAACTCTAAACCAAGATACTCGACATGGAGAGTCTAAGATCTCTGTAGCCTCCGTACAGACAAAAACTTCAAAGATGAAGTTACAATAAAAAATGTATTATGGTAGCCATATGTTGTTTGTTCTATTTGTTTAATTCTTTAGCCACAATTTTGCCAGTTGAGATGATCAGCCATGTTCCCACAATTTGATATGTCACGGGGCTACAATCCAATATACATTTATTTATTGGGGTAAGTGTTCTATCGTTATAATTATGAAGTAAGAATAAAAAGTCATCCTCTTTTCTCATATTTGTAGTACAAATTAATTATAGGTATCGTCCAGTCAAATCCCAGCCATACCCTCAACGATAAATGCTACGGAAGGGACTATAAGAGGATCGATGTTTGGTCCTGTCTGTTGCCATTTGGACTGTCGATGTCGGTACGGAGTCCGTCTTCAGTGGTGTCTTGGCTGCCTGCATATTGATCGGTACCTTATAGTAGAGTTTAGTTAAGGGTTTATTATCATCTACTTAATTAAATTTACTGTTCAATATATATTGTATTGCGATATGACAATAATCCAAATACTTGAATATATTGTACAGAGAATGTAAGCAAATTACTTTATTGCAAACGAAGGAAAACTCCTTGTAAAACTTTATGGCAATTCGACTAAAACCGTGGTATAGTAGGTTAATTTATCTGCCAAGGACTGAGAAGCCAAGGATGACTATGCTATATAGATATAAGATCCCATTTTTATGTTTGAGCTTATAAGGTTTTACAATTTCACCTCATATGCGTCCCACTATTGGGCTCGAGCCTCCTCCACAATAGCAGGGAAATTGGCCTTACTATACCACATTGATCGTACCAGGTCGGTATAGGCTTTTGTTCCAAGTTCTTAATGTATTATATCTCTTAGTCATCTTTTACGACATCCACCGGCAAAATAGTGGTGGGTAGTATTCTTATTCCGTCACCACACGGCTAATTTATATAAATAAGTATTATATTAAAGTGTATCAACTTACTAAGGATTTACTTCTTTCCATCTTGAACCTTTTGAGGAATGAAAAAGGAAATAGATATTCTTAATTTACATATAAAAGATAACAAAAATGTCCATTTACAACATAGTCGGCTGTTAAATTAAACATGAGCTTGAGTTGCCGAAAAGCGACCACGCCTTAACAGACATAGGGGCCCCTCCCATACGCCTTCTATACTAATTATTATAACCGGTTTGTTTATAATAATTAACCCGCTAACGCCACCTGTTGTACTTAATCAAGTTCGGACCTCGTAGCAACTATTCATGGATAATTGTAAGGGAAGTTCCGATCGGATATTGAAGTTGATTGCTAATTGTTGGTGCCCACACTTTGTTTGAACGTTAATGGAACGTTCCTAAACTTTAAATTAAGCGTTATTTTGCAAGTTGTAAATTGTTACCATAAAAAGTTTTGTTATTTGATTTATTTACTTATAGTATATAACAAAATATGATAAATAATTTTATAACTGATTATAGTTAGTTTATTTCATCATTAATATAGCATTTTTGAAGTGATAACTTCTTATGTGAGGGTAAACGCTTCGTTACGTAACGCGTTATGGTGCCAGACTGTACTTTTAAAAGATAAAATATTGTTTTTACGTGGTGACATAGTATCAATACCATTCACCGCTCCCTATCTTACCGGTGGATGTCATAAAAGAGAAACTAAGAGTTAAAATATAGGTACGTATAACGTCCATTCAAGAGAAGGAATCCGAAATGAAACCCTATACCAACCTGTCTGCCCAGCATGGTATAGTAAGGGCTATTTCCCTCCTACTATGGAGGAGACTCGAGCCCAACAGTGGGACGTATATAAGTTGAAAGGATGATGATAAATAAATAAACTTTCCTTACTTTATCTTATTAATGTACATAAAATTTAAGTAATAACCTAAGCATTTCTCAAGTTAAACAATTTTAATATTAAATAGTTCAACTTAGATTAGTTTAAGTTATCACTTCTGTAGGGCGTTCCGAGATGCACACGTTTTTTTTTTCAATTTTTTTTTATTACTATTTGGAGAATTTTCTCACTGGCCTCGGTAACTTTAGGCGTCGCACTATTGAGCTCGAATCTCTTCCACATGAGAAGGAAATTGATCTATTATGCCACGTTCGAAGGTAATGTGAGCAAAGGTGTTTATTTCCAATTTTCTTTCTCTTTGCATAGATGTTATAAGCGTACCATGCCCATTAGTCCCACGACTCCCTCAGGTAACATAGAGGTTAACAAATTATATTCTTATTCCATCACTACACGGGCAGATTGTCTACTCGTAATGTTTTTTTAGTAGCCTTCACTTATTATGCCAAAATTCATGTGATTGTGAGTATAAATTCAACACACCATATTTTCTGGGAGTACGTTTTCTGGTGTAACAAGCGCGACAGTATAGATAGTTGACAAAATGAAGTTTGAGGTTTCACCTCATATTCAGTAGATAAGCAATACAATGTATATACTAGTAATATTATGATCTATCTCCTTTTGGTTCACGGATATCTTCCAAGGGCAGATACCCGGTCCTTTGAAAGGCTTACATGGGGATATGGATCCAACACGCAGAGGCCTTTGGAGAAATGAATGTAAAAATTTGATGGGACATCTACCGATTACACTCTACGTTTGCATATAACACTCGTGAATTGCCAACGGTAGGTGTAGAACTATTGTGTAAATATGATATTTAAAACCTTATTATAGGATTGTGAGGTTTGGTGGAGTATTTTATTTAAACTATTGATTTTGAAACTGTCGTCTGCCTTCAATATTATGTATAGATATACTTCAATATGACTAATAATAATAGACAATTTCTAGCCATTAGAATTCAACTTCATGATCAACCATAAATATGTAAGGCTATTGATATTTACGTCTGTTTTTATTTAACTTATCATCATTTTAGCTCATATATGTACGTGTTAGGCTGCAACCTCTTCGTGTATAGGAGTGATAGTTGTGAGTATTATAAGTCAGCTATGGTAAGCGTGTACGTGGTCTATCCGTCCGGGGTGACGAAAGGACGGCGCGCGGGCCCATAACCCACCCGTACCCACGTCGCCTTCGTCGTTGGGCCACCACCAGTGCAGAGTTCCTTCTCATCAGTGGTCGGCCCGATGGAATACCCTTTCGGGTACCCGAAAGGGTATTCCACCCTTTCGGGTACCCTCACCTCTCGACGGCCCTGTCCCGGGACGTCGGTCGCCGCCGCCCGGTCAGCCTCTCTGCGGACTAAAGTCCCCGGTCCGGTCACCCGCAGTTGGATTGGTATAGGGTTTAATTTCAACTTTTGACCCTATTGCGTAGATATTATATGCGTGTTATATCCCTTAGTCGTCTTTTACGACACTCACGTAATACAAGTGGATGGAGAATAACATTGTAACTGCGTCAGTACACGGCATACTCTTTTCATAACGAATTACTTATTAATAAATACCTCGTAATGAATAGAATTTAAATTCAACTACAGCAAATTTGAAATAAATAAATTTTATTTAATACTAATAGATGAGTCACTTATTATTCTGCTCAAGTTTTAACAGTCAAAGTAGCTGTTATCGTGATCGCTAGCGACGGACTAACGAATTGTTTTTGTTTGAAATTTAAACCTGGCACGATTTCGTTTTTCGTGATTTCTATAGTGATTGATGAAAGAGGTGTCATATAAATTGGTAAAAATAATAAATCACGTTTGTTTGTAGCAATATTTGATTAGATCGAGTGTTTATTTTTTTATAAGCTTAACTAACGACATTATTTTAAGGTTACAGGCATTAGGTATTTAGAATCATTATTTATTGTTCAAGTTTTTTTTCCAAGAGGAAACTTACTGTGCATTAATAAACAATAGCATATATGTTTTCTATGAAGATGAAGCCAAGTATCATGAATTAGATTCGATAAGATTTAGGTAAGATTTTTTTTAGTGCAATACACATATGATTACTTGATGTAACATGTAATTCGTTAAAAAAAGCATTTGTTGCTTATCTAACAAGTTAGCTGTTAATATTAACAGTTAATATTCTTGTCTATTCTTATTATTATAACTATATAGTTATAATAATAAAAATAGATAAAAAAATACAAAGTTGTCATGAGACATGCCGACAGAGGTGAAATCTTAAAACTATGAACCAACAGTTAATTAACAACCAACCATATTCGGAGATTCAAATTTTTTTACCTTAAATTAAAATTTCTAAATTAAGATTTTTATAGTTATCTAGCTTTAAGCTATCAACACAGATAGTAACACTAACATAGCTACAGATATAGTGTTGATGTTAACACGTCACGTGACCATGTCGTTGAAGACTTACATGAATTTATTCCCCATACAAGCCTGCCAATAGAAGCTTTCACTTCAATAAAACATATCACATCTCTCGAACAATAATTAGGAACATCGCATTATATTAAATTATATTGTGACCGCTCTCAAATGTTATAAGCCCGTCCTGATGAGATCATTCACCAGTCGTAAAACTCAAGAAATTATTTTGGACAAAATTATGATGCCTATAAATTATTGGCATATAAGGTATCTACAATTTAGAAGTTATTTAATTAAATTTTATAATGTATAATACCTATATAATAACATTTAGATACAATCATAGAATCAAGTATTTATGGCAAATTTTAATATTTTAATAATCGGAAAAAAATTTTTATATTGGACATTTGCAATTTAGTTGTTCAACCCTGGTGACAATACACAGAAACGAAATAAAAAAAATAATTAAATTGCGAATTTCAAAGTGCCGCTTTTTGTAATGAAATTGGAGAAATTGATATTGGCGACCTGCATTTAGTCATAATAATCTTAACGTATATGTAAATTGTAAAGTGGATATCAAGAGTTATTTTTTTTGGACTTTTGTATTTTTTGTGCTTTAGCTTGTTTTTCTGTTAAGCTTTTAATTTTAAGGATATGGTTAACTAAACCAACAAGGACTATATATTTGTGCAGTAAATATTTTACATATACATAAAAAAAATCATACAGATTTAAAATGCTTTTTTTGTATAACGAAAATAAATCGAACCTCTATACTAAACAATTCGCGTAACTAAGCTTTTCGTGTACTTATTTTTATTAGATACATATTTTAAAGTATTGTCCTGAGTAAGAATCTAATCAGCTACACTTGGCATGATAGGTCGGTATTTATAATACGTCATCTATGTAGGTATATTTATTTTTAGAATAAGTTATATTTGGTATTCAAAAATTATTAAGATTAGATTATGCAGTAAAAATAACAAATTTCAAAGTTATTTAATTTGGTTCTTGCGATAATTAACCTTCATAAGTTTCCTCTCATATTTGATCTAACGCGAGTATGTAATTTCTAAATGATTGTTAGTTATATCCAGATAATTCACCGTTGCCGCGGTATAATTGATAGATTGCTATCAACGGGTAGCAATGTTTTGTTATTTGCTAGTACATACCTGAAAGCCTCAATCGCTTAAAGGATTCTGTACAAGCTTTTATTAATTTCTCTCCCAGCTAAATGAACTGAATTTCAAGATAATTTTGAAACTATATTTTGACGACTTATCTACACTAATATTATAAAGAGGAAAAAATGTATTTTTTGTGTGTATGTTTGTAATGAATAACCTTAAAAACTACTGTGCCGATTTCAAAAATTCTTTCACCAATGCAAAACTATAATATCAGGGAGTAACATAGGCTATAATATATTTTATCCTGGTATTCTCACAGGAATGAGAACTACGAGGGTAAGGCGACTGAAACCGAAGCGAAGCGAGGGCAGGTTGCTAGTGTGTAATATATATTATATCTTATTATCGGAATAGTGAGTTGTAAGTTTTGATATAAGATGTCTAGTTCTACTTTTAGAGTTAAATTGTTGTAGATTTGTAGCGATGTTTGCACTAAAGGGCGTCATAGTAAATGACCTACACTCTTTTACCACCAAAGCTATAAACGAAGTGTCACAGCACTTTCGTAGTCAGCTAGCCAGTAGATATAATGTTGTACACTCATGTGTTATCTTGTCACTATAATGGTGAACACTCTTGTAAAGTTTATAACAGATAGAATTACGTTTATAATAACTAGCCTATGCCCGCGACTTCGTCGGCGTGGAACAGTACTTTGGGCTAGTGCTAATTTTAACCCGCGACTTCGTTTACTAAAAAGGTGAAAATATTTTTAAATTATACAATTCTGTCACACTTGATTTTTGCGAAATCTAACCGTTTACGTGCACGCAGCGGAAGCTCTAAAAAAGCCCGATTCTGAAATATTTTTCATTGTTGCTCCGCTCCTATTAGTCTTACCGTGCTGATTATATAGCCTTCGTCGATAAATGGGCTAACACTGGAAGAATTTTTCAAATCGGACGAGTAGTTGATGAGATTAGAGCGTTCAAACAAACAAACTCTTCCGCTTTATATATTAGTATAGATATAGATTGAAGAATTGGAAGCGCTACATATTGTGCAATACTTCAAATGTGGAAAAAAAATAATTCGCCCAATTTTGATTGCAGTATCTCGTGGTCGTCCTCTTCGTCATCTGAGGCCATATAAATACCACTAACTACAGCTGACAATTACAATCACAAATAAAAAAACTGTTCTCGATTAGTCGAGTGGTATGAGCTGGCCATTGCCACTTTAGTGTACTAATCTTTCTATCTATGTCGGTTATAACCGTTCGATAGGAGGTATGCTTCGAGTTTAAGTTTCTTTATGACCAATAGTTAGCTACCACATTTCTATAGCATAAATTGCAGTCATTTCTAAGATTCCCAAATGCTGTTCGGTTGAGTTTGGTTCGTTATATGATATCTATATATGATCATAGCAACCCGGCCTCGCTTCACTTCGGTTTCAGTCATCATACCCGCGCAGTTCCCGTTCCCGTAGGAATACCGGAATAAAATAAGCCTATGTTACTCCCTGATATTATAGCTCCCTATTGGTGAAAGAATTTTTGAAATCGGTTCGGTGGTTTAAGCGTGAAAGCGTAACAAACAAACAAACAAACAAACTTACTTTCGCCTTTATAATATTAGTACCTATGGATATGATATCTATAGAAAATTAAAGGCACTGGACTGTTTATCACAGATGACTATAGGGATCTCATTCATGTCGATTCTACACTATATATAGTCTTTGCTCAAAAAATATAAGCAACAAATAGATTTTATAATGATTTTTGATATTTACGTGAGTATTACAAATTGTAAATACAACTATTTTTACATATTTCATAACGTTTGTACCTATTTGATTTTTGATCGCTCGATGTTTTGAACATTTTTCAGCACTCATGGTCACGGACGAACTAAAATGTCTCATATCCAACAGTCATCGTTATTACAGAGATTTATGTCTACCCGCTACAGAATTAGTTATTAAATTATGACCCCCATTTTGATATAAATTTATTGCTACTAAGTACAAAAAGAAATCGATTCTATATGAAAAAATAAAATTGTTTTTGGTCAGTAATGATTAAGCATTAAATTCGTAATATTTATTATATTATGACAATTTATTTATTTAAACTGCATTAACAAATTATTTAGGACTAACTTTCGCCCGCGAATTTGCCCACGTAAAAGTAATATTTTTAATATGAAATTTTATCTAAATAAATTGAACGTATTATGCTTGAACGAGTCAAAAATGAGAAGTTGATTTTTTTTATTTTTATTCTAGCGAATACATTACCAGGATAAAAAGCCTATCTTAATCCTTTGCAGGAAATAGTCTACCATATAGGTAGACTATTTCCTGCTAATTTTTATGCACATTTCTTCAACGGTTTACGCATGATTGAGTGACAAACATTCAAACATCTTCTAAGGCACATGTACAATATTAGTAGAACTGAAAAGCATTAAAACAAGTCAACTTAAATTATTAAAGTTTATCTATTATATTTATGGGCTTATAGAGTAGCCAAGTATTAGCGTGCTCGGAATACTGCAAACAATTTCCTTCGAATTACATTAAACTGAGAATCTTGACATATTTTACGATTATGCTACTTCTATACTATGGCCTTAAAAGAGTTATAGTTATTGCTCCTTACATTATGAATGTGAAATGTTGTAATTGTGTAAGTGTGCTTTCATGCTCTAACAACTCACGTATCCGAGTTGAATTTGATAGTCTATATCCTGGATTACCATGCTACTGGTTACCTTAGAAAAAAAGAGTGTGTGTACAAAGTACGCATATCAGAAGTGAAATTGTTTTATCCTTTATCCATTAGCCTTTATCCTTCATCCTTTATTTTTCATTCTTCATCTTTCATCCCGCATCCTTTATCCTTCATCCTTTATTCTTCATCCTTTATGCTTTATCCTTTACCTTATTCTCTCGCCGGCTGAAGCCTATAAGTACATTTTCGTGTTTATGTCTCTATGGACTCGCTTTTTCGTTTCATCGAGTTTGAAATCACAACGATTCTAAAGAAGTTTCACTTCAAAAAATATTTCAATGTATTGATTACGTATTACGAGATTACGTAGCTATGGTGGACAAATATTACTTTTATAGACATATTTTTGTTTAGTTGCCATTCTAACATTGATTATTGTAAAATTGTATTTTTGTAATTCAGTACTTAAAATCAACATGCATTATTATTCTAAATTTTCATTTAATATAACTATATAAATAATTATTTATTTTAATAATATAAAATATAAGTGGCAAAGATACAAGCCATTGACAAGGCATTAACGCTTAAAATTACTTAAAAGTAATTAATTTAACCAAGAACATAGCGCAGTAACAATTAAGATAATTATACTGAAGACAAATATTTACCATGTATTTACAAGTTGACGTTTAGCTGATCGCCCACGCACTGACAGCCGATCATTACTGCGTCGGCGAAGGAGCTCCCTGAGGCTTAAATCGCTTTACGTTATCCTCTTTATACAACCTATAAAACTGCGAGAATAATAAGTATATATAACCGCTTATGAGGTTAGCAGAAGCTATTGTTTATTACAACTGACGTATTTATTAATAATTATTAGTTCTATTAATACTACTGTCTTACTAATGACATAAACTTCTGAAGACATTTGGATGCTTGTTACTCGATCACGCGTAAACCGTTGATCATATTTGGATGAAAATTAACACATCAATAGATCATTTCCTGCAATAATATAAAGATTGTTTATTGTCCCGATAATATGTTTCCTTGGGATGATCTCAGCTCATATACACCCTACTATTGCACTCGAGCCTCTTTAATAATAGCAGAGAAATTGACCTTCTACTACACCAAGCTGGTAGGATGCCTTCGTATACAGTTTTAAGTCGAGTTTTCCTTGGGATATTT